>JAVBJF010000203.1:0-687472 GCA_033439095.1 Pseudococcus viburni
ACAATTTTTGGCCGAGTTATGGGCGATTTTCTAAAAACATCGACTTTTTCTGGAGTTCATCGGCCTCTGCCGGCTTCTATGGAAATATATGGACCGAATTGGAAATCCGACTATGCCAACGAGTTACTCATGCCCTGGAGATTCCAAAAATGTCTTCGTTTTTGCATTTCGGACAATTTTTGACCAAGTTACACGCTCATTTCTTGACAACTAGGTATTTTTTTCCCGCCCCAGCGAATGCCATTTCCAGCCGGTTTTTCAAATATGCACCAAAATTCAATTATGATTATACGAAAAGATTCGTCTCGACGCCCTGATTCCGAAAATGACCTAGTTTTTGCGATTCGGACAATTTTTGGCCGAGTTATGGGCGATTTTCTAAAAACGTTGGCTTTTTCTGGAGTTCATCGGCCTCTGCCGGCTTCTATGGAAATATACGGACCGAATTGGAAATCCGACTATGCCAACGAGTTACTCATGCCCTGGAGATTCCAAAAATGTCTTCGTTTTTGCATTTCGGACAATTTTTGACCAAGTTACACGCTCATTTCTTGACAACTAGGTCTTTTTTTCCAGCCCTGGCGAATGCCATTTCCAGCCGGTTTTTCAAATATGCACCAAAATTCAATTGTGATTATACGAAAAGATTCGTCTCGACGCCCTGATTCCGAAAATGACCTAGTTTTTGCGATTCGGACAATTTTTGGCCGAGTTATGGGCGATTTTCTAAAAACGTTGGCTGTTTCTGGAGTTCATCGGCCTCTGCCGGCTTCTACGGAAATATACGGACCGAATTGGAAATCCGACTATGCCAACGAGTTACTCATACCGTGGAGATTCCAAAAATGTCTTCGTTTTTCCATTTCGGACAATTTTTGACCAGGTTACGCGCTCATTTCTTGACAACTAGGTCTTTTTTTCCAGCCCTGGCGAATGCCATTTTCAGCCGGTTTTTCAAATATGCACCAAAATTCAATTGTGATTATACGAAAAGATTCGTCTCGACGCCCTGATTCCGAAAATGACCTAGTTTTTGCGATTCGGACAATTTTTGGCCGAGTTATGGGCGATTTTCTAAAAACGTTGGCTGTTTCTGGAGTTCATCGGCCTCTGCCGGCTTCTACGGAAATATACGGACCGAATTGGAAATCCGACTATGCCAACGAGTTACTCATGCCCTGGAGATTCCAAAAATGTCTTCGTTTTTGCATTTCGGACAATTTTTGACCAAGTTACACGCTCATTTCTTGACAACTAGGTATTTTTTTCCCGCCCCAGCGAATGCCATTTCCAGCCGGTTTTTCAAATATGCACCAAAATTCAATTATGATTATACGAAAATGTTGGTCTCCAGATGTGATTTTTGAGAAAATCCAAAAATTTTCCTGAAAAACGACTATATTTGGGCCTCCAGAGATGATTTTTGAAAAAATCTCAATTTGGAACTTTCACAAAGTTTCCAAAAATTGTCGTTTTTTTGTCGTTTCTTGTCGTTTTCTTGGAAAACGACACTTTTTTGGCTTCTTGAGGTAATTTTCGAAAAAAGCTAATAATGACATTTTCTCAAGTTCTCCTAAAATTGTCGTTTCTTGTCGTTTCTTCAAGAAACGACACTTTTTGGGCATCCTGAGGTGATTTTTGAGAAAATCCCAAAATGACATTTTCTCAAGTTTTGCTATAATCGTAATTTCTGTCGTTTCTGATCGTTTCTTCAGGAAAACGACTTTTTTTTGGCCTTCCTTCTGAGGTGATTTAAAAAAAAATGACATTTTCATAAAGTTTCCAAAATCATCGTTTTTTTGTCGTTTCTTGTCGTTTCTTTAAGAAACGACACTTTTTCGACCTTCCTAGGTGATTGTGGAAAAACCCCTAAAATTACATTTTCACAAGTTTTCCAATAATGGTCCTTTACAGAAAAAAACCATTTTTGGAAAGTACCATAAAAATGCAATTTATTGTGTTTTTCAAAAACCACTTCAGAACTCTTTAAAAGTGTAGGTTTTTGTCGTTTTTTCAAGAAACGACAGAAACTATCCTTTTTTTTTAGAAAATACCAAAAAATGCCATTTTTTATGTTCTTCAAAAACCACTTCAGAAGGCCTAAAAACGTCGTTTTTGTCGCTTTTTCAAGAAATGACCAAAAATAATCATTTTTGGAAAGGTACCATAAAAATAATTTTTTTTTTGTTTTTCAAAAATCACTTCAGAAGGCTGAAAAGTTGTATTTTTTATCGTTTTTCGTAAAAAAATAACAGAAAATCACCATTTTTTGTAAATACGTGTGAAAATTTCATTTTCATGTTTTTCCAAGACCACTTTGAAACGCTTAAAACTATCGTTTTTTTCAAGAAACGACGGAAAATAATCATTTTCGCAAAAGTACCATAAAAATGTCAGTTCATATGCTTTTCAAAAACCACTTCAAAGAGCCAAAGAAGTGTCGTTTAAGTCTTCTTTTCAAGATTCGGCAGAAAATAACCTTCCGTGGAAAAGTACCACAAAAATGTAATTTTTGATGTTTTTCAAAAACCACTTCAGAAGGATAAAAAAGTGTCGTTTCTGTCGTTTTTTCAAGAAACGACAGAAAATAACAATTTTTGGGAAAGTAACATAAAAATCAAAACAATGCAAAATCATCGTTCTCGTTCTTGTTCTTTTAATGCCCTCAAAGTTGTTCTCGTTCTCAAAATTTTTGGTTCTTTGTTCTTTGTTCTCGATCGTTCTCGCAAGCCTGGAGAAAAGGGGAAAACAACGTTTCTTTTCTAAAAAAAAGTTCTTTTGACCAAAGATGTTTTTTTTATGAAGGAAGAGAGGGATAGGAAACGTTTCTCTTGAGAAAATTTAAAAAATAATGTTTTTTTGAATGAACAAATGACTCAATATTTTTTCCGAAAAAGGAAGAGGTTTTTCGAATTCTGGTCGAGAGTATGTATAGCGTAATTACAGTTAGTCTCAGTATCTTTTCGTAATTAGACTAGAAAATTTCAGTTTGAGCTGGAAAATTCATCACTGAATTCAAAATCAGTGCAACGAAGAATGTCAAAATGTTGTACCTATAAAGATTTCATGCCATGCAGAAAAAAATTGGACAGAAATAAAAACGCAGACAAAGTTTTATTAAGTAAGGTACTTATAGTGTTACTATTAATTGAAATAATACTAATACAAATGAAAAGTACACGACCATCATCTGTATCCTGACTCCGCTTTCACAAAAAATTACAAAATAACTCACTAATTAAATCGCCCAGCTGTTGGAAAAAATTTATAATTTCTAAAGAAGCTAGCTAGATATAAGAAATGAAATGTACAATATTTAACTACACATAGTAGGAACTTCAGCTTGATTTACACTTCAGATTCATGCAAAGCATTCTTTCAAAAATTGTTCTAGCGTGTGGTAAAAATGAGGTCGAACGGCAGCAAGGGCATGGGCTTCATCAGGATATGACTGTAACAATAAAAATCAGAACAATTGGTTAATACAATATGCACAATATCGTTAATTATTGATTGCGACATGTCAACTTTTTTTATTTGAGAATGAGATGTTCTCTTTCAACTACCCTCTACCTTTCGCGTCATTCTGCCCACTCCTACATCGTGATTCATGAATTTGCGTCACGTTATAGCGATATTAATAATACAAACGTGAATTTGAATTTACCTGTTGTTTAAATAAGATGTCATTTAATTCTAAACTTCTAGACAGCATCATTGATTGTTGATAATGAACATTGTCATCCAACGTTCCGTGAACTAATAAAAACAATTTATTTGCTAAATTTTTCGATCTGTTTACTAAAGAACTAGCTGCATATCCCGCTCTATTATCGCTTTCGTTTGGAAGACCCATGTATCTTTCCGTATACATCGAATCTAAATAAAAATCATCGATATTAGAAAAAGTAGCCGAAAAAAGAATTATTTATGGTCAGGTGAATTTTCAACGCACCGTAATAAATCCAGTCAGTCACAGGAGCAACGGATACTCCACATTTGAAAACATTACGGGTATCACTGGCTAAAGCCATTCCAGTGGCATATCCTCCGTAACTCCAGCCCCATATCGCTGATCTCTTTCGATCTATGAATGAAAACTTGTTTTGAAGATAACTACAAAAAAAATTAATTTAAATTAAATCGAGGATCATTTTCAGCAGAAAAAATATGAGAATATTTTACTAGGTAACGTTGATCTGATCAATAATTTCAGCTGATCCTAATTTCCTATAATTGGAGAACAGCATATCGTCTCCTTTGAGACCTGAACCTCTGCCATCAATAAAAGCTATAACTACATCATTTTGGAGTGAAAAGTACGTCTCCCAGCCTGTTTTGAAACGATTGAAAACTTGATTGGAATTTGGACCTCCGTAACTGTAAATAAAAAAATAAGTGGGTATAATTTAAACCTATTTATCTACAAAACTACCTAATCGTGTGAATTATGTATGTACTAACACATTGACTAGAAGAGGATATTTTTTATTGCCAGATCGATCCAAATTCACAGGCAACAATAATTTCACTTGAGCTTCCATTCCTTCGGCTACAGGAACTCGTAAAAATTCTACTGTTGGCAACGTAGCATTTTGCATTAGCCTTCTCAATCTTGCATTATCTTCCCAAGACATTACTAATTTATTATCCTAAATTTCAATACATAAATTAATCGAAATGAAAAATCAATTTCTGGCACAGACCGAAAAATGACGTACTTTATCATATACAGAAGTCGTCGGGATCCCTGGACCACTACAAGATTGAACACGATATGACTGATCAGTACTGTACATAACGGTAACGAAAGAACAATCTTCTTGATTTTCGTTTCCACACGA
The DNA here is from genome assembly GCA_033439095.1 of Pseudococcus viburni. Classification (NCBI taxonomy): domain Eukaryota; kingdom Metazoa; phylum Arthropoda; class Insecta; order Hemiptera; family Pseudococcidae; genus Pseudococcus; species Pseudococcus viburni. Next base: position 4,845 of record JAVBJF010000203.1, read on the forward strand.
CAAACATTTTGGTTTCTGGACACCACCGGAATCCTTAACCATAAACAAATGCTGATTGATCGGATTGTTTTCCTCGGTCGCCAAAAAGTAGCTGTAAATTAAACACGAAAAGCGATTATCGAATAAAAGCTATAAAAATGCCAACTTTAATGGTCATGCTTACATTTCATTCTTATTCTGATTCCATGCCAAAATTTCAGTAACTGTAAATTTTCCACTGGTCAAGGGCGTAATTTCCCGAGTATTTCGGTCGAACAGTACAACGTGTCGGTAAGGGCCGAGTTCGCTGCCTTGATCTTGGGGTTTAATAAATAGCATTTTTTCACCGTTCGTTGAAAATATTGGAGAGGTGAATTCGACCCAGCCTTTGTTGCTGGTCAATTCGAGCATCTGAAAATAAAAAATTATTTTAAGTACAGAAATTTAAGCAAGTTTTAAGTATTTAAAAAAAGTTGAAATTCGAAAACAAACCTGATCACATTTTGAACCATCTGCACTGCAAGCGAATATCTTAGCTTCATTTTGAACTCGATTCATTACACATGCAGAGACTACATCGTTTGAGATCCATTCAACAGTATTTAATATAGGTTCCCTATACAATAGAAGAATAATTTTATCGTAAATTAACTGAGAAGGAAGATGAAAAAAAGTAAAATGACTGGATAAAATATCCCTACCACTTTTCTAGACTTCAACTTTTTCAAAAGAATCGATTAAAAAATAAAAAACAATTAAAATTTGAGGAAATTTTTAGAGTATTTAAATGTACCCAGGAAAAAAATTGGATCCAATCGGATCTAAAAAAGCGCCATTTTTCGGATCCAAGTGGATCCAAAGAGATCCATTAAAGACATTTTTCTCCTTGAATTAAGATAAAATTTGATCCAATTGGATCTTTTTGGATCTACATAATTGGATCTAATTGCATCTTTTTGCATCTAGGTAATTTTTATAACTCCACTACAAAAATGTTTTCTCCTTTACAAGGCAAAGAAATGTTATCCAATTAGATCCAAAAAGATCCAATTGGATCCAAATTTTTTCAATTTAAAGAGAAAAATGTCTTTAATTGGATAAATTTGGGTTTGTTTGTATCTACTTATATCCACTTGGATCCGATTTGATCGCGGAATTTTTCGAATACAATCAGATCCAACTGGATCTGATCAGATTCGGTCGGATCTAATTTTTTTCCCAGGGTAGGTAAGTAAGAAAAATTTACAAAATTGAATTTCAGAAAACAAATCAAAAATTAGAATTTGAGAAAAATTCAAAGAATTAAAACCAAAGAAAACAATTTAAAAATTTAATCTTGGAAAATTTTTCAAAAATTTTAAATTAAACAAATTAAAATTTGAAGAAAATTTAAATTTAAAAAAAAACTTGGAAAAATTGAAAAAGTTTCGGAAAATTCTCTTATTTTTGGACAGGTACCCCTTACCTTACAAAAAATCTGTTGACATTCATTTTTAATTTTTACACAATGTTGGATCTTTAAAGATATTTCTTTGAAAAACCTTCATTAGATATTCAAATTTCAATAGGAAATAAACTGAAAAAAAATTCAAAAAGATCTTATAATCAGGTTACAATTGTACAAAAAAAAAAGGCTTCCGCGAGGGATTCCTGTTCAAATTGATTTTATGATTGATTCTTGTTCTAGACATTGAAACAAATAAATTTCGTTTGTATGCCTATTTGTCTTCTCCTCCCTTTTCCCAAGGTCTACCCTAGTATCCTCCAACATTTCAAACGACATTTTCATAAAATTTCTCTCCAAAATGAATTCCGATAATTAGTAAAATTCCACATTAGATATGGAAGAATAAAATTTGTTCAATTTTTTTTCATGAGTCCATCGTTTGTGATTGGGGGGGGGATCCCCCACACTGTCGGGAAAATTTGGGGAAAATTTTCTTGATGTATCTCATTGGAAAGGAAATTTAAATTATTCTTTTGGTGGTTAAAAATTTTGCCACATCTCCGAAACTTTTCGTTAAAACGAAAAAGACGTGATTTTGAAGATCTCTCATAACACGTTTTATTTCCAAAGAGGAGGGTGGCAAAAGTTGCTCCAAAATAAATTTTAATAAAAAATAATATACATCAGGTGTTGAGAGACAATTTTTGTTTGAAATTTTTTCCATTACGACTCATAGATCAGGCGTCACACACATTTGAAATGTTGGGGATGGACCCTGGGAAAGGAGGGGGAGGAAAAATAGGCATACAAGCGAAATTTATTCGTTGTAACTAAAACAAGAATCCAGTGGTGGCAACTATTGTATTGCCCAAAGGCTTGAGCAAGACATGAGCTGTGTTGGGCAAGACATGAAGAGACCCCTTAAGCTCGGACAAGTGATTTTTTTATTACAAAAATGTGAAAAAAAGTGAATTTGTTTGCTCTTGAAACATGATTTTTCAAAAAAAAATTCGCCCTCGCTTCGCTCGGCCAGTATTTTAGTTCTTCTATTTTAAAAATTGATAATTTTTTACTGATCTTTCGGTCAAAAATCATTGATTTCTCATTCAATTCCCGATTTATCAGAATAAAATCATAAATCAATAATTTTGACAGAAAAATCAGTGAAAAATAACAGAAATTCTGTGATTTCTTAATTTTACTTTGCACAAATCCGTTTATGAATTATCAACCCCTGACTATGCCAGCGCCACTGAAATAACAAGTTACAGAATTTTTTTATTGAAATTTCACCCCTCCCTATTTTTTCAGAATTCTGAGCCCCTCCCTTGAATCATTACATGCCCCCTCCCCCTTCAGCCACTTATAAATTTCTTATGCAAGTGGATTTCGAAAAAAACATTGGGCAAGACATGAAAAAATTCCAAGTTGTCACCTCTGCAAGAATCCATCATAAAATCAATTTTAACAGGAATCCCGTACGGAAGCATTGTTTTGTACAATTGAGACCAGATTATTAGTAGATATAAATAGAAATATCATAACTCATAAAAAATCATCGGAGTCGATTATTCATCACCAACGCCTCCCTCCCTCACTCAGATCATTATTTCAAAATTCAGAATTTCTTTTCAAGAATACCTGAACGTAAAATTTGTTTTCAATGTTTACAAAAAAAACTTTGCGAATAAATGGCAAAAATTACCATTTTTCAAAAATGCCTGAAAATGACGATAAGATCAACTTTTTAATTCAGTTCAGTAGTCGCTGATAGAATTTTTTCCAATTTTTTCTCACATTTTTTTGTTTAATGACTTTTGGAAATAATATCTATGCTGAGACCATTTTTGAAAAAAATCGCAATTTTTATATAATCTAAATTTTTTAAATTTTCTGTTTGTTGTGGGGGGAGGGGTATTCAAAATAACGAGAATTTTCGAAAACTTCTTCAATTTTCCCAAGTTTTTTTTTGAATTTCAATTTTTTTTTGAATTTGAATTTTTTTAATTTTAGGTAAGTACCTACCTATAATTTTTTTTAAATTTAAATTTCAAAATTTGTAATCTTGTTATTTTAAAAAAAAATTATTGGGCATTTTTCGATTAAACTTTTACTATTTTTAGAATTAGATACAGTGACGTAGCCAGGATTTTGTCAAGGGGGGGGGGCAAGAACGAGTTTTTTTGTCAAATTTTCTGTGGTCGTTTTGAAATATATCAAGTATTTTTTTCATGGCATATTTCGTAGTGTATGTATAACTGAGTCTGAGGTAACAGGTGTGTAATGAAAAGACTGTAACAGTAACACAAAGATTTATAGGATTTTTGGTACAAACACTTTATACTGTCTAAATATGAATTAGCCAATTTTTGTAAAATTCTAACTTTTTGATTCTGTGAAATAAATTTATTTGAAAATCAGTGATTTTTCACTGATTTTTATTTAGCTAAAATTACTGAATTTTTTGACAAATTGGAAATTGATTAAGAAATCAGTAAGTTTCAACTAAAATACCAGTGAAAATAACCAAATTTCGATGAAAATTATTTCACTAATCCGAAGAAAGAAAATCTCATCAAATTTGATTGATTCAAATCGAACGGATGATACTGTGTTCAAAAAATAAAGATAATGAAATACTGCCCGAGCGAAGCGAGGGCGAATTTTTTTGGAAAAATCATGTTTGAAAAAAAGGCCATGGGGCCATGGGGGCGATCGCCCCCTTCACCCCCCCCCCCCTTTGGCTACGCCACTGATTAGATACAAATGTTGTGTACCACTTCCATTTAAATTAAGAAAAAAAAGAGAAAGAAAAACGTTCATCCTGTTGTATTCAAGGTAATAGGATAATAATCACATTGATATAAAAAATTACCTCGGCGCTGGTTCTAAAGGTAGAACTTTAGGAGGACTCTCTAATTCCCCATTAGATTCGTCGAGTTTGACGACCAGTAATGAAAACAAAGGATTGGCTCTACCTGGCTATAAAATGACAACCAAAAAAACATACACAATGAATGTTCCAAAAAAACATCAAGAATTACTTAAGTACTCGATGAAAAATATTCAACAGGTTACCTGAGTAAACCCTTGATACAAACATGATTATCCAATTAATGTTCAAAAAATACCTACCTTCGGGTATCTTAAATTCAAGGTTTGAGGGTATTGAGAAATCAGAGTACCAGGTTCGCCGTAATATGGAATGGTCATGACATCGACATCGACATCGTTGAACGTCGCGTAGGCCAATTTTTTACCATCGGGAGAAAACCACATTGCTTTTGTGTCGCTGAATATTTCCTCTGAAAAAAATGAATAACCGTTCAAATAATGTTGAATGAAATCGTAACAAGACCTATATCTGATAATTTAAAAAATAACTCACCTTCGTAAACCCAGTCACAGAGTCCGTTGTATATGGTGGTTAGATTACCATTGTTTGTAATACGACGAACTTGCTTACTAGTTACAGATGATTTGTAATAAATATCGTTGAGAGACACGTAAGCAAACCCATTTCCTTTTGGAGCCCAAAGTACTAATTGCACTGAGACAAGTGTACCATCACTATTTGTGATATATGTTTTCTTCCTGTAAAATAAAATCAATTATTTCGCTTGTAATATTCAATTGAGGACGAAAAATACTCATGTTTATAATTTCGATGTCATAGATTTAGATAGGTACCTACTTATTTTTTAATGTACCCTAATTTTTTTTTTTTTCATACATCAACTAGAAATATAATACCTATGTAGCTAATATCTATTCATTTACGACACGATGACGACTTAATTGTACTAGTATCCATTAAAATTACACGTTTCAAAACATAAGTACGTAGTATCATAGTAAGCATCTAGATCTACGTACGTAAAAAATATGCATACTTACTCGAGAAAAATTATACGTCACGTTGGTCGAAAAGATAACGTGAAAATATGAATTTAAATAGTTAATCTTTTTTTAAATTCAAAGGTACCTTTTTTATGCTAATAATTTTCTCATTATGAAAGCTCGAAAATGTCCGACCAACAACGCATAAAATTCTCCTCATTTAATCACAGCTGGCACATATACCTTTACCTTCATCAGAGAGTTCAAAAGTATTTGCTCAAGCACAATTATAATGTTTGGGATTAGTTTTTAAAATAATAATAGACCAGCGTGAGAACAAAAAATATGAGTGAAATGTCCGAAAATTACCATTATATGTTTAGATAATATAGTAATGTTTTTTTAACAAATTAAGTAGGTACCTATTTATTTTGAATCTATGTTTGAATCAAAAGTGTAAAATAACCCCATAACAGTTCATTTTTACTATTTCAATAATAAAAATAATAAAAATTGTCATTAAAAAATGATATTTTTTGTAGTAATATAAATACTTACTTACTGTGTTTCAAATTCATAAAACAGATAATGTGCGAAATAGGAATGCCGATAAATCTGTAAAATAAAATTCAATAATTAGGAGAATGAATACTTTTTTTTACCTTATCTACAAGTAGGTAATAAAAATACTGCATATAGGATGTCTGAGAAAAGATTAGCTGGACGCAATATTTGATTAGATAGCACTGAGAAAAAATACTGGATGAACGTGTCGTCTATTTTCAAAATTATTGAAGGAGAAAATATTTTCTGAGAAAAATTAGAATCAAAACGGTAATATTTTCTATTACAGAAATGAGGAATGAGAGGGTAGTATGTCGAAGACCGCAGAATTTTTCTCCTGATGATTTTTTGTCAAATTTCAAAATTGAAGGGATACAAACATAAAATTCTTTAATTAATAAAAAAAAACATTGATGGAAAAAAATGTACTTTGAAAATTGGACCAATTAAGTGTGATGATTTTTGCCTATGTCAAAATTGTAAGGGCTAAGTAGAATATAAAATTGATGAGACTATACCTACAATAATTATCGTATGCATGTACATGTTTGAAAATTTTTGAAAAAAATTAAAAAAATTTAAGAATTTATTTGAGACTTATTCTGTATTAACTTGAACCAAAAATAAAGTCGGGTCTTTCGATTTGGTTAAATTTTTTTCACGAGTTCCCCTTGATGGTCTAATGAAATAACTTCCATTATTTTCATCTTTGCCCTCGAAGGGGTTCGGGGCAGATCTCGTAATTTTGGAGAAAAATTACATCGGAGCGCCCTTATCACCCTTTTTCCCAACTAACAAATATCAAAATGGGATCTCGACACCTTTGGGAGAGGGGTCACAAGGATCCTCGATTTTGACCAAAATTCAAAAAAATATTAAAAGTACAGTAACACACTGATTTCTACTAATTCAAAGGCGCCGAGTTCAAATTTGCATTCAGGTTTTTCATTCGACTCATCTGAACCCTCACATCCTCCATTTGGTAAAGTTGAAATTCAAAAAAATTATATATGACGTGTGACGTGTCGTTTGTTAGGTTTTTGAGGGCACTGAGTTCGAATATTTGCTGATTTTTTGAATTGGACCCTTCAATGCCCTCCCAGACCTCCCATTTTCGAAAAACGCGAGCATAAAAATGAAAATACATTGTGGCACCTCGATTCTTATACTAATTTTAGATCGTCAAGTTTCAATATTGACTAACTTTACGATCAGAGCCCGATACCAACGCTCCAGTCTGACCCCCTCCCTTAATTTTTCATTTATAATTATGTGAAGAGGTCGATTGAAGAGTGGGGAGAGGTCAGATCGAAATATTGAGTCGATATTTGAACTCGATGTCCTCAAATCAGCGACTACGCGCTATTTTCAATTTTTAGAACACCTTTTTTTCAAAATTGCGAGGAGGGCTCTAAGGAGGCATCGCAGGGTCCGATCTAAAAAATAAACAAATATTCGAAATCAGTGCTCTCAAAAACCTAACAAACGACACGTTACACGTAATTTTTCATTTTTTGAATTTCAACCTTGGAAGGGGTTGATGGGGGGGGGGGGGTGTCAGAAGAGTCGAATGAAAAAACTGAGTGCATATTCGAACTTCAGCGCCTTTGAATTAGTAGAAATCGATGTGTTACCTTACATTTTATATTTTTGGAATTTTGGTCAAAATTTAGGACCTCTATCTCTATCCCCCCAGGGGTGTCGAGATTCCTTTTTGAAAATTTGTTGGTTAAAAAACGGATAAAAAGGGCTCTTCATGTAATTTTTCAGGGTTTTAAATGGCAGCCTTCCTTTTTTGTACTTATCGTGAGAGTTAAGCTTTTCAATATGTGATCATCGTTGAATCTCCTATAAATTCTCGTTCAAACTCCGCAAACAGTTTTCCCCAAGTGCAATCGATCACGAGATATAAGTCTTTAAAGTTGAGTAGTTGGACAAAAAAGTACAGCTCCTCAAAAATTGCGAGGTCCACCCCAGCTCCTTTGGAGCGTTAAGATGGAAATAATGGCAGTAATTTCATCGAACCATCAAGGGAAACTTGTAAAAAAATTAATCGAAATCGGAAGACTCGACTTCACTTTTGGTTCGAGTTGATATAGGATGGGTCTTGAAAATTATCTTTGAATTTTTTTACCCAAAACTGCTATTGGTGCCTATTTTTTCGGGGTCCTTTAAAATATCGCCTTTTTATGTTATTTGATTCAATTATTTAATAAAAAATTGATAAAAGGGATGTAAATATAAATAGGATCTCTTGTAATTCATAAAAATTATTGGTGTCAATTTTTGATCACCCCCCCCCCCCCGACAAAATGCTAGTAGAAAAATTTGGAAAATTGGTCCAAAAAAAATTGAGGAAAAACATCCCCTTTCAGAAATCACAATCTAACTCTGAAATTACCTCTCTAATCTAAATTTTTCAAAAACTTAGGCTCCGCTGTGCTTGGCTTTACTTTTCACCTTAAAACTTATACAGGGTGCCCGGCGGGTGGTCTGTCATAGGTTCGTTTTTGCATATAACGGGGTACCACTAAAAAAAAGTTAGATGAACAAGTTGCCTATCTTGAAAATTGAAGGAGCAAATGCTGTTTTTTAAAAATATCACGTAATTTTATTTTTTGATCATGAGAATGAAAAGTACTTTGAAAACTGAATAAATTTACATTATTCGACTTTTTCCTAACTTAAAAATTAAATGAGCTAAAAAAAATTTTGTTCAAAAAAAATTATAAAAAAATTAACTGATCAAGGGAATGGATAGTATGTTGAAAAATGAACAAATTTTGTTCCACAGACTTTTTGCCTAACATAAAAAATAAAGGGGCTACGGGTCATCCAAAATTGAGAAAATTAAAAAAAAATTGAAGCCCCTTTTATTTTGAATGACCCGTAGCCCTTTCATTTTCGATGTTAGGCAAAAAGTCTGTAGAACAAAATTTGTTTATTTTTTAACATACTATTCATTCCCTTGATTAGTTTATTTTTTTAGAACTTTTTTTGAACAAAATTATTTGTTACCCCTTCAATTTTCAAGTTACCTATGCAAAAAGTCATATTCATATATGAAAAATAAACATATTCAGTTTTCAAAGTACTATCCCTTCCCACGGTTGAAAAAAAATTACGTAATTTTAAAAAAAATAGCATTTGACCCCTTCAATTTTCAAGATATGCAATTTGTTCATTTTAACTTTTTTTTAGTGGTATACCCGTGGTTATATCCAAAAAATAAAGTATGACAGATCATTTACCGAACACCCTGTATTCGAAGTTTTTCATAGATTTTTTTCAACCCTGAAATTACGCAAGGACCAGCAATAAAGTAAATGAGGAGAAATGGTCAAAAAATTTAGTTCGGTCGACAAATTTGTGCCAGTCACTTCCGATCCCAAAAAAGTCAGTCTGTTTCGTGCCTGAATAAATTAATTTTCAAAAATATTCAAAAATCAAGTCAGAAATTCTGAGATTTTCCCCCTCAATATTCGGTCTTCGATACGTTTCTGCACACCTTGCAAAACCACTGATTTTATGAAACCAAAATTTTACTTAAAATTTATTTCATCTCTAAATTTGGCAAATTTCAGTTTAAAAGTTGGCAAAATCGTGGTCGTTACCCCCCCCCCCCCCCCCGAAAAATACTTCACTACACCACTCTCCCTCCCTCCAATCTCCGCCTCCCTCTCACCATCCAATTTTTTTAATACCTTTCTTTTTTTATATTTTTGCAAACGAATTTTGAACGTAGTCAAATTTTCAGACCAAGTCAGGAAGGAGAAAATGTGAAGTTGGAATGAAAGTTTTACCATGTTTTGAGGCCCAGGCACATTGCTGACTACCCCTCTTCAACTTTCGATGGGAAATGTTAATTGATCACCCCTGCAGTAACCAGCTAGCCACCAACTAACCATTCATCAGATATGTACTTCGTTAGTGTAGGCTAATGCTGTAGATATACCAAATTACCTACATGCAAATGGAACAGACACCCTCAAAATAATTTTTTTTTTGCTAGTTAGGGAACTTTCATCCTTTACCAACTTTTCATATAAGTACATACATTAACAAAATATAATGAATATTCATCATTACGATCTTTTTGAAGTTTCCCAAAAAGTCAACAAAAAACACGACCAAAATATTCGCATAATCCATCTACTTAATTTAATTTTTTGCTCTCCTGTTCTAGCCGACAATAGCCAAGGTACCTAAATTACATACGCGAACCGACTGTTATAAACCAGTCAATCATACTTGAACGTAGAATTTACAGGAAACTTCACGAAGAATTACTCTTGTAAACTACCGACCGTTCAACTTTACTCGTACATATTTAAAAAAAAAAAAAAAAACTCGTAAATGTGACAGATGTTAATACACGTTATTACGCGAGTCCGTTTATAAAAAAACACGTGTAATGCAACGATGCTACGTACACGTTCTGAACGTGTTAAAAATGCAATAAACAAAACTACGTGTGTTTTTCTGTTTATAAGTCGATTTTTTTTTTTCATGTGCATAATGTAGGAAAAATATTTGCCAATTTCGCAGCAAGGTATGCCCAGTGGGATTCGCACCAGCGTAATTCAGACAAATATCCAAGCATTTTATGGCACTTCCCCCAAAACACAGCGAATCGGTGCCGGTAGTTTTGACAGTTTTAATCTTCCATATAGATAATTTCAATTTCAACTGATTTATGAACCGTGTACCTAATTTTTTGCAGCGTGATAATAAATTTCCTAGATTTTTGCATAGCTGCGTATTTTCCTAACCCATATGCGAATTGTGAACATAGAATAGAGAACACATCGTCTAATTTTCTGCGCGATATACCATAACCCGCGTGTATCTAATTAAAAAATGATTGATTATGTCGTGTGCTGCTGCTGTGCGCTAAATAAAGTACGAAATGCATATTTTATGGTGTAAGTAACGCACATTGACGCTTAGATACTAAACTTTGAAAATTTAAAGTACAATTTTCATTAGATAAAAATTTAATTCAATTTGGCCGAGTATGAGATAATAGTAGGTGAGCAACAGCGTTTATTTTGAAAATTCAAAATGTTTGTGAATTTAAAAAAAGTCATGTTCTTGGAGAATTTTATAAAAATCTTTCGAATGAATAACTTACCTTCTGCGAATTGTAGGAGACCATTAGATATCGTTTGTCTGCCGATAGTTCAACTTTATTCAATGTTTCGATCTGAAAATAGAAATAGAAAGAACATAGGAATTAATTTCATTTCAATAATGTAAGAATTAGAGATGCATGTATTATTTTACTAATATTAGCTCCTAATTAATTTTGCCAGAAATGGGATTCCAACGATATCGAGTCCAAATTTATTTCGATTAATTTTTTTATTGTTTTCATTTGAATATTACTTTTTAAAATTTCTTTTGATTACTTATAGAGTTGAGAAGAAATTTTTGAAAAAAATTAAGTTAAAAAAAATTCATTTTTTTTTACTAAAATTTTCCCAACCATAAAATTTTTTAAATTTACATTTTCTCAAAAATTTTTCAACTTTGAATTTTCCAAATTTTTTCCACTCAAAATTTTTTTCATTTTTAAATTTAAAAAAAATTTTAACTCAATATCAATGTTTTTCAAGATTTTTCCTGGCTCAATAATTGAAAGAAATTTTTTGAAAATATGACATTAAAAAAATTAAAAATTGGAAAAATTTTGAAAGAAAAAGATGTAGAATTAATGTTTAAAGAAAAGTCAACTTGGAAATCCTATTTGCGTCAAAATTAATGAGGAGCTATTTTATTCATAGCCAGCAATTCAAAATTTAGCTCGATTCGTCGGTTTTATTTTCATCATCTATACCGATTGTTATCTTTAAAAAAATAGTGAAATAAATTTTACAGCTGTGGGGTCTGCGATGTGATGGTGTGAGAATTACTTGGATTAAATACAGTATATTTTAAATTTTATTCAAAACACAAAATCAACTAGTCTCAGGTAAGGTGCTTATTACCTATTCCATTTCTCAAGTATTTTTCTTGAAATTAAGCGAAAAAAATACACGCAACTGATGAATTTTGATTGAGGTGATAAAATTTATGAAAAGTGGGAGTGAGACCAGTATCTGAGACAACTGAAGTACCAACTTGATATTTGGAAAAACAAAATTTCTTTCAATATCCAGCTTTATTTATGTTGTTTTTGCGTAGAAACGTGTCGTAAACAGCAATGAAATCGAAATACATAACAGGTCAGTAATTTGGAATTTTAATAATGATAACATTTGAACGAGTATTTTTGCATAATTATGTTTAAGTGTTTGCGTGAGAATGGATGACAAAACAATTTGTTTTATAAAATTATATACGTATCTGATCATCTATATGTGTTCACGTTTTAGAAAAGAATGTTTTCAAACTTCTATGTGAATTTGTGATGAAAGAAAAAAACAAACAACTCTTGAAATACATTAATGTAAGTATTTCTAATTCTAACAATTTTCTTTTCAGGTTTGATGGAAGCTAGGTACCTACCTAAAGATTCAATGAATTAGCTTGAGGAGAATTCATTGGGGAAATTGCAGTGGAGAACCTTCAAAAAAATTGCAATTCTCAATCTCATTTTAATTTTGATTCGACTTACGAACGAAATGGGAAAGAAAATCGAAACACTTGGTAGAAATAAATAAAAACATTTTTTAAAAGTTGGAATTGAAAAAAAAATCTTAGAATACCTAAGTGAAAAAAAAGTAATTTTCTAAAAATTCAATTTGCATATATTTTGAAAATTATTAAAATATCGACAACTCGATACTTAACTTTGTTTTTTTAATATGTACCACCCATGAAGATAAAATCTTAAAACCTAACCACCTCACTCCTAAAGTATGGTGTGAGAGGAAAATGCGAGGTGAGAGGGGTAGTACAAATCAAATATGAAAAATTATTCGGATAACCGGATAAAATTTAGGAAAATCTCACATTCTAAGATCGGTAAAAATTTTGAGAAATCTCGAATCTTGAATCTGGCAAAATTTATGAACTTCCTATTGTAAACAAAATTTTTGAGAGTGTAGAAAAATTAGATTCAAAAATTATTGAAATTCAAAATTCAAAAGTTGGCAAAAATTTTCAAAAATTCCTCCAGACAAAATTTTGCCATTTGGTAAAATTTGATCAATTCCTTTGCGTTTGTAGACAAAATTATAAAACTTCATACAATTTTGAAAATTTCGCGAAATTTTGGAGGTCAAACTTTGGAAAATATTAAACTTGCGAAACTAGCAAAATTTTAAGAAATTTTAAATTTGAATATTTAGCGCAAAATTTTAAGAAATTCGGAATTTTAAATTTGGAAACATTTTGAGAAATTTTAAATTTGCAAATTTAACATTTTAAAAGATTTCTTTGCAGACAAAATTTTAAGGATTTGAAAAAAATGCGACAAATTCTAAATTAGGATTTTTTTTAATTTCGCCAAATTTTCAAATTTAGGAGCATTTGGAAAATTCCAACCTCTCAAATTTGACTTATTTGACAAAACGGCTGAAAAGTCCTACTTATTTGGTAGGTAGGTCAAGGTATGTACTTGGTATTTATTGAACCACATCAAACCGGGTATGTCCTATTCACGAGAAAGTTTGAAAATGAGTATCACTGGACATTTTTAAAATCACTCTCGCTTCCTCCTTTCCACCAGAAATTTACTTACAAAGGAGGTATCCTAACTCAAAGTAAAATTTTGAGCTCAAACAAAAATAAATCGTAAGTATGCATTATAAAGAACCTCTTATCCAATATTTCAGGTGCTGAAGTTCATTTTTCGAATTTTTGAAATTTCAAAATTACCCTACACCCCATGACCCAACAAAAATATGAAAAATTAAAGCTGAAATTCGGTATATACCCCGTTTTCTACCAACTGAATCGACTGATAACGATTTCGAGACGTTTTGGAGCCACCAAAAAATTTTGGATTTCCCTGTTCTGGAGAAAAGCCCATAAAAATGGTCCATATGAACTTCAGCGCCTATAATCGTGGATTACGCATATCGATGACCTCGATTAAAGCACAATTTCCAAAATTCGTAACTTCAGAGTTCAAATTCACATTTTTGGGCAGAAAATGTTTCTGGAAAAATTTAAATATTATATGTGACTTTGAACTACTGGTCTACGAAAAGGGACCGCTGCTGGCCAAAATCAACTTACCGAGAAAAACACGGTCGAAAAAACAAGTCGGTTTGAAAGTTGAACTTTGAACTTTCGACTGAAATATTTCGAAAGCATAGCTTTCTAGAAAAAAGCTAATTGCACTCTACAGAGAGGAAATTTTACGTTCTACAATTTATGTTCTATTTATTTTTTCCGTAGAACCCTTCCTTTACTCAGAAAACTGACTTCAAAAATCAAAAGTTATCAATTTTTTGTTGAAATTTTTTTTACATATTTAAAAAAAATTTCACTTGAAGTCAATTTTCTGAGCAAAGGAAGGGTTCTACGGAAAAAATTAATAGAACATAAATTGTAGAGCGTAAAATTTCCTTTCTGTAAAGTGCAATTAGTTTTTTTCTAGAAATCTATGCTTTCGAAATATTTCAGTCGGAATTTCAAAGTTCACTTTTATAGAAAATGTGTCTAAAATTAAGCTTCTTCGATTCGAAGCAGTTTCGAGACGTTTCAGAGCTTCCAGAAAATTATGGTAATCTCCAACTTCCAGCTTCTTACCTCAATGTGTCGTAGTAGGGGCATTTTTAAATTTTTTCAGAAAAATTTTCTGCCCAAGAATGTAAATTTGAACTCAAAGTTACGAATTTTGAAAAAGTGTGCTTTAATCGATCAAATAAATCACAAATATGGGTAATCCACGATTATAAGTGGTGGAGTTCACATAAAGAATTTTTATGGCCTTTTCTCCAGTACTGGAGCATTCCAAATTTTCTGGTGGCTTCGAAACGTCTCAAAATCGCTTTCAATCGATTCGGCAAGTCTAAAATAGGGTATATACCAAATTTCAGGTTTTTTCATTGATAAGATCAAATTTTCATATTTCGCAGGGCAATGAAATAATTTTGAACTTTTAAAGTTCGCCAAAATTCGAAATTCGAGAAATGAACTTTAGCACCTAAAATTTTGGAAATAGGGTTCTTGTACTTATTTTGATTTATTTTTGTTTGGGCTCAAAATTTTATTTTGAGTTGGGATACCTCCCTTATTAAATCTCGTTTCGATCGATTGAAAAATTTTGAATTTTTCAAAAGTTTTATTGCTGAGACAATATTCATAGTGTTATTTTTGACCAAAAAAATACCTAAGTATATTTAAAACAAAGTTAGGTTAGGTACTTGAACAAAGGTACGTTTGAGAATTTTTGGCATTTTTTGTATTCATTCTAGTGGAGGAAAGAGTCGGGGAATAATCATTCATAATTCAGTTCGACAAATTTTATTTTCTCATTTCAGGTTTTCCAAACCCTGTAATTTCAAGTTCAAGTCGAATGATGAGTTGAAATCCAGGGAGAGGGGGGGGGGTCAAAATCTGCTGGAGGTTTGAAAACGTCACCACATGTGATACCATTAGAGAACCCCCTTCCACCAAACTTCTTCGAAAACACGAACATCATTCATTTCATAGAAAGGCAATAGTGAAGGGGGAGTAATGACATAAATCTGTCTAACTCTAACCCTAACACCACACCACCATTCATACGAATACCTCTCGACGTCGAATAAATTAGCCAACTAATTATTCCAAATTCATCTTTTATATTTATGCATCACATACGCGTACTATTCTCATTTCGCAATCGCGATTACATCAACTGCACCGGTAATAGCAGGTTAATACACATAACTTGTTTCGGAACGAAACGTTTCCACAACGTGCTTCCATAAACGAACGAGACTGCCCATGGCGATAAAATGGCGCGCGCACCGAGCACGCTGATCTCATTGAATTATCCCAAGATTAGACTCAAAGTAATACGAATAAGTCGAAATCGTAGTACCTTGTTCCCCTTCGAAAATATAAATAAAATATTCCAACGAGTGTTCTGAGTTCTCCATTGTGTCGCATTATGCACGTATATGATATCGAGGCAAAATACGGGTACAAATACCGAAGCCGAAACGATGCGAATGAAAAACGTACTTTAATTGAGCGCGAATAAAGGCCAGATTAAAAAGAAATTCAATGGTTAAAACCAGCCTTGAGATTACCCTTCGCGAATTGCCAGCAAATAAGAAATAATCGAGTTGTTAAATGAATGGGAAGGATTACCGATGGGAATTTTATAGGGTCTTATTTCAATATAGGGAATTTATTAAATATTATCCAGATTCGAAATTGAAACCATTCAGCACCTCGTGGGCACATCTCTTTAGATAATTATCTGCTTGTAAATCAAAATAAAGGAGCTGACTTGGAATTAACGAAAGGAGAATACCGCGAGAAATGAAATTGGACAACTTTGAATTCGCCCTAAAACATCGCAACTTTTGCAAACTATGAGAAAAAAGCATTCTGCCAAGCTTAAAAGTGAACTTGGCTACCGCAAAGACAAAGGTACATTTTGTTTTCCCAAGCAAGAGTTTGAAATTTTCCAAATGTTTCAAAATACACAAATAGGTGAGAAATACGTGCATCTGCGTTTCGCCAAGTTGAGCTTTTGTTTTCGATGGTCCGTGAAATGTCAATGGGTAAGGAAACCTTCATTAAAATGTATCATGTTTCGTTTCGCAGTTACAGATGTTCCAATTTCAGCGAGTTTCAAATTTCAATCGAATAAATGGGGTTTGAAAAGTAGTTTTCGAATAGAAAAAGGAATCCACAACGAAATACCTCATTTTAACGAATACAAAATCAATGCCATGTCAGCAAGTTTTTGGAGGATAAAATTTAAAACGTCGATATCTCTTCTTTGAAAAAAAAGTCATCAGATCTTGCGAAATGTTACATCAGTCCAATGGTAAGGTCAAAACCAGAATTCGATTTAATTTGAATTCTATAACTATGACTTCGCTCGTGTTATTTTTTATATGTATTTTAGAAGGAGAAGGGCACTGGGAAGGAGGGAAGGAGAGGCTCGTCAAATCTCTGCCAAAAGCTACTACATTTACCTACGTAAATATGTTTTTAAATCGGATTTTAGAATAAACAATACCAGTAATTAGGTAAAAAAACAAGTCGATTGACAAGTCGAATATGGTATCAAATACGTATGTGAGTATCTAAAAACTGAGCGCGAACGCACGATAGACCAATAACAACATTATTCAATTCACGTGACGAAACATGTTATAAATGGTAGATACTTTGGCCAATTATTCTTACGTAATAAGGTTTCTACGTCAGGAGCTCGTATGGTTGATGACTTTCTAGCAGATCACTGAACGTGTAATATTAGGGCATCGTGATTATGTTTGTTTTTTGTATTCGTCTACTACATAAGATAGGTTGTAAAATTAAATCGGTATGTAGATCTTTGTTCAAAAAATCTTATCAAGATATTGTTGCATTGATGGAAAATGACAATTGAGGAGGCATAAATGAGGTCAAGGTATAGAAGGGTGAGGGAGATTTCCGGGGGAGGGAGGCCTCTGGCTACTCTTTGGCAACGACTTTGTGCACAAAGTACAATTTGAGATAAAATTACGATAATGTTTTGGTGGTTTCTTACTCGAAGTAAACTACCTCGCCAATTTTTGTCAAAATCCAGGATGTTTTTTTTTTCGATCCCCCCTGATTTGTGAAGGCAAATTAGTATTATTTTGGAAAAATAAAAACATTCCTGGCCAATAAGGTTTTTATTGCGGAAAACTGTTGAGAGTTGTCCCCTAAGTAACCCGGAAGAGTTACAGTGATGACGTAAAAATGGGCGGAGGGGGAGGGGGCCCCCAGAAGACCTTCAAAAATGAATTTCAGGGTGTCCACTATATCTCAGAAATTATTTTCCCTGACTTTTCCAGGTTTTCCAGACTAATTTTTCGAATTTTTCCATACCTTTTAAATATGATATTCATGAACCAGGGAGGGGGGGGGGGTAATTTTAGCGTGATGTACTTACATTCCGAATTTTGCATAAGAATGATACAAAATACATCGAATTTTTTTTTCAAAATCACTAGGAACATTCTACGAAATTTTTAGATGCTCCTCTTTGGGCCAAATAAAGATTCAAATTCAATTCTGAAAATTTTTGAACCCATCCAACACCCCCTCGCCACAAAAATTTGAAAATTCGAATTCATTACCTACAGAAAAAAAAAGGGAAAATCTAAGTATTCCAACGCAAAATTAAGTTTTGAAAATGAAAGAAATTATGCCAGGGTGTCTACCAAATCAAGAGAATGAAAATTCGGATTTTTCCGGGCTGAAAATTCAAAAATTTCTTCTCCCCCCTCCCTTCCAAAAAAAAATAAAAATAAAGTGAGAAACATATGCCTCAAATTTATAAATTAACACAATCTCCGAAAATTTTTTAGTTGTACCAATAAATAAAAAAGTCAATGAGGAGGTGAAATATAAATCATTTTATGGAAATATAAAAATCGCGACGAGCCCGAGCGAAGCGAGGGCGAAAATTTTGCAAAAAAAGATCATCAAAAGATAAAAATTCACCACTTTTTCCTCATTCGTGTAAAATCAGTGAAATTCACTGATTTTCAGCGATTTTCATAAATATCACTCCATTTTCAGAGAATTTTCACTGATTTCCAGTGATTTTCTTTCACTGACTTGCTTTCAGTGAAAAAATGCTCACTGATTCAGAAATGAAAGAGTATTCAGTTCAATTAGTTCTTTCTTATGAAGCTTAGCTTTTGAGATATTTTAGTTGAAAGTTCAACTTCTTTTTTTTATTGAAAATATTTCAATAACCAAGCCTCGTAGGAAACAACAGAAAAAAATTGTATGCTCTGCAATTTGTTCTATAGGGCTGTTGAACTGACGTAACAATTGAATTGGTGGGAAAATTTAAAGTTTTCAAAGTTTTTTTTTATAGCTACAAATTTTATTATTTTCACAATATTGTTCCAAAACTTGATAAATTCATGAAAATTCCGTATAAATACGTACAAAATGTATGTTTTTTACCCACCAGCTCATTCCTTTTTGATAAAATATGACCTTGGGTGACGTAGTTTCAACAGCTCTATTCATTTTTTTTAGAACGCTTTCTTTGCTCAGAAAATCGATTCTACGGGTCAAAACTTACATCAAAAAAAGTAAAACAAATTCACAAGAAATAGTTCCAATTATTAAAAATCCTGATATGATGGAGTAAAACTGAAATAATATTCGAACTCAGCACTAAAAAGTAGGTCAGAATCACCAATCAAAATCTCAAGAAATGTGGAAAATGCGGTTCATTACAAAAAATCGATTTTCTGGGGAAATCAAGACTTCAAAAAAAAAAAAATTGGAACATAAATTGTAGAGGGTAAAATTTTCTTTCTGTAGGGTCCAAGTAGTTTTTCCCTAGGAGGCTTCATTTTTGAGATATTAAAAAAAAAGAAGTTGAACTTGAAACTTTCAACTAAAATATCTCAGATGATAAGCAGTTTCAAGAAAACTAATTGAACGATACAGAAAATAAATTTTACGTTCTACAATTTATGTTCGATTCATTTTTTTCGTTGAACTGTTCCTTTGCTCAGAAAATTGACTTCAAGTGTCAAAAGTTACCAGCACAAAATTCAAATTGAGGCGCCTATGGTATTAATAATTTTTGACTCCCCTCATCCCCTGCTGTATGCCTACTCCCACCTTACCTGTCATTCATATTTCCACTGCCAATATATTTTGTATTGAGTATACATATGATTTGATGTCAGATTCTTTCGTTATTCCAGTCCAGTGGAGGACGAGAAAGAGGATGTAGACGATGTTCAAGAAATTGAGCAAGAGAGTGAAGAAAAGGGTAAGGAGAGTGAACTGGAGTTCGAAATTCGAATAGAATATTTTTACAAATTATATTTTTATTGCACAATTTGTTTTTATTTCGCAGTGGCAATATGATTGAGGGGTGTGGTGAGGTGGGCACATAGGGGGAGGAGAGAGAGTCAAGAAGTATTGATACCACCAATTTTAATTTCAATATTAGATACTATTTTCATGCTCACAACATGCACTTTAGTTTAGTAATGATTTTATACCTATTATCACGTTTTCAAATACTCGTAGGTATTTTCTCCAGAATTCCTTTCCTTTGAGACTCTCTATCTCCTCCGCTAATGGTTACGAAAATAATTTTTTCATAAAAATGTTGGAAATTGTGTGTAAAACCAAAAAGCACTAAGCTAT
The DNA here is from genome assembly GCA_033439095.1 of Pseudococcus viburni. NCBI lineage: Eukaryota > Metazoa > Arthropoda > Insecta > Hemiptera > Pseudococcidae > Pseudococcus > Pseudococcus viburni. The sequence goes on from JAVBJF010000203.1 coordinate 24,952, forward strand.
TTTTACCATAAAATCAAACCCAAAGGAGATGGAGGAGGAAACCCGTTTTTAGGAGGTGAACTCCATATAAAAAATTTGCAAGAGATCAAGGGTGGTAACTCTTAAGGGTTACTCAGGGGACCACTCTCGGCAGCTTTCCGCAATTAATTTTTTTTTAGAAACGCTGCTATACCAGCTCATCAAATATTGATACTTCACTAGGATTTCCCAATTACTCATCGGTAGCTAATTGATTTACTAATTTCTTTCATCATCTCTTCTATTATATTAACTCTTAATCACTTCGTAACTTATTACAGTTTTTTCCAAGAACTATACAATATTGTTTTCATCATTAGGAACATAAAGAAAATCATATTCCATCATTTGCATTTGTCTAAAAATACAAAGTCTGAACATTTTCTCAAGCTCATGCATCTTTATAAATAAATTCTATTCGAACGATAAATTTCCCAAGGACGAAGACGTACGCACATACCTATAATATTCCTCCATAAAACACCTGGCGTCTATACCTACTGCTTCAAATAATGGAATACGAAATGAAAAATTTTTTATGAAAAAGAATGTTTACCTATGTTCCCAGCTACCTTCTTGAGAATTTTGGCACAATCTTTCAAATAAATAAAGGAAATCTACTTACAACGAAATTGCACATATTTTTAAAATTGAATGGGTTCAGTAACGAAACTTTAATAAGGAAAAAATGTAAAAATTATGCATCTTTGTCACATTTGTTTCATTCGTAAAGAAAAGTCGTGCCAATATTTTTCCAATTTAGTAATATCGCGACTTTCGTGCCTTCGCAAGTTTTGTAAAAGGAATTTTTTTTTTGAAAATTCAATTTCAAAACGATATTTAATCAATTTTTTAACCACCTTTTCCTTTGAACTCAATTCCTTTTCTCCTCCCATTCAATTCCAAAATTAATACCTAATTTTTTTTGCAGGTAACTGTAAACTGACGAATTTTAATTAATGGAGCTAATTGGAATTGGACTTTCGAAATGTGCAGCTTAATTACATGAAAATAAGTAATTCTAATTTGGGTACCCGTGAAAAAAATTTTCAACTCAAAACAAAGCATATCTAATGACAATGACGAATATTGTTTTTTTGTTGTTTAAAGAAATAATGCTACTTCAATTCACTGTGTGTTTTTTTGGAAAGATATGAAAAAATTCTTAAAACTAAAAAAAATGTAGACTAAAATTTTCAAAATAGACATGCGAACAAACTGTGGAAAATTCTACATTAAGTGCGACGCGATAAATTATACTTTTCGAATGACTGATAGGTAATTAATTTCGATTCATTCAACGTTTTCAAAAAAAATAGAAGGAGTTAGCATCGAAAAAAAGTAAGGGCGAATGGCGTCAAAAAATATTAAAAATTTTGTATTCCTGGTTTGAACCTTTCACCTCCCAATGAAGTTGACATTTTTTTAAATTTTCAACAAATCATTTTTTTCTTCTTTGATGGCAAATACATTGTGATTTTTCTTCATTTTTCTACGTATTTACATAAATACTTGTGTAATTTTGTTATTTTCAGAGATATTTCAGCAACTAACAAAATGTGGGATTCGATCGGTAGGTTTTTAACGAGATTATCATTCAATTCAACTTTATGTAAAACTTGATTTGAAAATGAAACCCCAAAAAAATAAAATGGTCGTGAATCTAGAATCATCCTATGTGCATTGTGCATCTAAGAGGGAAATTGAATCCTAAATAACTCTACGGTGACTCATAAAACGACTAATTATCATTAAAAAACACATAAAATCAGAGACTTAAAATTTTTACACTCCTCATTTACTTTCCAAATGAAAATTCAATGGTAAAGGTAGCATACCCTACGTAACCACCTTCTTAATTTTTGTTTCTTAATCTCTTCCCTTCTGCTCATTTAATAAAGAGCCAGTCGTTCTGATCATCCGATGATTAATAAAATAGGAACATAATATTCTGTTCCTGGCAGCTAGATTTTTGATATTTTTAATTTTTTTCACACAAGCGGGGCAAATTTAAGAAAGATTTTTATCGAAATGCCAGTAAATTGATCTTTTCAAAATTTCAGTAAACAGAAATTTTGGTCAAGTGTCAATAAATCGACTCAATAAGAAGGTAAATTCATTTTTATTGACATTAAGTCTTAATGATGATGAATTGATTTTTTTGCCAAAATTTCAGGAAATGGAGGTTTTTGCCAAACATCAATCAACTGATTTACTGAATGACAATTTATTGATTTTTTGTCAATATGTTCAGCACCAAATGGAGCATTTCGTGAAATTTCAATTAATTGACAAAATGATAATTTATTGTCTTTTTGTCAAAAAAACTAACTCTTGTCAAAATGTCAAAAAAAAAATTCAAAATGTCAAAAATTGACTTTTTGTCAAAATGTTGGAAATTTGACTTTTTGTCAAAATGTTGGAAATTTGACTTTTTGTCAAAATGTTAAAAATCCCTTTCTTTTTGTCAAAATGTCAAAACACCTTTCTTTTTGTCAAAATGTCAAAAACTGTCTTTTTGAAAAAACGTAAAAACCTGGCTTTATGTGAAAAATGTTAAAAACTGACAATGTCAAAATGTCAAAAATTGACTTTTGGTCAAAATGTCAAAAATTGGCTTTTGGTCAAAATGTCAAAAATTGACTTTTGGTCAAAATGTTGGAAACTTGACTTTTGGTCAAAATGTCAAAAACTCGTTCTTTTTGTCAAAATGTCAAGAAACTGACTTTTTGTAAAAATGTAAAAAAACCTGACTTTCTGTCAAAATGTCAAGAAACTGACTTTTTGTCTAAATGTCAAAAACTCAACTTTTTCACTTTTTGCCAACATGTCAAAAAATGACATTTCATCAAAATATCAGCACATAAATTTTTGTCAAAAATCAATAATGATGGTTTCTAAACAATGAATATTGAAATTTGAAATGTCAACAAATTGACTTTTTGTCGAAATGTCAACAAATTGATTTTCTGTCGAAATATTGACAAACTGACTTTTTGTCAGAATATCAAACAACTGCCTTTTTATCAAAATACCAATAAATCAAATTTTTGCCAGAATGTCGAAAATGAACTTTTTGACAAAATGTCAAAAAATGACATTTCATCAAAATATCAGCACATAAATTTTTGTCAAAAATCAATAATGATGGTTTCTAAACAATGAATATTGAAATTTGAAATGTCAACAAATTGACTTTTTGTCGAAATGTCAACAAATTGATTTTCTGTCGAAATATTGACAAACTGACTTTTTGTCAGAATATCAAACAACTGCCTTTTTATCAAAATACCAATAAATCAAATTTTTGCCAGAATGTCGAAAATGAACTTTTTGACAAAATGTCAATACACTTACTTTTGGTCAAAAATCAGTAATTCTAAGTGTTCTTCAAAAGTCAATAAAATGACTTGCGAACTTTTTTTAAACATTTTGTGAGAATATAGATGAACTGACTTCTGGTCAAAATGTCAAAAAATTTATTCCTGTGATTTTTTGACAAAGTAAGAGGATATTAACTTTCCTGTGAAATATTTACTATTTTATTTCGAATAAATTGATGGGTAAATCAATGCAAAAAAATGAAATAAAAAGTACTTAGACATATCATTAGAAAGCTAACATTTATCCTCTTTCAAAAAAAAAAAAATTACGAAAAATTTTCAAAATTGAGGTCTGTTTGAGTTATGCAAAAAATTATGATAAGACATCACAAAAATCAGCTACAGAGTATGTGACCAGCTGACCACCTTTGTCCAAACAATGAAAGCATTTTATAAAATTTCATACTCCATCAGTTGGAAACAAACCCAGATCACCAAGAGGGGTGGGAAATAGAGGATTGATTTCCAGTTCCCATCATAGCAACACATTATTTTTAGTCATAAACATAAAATTTGAATGATAAAATTTTCGAAAGGGATAAGACATTTTTGTTTCCAGTTGAAAAAAATGGGAAAAAATTTCGAGTTGAAAAAATGGAAAAAAATCGTAAATGGGAAATCTTTAATTTTTTGCCACTCCAATAAACCAACTCAGGTTCGTCTGTATTTCGAAGAATTTTTATACGAGTTCAATTTTCAGTTTCGACTTCAGTAAGTAGGTAGTAGGTACCCTAATTTATCAATTTTACATTTGAATTAAGTGATACGATAGAATAAGCAATAAAATAAATCCCGTCTAAGCACTCAATTCACGTGTGAGCGAATGAACATTATCAAATAAGCGTACCACTCAAGAAACCTTTTCGATAACCCTCAACAAATTTTTTTACAAATTTTTAATTCGAGAGACAGTAAAATTTAAAAACATAAAAACATTTAGAATATTTTTGACGACTATTCCACACAACAAACACGGCACTATAAAAAAAAATTATCAAAAAAAACACAGTTTTAGAAAATAAATTACCGACGCGACGTAAGAATGGACACTTCAGAGTTCAAACCGCATATCAGAAAATTTATGCCAGAATATTTTTTTCGCCTAGTAAATAATGGTTTATTTATTGCCTCGATACCAATATTTCTCCGCTTTTATTCATTTCACAGTCATTCGTCACTTTTACGATTACGAATTTAATAACTTTGATACCTAATTCGAATCGAAAACTTTCCTTCGCGACGCCTTGAAGTCAGACTTACTACGTTAATACAAACGCAGGTACGTTCACTCCTCCACACCTCTCTACCATCCACAGATTGGGTACCCAGCGTTAGAATTTCTTATTCGTTTTTTATACGTACGCCGGAGAGAATCCGGCGGAAATAATCCGCTCGTAATATTTTATAGACGAGCTGCGAAGTGCGAAAGTCGTCGTCGTTTATTAAATTTGATTTTTATATGCGATATGCCTTTGCGAGCGGGAATTTTTGGCAAATCGATTAAAAGCCGACAAAATACGAGAATCAACGGGGTTCTGGCGGTTTTTCAGACCTCTTCTGAATGATATCTCGTCAAAACGCCGCACACGTCGAATTCTTCCTCGAGCTCGGTAATGAATTCGCCAAATACTAATGACGTTCTATTGTGCGGTAAAATGTACCGCTTACGCGTAAAAAAAGCAATTACAAATTTTTAATACGAAAAAGCAATACTTACGATTGATTTATCATCCAGTAACTTCTTGGTGGATTTATCGGTTACATTGAAGAGTAAAATATGACCTCGGGTATTCGCGAACAATATTTGGTCATCTGCGAAACAAAAGTATAATGTGAATAATCCATCCGACGTAAATTAATTTACCGCTAATTAGCTTCGATAATGAATAATTTATTCGTACTATTAGGAGTGAAAATTACATCTAAAAATTAATTTCCCATCGAAGGAAAAACTATAAATGAGAAATGCACTAATAAACCAGCAATTTTTTTCCCTTATTGAATGAAATTATCTAGCTGCACCTTGGAATAATTAACGTTTAGTTGCACATTGACATCGTAAAAACCTTGCTCGGCCGTTCAATCGGATACAAACTGGTTTTAAAAATTGTTTGTATAATTCCGACTCTCTGAGACGAATGAGAATGAGAATAAAAAAATTCAATTCATCTGCCTCTGTGTCAATAGTCGTTTGCCTAAACCCTCTGTTGTATTTAACCTTGAAATCATTTTAAAAAATATCGAAATAAATGTATTGTGGTGATCTGATAGAGGTAAGGGCACTTAGACACACTCCATAATATATCCATATCGATGTATATTGAATCGTACAATATTTTTTATAAGTGCCTACGTAGGTACTTTGAAAGAATAAAAAAAAAATCCTTTTCATAGATACACTCGAGTACTTCGTCTGCTTAAATAAGTACACTCGAATATTATTTTACGTATGAAATTTTCAAGCTAAAAATTTTTGTTTACAGGTTTACTACGAATAAAAATAAAAAATAATGAAAGAAGATAAAACACGTAGGTATGTGTACCTATTCAAATGATCGCCATCATACGAACAACTGAATCCTACAAAGTTTACGACTTTCTGACTCACAGTTCAAATGGGGAAAAATTACTTTAAATAAGGAGGAAAACGTGCTCGGTATTTTTGATTACAAATTTGTGATTTAAAATTCACGATAATACTTTTCGTTGCTATAGTTGGCTTGTTTAATGTAACGTAGGTGTGTAAAAAAAAAGAACTCTTGTCACAAATAATTAATCAAAATGAAAACGCACTTCTCGAGTAATTTAACCGTCTCATCAACACCGTTGTTGGTCGATAGAACATCTCTGGTACAAAATTTGATACTCACCAGAAATCCACGTCCCATTAAATCTAAAAGGTTCGTACGCTCCGGTGATAATTCCATGCAAATCGATAATTGATGGCACTTTTTGTGACTGGGCTTCTGGCAGGTTGTGAGAATCCCGTTGCAAGAATGTGAATAATACACATCCTAACAATAAAATCCCGACGATTACGAAAATTATTATCACTTTACCATAACGAGTTCTTTTTTTCGAAACCAGATTCTGCAAAAAACAAAAAAAATTGCAAAATTAGTTTGAAAAATATGCAGGGAAAATAACGGATTCAAGGGTGGATTTTCATGAAATTTTTCCCTGAATGAAGAAAATGGCTCTAAGGTAAGGTAGGTAATATAAGGGAATCAGATTTTGGTAACTTTTCAATTTGGTTTTCAAAAATTAATTTTGGTAAAGAAGAAAAAGGTTATATTTGAATTCAAAATGACTCCCATCTCTCTTCAGGGAGACATGGCGTAGAAAAATGTGATTTTTTTACCGTTTTCGCAATGTTTCAGGCGTTCATTCAGTCAATTGGGGCAAGATTTTTCGAGTAAGTCGAAATTATTGAAATACAAACACCTAGAATTTTTTTGGGATTTTTTTACCCACATAAATGACCATGAAAAGGATATTGGAAACTTCGAAACCCATTAAAAATGCAATTAGGTATGAGAATGAAAAATCCAAAAAAAAGTGTCACATGTGTTTGAATGTGTTCTACATCCACTTGATTTTTTTCAGATTTTTCAAGGTACTGGTGCGTATGTTTACGTACAAAATCCCCTTAAAAACTATTTTTCAATTTTCACTGAATCTGAAATGAAAAAATTACAAAATGGAAAAACCAACGTCAGTTTTATGACCAGCAGAGCAAATTATCATTTCAAACACTGCTTAAGCCATAATTTTGCCGAAAATCTCAAAATTCACTTTTTTCATTAATTTTTCAAAATTGATGAAAAAAATTCAGACAAAAATTAAAAGTAAATTTTCAGAATTCATCAAAATGATCTTTAAAAAGTGTTTATCGAGGTCTTTTGACACGCTGAACACAAAACGGAAATTAATTTTTTCATTTAATTATTCATTTTTACAGAAAACGACCGAAATTTGAAAAATTTCAAACGAAAGAAGAAAATTTTGAGACTGAGAAGAAAACAGTCACTTAAATAAAAGATTTATAAAACAGGTCGACATTTTTGAACTTTTGAAATGCTGTTTGAAGTTTAATGAGTGATTTTCATAGTATTTTTCACGCTGATCATGAAAAAAAAAAAAAAAAACAGTGAAAAAATTCCACCACCCAAGGATTTTTCGCCATTTGAATTTTTTGTTGAACAGTTTTTCTGCTTTTTTTGATAACTTTTGACACTTGAAGTCGATTTTCTGAAAAAAGATAAGGTTTTACGAAAAAAACAAATAGAACATAAATCGTAGAGCGTAAAATTTCCTTTCTGAAAAGTTTGATTAGTTTTTTCTTAGAAGGCTTAGCTTTCGAGATATTTCAGTTCAAAGTTCAAAGTTTCCTCTTTTTTTTTTTTGAATTGAAAATATCTCAGAAACTAAGCCACTTAAGAAAAAACTAATTAGACTCTACTGAAAGGAAACTTTACGCTCTACAATTTATGTTCTATTAATTTTTTTTCGTAAGACCCTCTTTTTTGCCAGAAAATCGATTTTTTGTAATGAATCGCATTTTTAACATTCCCAATTTGGAACAATCGCGTCACTAAATAAATCATCTAAAAAAAAGATTCGAATTGTGAAAAATCCTTGGGTGATGGAATTTTTTCACTATTTTTCTCGTGATCAGCGCAAAAAATGCTATAAAAATCACCTATTAAACTTCAAAGAGCATTTTCCATGTCGACCAGTGTAATTAACCTGTATTACACTGAATGGGGAAGTAGAGGGAAAATCATGCCCCCTCCCCTCAATAATAATAAAAATTACATCTTCAATCAGAAAAATTAGATTTGGATCGAAAATTTTTGAAAAGTGCAGATTTTTTGAGAGAGAGGGAGGGAGGGAATGAGGGTTTTTGTTTCAGTGGGAAAAACTGACAAAAATTCTATTTTGATTAAAAAATTCAGAAAAAATTCCATTTTGGTCGAGAATTTTCAATTTTTGACCCCTTATTATGTCAACTACGGTTCTTCCCTGAATTTAATTGCACGCGTCAGTTTTTTCATTCAACCATTCCATATTTTTGTCGTTTTGGGACATTATGTCCAAACTGTAGGTATTATTGCGACGTCATGTCCAAATTATTAAATTAGCTTTTTTGGGACACGCATGTCCACATTAATTTCCAACATGAATTGAATATGTAATATTAATGTTCAGAAATCAATTTATAAAAAATTTCCAAGTTTATTGACCAAAAAAGCTTGAAGAAATTTTGACGAATTGGTATAATAATTTTAATTTATCTAAAACAAAACGTCATAAATTGAAAAAATAATTATTTTTTCTAAAACACATCCATGGTTAAATTATTTTCTCGATAATAGAGAGATGGAGGGCGCTAGCACTTTCAAATTTTGAAAATTTGCCAATTTGTCAATTCTCTTTCAATTCTTGGCACCCTGCACCCCAAATTTATTCAGTCCGACACATTTTCAAATTTTCATATTGAATCACAAAAAATTAACAAATTGGTAAATTTTTAAAATTTGAAACCTCCAGTTCCTTTCCCCTCTCATGTTGGTTCTTTTTACACCCCTCCCCCCCCCCCATTTGTTCACAATTTCTTCAAGTCCATCAGATTTTGATCTGGAAAATAAAGACTTTCAAATTAGTAAGAGCATGTAAAAAAGTGCATTTTAACCATTTTTATCAAATTTGCGGGCTTCCCGAAAGTTCGTAGGGATGACCTCCTATAGGACTCACAGTTCATCCCTAAAAATCAAAATCGAGACATTTTGCCAAATTTCAAAGTACATAATTAAAATTCGATATTTTAAGATTTTTTTTTCGTGCTCGGTATGTTACCCTAGGTATATTAAATTTCATTTAAAAAAGAGGGGCCAATGTTCACGATCTCTATTTAAGAAAAAGACTGAAATTTTTACGAGTAAAAACTAATTTCTAGAGAAATACAGCCCATTCAAGGGGAAAATGCCTCCAAAATTCAGAAAAAAGACCTGCTAACCACCCTAAAGAAAATTTAACTTTTTCAAATTTTTTATTCTCATGTCATAACTGTCTTACGAACTTTGAAGCGTTGAACTCCTATTTCAAGGTTACTTTCATTGTATAAAAAATCTTTAAAAAATTTCTTTCTGGACGTTCATATTTTAATTTATCTTCTACTATTGCTTTGATTGACTACAAAACGCCTAATATGACGTGCAAAATGTAAAAATTACATTTTCAAGGCCACGTCTCCTTAGCATGGGGTGGAGGATATCATTTTGGAGTAAAAATCATCTTTTACTATACCATATCGATTTTTAAGGGAAACAAATAAAAAAGGCTTCTTAAAGGCTGATTCACCCATCTCACCTCTCCAGAGCCTTTCGCCAATTTTAAAAGCAAGAAAAGTACTCTTAGAAATGCTCATTATAATGGAAATAAAAAAGTATAACGAGGGAAAGAAATTGCTTTGAAAACATCGACTTGGGCATATAATAACTTCAAACGAACAATAAACAGACTTTAACTTCAGCATCTTTTGCTGTTTAATTCGCGTTATTAGCCAATTCTAAGGCGAAAAACGTGGAAAAACCCGGGAGGTAGATACTGCTAGATACTTATTAATAAATAATATGGTTGTTAAGACGACTCCGGTTAATAATTATTTCATGCCTCGAGTGTAATGTTTTTTTTCGGAACAGTTTAGCTATGCAGTAGTTAATCCCAAGAATAAAATAAAAACATCATGCCATAAAAACAAAAGAAAAAATTCTGGAAAATTTATAAAATTTCAAGATAAGGTAATCGAAGTATGAAAAAAAAACGGGTCTCTGTGTTTTATATGAACAATTCTAGATATTCAATTTAAAGTAAAAACTGGAATTATGCAAAAAAAAATTACTGAAAAATAAATTTAAAAAAAAATCTTTCAAGTAAATCTATAGGGCTAAGTAAATAGCTGAAAAATTGATAAGTGTTTTTTTTTATCAGTTGTTGATTAGAGTAGTAAAAATAGAGTTGATATTTGTAATCAAATAGAACAAGATCATTATACGATAATTTCATAAGCATTCAGCGACGTAAAAGATATAAAAATCGCATTAACAGCCACTAAATCCATTTTCAATTCAAAACACTTCCAGTAAATGTAACGTGAAAATTTTTGAGAACCACTGTCATCCTTGGTTTTGGCATTTAATCGCTCTATGGACCAATGATTTTAATAATAAATAGGTGTTAGTTTGTTAACATAGGCCTCGGTGGTGGTTCGGTGGGTAACGTTATCAATATTGAAGTCACCGAGTCTATTTGCAAATGTAGGTAAATGAATTCAGTGGAAAAGGGTTCGAGTTGAATAAACGACAATGAATTCATCGTTACAAATTTCCAAGTTTGATTAAGACTATCGTAGAAATTATTGTAATGTAAGAAAAGTACATTTAAATTAATTCGGCTATAATTAAGTGATTGCTTGAATTGTTTCAATTTTTCCCCCAATTTTGAAGAAAATTTCGACTATTAATTGATTGAAAAATTACGAACTGGAGAAAAATAATGGAAAAACTCGAAGAATTAAATGATAAGAACAAAGATGTGCTTAGTCGATGATATTATCAATTTTTTGACAATTAATATTGGTAAAAATCCATGGAAAAAGAATTCATCGACAAAGCGAGTAATTTTTCAAAACTCACGTGGTATTACTCGCAGAAACCCCAACCCTTATCTCATCGTATCAACTCGTTTTTCAACAATTTCCAAAACAATCACCAATACGAAAAACAATTACCTGGCTCTGACTGCCAAATTCCAACGTATTTGTCGACGACTCCGCGCTTACAGCCATTTAAACTTTTAATTAAACTAAAGTACAAAAAAAACGACAAAAAACACGTTCGACGAACAAAATAAACAACCGCTTGATTACAACGGTAGAAAAAATTTTCAAAAATTCTCAAGCGTCGTTAAAACTCCACGAAAAGTACATTGAAACGACGAACGTTTGCAACGGACCATTGTCGAAAAAAATTTTAACAGTTGACGAAATGAAAATTTTCTTAAAACCTGGAGCGCCGAAAAACACGTTGATAGATCGCTCGATTGAGTAACCGGAATTAATTATAAGATAACGTACTACTACACACTACGATACGAAATGCTCAACTGTCGGTCTCGAACGATTCGCACGATTAGCCGACGACGACTCCGACCACCCGACGAATACGCGTTGGAGAATAAAACACGTTCTCAAAACTTAATTCGGTGAAAGTATCGTGTATTTTGAAGTTGCTATTTTCGCGTGAAAATTAAAAACTGGTAATTTGGTGTTTATAATTACTTATTTTATTCAAAATAAATAAATCCCCGTAACGCTTAATCGACGAGACATGTAAGCGATTAAATAAAGGAAACGAAGATTATTTCTGTACCGGAGCAAATTTATTTGAGCAAAGACACGTATATTGTGTTTTCTTTGGCTCTCACGAGTAAATTTTCTCGATCGGCGCGTGTAGAAGTTATTTTGAAATTGAACAGATTCATATTTTAGCTCGGTTTGAAGCTATTCTTGTAAGTGTATTTTTGGCATTAAACGAGTAAGATCTTAATTACCTCCCTATCATAAGTATTTCTATGATTGAGAAATTGTTCAGTCCTCTCAAAAATGCTTATATCTAGAGTAAAGTACTCGAGGAAACATTATTTCGACTCACTCTGTACATTTCCAACTCAATATGAGAAAAATTGGCACTCTATACTCACAAATGAACTCCAACTCCACACCATCGATAATTAACCTAGGTAGGTAGGTAGTAGGTTAGGTACTCAAAGAATGAAAAAAACGTCTCCAAAGGGACGTAATAACTTTACAGAAGCACCTTAAAATACCTAATACGAATATAAGCAATAAAGATGTTTTATATCTACTCACTTTGATATGATCTGTTATCGGAACCGTTCCCGCAGAATCCAATAACGAACTACTCGATGCGGAAGTGTTAGCTTCCAATTCACTTTGATTGAGCGGTTGATACTTGATCGTACTGCCAAATATTTTCATGACTATTAAATGTTTTTCTTAATTACTATCGAACCTTATAAGATATTGCACAAAAAACACAAACGAAGTGAAAAATCACAGGCATTTTGCATAGATAAGAATTTTATGTAACAGCGAATAAATGCATCTCGCGAGGAGTTCGCAGATACGCTAATTTCATTTCACTTTCACTGATATGTTCAATGGTACCGGTAACATACAATAATCTGCTACCAGTTTACTTTTTATCAACGTTACAGGTACGTATTATGGTAAAAAGTTTATCTAGTTCACGTCATAACGAATATTTATCTAACTTCTGAAATTTTTCGAAAACGTGTCACGTGTGCTAGAGTAAATTTACTTTGTAGGTACCGATTAATTTTATTATTGAGTAGATACTCACCGAAAAAATTCATGCTTCAGTATTTTTTCGTCAGATTGCATCTTTCATTCATGGTGATGAACGTGACTAGTAAATCGAAATGGTATCGGGTTCAAAATCAACTTATCATTTACGAAATAACTGTTTTAATCGATCAAATCCATTATAACTTTGAAGTTTCGTTGGAATTTTTAACCAAAAAAACATGTGCGTTGAGTCGAACAAGTGTTTTAGTTTACTACTAGATGTCTGTTTGAAATGTTGGATGGATATTTAATAATTTGAAATTTTACAAGGTGAGAGGAAATAAGCATGACGTTGAAAATACGCGAAGTACAATACCTACGTAAATTTTTACCGAAGAATCCACGAGGGAAATGAATTTTAGTTTCAGTACGTACGTGAATGTGCCTCCAAAGGCTGTTTCGTGTTTGAATTCTGTTCAAAAACAAATTACTTCTGAGTTTAAAAAATGAGAATTTATTGAAATGAATTTTTAATAATACGAGCAAAAATACTGCAATAGTTACACAGTTTGGAAAATAAGCATATAAAATTCAGATGAGAAATAAATTGAAATATAAATTCAAACGATACATCGACGATGTGATGGTGTTATAAAAATATTAATAATTACGAGTAGTTGGTAACTGCAGCGTATTGTAAACAATATCAATAATAATGCAAAACAACCTGAAAAAATTACCATTAAAACTACATGTTTACGATCGACTATTTGAAACAGTGCGATTTTTTATTTAATCTGTTAGTGATGAGATCGTAACTTAGTAGGAAATAAAGTTTAAAAATTGTTATTTTATTCTGGATATGGTAACAGGACTCGAAGACTTGACTGTTAATATAAATGGTCCTTCTTGCTGAGGTAAATATGTCGATGGAATCACATTATATAAACCTGGTTGAGCTTCTTTTACTTCTAATACAACGAAACCAGGCCTGTAAAATGACGAATAAATAGGTAATAAAAAGTCAGATTTTCCAAATTGTGGTCAGGTTTGGTTCAGTGGCTCACACTTTACCTATAATCTCCGGATGAAATTCGTCTAAATTTTGCTGTGGCATTTTCATCGTATAATTTAGCTACAGAGACGTCTAAACCCAGTTGGTATTGTTTTGGTCCCTTCAAATCGAATAAAAGATAGTTGTTATCATTGCTGGAATTTAAATCAATTTGGTAGATGGGATTGTTATCGAATGTGGCTGGATGGTTTCTACATCCACCAGCGGTTATTCCTGCCCATTGACCATCTTTTATCTGAAATATTAAATTAGAATTTAATACAGAGTCAAGGATTATCTATTTTTGAGTTTTAAAAAAAAACGTACTTTTTCTTCATATTTATAATAATTTGGAAATTTATCCAATACGAATGGGCAAGTTGAATAAACTCGAAGAGTGTAGTAAATGGTGTTCATTTTTTCGTATTGTGAGACAACTAGAGTGAAAAACCGAGGGCTGTTTTCACCGAGGACGATTTTGCAGAGGTAATGAGGACTGTTGATTCGTACACCTGTTATGAATGGTTCAGGATCGTCTAAAGAAACAAAATAAGTACAAATATGAAAAATTCGAAAAAACACTGTAAGATCATCGAAGATGATTCGTTTTGTATTTTTTTTTTGAAAATTGAATTGGATGGGAGGAGGGAGTCAAGAAGTTGAACCTGACTTTTAAAAAGACTTGGTAAAAATTCCTTACCCTTGCTCATTAGTCTGTGAAATCTGACCAGGTCCAAAAATTTTTAAAAATATATTTTTACCAAAATTTTATTATGTTAAAAAAAATTGAAAAATTGATGAAAAAGTGAAATTTCTTGTCAAAAATTGTTTTGATATAAATGTTTCTATCCAAAAATACCATTATTGCTCACTTTTTATCCTTGCTCCATTTTTTAAGGGTTCTCAGGGCAAAATCACTTTGTTTTCATATTCTTCTAACTTTACGACAGAAAATTGAAAAAAGTACTTCGGAGGTTGTCTCAGTATGGATAGTTTTTCCAAAAACATCATTGCCGATGATTTTCTACCATAACTCCCCCCCCCCCCCCGCCAACATTTTTAAAACATGAAAAAAATGCATCCTGAAAGTTTTTTTCAAGTAAAATAAATAAAAATAGGGTAAAGGTTCAGAGGATGAGTGAAGGTGAAAAAAAGACGATAATGGTATTTTTGGGTAGAAACAATGATTTTAATAAACAAAAAAATATATTTTTTCCTCCCAATTTTTATATATTTTTTTGGAAATTTTTACCTGGTCTTTTTGAGGTATAGACACAAATTTTCTACTCCCCTCCCCCCATTCAACTTGAAAAAAGGGAACTAAAAAATTAATCATATTCGAGTCCTTACTCGGATAATACACTTTCTTCCCATCATTTTTGTACACCATAACAGTAATATATTCTCTATTATCTCGGAAATCTTCCAATTCGGTGATATGTCTAGTTAATAATATCCAAACAGCTCCAGATTTGGCATTTTGTACGTCTAATAGGAATTGAGGATTCTCGCTGATATTGTAGTTGTCCTTTGCTGGTCCACGTCCAGCTGACCAAGATCTAAATATGAATAATAGATGAACCAAAATCAAACTAAGAGAAAAACAGAGTTATACGAAATAATGGATACTAACTGATGAATGCAAAACGTATGATTAAATAATTCAGGATTCCAGTTCATATAAAATACATCGAAAAATCTCAATACAGAATCGTAATCGATCCAGAAAATTCCATTATCAAAAGTCGAAGCACTATATGGATCGAAATCTAGAGCTTGTTTCAGTTCTTCGGTCCAATGCGATAAGTCTAATTCGGAAAAATTACCACGCCAGCGAATATGCGACCAAGGATTTTTCAGTTTGAGCAATCGATAATTCTAAAAAAATAAATTTTAAATAGATTGATGTATTTTTTATTTTTTAAATAAATAAATGAGATAATTACTTTGACTTTCCGAACATCAAGAACAGCATAAGCATGTGTAGGAACAAGTCCGGTACGATTCTCATCTGTGGGTGATAATTCACCTGTTGCAGCGGTTACCAAAACATCACCTTTATGCAGTCTCGTAAGTAGAGTATTGAACAACGCATCAGCATTGAAATCAACGTCTTTGGTTCGAATTGCACATCGCTCAGGAATCCAACCGGTCAAGGCATGCAGATCTATGTTCTATTAGAAAAAATTACTCGTATAAATATTCTTCAATTTTGTAATTTGAAATTTAGAACTCTGTTGGACTTACACTATTGGAACCAGGAAAATTATACCCTCCCATAACTTTCATATAAGCTTTCTCCAGCAATGATATCCAAATTTCGTTATCATTAGTTGAATACGAACACAACAGTTCGTTATGTTTTCCCAAAGGTAATTGATCATCAATTATCACTTTACGAGAAATCCCATTCAGATGAAATTTTACCATGTATTTTCCTAGAAACATTTATCATCAAAAAAAGTAGTTTTTAGAATAGATAAGCTATATTGACTGATTTACCAAAAGGATTATATACTGGTTCGGAGGTTCTCTTTTTAGGAAAAATGATACTCGTTACGATTCTTCGATCAAATTTTTGTTCGTATTGTGCTGCTACTGCAAGAGATGCTACGAAAGAGCAATCGGACACAATCTGTAACATTTCATACGAATTAAAAAATTGAATATTCGAGCAGAATAAAAAAATGATTCAATGTACTTACGGTTTGTTTAATAGTTAGGTAATTCACATGTTTATTCACAACCATTCTTGGATCAGAACAAAATTCATGGGGTCGAGCCCATCTTTGAAAGTGTTGTTTTTGATTCGGAGATAGAATTAATAAACCATCTTTATCAGTGAAAGGAATCGAATATTGAAATCTACGAAACCCAAATTCACATTATTTTACAACTGTCAGGAACACAGTAATTTTTCCAACATACCTTTCGTCTAGATCTATCGACATAAAAGGCACGAATTCGTGTTTGTTTATTCTCGATGTAGCCAGTAAAACTCTTTTCTCTTCTTCTGTGTAAGAATCGTTACCAGCTACTTTGAGTTGTACGCTGTTCCCTCGGTGTAACACGGATTGATTGACTCTTTCTGACTCTGGGATTAAAAATATAAAATTAATTCAACCAATCGATGACTGTAGAAAATATCGAAAATGAATCATATTTATTTACTAGGTGTGGTAGGTTCTTTATTTTGAGGAACAATGGTAACTTTTTTAACTTGTTGTTTTAGTTGTTCTGCCCTTTCTAGAGCTTGGCAAGCAATTCTTTTTAATTTTGAGGCCATTTCTTGATCATTAATTTCTTTTTTCTAAAAATTAAAATGCATTGAAAAATTAATAACATAAAATTGAAGATTTTTTCCTTTACGCAACAACTTACTGTATTAATAGCTAAATCAACAGCTCTAGTGTACAGTTCAAGAGCTACTTCATTCATTCCCGATTCATCAGCATCCAGAGCTTGTTTCAACAGAAAATGGCATTGCTTCAGTTGAATAAAATTCTTTGATTCTTCTACACTCTTGCTTTTCTTAATGATTTCAGAATCAACTAAACAAATAAAATAGAATTGCTTAGATTCAGAGTTGGGCAGTGAGCATCTCCAAACAAAAACTAAAGATGCATACTTTGGTACTGTAGGAAATGTGAACGATCGGCATATTCGTGCATTTTTTTACACCACGTAATTGCATCAGGATGATCAGGTTCTTCTTTATAAGCCAACTCTAGAAGTTTTAAGGCTTGTTTGTAATAATACACAGCTAACCTGTACTCTCCTTTCGTATCACACTCCACAGCCCTCGTAGAGGCTTTAATGGCATCTTCAGCGTAATCCATAATGAATATTAATTTGAGATTTGATCGCAAATTTGAGATTAGATATCACGAATTGTGGATTTTCATAATCGTTAAAATTTTGACGTGGTCTAACACACTTTACACCATATTTTTCGGGACGAATATTGAAACGAACAAATTTCGAGTGATTTTATCGCGTATTAAACAAAGCAGAACAGATTTGAACTTCAAAGTTTGTTAGAAAATCAAAAAATGAGTAAGATTTTTTCAATTTTTCTTAAAAATTTATTATCTCATCTTAATTTTTATCAAAAACGGAAATTCCAAAACAATCATAAAACGTTGCCACTTCACCGAAATGTGAATATGGCAACATTGCTTCTGATTGTGATTGGCTGTTTCCGCTGTTTCGCAATCAGCTGCGTGAAAGGTCATAGGCCGAAATCCAATGATCCAAACACCGTCATGAAGTGACGTAAGGGGGAAACTGCATTTTATCAATCAGTTTTTTCTTGTAGTGAGAAAGTTGCAACGTATTTTGTACACCTATGCAGTATTAATTACTATTATCAAGATGAATACGGCACTCACTTCTAAGCAGATTCGAGAAACCTTTATAAACTACTTTATTGAAGAACAGAAGCATGAGTATGTTCATTCTTCGTCAGTCATTCCTCACGATGATCCGACGTTACTTTTCGCAAATGCTGGAATGAATCAGGTAAATTCAGAACTTTCCAGGTTCGTACCTCTTCTTGAACATATTTCATTCGTTTTCCAGTTAAAATTTGACTCATGTATCTTACATATTGCCTTGGTTTACAGTTCAAACCCATATTTTTGGGTACAGTCGATCCGAACAGTAATTTAAGCCGGTTGACACGTGCTGTAAATACTCAGAAATGTATACGAGCTGGAGGCAAACATAACGATTTAGACGATGTCGGAAAAGATGTCTATCATCACACTTTCTTCGAAATGTTGGGTAACTGGGGTTTCGGAGATTATTTCAAGGTTCGACCTTTATCTTTATTGATCTCCTGTTGCATCACCGTGTTGTTAATATTTGATTCGTTTAATTTTAGAAAGAAATATGTACCTGGGCTTGGGATTTATTAACCAGAGTATTTAAGTTACCTAAAGATCAGTTATACGTAACGTACTTTGGAGGAAATAAAGAATCCGGTCTAGATCCAGATTTAGAATGCAAACAAATTTGGCTCGATTTGGGGTAATAATCGGTAAACTAGCTTTGATTTTTCGACTTCGAGTGATTAATTTATCGAATTAATTCCAGATTAGAAGAATCTCGTATCATACCTGGAAGTATGAAAGATAATTTTTGGGAAATGGGAGAAACTGGTCCTTGTGGTCCTTGTTCTGAAATCCATTTCGATCGAATTGGAAATAGGAAAGTTCCCGGGTTGGTTAATCAAGATGATCCTGATGTTTTAGAAGTTTGGAATTTAGTGTTCATTCAATATAACAGGTATGCAGCTCGTGAAATAGTTGAAATTATTTTTTGAATTGAGGTCTTTAACTAAATTTCTATTGCAGAGAATCAAACGGTGAATTAAAATTTTTACCCAAGAAACACATTGATTGTGGTTTAGGCTTTGAACGATTAGTTTCAGTTATTCAGAATAAACGTTCGAATTACGATACTGATTTATTTACACCAATTTTTGATCGCATTTTAGAGGTAAATTTCAATTTTATAATTCTTTTTCTAGATATTTTCATTTAATAAATTTAAAAAATTTTATTTGTGGTACAGACCAGCGGTGTGAAAATCAAATATCAAGGAAAAGTTGGTGCCGAAGACGTTAATGGAATAGATATGGCGTACAGAGTTGTTGCTGATCATATTAGAACTATAACTATTGCTATGTCTGATGGTGGTCGACCTGAAAATGTCGGACGAGGGTGTGTATTGATGCAATGTTAAATTTCTGTTGTTTATTATTTGTGTTTCATTGATCTCTGCATTTATTCACATTTTTAGATACGTTTTACGAAGGATATTACGTAGAGCTGTAAGATTTTCTTCTGAAAAACTGAACGCTGAACCTGGTTTCTTTGCTGCCTTGGTCGATACAGTAGTTGACGTATTAGGCGATGTCTTTCCTGAAGTAAGGAGTTTAATAATAATAATTTAGAAGTTGAAATGTTAAGAAAATCGTATTTTATTGTCTAGATTCGTAAAGACCCTCAGACAATCAAAGATATTATTAATGAAGAAGAAGCTCAGTTCTTGAAAACCCTCAAAACTGGTCAATTTTTATTAAAACGAACGATGGAAAAAATGGATCCAGCTGTTAATTCAGTTTTTCCTGGTATTTATTTTTTGAAAAATTCCAGCTTATAAATTCAGCCTTTTGAATTTTTAATTTTTTGTAGGTGATATTGCTTGGAAACTTTACGATACGTATGGTTTTCCTATTGATCTTACTCAGTTGATGGTCGAAGAAAAAGGATTCGTTATCGATATGGTAGCTTACGAAAAAGCCAGAAAAATAGCATTGGTATGTAAAATGTAAATTATGAACTTTTTTTTTTTTTCAATTTTCAACATATTTTTATTGAAAACAGGAATTGAGTCAAGGAAAAGGTAACGCAGTTGTCGACGATTGCAAATTAGATGTCCATGCCATTTCCGAATTAAAATCGAAAAATGTTTCTCTGACAGATGATTCGCCTAAATATAATTACAAAGCTACTACTGAGTCTAATGATGGAGCCTACGGTATGCAAAATTTAAATCTAATATTCGACTTTCTCGTATATAAAAATATTTTATCATTTATTAATTGAAATATTTTTTTAGAATTTAAAACCTGCGAAGCTAAAGTCCTCGCCATTCGATCCGATAATAAATTTGTCCAAGAAGTGAAAGAAGGACAGCAATGCTGTTTGATTCTGGATCAAACTTGTTTCTACGCTGAGCAGGGTGGTCAGATCTACGATCAAGGTTTTATCACAGCCAATGGTACTTACGGAACCGAGGTAAATCTAATTTATCCGATCAAAAGCCTGATTTATTTCGATTTTAATCACCGATAATTTCCTTTCAGACTTATTCGGAACTTGTCGTAGAAAAAGTCATTATCCAAGGTGGATATATTCTGCATATTGGAAAAATAACCGCCGGTACTTTCACATGCGGTGATCAAGTTGCTTTAAGTTATGATATCAAGAGACGTCGTTTGATTATGAATAATCATAGTGGAACTCATATTTTGAATCACGCTTTGCGAGAAGTTTTGGGCCCTGATAGTCAACAAAAAGGATCATTGGTTGCTCCGGATAGGCTCCGATTTGATTTTTCATGCAAAGTAACTATAAAATTTGAATTAACGTGATAATCACGAAATGTCGTTCATTACATTTCGTTATTTGATTTAGGCTGCGATGACCACCGATCAGATCCGGAAAACCGAACAAATTGTTCAAGATATTATCAAACGCAATGGCATCGTTTATACGAAACTTTGTAAATTGGAAGATGCGAAAAAAATATGCGGCTTGAGAGCCATGTTTGATGAAGCTTATCCTGATCCAGTTCGTGTCGTATCAGTTGGAGAACCTGTCGAAAGTTTAGAAAAAGATCCTCTCAGCAAAGCTTCACTTTTAACATCGGTGGAATTTTGTGGTGGAACGTAAGTAAATTTTAATGGGAATTTTTTCCATAATTTTTGTATTCTCACGTTGAAATTGTGTTACAGCCATGTGCATCGTAGCGGACATATTGAAGAATTTTTAATTACCAGTGAAGAAGCAATTTCTAAGGGTATTAGACGTATTATTGCGATCACCGGGCCTGATGCTCAAAAAGTGAGACAATTTTGAGCATTTTTCTTGATAGTTGCATAATTTTTAATTCGGTGTTATTGTTTCAGGCTTTGAAAAGAACCGATGCCCTTAAAATTCAGTTAGAAGCGTTGATTAAATTGGAATCTGGAAATTCTGATTCTAAAGCGTTAATGAAGAAATGGGTTGAATTAAATGACCAAATTTCGCAGTCTTTGATTTCAACATGTTCCAAAGTAATTTTATTTTATTACTTTTTTTTTTGTTATAAATCCTTATCTTATTGAAATTTTATTTTTCGTTAAACAGGATGAGCTCCGAAAAAAACTGAACGAGTTGAAGAAGAAACTCGACACTAAAGAAAAAAATGCTCAGAACGCTGAGAATGCAAAAATCGTCCAAGTAGCTACCGATTTATTAAACCAAGTTAACGGTGAACTTTTCTTAGTTGAAAAATTGGAAGCCGGTGCTAATACCAAGGTACTATACAATCAGTGGGCTAATCAAGCACCTACGAAAATGAATTAATTTTTTGAATATTCTTCCAGGCTGTGGATTTGTCATTAAAACATATCATGAAACTCAATAAAGATTTATCTGCCATGTTCTTCACTGTAGATCAGTCTGGTGGTAGAATAAGTTGTTTATGTGCTGTATCTCCTGTAAGTATAAATCTAATTTTTCCTCCTTAATTCCTTTAAATCATTTTATTCATCTATACTCGTTTCGTAGACTGGAATACAAAAAGGTCTTTCGGGCGATGATTGGATCAAAACCGTCATACCTGTGATCAAAGGAAAAGGCGGAGGCAAAAAACAATCCGGACAAGCATCTGGTACCAATTACGCTGCCATCGACGAGGCTATATCAATAGCCAAAAATCACGCCAGCCAGCATTTAAAAACCACCGCCAAAGAAAACACACCTCCTTCATCATCTTCAACCCTATCGACCAGTTTGAATTCGTACACCGATCTTGTCAATATAAGGTTTAAAATCGCCGAACGATTCCGAGTGAGAAACGAAGTTCTCGGTTACAACGAAATGGCATTTTTCGGTAACGGATCTTCGTACTATGTAGCCAATGATACGCTAAAAGCCCCCGGTGATTTCTCCTTTAATGTTGCGAAAGTAATCGAATGGATCAATTACGCCGATAGCACGGTTTGGCCCATTGTCAATGCCACTTCAAAGAACGAAAAAGTGTCCGGTAAACTCTTACAGCCAGTTTTCAAATATTTGAACGATACTTTAAAAGATAAAACGTTCTTAGTCGGCGAAAGAATAAGCTTGGCTGATATATCGCTTTGTACTGCTTTATATCCCATTAAAGCTAAAGTAAAAAGTAATAAAGATGAATATATCAATGTCTTTAGGTGGTTTAATACGTTGTTAAATCATCCTCATGTACTTAGCGTAATTAGCTAATGTTAACATTCGTGTTATGTTCGCCATGTTCGTAAAAATAAATATATTTCGATTTTCATTTTTTATACAAGCTTTTCATAACATAAACAGGCTTCAATTTTCGTAATTTTTTCGAATTTATTTCTTGGAAATTCGTTGTGAAATTGAAATGGACCAGTACTTATCAATTGATTGCTCCCTTTTTTCGTCGGCGCCTTGAGGAAATATAACAAAAGCGGTTTCGTTGTTTACTTATTTTGCATAACATTTCGAGTTTATACAAAATACAGTTGTCCCAACATACACACGACCACCATCAGTAAAAACACGCAATATGGAAGAATGTATTCGAGCTGGGACCTACCAATTACTAAATGATCTAACGCGTTCGCTAAATCTTGGCTTAATCAACACAACGCGTTATACGATACTTATCACTTTACTCGCGTTCTCTAGTACTTTAATAAAAATTAAATTGATATACAGTAAAACGGGGTGACGTGGACCTACGAGGTGAAGCGGTCCACTTGTTGAAATTTTTATGTTTTTTGCCAAGTACTCCCTGAATTTTGCACATAGCGACCTCTAACAAAAACCATCGTGTAGGTCTCGCTTCGGTGAACATTTTGCATAAAAAACATTTGGGTTTACGATGAAATTAAGGTAAGTTAAGAACCGTTGAAATCAAAGCAAGAATTACTGATAATTTTGTTAAGGCGTAAACTATGGTCTGCAGAAGGAAATAATAATTGTGTCGCCAATATAAAGTTAATCAGGGTTGTAGAGAATTTTATGCTGACCATTTTGATAAAATAAAATTTTCATTTCAACGATTCTAATCCGAAATAACAACGTTTTTATGAATGAAAACAACTATATTTTAACAGTTTTAATGCAAAATAACGACATTTTCATGAATGAAAACGACAATAGTTTAAAAATACTGCCGGTAAGATATCATTGCACTTACGTAACTTTGTTATCAAAGCACCAATATGCATTTTAATCAAAGTTAGAACCTGCAATATTTTTGAATTTTTGTTTTCATTCATAAAAACCTCGTTATTTCGGATTAGGATTCTTGGAATGGAAAACTTTTTTCACCAAAATGATCTGTATGAAATTTTCTAAACCCCTAATTAACTTTAAACTGCTGAAACATTTTTAAAAAATTTTCTTAGGCCATTTTTTTCAATTTATCAAGTAGAATGAAGATTTTTATGAATAAAAACATCCATTTTTGAGTCTTTTATTCGCTGTGGTGAAGGAGGGGGGAGGGTATAAATTTTTTTTTCAACTTTTTTTAGGTCTAAATTGACCAAGGATTTCATTGGTGCAAAAAAATGGGGTGGTCCGCTTCACCCCAAACTGGGGTGAAGTGGTCCACACCTTTGAATTCGTCTCAAGGTCACATTTTTTTACCAAAAATGTTGATTTTTTCGGTGAATATTCCTGAAATATGGGCCTTTGATTTAATACCAAAACGACTTCCTGAAGTTAATATAGGGCAGAGATATTTTTTAAAAAAGCTGAAATTGTATCCACTTCACCCCGTTTTACTGTACGATATTACTTATAAGCAAACCATAACGATATCCGACCAGGCGAACACTTGAACATGGCTACGAATAAGGATTACGATCTATGTTGTTGACGATTACTAGTACAATACAACGATAGATAAAAATCATGTTTTTGACCGTTCTGAGTTGACTTGCATTGGTGTGCAGCGTAATTTTTCATGCACAATGCCGCAAATTCTTTCGGATCACTTCGGATCTATTCGAGTATTCGTGTAGACTCACGAGGGTACTAAGAATTTTTCGGCTCCTAGCAATAGCATTATATTTTTTCAATACACAGATGCAAGTGCGTTATCAAGTTTTATTCGAGAATCACTAAGATGAAAAAGATGTGAAAATGAAAAACTATTCGTTTCTGATCTTTTTTTAAATAGGTAAACAAACAATTTTTAACGAAACAGAAGTAAACAGTTATGTAATTAGAATAAAACTTTACGGTGAATGTACATTTATATGAAAATTTTACCAAAAAAGATATACTTAGAATTACGTAACTAATAAAACTCCTGGAAGAAATCCATTTGTACCAGCAAAAATAAATACAATACATCCATTATCAGAAATAATTCATTCAAGATGATTCAAGAAATTTAAATGGTCAAAATAACTCAGAATAGAAATATTCATAATTAATACAAAATTTATAAAAATAATAATAAAATTTCAGTAGAACTCGATACTTTTAAAAAAATCCTCTGAGTAATAATCATAAACATGATTGAAATCGAATAAGCAAATTGGAAATGTTTACAATTCATCAGTTTTTAATACTAAACACTAAATTTAAGAATTGATCGTAATGAATCGTAATGACTCCATCTTGGTCAGTATCAAATTGGCGGAATGCATTCGTTAACGTCTGAAAAATAAATTCAAGATGCTTTCAACTTTTTAAAATAATATACAGTTTCATAAGTCATTGCTGAAAATATCTTACGTGCAACATGATACAGCATTGGATAAAATCGTCGAATAAAATGGTTGCTTTTCCATGTCTATCGAATTTCCTCACGATCGTTTCGACAGTACCATCGGATAAATTATAGCCGAAGGTTCGAAGAGCTGTGAGCAATTCTCCTTTATCAATATTGCCAGAATTATCTCGATCGAAGGATTTGAAAGTACCCTGCCAATCGGTGACGTATTTCCATAGTGCTCCAAAATCATCGAAAGATATACTACCACGATTTTGCTTATCGAACATGCCTAGAAAAAATTGAACTCATATCAGTCAAGGCTTTCATGTTTTAGATTCAAAACTACGAAGATTAGGCAATCTTATGGACTATGGAGTAAGCTTATCATACCTATCATCAATCTGACAGTTTCTGGGTTGAAAGGTGTCCATGTACCGTTGGATAGAGCTGTTTGTAATTCATTGGCACTGATGTGGCCGCTTCTGTCTTTGTCAACCCTTTGGGGAATTCAGAAAAAGTAATATAAATACAATCAATTTCAGAATTTGGAAAAAAGCAAAATGATACTTACGACTGAAACACACCCCACAAGAAGTCCCTGTTGGGCACGGTGTTCTGGAATTGTTGGGCCATCATTATAATATATAGAGCAAAAACGAAAGAACGAACCAAAATGTACAATTTCAAATTTCAATACACGTTTAAATTTGGAGAAAAATTTCTATGAATCACTCAGACTTTTCAATTTTCTATCAAACAACCAAAGTCCGAAGTGATAAAACCATAAAATCATAGTTTTAATTCCTACTTGTTTTTGTCATCGAATTTGTGTTTTAAGCAGTGTTCCCAAATTACGAAAAAAAAATTCAATTCGAGTGCTTATCATCAGTTATCATTTTTGCAAAAAAATAATATTCTGCAAAAAATTTGAAGGATTTGAGATGGATTTGAATTTTGCAGATTCAAAAGTTAAGTATTTATTAAAATTTTAATGAAAAATTGGCAATTTAACAACGATAGAATACAAATAACTTGGGAACACAGATGATATAAACATTGAAAACCATCCAAAATCATCAACAAACCGTAAGAATCGATCAATACATTAAATAATTTGTTATAACAATTACTATTTCGTGCTGAAAATAACTGACTGGTATTTTTAGATAGTTGCAAGTTGGAAATGGAATAATATTTTCAAAATGAGGGATAAAAATACCGTACTGTTCGATATCTCTAAAAATGAACTATTCAAGATAACAGATAACTTCAAAACATTGGCCAGAAAACTCAAAGGAAATTATAATATTTTAACGTAAGTACTCATTTTTCGTTATTTTCACTTTCATTAACGACAATAAAAGATGATTTGCGTGTATTCTTCAGAAACAAGGAAGAAATCACTGCGCAGATTCTCTCCGAAGTTGCTATCTTGATATTGGCAGGCCCTCGAGCTCAGTTCACCGCTAATGAATTCTACTATATAAAGGAATTTATTGAACTCGGAGGATCAGTCCTTGTTGCTCTCGCCGAAGGTGGAGAAAATGTATTCAAAACAAACGTCAACTATCTTCTGGAAGAATACGGAATGATGATAAATAATGGTACATTATTATTTATTACTCAAATCGAAACATTTTGTAGAGATCACGAGAGATCATCATTCCGTTTTTGTGTTACAGATTGTGTTATTAGAACTCAATATCATAAATATTTTCATCCAAAAGAGTGTTTAATATCTGATGGGATTGTTAACGGAGGCATAACTGAATTTTTAGGAATCGAAAATTCATCTGATGTTGATAATAAGTAAAGACTTCCAACATATGTTAATTCGAAAGGCCCTTTTGAAAGGAACTTATCTACTTAATATTTAAATTTCAGATTTTCTACATTCGTTTATCCTTCTGGAGCATCACTTAATGTCGTGAAACCTGCTGTACCTGTTTTATCTTCAGGCTCTGTTGCTTTTCCCGTTAATCGACCCATATGTGCTTTTTGTCGTAAAAATGAAAAAGGTAATTCCTCACCACCTGGCGATTGATTATTTCCTACGAAATATTAATTATTTAATTTTTTCAGGCAACAAAGGTGGTAAAATTGTTGTTATTGGGTCTGGTCATATATGGACAGACAAATATATCAATTGCGAGAAAAATGACAGATTTAGAGAACTGATCTTTACTTGGTTAACTACTGATGACATTGTTCTGAATAATATCGATGCTGAAGACCCTGAGGTACTTTTTTACATTCATCTTTGATTTCTTCCTTCTGAATTATTTTAATCGAGTATTTATTTTTACAGATCGTAGATTATGTTATGGTTCCTGATACCACACTGCTCGCTGATAAAGTCCGAGGTTGTTTGCAAGAGTCATCGGAAGACAATTTTCTATTCTCAGATCATATTCATTTATTTAATCAAAAGTTATATTCTTTGAATATGAATTGTGTGCCAAAAGTGCTGGAAGCTTACGAAGTCCTAAAAATAAAGCACGAACCTTTACGACTGATCACTCCTCAGTTTACTTCTCCTTTACCCCCACTTCAGCCAGCTGTAAGTTTTTCAAATCAAAAATATACAAAAATTAAAGTTTAAAAAATTCTTGTTCACGTTTCAGGTATTTCCACCATCTTTTCGAGACCTACCTACCCCAGCTCTGGAATTATTCGATTTGGAAGATTCGTTTGGTTCTGATCGCACCAGATTAGCTCAGCTAGCCAACAAATGCATGGTGCCTATTGGAAACGATAAAGAAAAAGAAACCTTAGCAGATATCGAATATTTCATTCAAGAAGCTGGAGTTATAATGAATATAAGAACTAATAACGAAAATGCTCATACACTTTTGCACAATGTTTTAACAGCAATAACTGATTTCAAAAAAAATCTATTGTAAAATGTATCCTCGAATTTCAAGTTTTAAAATACGTTTCTAGTCCGTCCATATTTCACTTCTGTTTTCTAGTCATGTATATTTATTTTTCTGTTAAATATACACTTTGATAAATCACTTAAATTGACGTAAATTTTTTCACTCGAGAATTTCCAACTTTTTGATTCTAAAATTTGCTTTATCAACTCCTCCCTTCGTGATATTTCTAATTCAACTGTAAAATATACTTTTACATTTTAATTTTCACAAAAATATTCAAATCTCACATTCTATTAGATTAACTGACAAAAATAATAATTCCAAAGGAGACTTTCCCGGGATTAATCAATTTCAGGGTGAAAAAAGGTACGGAGAAAAATAACGAGGACTTTGACTGCAAAGGGATGATATCCGGAAAAGTTCATGAAACTTTTCAAGGTTGAATGGGATAACGTCCTCGCATCCGAAAATGATTGGTTCAAAGGGCGGTGACATTTTAGTTGCGTCCGTTTATAAAATTTCAAGATGCTGAAAATATATAATTTCCGTAAACATAGTTCCATTTTAAAAATTATACCCATTAAATGACTTCACCTAAATACTAAAAACATTTTTTCTCAGTTTAATTACTCAAATTAAAAAAATGTCCATTAAGGCGAACTACCTATAGTACTTATCCGCCTTAATTTCATTTGCAAAATGTAAAACGACAGACAAGGTGTGCACCTCTACCTCTATCATCCCTCTGTTATTAATAATTAGAAAAGAAAAAACGTATTTGATGTTCTCGGTCAAAGACCCGGTAGACTTGAGCGTATAGAAGCAATAACCCTCTTATGAGGATACAGCATTCTCAAAAGAGCTTGTTTTCCCGGTCTTGTCCCTATATCACAAGTTCATCGTCTCCGACTAGTACAGTTGCGCATTTACCGTTTGTAGACGGGGAGCATTGTACATTGAATTTGTACACGTGGTAAAATTTAGAAAACAAGAATGAAAGTTCGAATAGTTCGGTTATCTGATGAAATGAATATCGATAGAAAAACTGTCTGGTGAGTAGTCTGGAGACTTGGCGTGAAAATCGAAAGTGCTTTAACCTATTCGGTTCCAAAAATTAATTTTTTTAGAATTAAATTTTCAAATCAAGAGCAAATAGTAATTTTACCTGCAAAGGAATTTTAAATTTTAATCTAGTTTTTTTTAATTAAAAAATATCGTAATAAATTCTTAGGTAGGTTAGATATCGTACTTTATTTTTTCCAAAAAAAAAATCATTGATTGGTAGACGTAAAAATTTGCTGCGGAGTTGAGTTTTCAAGGCCTTTTTTTATTTTAAACTTAATCAGTATACATAGACTTTTTTTAAAATGAAACTTTTGATATAATTTAAAAACAGTCCCAACACTCTAGAAAAAATTACGAAGACGATAATCAAACACCCCGAAAAAAAATACCATTAAAATAACCCACAATATCGACTCCAGATTGGCCAAATTTCAAAATTTTCCCAAAAAAATTTCCCCTCGCGACAGCATAATTGGCAACGTCGAGTTTTTGGGCGGTGGTTCATTACTCTAATATTGGTTTGAATTTTTTGACCAAAGAAGGTATAAGAAGGTAAGGGATGAAATACTTGAAAGGCGCGCGCAAACGATCGATAATTTTCTTTTTGTACGAAGGAGGCAGCTTTTGGAGAACGTTACCCTTCTTTTCTGCCGGCGAATTGGTTTGATTTTAATTAAGTGGGGATTTATCATAGCTTTCCTTCTGGCTGATTCACTATTTTCTTAGAAATACATTCGATGTTCGCTAATTTTACATTTTAATGAATATATTCATTCTAACCAACTAGTGTATATGTTTCAATTACTCAGATGGTTTTAAAATGTGTAAATTCAGATAGCATATTGTTTTATGCGTCAGCTTTAATGTCCTTAGCTCTGTAGAAAAGGTGGTATTTTTTTGTGCAGTGATACCGGCGATTTTGCGGCACCACGTGATTGTGTTGGGCGTCGACGTACATCTTAGCTGCTGTCTTATATAACAGATTTATTGGAATTAAATTGGACAACGAATGCCGGTAAGTTTTGTGATTATTTTATTACGATGGAATATTATCAGATTATCATGTATTGTGGCGTGAATCGTTACCTACACATGTGAGGCGTTTCTTCCATTTACACGTGCTTAGATGGTAGTTTGGTTTGCAAAATGCGTATCATATAAGTACTTTTTCATGAACTATTATTAGTTTTAAATTTTTTTATCAATTTTTGACTCAGCTTTCTAATGATTGGGTACTGAAATACTAAAAACATATGAATTTTTAAAGTGAACCATTTCTTAAAAATTTAATGAAGTACCTATAAATTATATCTCGATACCTATTTATGTTTTCTTCAGACCACACTTGTTCATTTTTCGAGAAGAAACGAATCATTCAATTTCAATGCCACAATTTTAGACACGTGATCTTGGATCTATATTCCTTTTTTTTTTCATTTTATTCTTAATTATGAATTTCATTTCATTCCTTCAAGTTCCTTCACTATTTTTACTGACAGGGAACTATATGAACCATTTGATACCGCCTCCGAATGAAATTGGGCTTCGATTTTTGGAAAGAGCATGTCTTAAAATCACTTTAGCCAAAATTTTAGCTACCCAAGTTGATATCTTGATTTTTAGAGAATTAAAAAAAAAAAACTGAAAAATGTGAAAAAAGTAAGTGCTTTTTTACAACACTTGATGAAATTTAGGCTCCTATCAAATGAAAGTTTTTCCAACTAAAATAAATGTCATCGACTTTAATGAAAAGGTGTTTTTTTTTTTTCAAAAAATATCGCGTTCTTGTAGAAAATAAGACCTTGTTTATTGATGTTTAAATTTTCAAAAATTAACTAAAATCGTGATGTCAACTTAGGTAGCTGAAATTTTAGCTACTTACAGAAGTTTTAGGACATGTATTTTTCAAAAATCGAAGTCCAATTCAATCAAAGGGGGACATTTCAAGTGATTCCCTTGCAAACAATTTTATTTTCTTCTCATTTTCAAAAAACAAAACAAAAGAATAACAATTTGTTTTTTTGACTAGAGGGAGGGATAAACCACATGGAAACTCTCAACTTTTTAAAAAAAAGAGGGTACATAGGTAGCATTTGTACCTATGTTTGAAAATATGCTCCTTTCCTTTGATTAATCCGTCTGGAGTCTGGATTCACCTTCGCTAGTGCTTCGAACTTGTTTCTTATGAAATTATTTTTCCATAATTAGGTAGCTAGAGCTACCTATACAGCTTCAGGCAAAATCGAAAATATTCAAAGTTTCTTCTTCTTTTTTTTTTCTTTCAATTTTCTAAATAGATATTAAAAACTAGACAATTTTCTGCTTCTTTGGTAAAGATTGGAGAATTTTCCACCTAGGTATGAATCTGTCATTTTTTTTGAAATTTGTTGAATATTTAAAAAAAATTTCCACAATAACGAGTAAGGACTAACGAGTCTTATGTCTTATTCAGAATGAAAAGAATGAATTGATTGTTTTCATGTGAAAAATTCTCATTTTGCTGTACTTAAATTTTGAAAATTTCAACATCAAAAAAGTTTTTTGAGGTTCATTTTGGTACCCAGCTATTGATACCTACTAAAGTATACCTAGTTACCTATCTACCTACACGTGCTTTTTAAATGCATGTTGTATGGCACATTTGGAATTTTATAGATCGAATTATTTGCAGATTGATTCCTTTGATATTTAGAGCTTTATTTCCTCCACAAAAATAAAATTAATATTTTAAAAAAAAGTAAAAAAAATTAACTTCGTTGTTTACCATGCTTATCATAAAACTATTTACGATACGATTTCATTGGAATTTAATAAAAAAATTCACATAAAATAAATTTTCAAAGCGAAAATTACATTACACAAGGATTCCAGATATTTCGGAACATTTTTATCTCAAAATTAAACAATATTATCAACAGACTGCAATCCGTAATAACGATCTGTATTAAAAATCTAATATAATTTAACATTAGGAGTAAGGACTAGGCAACTAGAAGTGTTCTAAATGAGTCTACGATAGTCGCCCGCGAAGGGAAGAGGGGAACGAAATTCTACGCGTGTGCTGGAACGATAAGTACGAGAGTTCTACACATTGTGAAGTTCTAACAGCAGCCACATGCGCATTTTGTCTTTCTTCTTTTTACACCTAAACAAAACTAGGGCTCTATAATTTCATACAGGTAATGTCACGACGCCATTTTCGTGCACGAGATAGTCGGATTCTTATAAGAAACGGATGGATGTTATTAGTTGACCTGATGATTTTATATAAATCGCTTTTCGTTATACATTTTTGGGAAGATGGTTTATATGAACTTTTTTCCTTCAGCTCTTAGTGTAATTTAATATCACTAATCCACTCATAATTTCAAAAATATAAAAGGGGGCCGGGCGGAGATACATAGTATACATAATAAATATGAATATGATATTACATTGAAAGCTTGAAGCTTGAAGCTGAGCTCAGTTATTTTTGTTAATGAATTAAAATTTCACACTTTTATGAATTCAGTGGCAAATTTAATCAAATTGAAATTTTTTGAAAAGGCACAGAAGGGTTTAAATTTAAGCTTTTGTGACCAAAATTTATTCAATGTGAAATAAACCTGAATATCTTAATCGTTCAGAGGTCATCAAATTTTTTAAATAATATTTTTGATAAATCTCGGAAAAACATGCAACGTGACGAAAATTTTTTCAAATTTGAGGGAAAATTTCAAATTTATTGAAAAAAATTTCCAAGTTGGAAGAAATTTTGGAAAAATATGTATATAGGTAAGTAAAAAAATTGAAAAATCAAAGTTGAAACGTTGAAAGCATTTTTGAGAAAATTTAAATTTCAAAACTTGTTACTCGCAGTTGAAAAAATTTTAATTCAATCAACTTAGATTATTTTTTTTCGAATTTCATATCTTCACAATTTTTTCCAACTGTAAAACATTATTTATCAGAATATGTTAAACTATTTTCTCGAATTTTTTAAAAATAAATTGTTTTCCCAATTATTTAACAATTTTAAAAAAATTCTGGTTAGAATTTTTCAAAAATTCCAACTTCATGTTTTTCTAAATTTATTCCAAATCAATGAATAATATTGCAATTGAAAAAAATATCTTGAGAAAAATACGAAATTTAGAAAAATTGAAAAAATCGAAGTTGAAAAAATTTTACTGTTGAAATTGAACTGAAAAAACTGCAAAACGTGTTCGAAAAATTTGGAAAAATTTTTTAGAATCTGGTGTAGTTGAAAGTTGAGTCAACGATAATCTTAAAGTGAAATTTTTATACTCTGTTTTAAATTTATTCAGTCTTTAAATTTTTTAAAATATTCCATTTTAAATTTCAAAATTGTAGCTATCCAAGTTTGAATTTTCTGAACGGAATTTCTTTTTCAAATTTAAATTTCATCATCTCAAAATTTTCTCAACTTTG
This sequence comes from Pseudococcus viburni, assembly GCA_033439095.1. Taxonomy (NCBI): domain Eukaryota; kingdom Metazoa; phylum Arthropoda; class Insecta; order Hemiptera; family Pseudococcidae; genus Pseudococcus; species Pseudococcus viburni. The sequence continues at coordinate 58,690 of JAVBJF010000203.1, forward strand.
ATTTTATCAATTTTTAAAAATTTGTCTTAATGATTCTTCGAGTTAGGACTTAGGAGAAAAGACAAAAAACTTGAAGCTACATTTTTTGAACAATTTTATGTTGAAGAAACTTTCAAGTAATTGTTAATTGAAAAAATTTTAAATTTAAGCAAATTTGAGGAAATTTCTGAAATTATAATAAAAGTTTACGAGTTGGAAATGGTATAGGTGTCCGTGTCCCTGACAGCAAAATTTTTCCAACTTTGATTTTTTCATTTTTTTAAATACCTATATTTCGTAATTTTATTGAGATTTTTTTTTCAATTTGCAATATTATTCATTGAGTAGGAATACATTTAGAAAAACATGAAGTTGAAATTTTTTGAAAAATTCAAAGAAGAAATAATTTTTTTTAAATTGTTGAGTAATTGAAATAAAAAATTATTTTTAGAAAATGCGAGAAAATATTTTTAAATTATGGTACCTATTAGTTTTCGAGTAGGGAAAAAATTGTAAAGATATGAAGTTGAAAAAAAATGTCAGTTGGAAAAATTTTTCTAACTGTGAGTAACAAGTTTTAAAATTTAAATTTTCTCAAGAAATACTTTCAACGTTTCAACTTTGATTTTTCAATTTTCTTTACTTATATTTTTCCAAAATTTCTTTCAACTCGGAAATTTTTTCAATAATTTTAAAATTTTTCCTCAAATTTGAAAAAATTTCCATCGAACGTTTTCCCGAGATTTATCAAAAATATTATTTAAAAAATTCAATGACCACTGAAGTGGTTTAAGAGATTCCGGTTTATTTCACCTTGAATAAATTAAAATTTTGGCCACAATTATACTGGATTAGTGATATTAAATTGCACTAAGGACTCAAGGGAAAAGGTTCATATGAAACATCTTCCCAGAAATGTACAATGAAAAGCGATTTATGCAAAATCATCAGTCAAAACTAATAAGATCCTGCCGTCTCTTGTATGAATTCCACAATCTCATGCACGAAAATGGCGTCGTGACTTTACCCGTATCTATAGCGCCTTAACAAAACTCGAGATTATTTCAAAATGGCCGATGTGTTAGTCTATCGATTTGTTCTTTGTTAACGCTCCGTCCGCTGAACGCTGAACTCTACGAGACTCTCTTTCTTTTTCCCTCTGATATAATTATTCCCGCTTCATTCCTTCGTAGTTACTATAGTGAGTTAGTGTGCGTGTGTAGCGGATGCCGGTTGCCGGTTATTTCTTCGATTTAATTATGAATTAAAATCAATTTAAACATATATTCCAGCTCATCGTTATGTATTTGGTGAGTATGACTATCGTATATACATTCTTACCGATTTCATATATTCGCCGTGTCTATTTTCGTTAACGATTGTGTCTCGAGAACAAATTTATTGTTGGAAACACGCGGTCGCCATGACGATTTTCATCCCTTACATATCAAGGGATGTAGCGTGTTTCGGACGTTTTGCCATATTTTTTTGATTTTTGTTTCACGATCTCGACTATCAAACGCCAAGTTTAAGAAAATTAATTTTCCGACGTAATTATGTAGGTGTCGGTGGTAGCGTTTGCGTTAGTGTCTACAAACCGTGTTTTTTTCTCAGTGATACGAACTCGTGTGTATGGTTGTGTTAATGGATTAATGAATGTGATCAAGTTCGATGGTTTTTCGCGGGAAGATTATTAATTGTGGTTAAATCGTACATGCTAATATTTTGTTTACATTTTGATTTATAATTAGTCTCTTTGTCTAGTACGTAATCGTACTGAAGTCAGTCGTAAACAATGAATGGGATTAATTTTAACTCGACTGTTTTCGTTTCAGTATTCGTCACATGGAATGGAGATTTTCATTTTTGGCATCTCGAGAAGCTCAACACGATGAAGCCTTCGTTTACCGTGGAAGAATAACGATTAGGTATGATGAATTCGAAGACAGCATCCTCGTGTCTCATTCGGCGTTTTAATCGAGATTTAATTAGCCAGTTCGAGTAAGCATATGATTTGAAGTTCACGTTGAAATATGCCGTATTGAATTTTATCGTGTTTTATTATCTCATCCGAGTGTTTTTGTTTTTTAATGATTAATTTCTCAACGAGGTTCATCGACTAGTTCACATGGCCTTATGAAGATGTACGGTTATCTTTCTTGATCAGATGCTGGGTACAGGAGCAGCAGATTTCGCACGATCTGTAGTTGACGGTTTGAGAGAGAATCCACGCTCGTGTGGTTTCAGTATGGGGTTTAGTTTTGGTAATGTGAGATTATTTTAATTCGAACCTATGTTCTTTGGTTTTTCAGAGGTGTTCGTCTCGTGAACACAATCTGTAATTTGTTTGTGATCGTTTCTCAGTTCTTATTGGTGTGAGATTTTGTGCGATTGTTTTCTGTATTACCTCAAATTAAGTTGATGTTTGTGCAGCGTTACTTCTTCGTCTCGTTGCTATTTTAAAAGCCTATTCTGAAGTACGAATTTTTCTTCTCTATCTGTGATAGAAATAATGTCCATTTATGTTGATGTTGTATCAATCTTGTTATACGTAATCACGTAACGTGAAATATTTCCTTATTTTATTGAAATATGTTCGTGATGTTTTTGTTGAAGAATTTCCCTGCCTAAAATCTATGTTCATGTGATATGAATATCTGTCTTTTAGATGAATTATTGCTCATTTTTAAAATGAGGAATTTATGTAAATTTTATTCGAATTGAGATTTATCGGTTGTGTTATTCGTTTGACTTGAAACAATAATTTAAAGGTTTGAATTTTTCGAGTTGAACCAGCGTAGATGAAAAATGAGAGAGATCGTCGAAAATTTATTAGACAAAGTTCTGCGTGAATTTTAAGTGATAATGTCGAATAGTCGATGAATTGGTTTCTAGAAATTTATTATTAAATTGATACAAATTATTATATGTTGCATGTGTGAAATTCAGTACCGTGATATTTTGAAATATTTTAGTTTCGGAATAATTACTCTTATCGTATGAAATGTTTTATTTCTGATCGAATATTTAACGTTGAAGCTACGTATTTGTCCCTGGTTATATTTTTGGATTTAGCCACATTATTTTGAATCTCTCTATAGGAATAATTATTGAAAAAAAAAAAAAATGGAAAAACACATTCCAACGATTAGCGCTCGTTTAGGTTTATTGATAACACTATTCGATGCAGTGTTATCAATTTACTACGAAAGATGCAAAGTTGAGCTTAATAATTGAACATTTTATAATTTAAAAAAAATTCAAAGTATGAATAATATCCCTGATGTTGATTGCTACGTATCTAATTAGCTTTTTTTCAAATATTTTACTGCGAAATTATGATAAATTAATTTTGATTCAGTGTTGGTTGAAAGTTTAAAACTATTCTCTAATATCTCCCAATTTCACTTGATTTTTTTGTAAAAAATATTATTGTTCGTTTTGTCATTTTTTTTTTCTTCCCACGTTTCCAGAATATCGCCAATGCCATGTGTTGGTTCTATCACTTTCATTTTTCATCTATGACTTCATCTTAGCGCCATCTCTTCTTCGCCGACCGATCTTTCATATTTTCGTTATTCTTCCGTAGATCGCGCTCTGTATTACTTTGGCTAAACGCTAGAGTCTGACCCGCACCCAAACAATCTTCCGTCTTATTACTGATTATGGACTTAGAAAAAAATTGCTATTTTTGTATTAATATTCAATATTAATTGTAATACACAAATACACTTAAATCTTTTCCTAATAAGTATTTGAGGCAATTAGAAAATGACGGAAATGTACAGTACATAATACCTTTGAAAGAAAGATTTCTTAAAGTGTGATAAAGTTAAGTTCTAAGCTAACCTAGCACGCACCTAATTTTGAAAGAAATGAAGCAAAGTTTTGGGGTAACACTAACACACGATCTAATGGGAAAGAATTCAGGATTCTAAGTTCATATTCATAATTTTCAATACAATTCATTATTAATGATTATTATCATGTGCATTTTTTAATGTTGTCGAACATTTTTTTATCCGTGGAATACAGATATTTTTGAGGACTTATTTCATCACTGAACCAAAATAAAAGGAAACTAAATTTAAAAAAAGTTTATATTTCATAATAATAACTAACTAATTACTTGAGAAATCTTTTGTTTCAAGTTACTTTTGTATTTTCTAACCGACTTATTAATTTTTGGCGAAGTTTCGAAAATTTTCCAAGTCCATAATCAGTGATAAGACGAAAAGTTGTTTGGGTGCGGGTCAGACTCTAGCGTTTAGCGGTTTTGCCTATTCATGTGAAAGAGGTCGCCCCTTTGGAAGTTTGAACAAAAAAATGAAGTATCTCGTCGGAATTCTGGATAAGTACGTTTTTAAAATCCAAGGATGCTCTACCTCATGTTGGTCACTCGTCGTCATGTTTTTGACTGACTTGATAGGTATCTTCGTTTCTTGATAGGCTAGATAGGCATGCTCGTTGTTCGGGTGGCCGAGTGCCCAACTTATGAGTTGAATTAAAACATTACCATAAAATTTATTTTATATTGTTGGAAATTTTAATTTTCTGGAATTTATGGTTTATTTTAATTTTAATTAATTTATAATTAATTGATTTTTTGAACTAGTTTGATGAAAATTAAACTAGGGAACTAGGGACTGATGCGTTCTGAATGGAAAAATATTCTAAATTGAAATTGACGTTTTTTGAATTTTTTGTTATAAAAGGTTTGGTGTTGGCTATTTTCATGTATATCATTTGTAGTTTTCATTGATTTTTCTTTTTTTTTATCTCGGTTTATTAAATTCGTTGCGATATTTTTTCATCGAATCGGACCGAACTGGCGACAGCTACCCCTTCTCCCTCTCATTAAAGAATCACATTTTTAGAGGGTAATAGCGGGTTTGGGTTCGAGTAGGAGACTTTGTGGAAAAAAGTGAATTTTTTAAAACAAATTTGGCATTTTAAACTTGCATTAGAAAGAATTTGTGTTTTAAATTTGAAAAAATCAGACAGAAAACTGAAACTGACGAAGTGAAAAAAACTGAAGCTGAAATGGGTTCAATTTTTTCCAAAATCTGATTTTTTCAATTTTTTATTCACTTCAAACGGAACTTGAATGACACTTTGAATGATATTTCACAAAATTATGGAAACTTCATGTTTTTATTCGGTCTCGTTATTTTTGAGTTCTTAAAACAGAGAATTGAAATGGCTAAAGCTACAAAAATTGACCTAAAAAATGTTTTTAAAAAACTGGAAATTGAAAATTGAAAATCACATTTACAATGTTCATCACATGGTAGCAAATCTTTAATTTTTTGTCCCTTCATAGTCGATTTAAATTATAAATTCCTCCTGAACTGTCGCCCATCTCTGCTATTAAATTTCAGTTTTCAAATGCATATAAGTTGTGCTTCAATTTTCACATTTTCGAGTTCCATTATCTTTCGAGCATGAAGACCATTTTGAAGTAGGAATTTTACCAATCCAATCTGGAAAAGTTGAAGAATTTTGGAATTTTTGCTCCAAAATCTTTTTTTTAATTACACTATTTTGTTTAAATAATTTAAATATTTTTAAATCATATTTCTCGTAAAACTAGTACTTTAACATTGCTCAAGTTTCATAAATTTTCTCGGTCTCTTCAACAGCGATGAAATGTTGAGTCTTATTTAAAAAAAAAAAAAATAGAAGATTTTAATACCTATAATGGACAATAATAATTGAAGCCTCTTAGCTTTTGTAATCTTTTTTTTCCTTCACGAAAAATTGAAAGTCGGTGGGGGGGGGGGGGGTGTAATTTGATGAGATGAAAAATTCACCGTACGAAAAAAAATCGTGCTTTGAAAATTATTTTTTCTTGAGAAATGAATGTTTTTTAAATTTTATGAAATTCGTTCTTCTTATAAAAAATTTCCTTGGCGTCATTGATTGTGTCACTGTTGAGAATACTTTGAATTACGCGCCTTTTCAATTTCAATTTTTCCTGAAGTTTCGATAATTTTCTACAAACCGAAATCGATTTTTTTGAAATGATATTTCCCTCCGAGAATCTCCTCCCCTCCTCCTCGGTGTTTTCAATATTAAACCCATAAAAAAATGCGCTTGGAACTAGAGCTGATTTTTTTTTAAGTTGTCTATGAGGCACCCCCCCTTCCTATCAGAGTTGCTGTTTTAAAAGATTGGAGGAAAAATCCTACAAAATTAGTGAATCCTGTTAAAATTCTGTTTTTTGATTTTGAGATTCTTTTAGACCAATTGATATAAGGGTCGGGAAAACTCCTGAAATTTATGCGAGAATTTGGATAATTTAGGAAAATCATTTCAGAAAATAATTGGTCACCCTGTGGGTTGTATATTCCAGACGAGACACCCATCCAATTATCCTCCTTTGACTGAAAACATTGTCCAATAACTCTTGATTTTTATAAAAACGTTTTTGAACTTTCAAAACAGGAAAAATTGTTTTTTTCTCAATAAATAATTTACGTAGGTATCTGAATTTCGCTTTTATAATTTATTTTACGAACTACTTACTTAATTTTCACCAAATTTAAAGATTCTTTTCATTTAAATCTAAAGTAAAAATTGATACTAATTAATTTCGTCACAATAATCATTATCGATTCTTTCTCTCACTTTTCCACGTAACTCCCAACACCATCAAATTTATTATCCATCGAATGAAAAAATTACTTCATTCGCCCTTCGTCGCGAAAAATTCAACTTCGAGTAGGATTTATATTTTTCTCGAAGGGAGAAATGATGAAATTACTCGCGAACAGTGACGTTATTCGGGTTATAATTGAATCCAGTTTCGTATTACAATTATTTACTAATCCATCTTTTCGATTTCGTCGCCTCGTACGAAATAATAGGGTGTTTCGCGTTTTACGACACGCATTTTGTGTCTCGTATCATTATAATGTAGTTTTCCCTCGAGTTTTAGTTTCAATTTTAAAGCGATATGGTAAAAGCTATTATTTACGCACCCTTTCCTTTCGCCGTGTCCGCTACCGCCATCTTTACTCATTTTTCATTTTTATCATATTTTCTTTTCGGCTCTACCGATGGTAGAATTCACGTAGGCACCTATCGCAGAGACACTGCGCCTGTATAATAATTCACGTACACGATATATGGTCTTATTTTTGATTAATATACATTCTTTTCTTTCAATTTAGGTATATTTTCGTGTAAAAATTGCCTCAAGTTGATGGGAATCGTAGGGAGTAAATTTTTGGTACAAATGATGTCGTTTTATGTTTCATGTCGAGCAAAACACTTGATTATTCGAGGCGGTAAAATGGGTTTGAATTATTTAACGAGTCGATCTGCGTTGAAATTTGATTTCTCATCAGTCGTGATTAAAATTCAAAGCATTGTCGATCTTTTGTAAATAAGTTAAAATTATCATCGCGATCGTATTGCAAAATATTCATCTCGAACGACGATAGATAGACGTTGTTAATTTGGACGACTTTATCGAATGACTATTCGTTTGCAAGTACACATTTGTCAATTGTATAATTTTTCTCGTATGTTCGAATTTTGGTAGCATGACAATTTTTCACAGGAATTGTGTCATGTGTTCAGGGAGACAGACGAGAGTAGTGAAAGATTATTAAAATTATCATCTCGAAACGTGCGTCTCCAAATGGTTTGGATCATATTCCCTGTCGGGATTTTTTTCGCCTTCATTGTTGACAGATGGTCGTATTTATTTTTTTCCACTTTTTTTCTCGTAATATACGTTGAATGAACGTAAATATGTTTATTCGCCCAGTTTACGTGGTTATTTTTAATTTATAACCGAACATCGGTATTCTTACGAAATATCGAACGAGATGTAATATTCGCAACGTCTCTCCTTCCACCCACCACCCAAAAAATACCTAGCTTCGTAGAACAACTGGTTGAATTGGTCACATCGACCGAGACCAGGCCATCGGAGCCGGAGCAGGTAGCGGACTTTTTTGTCGATATTTTGCCCTCCGGTTACCGCAACCGTACCGGAGAAGGAAAAAAAGTGTTATTTTCGTGGGATCGAGAATAGACGAAGGAAGTGCAGTTGTCAGATCTGTCATTACGTGTTAGAATAAAGAAAGGAGCGGTCTATGAGCAGAAGCTGCAGCCGCCACTGCCCTTGCCCTTATACGTTGAATACAGCTCGTGTGTATTTTTTTTAGTTTCTGTGCATTCTGAGGCCCTATCAAGTAACGTGGTCGCATTCGTTCATCGAACATGTTAAATCAAATGGTAACGCATTTGTTTAGAACGAAACTCGTTTAATTACCGGTATCCGCTAACCCCCTGGTCTTTCGATTGTGGTATTGATCGACGAGTGATTTCGGATAGTTGGTAAAAATTAAACTGGAGTAGGAAAGGGCTCGATTATGTGCCTGTATGTGACGTAGGTATTGCTACAAGTACATATTAAAATGATTATCCCATTATGTTATATCTGAGCTGGAATCTTGATTATATCGTCCCTTCGAGTTATTGAAGAGTGGTTTAGATTTCGAGGGTGGTTTATCAACAGCATTTCCTGATGGCACTTTAGAGCCAAATTGTTACAAGAGGTCTCGTAAAAGTTCATCGAATTCAATACGTTGAAAAGTTGTCGAGTATGGGTCAATGTATAGCTTATTTTTATAATTTCTACCGGCGTCAATTTCCTCTTTTTACGCGAATAATTATCTCGTTAAAATACGTACGAACCTAATACGCGTTTGCAGCTCGACTCATTTTAATTAGACGTTTAATAAAAATCAAAACGAATCAGACTCTTGGGTATAAGTTCGGGATAGGTATTTATTCTCCTCTACCCGTCCCCCTGGTGGCTTTATTACTCACTGGTACTCATCTTTTTCGCGCTAATTTATCGAAATATCCATGTACGTACTCGAATGTGTAATAAAATAAGATTAATTTTTATTTTAATTGACGCGATGTCTTCGAGTACCTATTGGCGTTTATCGATTTCGAATCTACATTCACCTAGGTATCGGTATAAGTGAAAAATGCTGTAAAAATATCTACGTGTAGACGCCATTGGGATTTTTTTTTAAAACGAAGTTGTTTACTGATTCAGAATACTTCTGGTATGGAGTCTCGCGTTTGCGGCGTTAAACTCTTAATTAAGCTATTTCCTGCCTGCGGAGAAAAATGTTTTGTTTTCGAGATGTCCAATGTGTCATCGTGAAGATGAGACCAAAATAGGAATTGGGAACAGGCAATAGCTAATCCCCTCCAGTAAGGGCAAAATTACATTTTTATTTTCAAAAATTTTGAGCTCGAGTCGAAAAAGTTTTGAAAGTGGGGGATCCTTTTTGGAAATTTTTCAATTTGAGTGATGAAAATTTTGAAAAATCATAATTCGTGAGCTCATGGTGTCTATTGGCAAGAAAAATAAGAAAACCAAGAAAATCATTTTCGGGAAAAGTCAGGAAATTTTAAAATTTCTGGTATTTCCGCTGGAATTTTTTAAAAATCCAGAAGAAGAATAAATTATCTGAAGTTTCTGAACTCATTTTATTATAAATTTAATAAAAAAAATTCCCTCGCTCCACTCGGGCCAAATTATTTTAACTGATTTTTGTATGTACCTACCATTTTTTGTAGACCATAATGTACAACAAAATTGATATTTGAACACACGTTTTTGTCTATTGAATCATAAGTTTTCAAAAAAAATTTCTTTGCACAGAGTTGTTTTTTTGAACTCGTACTTTTTGATAAAATGTAATGAGAAAGGAGTACCTTGATGTCCCTGATCACGATTTTGAAAAAGAAGGGAAGGGAATGGAAGAGAATTTGTATTTTTTTGTTTTATTTTGGGAAACTTTACTGGGGTGTGAAGTGATAAATTTTCAAGTTTTGAAGATCTTTTTCGCAAAAATTTTCGCCCTCGCTTCGCTCAGGCTCGTCGCATTTGTGTATCTCATCAAAATAATTGATATTTTACTCCTCGCCGATCTATTATTTACTGGACCAAACCGAAAAGATTGTACTAGGAACTTTCGTAAAATTTATAAATTTGAGATACGTGTTTTGGGGGGAGGGGGAGTATTAAATTGTGAGGAAATTTTAGAATTTTCAGACTGGAAATATCTGAAATTTTAGTCGCACGATTTGGTCGACACTGAAGTTTTTCCTTTTTATTTGAATTTTTTTCTGTTATTAATTCAGTTGAGAGGGAGGTGGCATTAAAAATTTTCAGAAAAACGACCCCTTCTCCATCCTTCGGGAATAACATTATTTAAAACGTCTGGAAATTTTTGAAAAATTGATCTGGAAAACCTGGAAGAGTCAGGGAAAATCATCTCTAAGATATAGTGGACACCCTGTTTAATAATTTTACTGCAAAAAGCAAGAATCTTCATTTTTTTTCTCTTTCACAAATGAATGGGGCTCTTTTTGGACAGATTGAAGCAAAAAAATTGTGTGAAAATGGCAAGAGAAATTCAAAAAATTATAAGAATTTTCATTTTTCAGATCGAGTAAACACCATGCAATCGGAGGAGCTTACAAAATTCTGTGTCAGTCGCAGGTTTTCGATTTTTTGTCCCTTCCCCCAATTCTTCATCTCTGGTTTTCCCTTCCATTTTCGATCTCCTCTTTAAACTGGTTCTAAAAATTGAATTTTCAACAATTATAAAAAAATGTTAACCTCAATAATGTCACAGTGAATTGCGCATTTCTTGCTTTACAAATGTGAAGTTTCAAAAGAAAATTATTCCATGAATATTTCAATATAAATATGTTTTTTGAAAGGCCAGAGCAGGGGAGTGGGGTAAAAATTCATTTTTCAAGGGATTCGCTGGAGGCTTCAAATATTGGAACTGTTCTATCTGATTATTCATAACATTTTGAAAGTACCCTAATCATCGCCAGGGTCCCCATTATCATATCTTGAAAAAAATCAATGATTTTTCAGAAAAATTATATTTTTTTAGTGAATTCAAATTTTTTTAAAAAATAAAGTTGCCAGGAAAAGGAAAATTGTCAAAGGTACATAATTATTTATTCAACTTGAAAGCATTTCAGTTTTGTAAAATTGACAATTTTTTAGACAAATTCAAAAAAATTGTCGAACTTGGTAGTCTTCAAATTAATTTAATTTTAGATTTTAAAACGTAAAAATGTTGATATATTTTGGCTAAAATTGAAATTTTTGACAATTCAATGAATGGATGGAAGAGGAATTGAAAATTTTGTTTAGGAAAAAAAGGGGTTCGCAAATTTTTGAACAAGAATTCGTACTCTTGCCAGCTTTGTGATGGATCGTTTCAAAAACCATGGAGGTTTTCAATTTTTTTTTTTGATTAAAATTTTCGTAAATTTACCCTCCTCCCTTCAAAAGTATCTTGACTATCTCCCTTGGATTACAAAATACCGAACCGTTTCATCAGATTTTTTCTTGGTTTCCATTTTCTTCCAAATTCAGCCTCTGTGTGTGTTTTTAATTTTTCTGATGATAATCAGCATTTGTATAACGATAACAATTAGGAATTTTCTGATAAAAATTGGAATGGTTGTTAAATATGGAAGGGGAGGGGAGGGGAGGGGAGGGGAGAAAAGAGAAAATGACGTCATTAAAGCAGAATTGGCCAAAATGTGTAGATTTAGAGTTCTAAAGTTCGAATTTCAAGTCATCGAGTGAAAAAAAAAAATCGATAAAATGTGATTGAAATTATGGTCAATGTCATTGACTTTGAGTTGTGTGAATTTGGAGCGATTGGACAAGTTGATATTTAGCAGAAAAACAGGTGACGTTGAATTGCCTTCATAGTCGAAAGGCAGGATGAGTGTAGACTTTTTTTCCCCCCATTCAATACTAAAAAAAATATTGATTCGATTATTTGAAAAATTGAGAAACTTGGGGAAAAAATTGAATGTAAAATCGATGAAAATTTACCTGTGCTGTAAATTTAGTCATGTCAGGAATTTCTCATCTTTGTAAAAAAAAAACCTGATGATATCTGAAAAATTTAGATTTTCAATCATTTTTCCACTTTCTAATTTCTTTAAAAAATAACGTCCTTATTTTACAAATTTTCTCGTTTGGAAACTTGATTTTACCATTTTGTGTCAAAAAGTTGCCACTCTCCGCTTCCTTTCTTGTGTATGGTGTCCACTTTTTATTCTCAAAGGAATGTTCCTGATCTTTGGATTAAAAGGTTTTCGAAAACGACAATTTTCGCGAGTTTTTCGAACACTTTTAAATTTGGCCAGAATTGGCCTCGAAAATGGCCGTTATTAACGCTCCAACTTCATTCATCGATCATCACTCTGATCGCGAGTCTTGAAGTCGAAGAGTAGCAAAATATAAAGAGAAAATATCCAATGCGATTTATTGCAAGTTAGCAATAATATTGTTTCCTATGTCGTCTGTCGTGCCACCTTGAGTATGGTAAAAATTGCAAATATGGGCAATTTAACACACGCTCATACACTCGTATGCATACCTAACCATACTCGTTGGAAAATGTCTACAGCAAACACTGATTAGAGTGGAAATTTTCATCGTTCGTTCATACACCTCGGTCTAGGCATTCGGTCTACAACTGGTTGTTTGAAATGGCGAGGCGCAACGTGTGTGATTGTTTCGTTAATTCATCAGCGATTTTTATTTCTTGTCTGTCTCTGTCTTTTCTATTTCTAGACTTGGATGATTCTTCTATACTTGTGTGCTCAAGCTGCATATGTTTCTCTTGTTTCTGTTTTTCATCGCTCGCTAGTTCGCTCCTCAAAGAATAGATACTCGGTTTAGTTAGCGCGGCGCGGCAATTCTTGAAATAAATTTAAAATACAAGTAATTGAAACTGACGTAGTGCAAAAAAAACACACCCATCATTGTCGCTTCGTTGAAGAACGCGCATCGTGTTTCTCTCATATACCTACCTACACCTATGGCTACCTAGCTATATCTATGTATTTCATAGATAAATAGCTGCGCCTGTGTGTGGTTTTCGTATTCATTGAAAAAATTACATTTGTAACCAGGATTCTTATACAGAAAAATATTCGAGTCGAAAAAAAGTAATTTTTTCATGTGCCAGATGCAGATTTTTAATACGTGTGTCGAAATCTACTTGTGGCACCAGCAGCAGCAGCAGTCTGGGTTCAGAGATGAATTGACGAATAGAACACGTGTGTGAGATGTACATACAAGAATGCATGTTTGTCGTTTATCTATTGGAATGAGTGGCTATGAAGAATGAAATGAATGGCGATGAATTGACGACGACGAGGACGAGGGGTTTTTCAAAAGGATTGAATTCATGGTGACACAATGACGATGATGAGCTATGGATGTAGGTATGCGGGTGTAATGATATGCAGTCGAGGATCTGTTTGGTGTATGTGTAATTTGGATATTGTGTTTTTGATATTTTAATAGGCTGCTGCGAAACGAAAGGGTATGAGGAGGGAGATTTGTCGTCTCGTGTGTCGTCTCTGATGAGTGGTTGGTTATGGCAAGATATGAATGTAACAGGGTATCAGTTATGAAAAAAAAGTTGGAGGAACTTGTTGACTAATTTTAAAATTGAAGGAGTAATGCATTTTGAAAAATTTGAATCAAACGTACTTATTTTTAATGTACCTAATGTATCAAAAACTAAAAACAAATTTCATTTTTCTTGTGATGATTTGTTTGCCCAATTCGAAAATTGAAAAGGCTGCTAGCGTATGTAACGAAATGAAAAATTATTGAAAAAAATGTTACTCGTAGAAATAAAAATTGAAGAGTACTTTGAAAATTGAATGCATTTTGTTGTGATTTTTTTCCCCTATATCAAAATTAAGGCAGTAGGGAGCTAGGCACCTCTTGAAGCGAGTAAATTTAGAAAATTCTGAATTTTCGCTGTCTTTCAAAGGAACCATTGCCGTTGGTGTCCACCTTCGTTTTGAACAAGAGTAAGATTTTTTTATAAGAGCAGTTCCATAATCTCTGAACCAACATTTTCACTACGTGGGTCGATTTTTCGATTTCTTGGAGAATTTTTAATACTTAGTTGAAAATTTTCTTCCTACAAAAAATATTGACCATCAAATTTATTTATCATTTTTTTTCATCGCCTTCTAAATTTCCGAAAAAGCAATTGTATTGAACGTTGTTGAATCATCTAGTCGTTTATCGAGGGGGAAGGGCAATCATTTTTCATATATTGTTAACTTCTTGAATTCAACATGGTACTTTTTCAGCTTTTTTGGAACTTACGGCGCGATTTTGATTTTCTCCCAAGTTTCCAAATGTCTTTTAGTTTTTATGGTGACAAAAATCAGATTGGATATCTGGAATTATAGTTATTGGAGGGAAGGGAAGTCGATTGTCTAGGGTTCATTTTCTCAAAAAAAAAGAAGTGTCTGAGGATTTCAAGATTTTCATTTCCAACGATGGGAATGTTTTTCAAAAATACGAAATTTGACCTAAAAAATCAAGATATGTACATATTTTTAATTCTATTTCTTGAAAAAAGAACATTTTCTACTTTTGAAAATTGGTACAAAAGCTTCGTGGCATGAAATTTTTTACTGCAAAATAATCAGATTTTTTGGTGAAATCTGCTCCAAGACACCTCCTCCCCTTCCCCTTCACTGAAATGTGGAAAGTCTGAAGGGGAAAAATTCTTCAAAGTGATATCTACAATGAAATCGATTTTTCCCAAGATATTTCCTTGTAAATGTTTACAAGTTGGGGGGAGGGGGGTCGTCTATGTTGACGAGGGATCAAAAAAACTTGGAAAATGTCATGGCATACAGGCCACTGTGGAAGAGTCGAATTTTTGATTTGAAACTTCAATTGAAATTCATTATTGTACAAAATTCCCGTTTTGAGCAGTGATGTTTACGAAATTTTTTTTCGTTACGTTACAAAGTACTTAAATTTTGAGTTCCGCTATTTGTAACGAAAAAATTTTGTAACATCATCATTTTGAAAATAATGTTATTTTCATTTTTCGTTAACATTTCTATTTTTACTTAAAAGTACAAGATCACCAAAGATGAAAAGGAGATTGTACTTTCATCTTCTTAAAAAATTTCATTTCTGAACTTGGAAAATTTTTTCCAACACCATCCTTCGACTTTTGAACTTCAGAATTTTAAATTTTTTTACTCAGTATTTTTGCTGCAAACTGGAAAAATTTTTCCAGTACCATCCTTCGACTTTTGAACTTCAGAATTTTAAATTTCTTTACTCAGTATTTTTGCTGCAAACTGGATTTCAACGATCTCAGTTCATATTTTTTCTAATTTCTGAGTTAAAATTGTTTCAAATTATAATTTTTTACTTTCTTTAATTTTGATTTTTTTCAAAATCGTATCCAATTTCAAAATTCATTTACCGTTCCGTTACGTGTAACGAAAATAATTCTGTTATTTTCGTTTTTCATTATGTCATTACTGGTTTTGAGACTTCTAAAAAGAGTGGGGATCAGCACAAAAAATTTCGAAAAAATTTTCATCCTGGGCTCATTTCAGGGTCCTCCCCAAATAGAATCCCTTTCAGTTTTCGGAGACAGAGCCTAAAAATGTTGAAAGGCACCTCAGTGATTGCTACTGAATCCATTTTTAATTCTCATTTTTCAGTTTTCTTGGTAATTTTGTTCAGCCTTTAAGCTGGATTTCTGGTAGCGTTTTAAAAATATTAAGAAAATCCCCATTGTTGGTCTAAAAAAGAATGAGCTGAGAAACTGAAATTTTTGGATATGTTGGGGGCGGTATGAGTATTGATAATTGAATACTCATCACTGGTGAAAATTTCAGAAGTTTTTTTCAGTTTTGACTTGTGAATCTCTAAAAAATTCAAATTCTTCCTTGGTTCAAATCAGAGTGATTAGTTTAATCAAACGTTTTACGAAGTTGGCTTTTTCAATTTTACCTGAAGTTTATTCTTGCTATTTTCTAGCTTTTCTTGTCAGTGGACACCGTGGCACTACTTACAAATTCCTCCCACTAAAATTTTAAATCAAACTTTTCGAAGGATCGGAAGATGTATTGTTTTTTTGCAGTCAACATTCCTTGCTTTAAAATTGATGCTAGGTAATTGAAAAAAATCGAATTACGTTTGCATAATTTTGGAGATACATACCTGAGAGTCGAAAGGAAATTCAGAATTATTTATTCAAAAAATTCAAAAATTGGAATTCGAATTTTTTTCAAAAACCTCAATTCTTAAGACTGCACCTAATTACAAAGCCATGAATTGAAAAAGTGAAATTTTTTAATGTTACTTCGTTCTAAGTTTTCATGGTATGGGATCCTTGAATTTTGATTGAAGAGGCCCCTAATTTTAGTCAAATTCAAAAAATATATATTGGGATATTGTGACGAGAATCCTGATTTTAAACTTTTCTAATTCGATTTCTTCCCGTCTCTTTCTTCACCCACTTATCAACTCACATTGACACGTATCTTTTTTTATAAAACTGAAAAATTGTGGTATGATTAGTATAATTTGTGTGAGGAAAAGAAAAACCAAAATTAATCCTATTTCTAAACTTCTTTCCATGTTTAGATTTCTTAAAGAAGATAGGTACATGAACATTCGATGTAAGGTGTGCAGCGAAGTACTTGGCATATACAGGAGCACTTCTCCGTAGATAACGTGTGATGGTAACACCGGACATTTTCTGATACCAATGTATTATTCAGAAAATGCTGAGTTTACCAACATTAGTTATCGCAGAATAACGGATGCATCGCCCCACGCCACATGAGCAACCAGTGCAAGGTGACAGACTGACGACACAGACATCCAGCCAAGTACTATTGCTGATGTGTGTGATTTGTGACCACACGAACACGCGACAAGCAAGACCCAAGGACCTAGGCAATTGCGACGTGTGCAAATACACCATCTCGTCGAGAGATAGCTGAGGCACAGGCAACGCCAGTATTATGGAAATATCAAGGTGGTAACTTATCGCTTTCTTGATTGTTTTAAATTCAAGAAACGAAACAGTTACCGCTTTTCGTTTCCTGCAGTGGCGGAGCCTTGTGCGCGCGAATACGTAAAAGCGAAAAAAAAGCTCGAGTGTGTATCGTCGCCTCAGAAGAAAACGGAGTATTGAATTTCAAGAGTACGTTGCCGAGAAATGGGAGAATCGGCCGCGCGGGTGTATTGTGTATTCGGAAATACTGGGTGGTAACTTACCGCTTTCTTGATTTCATGTTTTATTCAAGAAAGTGAATAGTCACCTTCTTGTGTTCCGTAGCGTACCTATGGATTGTATGACGGAATTATCGCGCGCGCCGCGATAGATGCTGGGAAAGTCGAGCCGAAGATGATGAAAGGGGTAGGTATTTGGGTGATTGGACATTAGCGGTGGTAACTTACCGATTTCTTGACTTTAGCTAATTGTGTTCAAGAAACGGAATAGTTACCTCCTGTGATCGTCCACGTTGATTTCATCGATTGGAAAACTTTTTCAGTTTCAAATGTGTAAATTAGTGATTGTGTAGTTTAGTTTTGATGTTACCTAGTATCTAAGGGTACCTATGTATTAAGGTTATTGACTTGTTTGTGTAATGATAATTTTTACGTAGGTATCTTACTCTTTATATCAAGTTAAGTCTTTTACTGTTTAATTTATTGAGAATTTTGAGATTTATTGTTTGGGTATTTGATTGATTCTGATACTTGATATTTTTGCAAAGTAGTAAAATTACATTGGTAGCACTTGATGCCGAATTCTAGAAGAACATTTATTTGGTTAATAATTCTGTGTTAAAATATTATCTAAAGCTGACTTTTTACTCCAAAAATCAGAAAAGGTGTTGAAATCAATCAGATACATTGTGTGTGTTACAGTGCTTGTAAAATAAATTTTAAAATAATTCTATTTTGTTCTGACATGGTGCCTACTGGCAAGAAAAATTCAGAAAATATCAAGAATTTCATCTTAGTGACAAAAAAAAAATTACAAGAATTTTAGTGATTCTACTGTAAAAAAGCAAGAATTTTCAACATTTTCCTCTTTTCTTTAATTTTTTAATGGAAAGATAAAAATGGGTTCTATTTTGGACAAATTCGGAGCTAGAAAAATTGCCTAAAAATGCGAAAAATAACAAGAATTGTTGTTTTTTAAATCCATTGGACACCATGTTCAAAGAATAAATGAGTTTATTGACATAGATAATTGTGTACATATATCAGTGAAGTTGGAATGACTTGTGAAGTTTTAAATTTTCAGATGTTCAATAATAAATAATCGTGAAATTTTGATTAATTTTTTTCTGTGTCTACTGCATATTTAGTGATGCCATCAAAGAAGGTGTAAAAAACTCCATCTGCTCCTACTTACATGCGTTGAATTTGAATTTGGAGAAAAATTTGTTGGATTGATCTGGATAATTATACCTAACTCCTTGTACAAAATTTTCGGAATTTCAACCATATTTTGTAAAATTAAATAGATACTTGAGGCATTATATCCTTGATTTTTAAACCAAAACTTGATCCTACTCTCTCATTTTGAATCAGTGAATTTTCACTGATTTTCCAACAATTTTTTCACTGAATTATTACTGTGCTGCAATTCTGACTGTTTTCCAGTGATTTTCGTTAATTTTTACTGATTTATAAAGGAGAGAGTAGCCAAGGATAAATTTGGATAATGTGACTAGTTATCTGCGACTGGACTGTTCTATTGGCATTTCAATACGAATTGCAGATTCGTTTACTGACGTGAGCTGAACGAAAAATCTGTCAGAAGTTCAATCCTTCGACTGTAAAATTTTGGGCCAAAGTAAAATTATAACGAAAGTACATAATAAAAAAAAAAAAACATTCAAAATTTCAGACACTCAAGTTCATTTCTTGAATTTTGGCGAATTTTTGAATATTGAAAATTATCCCATGACCCTGCAAAGTAGGTATGAAAATTTAGTCTGATTTACAAAAAAGCAAAGATGTGGTATATAAGTAAGGTACCTATCATAATTTTTACCCTCTAATTGATTTGAAATGGTTTCATAGCCAACAACTTCAGGATCACTCTGATACACGAGCTACGCGAGAGAGCTCGAAATACACATGGGAAAAATCTAAAGATTGAATGTAATGAACGATAAATCCAAAAATCAAATTTTTTCACTACGGTCTCTTTATAAATTATAGTTTATCTTCACTCTGACGAGGGAGGTCACAGAACTGCCCCCTCGAAATATGAATGAAAGGTGGTCTATTTTGTCGCCCACCACGCGAATATCAAAATTCCAGATTGCTGGGTGCCCGTTTTGAAAACTGGTCTAGGCCTATGCGATCAAAATTTCGATTTTACATGGATTTTTACATGTGTTTTAAATGGAGGAAAATTTTTTTCTCGGAAATCATCATTTGTTATGACCAATCGATAGTTCGTGTCGAGAGAAACAAAAAATATGATATGCACTTTTTGCCTAACTCAAGAATTTGAAGGGGCTATCCTTCAAATTCTTGAGTTAGGCAAAAAGTGCATATCATATTTTTTGTTTCTCTCGACACGAACTATCAATTGGTAACAATAAATGATGATTTCCGAGAAAAAATTTTTCCTCCATTTAAAACACATGTAAAAATCCAGGTAAAATCGAAATTTTGATCGCATAGGCCTAGACCAGTTTTCAAAACGGGCACCCAGCAATCTGGAATTTTAATATTCGCGTCGTGGGCTACAAAATAGACCACCTTTCATTCATATTTCGAGGGGACAGTTCTGTGACCTCCCTCGTGAGATATTCCCTCCATAGAAATATCTTAGCCACGGTTTTTTTTGGAATATCCCTCCCCATCAAAAGCAAAAATATTTTCTCGCATCCTCTCCTTCAGGAAAAAGTGAGGATCACACAAAAAATTCCAAATTGCCGTCTTTGAGTGGTATCACGTTTTTGGTGCCTCTTAGAAAATTTTGAAATTTTCAAGAATTGAAAAACGCTCATAAAAATGGTCCGTATGTAGTTATGTACATTAGCACCTACAAACGCGGATTTCTCATATTGGTAACCTATTATGTATAGTTGCACCACACGGAGTTAACTGCTGAACCTGGTTTAACCCATTGAAATCGGAGGGTTAAACCCAGGTTCAGCAGTTAACTCCGTGTGGTGCAACCAGCCCTTAGAGTATTAGATAGATGTTGAACCAGGGTTGACGCGAGTCCTTGAAAATTGCGACTCCGAGTCGAGAGGCGCGAGTCCTTAGAAATTGTAGCTCCGAGTCGACACCCCGCGAGTCTTTCACAAAAAGACTCGGAAAAAGACTCGGAGTCTTCAGCGAGTCTTTTTCAGAGTCCCCCTTCTTCTTTTTTTAAATTGCAGTCAATGAATTTTTGCAGTGAATGAATGGTAAATGATGAATTCCATCTTCACGACTTCGGAAAGTTGAAAAAACCATTGAAAAACCCAAAAACTTCACTTTTTTTACCTTCAAAAATACAGTCAGATGAGAAAAAAATAAAACTGCGACTCGTAAAAAAGACTCGCTCGCATAGTATTTAGACTTTTTTAGAGTCGTTAAAAAACGAGTCTCAAAGAAAAAAGACTCCGAGTCTCATTCCGAGTCGACTCCGAGTCTTCGAGTCCTTTGCGAGTCCTTTTTCAGAGCAGACTCTGGTCAACCCTGTGTTGAACTCTAACAAAATGTTCAAATTTGTTACCTACAGAAATGTCAAAGATTATAATTTTTCAAACTATTGAAATTGTTTAGCAATTTTGAAAATAGGTTTTGAGCTTGGCTAATGAACCTCGTAGTCCGAATCCTTGAGCGAAAAAGGCGTAGTAGGATATTACATTTATTTTAAAATTTCCCCTGTACTCCTGGCCCTGCTAGACTTAAAGTAGAATGTTGATATTACAAAGTAAAAAATTGAACATTTTCTTGTATACCTACTTCGAGCACTGAACTTTGGGTAACAGATAAAACGAAAACCTTTCCAGAACTACATTTTGGAATCAGAGGCGTCGTCAAGGGGGGGGGGGGGGGAGCAGGCCACGGAAAAAAATCTGGCCCTCGCTTGCCCCCCCCCCAAAAAAAAAAAAACTTATGTTGTATTTATAAATTTACATTACACTTACATCAGATAGGATTTTCAAAGCATTAAAACATGAAAAAATGTATTTTTAGGGCATTAAAAATCCAATTTTTTTCAAAGCCGAACGGGCAGAAAAGGCTCCCTTTTTACCCCCTCCCCATTTTTAGCAGGTGAAAAAAGTCAGTCTCCACTCCCCCTCCCCTCCCTCTTTTCCATTTCGAAAAAGCAAAAAAAAAGTTGTCCAACACACGACCCCATTTGTGCCCCCCCCCATTTTCGATTCTGACGACGCCACTGTTTGGAATTTTGAAACTTCTTTGGTAGGTACTAGGTACCTCCTCAGAAAAAATTTCGTCAATTAAAAATTTATCAGGTGTCCTCCTTAAGAATAGAATTTTGTTGATTGAATTTCCTTCTGTACCCTCTTGAAGAGAAAAATTTGTTAGCAAAAATTGAGTGTTTTCCCCTGCTCCCACTGAACAAAGTTTTATTGATTGAATTTATTTCCGTTTCTCCATCCAGAGCAGACCTTTTTTCGTACCCACTCCCTCTTCCCTCAGGCAGACTTTGTCAGTTGAAATCTTTCTCGTACCCCCTTCTTCAGAGTAAATTTTTTGATTGAATTTTTTTCTATATCTACTCCCTCCAGTTGGTACTGAATTTGGGTTTTTGGGCAATTCAGAGTTTCTGGTGTGCCCTCTCCCGAGCGCTATCAATGTTTGTTTCTATTCATACAAAAAATCGTAAACGGAAAAATCTAAATACCTGACATTTTGATAAAAAAAAATCATTAAAAAATATCAACGATTTAAACGATTTAGCTTTAAAGCCAAATTCATCATTTTTTTGCGCTTAAATTTTTCTAACTGACCTCCAGTTTTGAAATATAGCCCCATTAGAATTCGATTTTCGAACAGTTGTATGAATCACCCTCTTGCTTTCCTTTTTCCTTTCTCCCTCCTTGCTTACTTCCTCCTTCCAGAATGTTCGAGTAGGTAAATTTTGAAGTGGATGAAAATCACCCCCTTCCCCACATTTACTCGGTTCAGATCCTAGTTATAATAGAAGAGGGGCAATTTCGTCTCTGCATCAGCCCTTGGCGCAAAGAAATTTAGAAGACTTAAAATAATCAAGTTAAAAACTTGAAAATTCCGAAAAAAAATTTAAAAAAATAGACCAACCACGTGAAATTAAAAATTTTTCTGATATTTTCTACTCATATTGCAAAAATTTTCAAATTTAAACAAAATTAAAAATCTTCAGTTCTATGGGTAGGCTTTTTGACTCGCACTCGAACCTCAAAGTCAATTTTCCTTCTCATGTTTTGGATGGGAGGGATCACTTGTTCTGTTTCAGTCTTTCCATAGGAATCTTCATTATTTTTAATATTCAAATTTTATTTGAAATCTGCGGAAATAGAACTGAAAAAATTATCTCACAGTTGGAATATTCACGTTCAAATTTTACCCTTGCAATTTACAAATTATTTTCTAGCACAGCATTGGGAAGGGGGAAAAAAATAACACAGCCAATTTTGGATCATTTCCGATGCAGAAATCGAGTTCAGAAGGGTTTTGTTTCAATATCAACGCGAGGTGTCGAGGTGAACTGAGTGACGTGTCAATGTCGTATTTTTCAGGCGCATAATTATGCATTTCATTTGACACCGATAGTTAATTCCAGTGATTCGCGTGTTTCACCCTCGTCCGCTTTGTCGATCTCACCCTACCGATTTACTTTTCATTTTTATGACTTTATAGTTGTTACTGAATGGTTGATAGGTACCTATCCAATTATTTTATTAGGTTAGGCGTTCAAAAATTTAAAAATGAAAAATAAATATTTCCAAAGATGTATCCATTTGAGAAAATACACGGTGATCGTGTAAATATGCAGTGCATCTATACATTTTAAAAACGCTACCGCTACAATTATCGCACGGGAATCGTATTACGATTTGCAGTCTCGTATAAAACGAACGGCCGCGGAATACATGTTGCTCTCGCTACATGTTTATAAAAATGGAATATTCGATTGCATACTGAAAGTTAAGACAAGGCGGATAGGATTCTTTCAATGATCACCGCATCAAATAACATCAACTTTCTGGCTACTGTGGCATGATACTATGTCTATCTCTGTACAAACACAATCCAGTATCCCATTCGAAACAAATACCCATAACAGAGGAAAAAATCCCGCAAAAATGAAAAAAAAGAAAAAATTATTAATGATTAGTCCATTGAGATTTCTAAACAATCTTTGCATGACGAGCGAGGCGAGGTAACGCGATACAGGATCGTGTTTTGGGTGCCTTTTTTTTCACTTATACATGATGTTTTCCTCCCACATTAATTAAATCTTCGTACGTATTTGGGATGCGGTGCTGTATGATTAAGTTGTCTCGTGGGATTGCGTTTGAAAGGTACGTGTATGTTATACGAGGATGTATACGCGATGGTGGCAATCTGCAGCTTTCAACTTGCTTTAATTAATTTAAACTTATTGCTCGTTATTTCAGTTGCTTTTATGGGGGTAGGGAGACAGATGAGGGTCTTGGAGTAGGTGGCATACGTGTATTTATAAGTATAATTATTGATTAAATAATGATGCATTTTGAATATCAATTGCAAATCAAATCTGAATAACAAAAATTCGCCTTGAAAAATTTTCGAAATTGAGGAATTTCATCCTGGAGGGGGGGGGAGGAACGGGAGAAATTCAAAATTCTACATTGGACTGAAGTAGGTTCAGGTACCTGCGGGAGAAATTTGAGAAACCAAAATCCATCTTGAAATGGGAACGAGAAAAATTTTAAAATTACCAAAATTCTGCCTTTGAGAAGGGACCACAGAAATTTGAAAAAGATGAAATTTGCATTAGTGGGAGATTTACGAAAAATTTCAATGATCATTCATAACTTTGACCTGGAGGGAAGTGCGAGAGAAATTTGATAGTTATTCATAAAATTTGCGAGAGAAGAAAATTAATAACTAATAAAATTCGCCTTGCAGGGAGGACAAAAGTTACAACAGTTGATGGGATGGCAGGTGACCTTTGACCATGTTCAATGCTTCAATGTTCCATGAATTACATCTTGAATGTAGCCATAGTTTCAATGGCAGATGATAATAAAGGATGGTTGTTGGGGTGAAATCCATAAATGTGAGGAAGCAATGTATTGTGTGAGGGTAAGGCTTAAATTTTCCCAACTTTTTTCCAATTTTGCAGTTTGGTTAGTGGCCCGTCAACTTACTCTATCTAAAATTTCAGATTGAGCAAGTTCACGTGCCAGTGGGCATAAATGCATCAAAGGACTATTTGAGATCTGATATAAGGCAAAAAGACTAAAAAAATCTTTTATGAACACTTTATTCACACTTGATGAGGGACAAAATAGTCCGAGCTTGGCAGGGGGAAATTTTTTTTAGAAAATGGGAATTTTGAATTCTGAAAAAATACATTTTGAGAAAATTTCATTCAAGTGGAAAATTTATCCACAAATTTTGAAATATGAAATGCTAGGTACTTACGAAATTTATTACGTTTCAGAGGAAGAATTAGTACAGTTAAGTAGATGTGGCCTGAGCGAAGCAAGGGGAGGAATTTTTTTCTTAATAATACAAAATAAAACAATCTGAAAAAATTTTGTCATTTTTTTTTGAATAACTATTTTCTAATTTTCCTAGCAACTTACCTATTACAAAATTTTCCAGTTTCTTATCGAATTACACGGTTTTTTTAATATAATTTTCAATTTTGTTATGAAATTTTTAGAATTTTCTTTCTTACAAAATGTTTTGGTTTCATATCAAATTTTTCAGTTTCTTATCAAATTTTCCAATTTTTTTATCAAATTTTCTGATTTCTTATCAAATTTTCCTATTTCTTATCAAAATTCTCAATTTTGAACTCGCTGAGGAATTTGGCAAAAAATAGAGAAATATTAAAATTCATGAATTGCAACTTTTCAATTCTTCGTTGTATCTACAGGGTAAAAAAAATTGATGTTAAGTTTCGAAGTCAATGATTCAGGACATCAGGACGATGTAAAAACTCTAATTGCACTTCTTTAGGGAGTCACCGAGGTTCCCAGCAAGTGGCACTACCCAAAATTGGCAAAAAACCTGCGAATTTTTCGAAAATAACCTCATTTTGAGATTTCTCAGCTTCATGTACACTTCTTCTCCTATTCCTTTGGCTTGGGCAGAGCCAACGAGAGCGAATGTGAGAAGAGAGTTCATGCTATAAAAATTTTTATGGTGTTTTTCTCCCGAAAAATGTTGAAAATTAATTTTTTAACCCTTTTTTGCAAATTTTTGCTCTTTTTGCTCAATCTTTCTCAAGAGAAAAATTTTGAAAAATTGCAATTTCAGCAAAGAAAAAAATTATTTTATTGTTTTTTAGCATATTTTCTCCAAATGTAAAATAAAAATTTCGGGCCCCTTACTAGATCTTCAAAAAATGCAAGCCGGGTGCAAACGCACCCTTTACCCCCTCCCCCCGGTCTCGCCGACCCTATGGCTGGGGAACTCAAATATTTTCGGGAGACCTCCCACTCAATTGACCAACTTTGTCCTCAAAATATGCTTTCGAATTTTTTTCGAGATAGGTACTTTCTCAAATTATGGACCCTTTTAAGAAATTAAAAGAGATATGGTGAATAATGAGCCTAATTTGATTTTGTAGTCCAAATATCCAATTGAATGCTCGAAATCGTTGCATTTGGCTTAATCACACATTTCTAACCTGTCAAAAATTGAAAACATAGTCTGAAATTGAATTTTTTGATATCATGAATAATGTTATTACACTGCAGTTTTAGCTGGATGCAGGCCCTAAAAAAATTTTCAACCATAAAAAGGTTTTTTTTTTGTGAAAATCAATGAAAAATGTGTAAAATAGTACTTGAAATTATTATTAAAAAATTGTATTCCTCCTTCCTGAATTGTCAATAACCAAAAAATTACCATTCGTTAAATTCCAACATTAAAGTCCGAAAAATTGAAACAATTTCAATCAGTGGTTCCAAAGATATCAAAATTTTTAACTTCAAAGCTCCATTACGCCCACCAAATAAAGTTTTTCGGGAAACCAATGCTCAATTCGTATTCGAAGCAGTAGAAAAAATCATTTTTGGGCATTCAAGTTTGTGTTGATCATCGGTCTAAAATCCCCAGTAAGATAGAGAGAAAAAAAAGTAGGTACCTACTTATATTTTCTTAAAATTACACAGATTTTTTTCAATTCAAGAAAAAAGGAGGAGAGAGGGGAGGATAAAAAATAAAAATGAACTGCTATTATATCTGTGTACTTGAAAATTATACCTACCTAATTGACAGCTGATGGACCAAAAAGTTGCCAAATCTCTTCTTTCATTTCCCCTTAATTAAATTTTTTTGTTTTGCACCTTCATTCCTGCTAAAATATTCCAAAATTGAGGTAGGTACCTATCAAAGGAAACGAGTATTGCAAGTATCCTTTCATCGAATTATACCTAATAACAACTAAATTAAAAGTGATTTTAAACCCATTGTCAGAAATTTACGAAAATTTAATACCAAAATTTAAAAAATTCCTACTAAATTTTCCAAAATCCAAGTTCATTACTCAAATTGCACAACAGCCACGTTCATTAACAAAACCTGGTATTCAAGCCTAGCCAGCACCATCAGCATAAATTTCAATTACGATCCTCATCCATACAAAACTGCATCCACAGAATAAAAAAATAATAAAAAACCAAACAAACGTTTGTCTTTCTCACTCTCCTTTCCTTTCATAATCAAAAGCGTAATCGCAGGTCGTACATGAAGAATATGATACATAAAAAAAAGTATAGAAATAAAGATACGCATTACACTCGGGACGCCCCTTATCTGATTTGTTACGTTTATTCAGCCGAGGGACCGTAATTTCTGCCTTGTGATTGGTAGAATTCGCTAGACGCCCTCTTACTCATCCTCGTTTAAGCGGGCATTTCGAATCTTCCCCCCTTCGCGTATGCAATCGTGTCCTTGATTAGATCGAGTATGGTGGAGCGGGAAACTGAACCATCGACGCTTCTCTCGTGTTTTTCGGCCTATCATTTTATTCAGCGGTTGTTTGATTGCAGGTAATGTAAGGTTCGCGTGAAGTAGATTTACCTGCGGTGCAGTTTCTTATCAAATGGTAAATTTTCGCGAATTTTTGACAGTTCGTTGGTGTTTTGGAGTATATTTCGGTGAATTTTCAAGTACCTGTTTGAGTTCTTAAGAGTAATTTCGATCGAAATATTGTTTTATGCTGTGTTTATAAAGTATTGTCGGTGGTGCATCCTTTGGTTGGATTTTTGTATCTGTGCGGATACCGAGATAATTTGCAATTTGGAAAGTATGTACGAATTATTGATCTTTCGATGTATTAGGTAATAATATTTTAGATGTATTTTCATATCTACCTATAAAATGGTATATTATT
The DNA here is from genome assembly GCA_033439095.1 of Pseudococcus viburni. Taxonomy (NCBI): domain Eukaryota; kingdom Metazoa; phylum Arthropoda; class Insecta; order Hemiptera; family Pseudococcidae; genus Pseudococcus; species Pseudococcus viburni. The sequence continues at coordinate 86,139 of JAVBJF010000203.1, forward strand.
GAGAGGATTTATTGGATGGTGAATTATGATCAATGTGGATCATAATTTTGATCGTATATTGATAAGAAACCGGATGTGTCACCGGATATCGTATTTTTGAGGTTTATTCTTTCGTGGGATTTTTCAAATGACGTGATTTTGGTACACAAATTTCTACGATTGGGCGTCATTGTGGCGCCAAATTTTACAGTTTTGACGCGCCGCATGATATCTTTGACTATTCATCGAGTTCAATGAAATATTTGAGGTTTTATGTCGGCGCCCAGTCGTCGTCTGTGGTGCTATGAAATTCAAGAGTAGATCGATAATCAACACAGGTTCACGTAGATTGCAATTAGATGCATTCAAGAAGCTATCAACTAATTTCTATAATTTTTTTTTTGAATTGATACCTGTCTGTAAAGTATAAACTTTATGGGTAGAAATTGAATAAATTGTTGAATAGAAGAACTGAAACATTGCTTTATGCTGAAAAATGAGAACCTTCGCAATTCTTCCCTGTCGATTGATTCGAAATTTGGCTCACTGAAAAAGTATGTCACCCACACCTCGAATCCAAATTTTGAGCCACCAAAATTAATTTTTCGATTTTTGGCGAATTTTTGAAACTGGTTGAAATAGTTTCTTGGAGTATTTAAACGTTGATTTTTCATAAAAATGATAAATCATGAAATGAAAATCTCAAAATTGGTTTATATACTAAAATTCTCCTCCTCCCCTCGATTGCGATTATTTTCCACTCAATCTGGAGCCTCCAGCTGAAGATGATTTTTCTCCAACGGACTGGAATTGCTCCCAAAAGCACTAATATCAACTCCGACAGCTGAAAATTTGGTCGTATCGTAAGTTCGACTCTTGAAATTAGTAGTGCATTGGTTTTAAAAAAATGTATTTTTTACAAGTTAGGTATATCTTTTTTCCCCGGAATAAAAAAATTCAAACTCGCTCGTTTCTGCAGCAACAAACTCGAATTTCGAACATTTGCCTAACTACCTAAAGTCAAATTCCCAGTGTCGGCAAGAGCGAATGTGGGCCCAGCAGCAAAAATTTGCGGACCCTCCTCCCCAAAAATATGGAAACTTGATTTTTTTTAGTTTTCTTTCGTAATTTTTTTTCAGTCCTGTACCATTTACCTACTTGCTCTTTATATGAAAATTCTTTTGAAAAATTGGAACTTTAGCCAAGAAAAATGAATTTTTTGTTCATTTATGATGGGCATATTTTTTCGAAATGAAACGTAAAATTGAAATTTCGAGACCCTGCCAGTTCTTCAAAAAACTTGAGCCCGATGCAAATTCACCCCTTGCACCTCCTTCTCGCCGGCCCTGTTGATCCGTCTCTGAATCGATTGCGACTGCTTTCGATTCGATCTGCGAAGTCTACAGCAAAATATGACTTTTCTCCAGTGTACTTACTGATTAGAAGTGCTCCAAAATGCGTTACCTATGATCACTTCGAGAAGATCAAAATTTGGTTCTGAGGTGTCGATAACATTCTATTTTAATGAGTCTAATTTAGGCTCAGTTGACGAGGGCATATTGTAAAGGGTTCCTTGTAAGTAAAGCTTCTTTTCCGATTCTGGCGTCTTATTTTTTCATTATAATTTTTGAGGTATGAGGAGTGAGTAAGGATGAGATTTTTGTGAAATGCATGTTTTCTTGCAAAAGTGATTCGATTTATTGTTGTAACTTGAATCTTGGCGATTCATTGAAATTCCCTGTATAAAATGGGCCAATTTCCAATTCGCACATTTTCCATATTTCAAGCTGAAATGCAAATTTTTGTTTATTTTCAATGTTTAGGGACATGAGCATTTTGTTTTTTGTTTTAATTTTTGTTATATGTGAGCCTGGATATAGAAATCACTCTGGGAGGGGGGGGGGGTCAAAAATTGGTTTTTGAGTCAACACTGATTTTGAGCCTTTCGGAAGGAGTAGAATCAACAATTCAAAAACTAATTTTTGACCTCAAAAGGTGGTTTCTATATCCAGGTTCACATATGTAGGTATTTTGATTTTTTTTCAGCATTTTTTTTTTTGAAAAAAACTAACAAAACTAAAAATATTTCGAAAAAGAAAATTTGCTTCTCACATATAGGGCTGTTGAAACTACGTCATCCTTATCAAAAAGTGTGATAAGGAGCTGGTGGGAAAAAGAAAAAATCATTCATTTCGTACGTATTTAACGGAATTTTCATACATTTAAGTATCAATTATTGTAAAAAAATGAAGTTTTGTGACAATTGTGAAAATAATAAAATTCGTAGCTAAGAATTAAAATACTTTGAAAATTCAAAATTTTCCCACCAGTTCAATTGTGACGTCAGTTTCAACAGCCCTACTTTTTTCTCGTCCTATTGAAATTAAGGATTTATGGCTATTTTTTTTTTTTACTAGTAGATAATTTTATTCAATGCCACTCAATGCTACCATCTTATCATGGAAGCCCCTTTCTAGAGAATCTGAAAACTTGAGGAATTTCATAAATATAAAAGTCAAAAAAAAAGAAATTTTTACTCCAAAAATCATGGAAATTTTTAAAAAAGCAACTATCCATCGAAAAAATATATTTTGTTTCCAAAAATTATAAATTTTTCAAATCTTATGACGTTATGAGCCTTTGCTTCACTCGAGCATTTTTAGCCTAAGACATCTACGTCTGTGGTAGACAGAGGTTGAGAAATTCGCTATTTTGTCTTCCTTTCAGAGCTAAAATGTTAAATTCAACATTTTTAAAACATTTTTTAGCGAACATTTTTGCCCTGACTGGACTTGAACCCGAAATGAATTCGTACATTTACATATTTTAGAAGTTGCATCTATCACCTTATTTTGTCAAAAACTTAAACTGGGTTGCAACAGAAGCAGATACAATTTCGTTTGAGAAAATTGGTCTGAAAAATCAAGGAAAATTGTTATTAGGAAATAGTGGCTCCTTCACTTCTTCATTTCTTCATTTGAGGTTTTGCAAGTTTGTCCAAAAAATAGCATATTTCTGTCCACTGTGTTTTATGAAGTGTTTCAGTCAAAAAATCCTTTTACTGAGATTTCCCAATTTTTTAATAAAATCTCAATCCAAAGTTCTGCCTAAAATCTGTATCATTTAAAAAAATCGGAGTATCAGAATCCATTCACTCGGCCAGGTTAGAGTAGGCCAAAAATGAAAAATTCTGAATTCAAGAGATATTAAAATCTTAAATCAGGGATGGTTCTTTGATACCTACGATTTGAACTTTAAATTGCCATAAGTATGATCACAAATAACGATTTCGAAGAAAAAAATTAATAAAATTATTTAGTCAATTTTTCAAAAAATCCGTAACTTAAAAACTGATAGAAATGCATGGTTCATCCAAATACTTAATCCTTAATTCAAAAATGAGGACTTTTTATCTATTTTTCATTCTCAAATTTGACAATTGGGTATAGACAGTAAATACTTATTACCACGTAAGCTGCTTGGGTTTTGTGAAAACGTACTTGAATTCAATTTTCAGCCCCCCCCCCCCCAATGTAAAATAAATAGTGATTTCTCAGTTTTCATTTTTACAAAAACTAGAAAAATTTTCTATTTCCGAAATTTTTGAGTTCTGATTTCTCAAAATAGTTCCTATATTCGAAAATGAAACCTCCTGGAAAATTTTTGGCACCAGAGTATCCCTTTCCCCTAGAATAAAGTTAAAAGGACACTTGAGAGTTGAGACATGTTTACATTTTTTTTACTGAATTCGCCTAAATTCAAAATTTTATTTTCCATTTTGAAGAATCAATCTGTTCTAATTTTTTTTTTCAAATGCCAATTAATTTTTCTTCCAAGCCAATATTTTTTTGGCCAAGCCGTCATCTTTTTTGCATGATTATGGTGTTCTTTTTTTATAGGTATACCTATTGGTATTTTTTAACATCACGATTCATGGACAAAGCTAAAAAATTCTTCACTTGGAACTTTTTACAAAAGAATGTCAAAAATCTCGAAAAAAATATAGAAAAATAGCGAATTTAATTTAAACCTATCTGAAGAAGGTGCATAGTCTCTATACCTAAAATAATACCTAATTAATCACGATAAAAAAAACTTGACAAATTTTTCGATTGGATCAACTTATAATCGAAGATATTTAGTAGAGATTAAATTAGGTAGGTATTACAAGTACCTAACCAGTTCTTTTTCGATACGTTTATAGGTATACCTGAATATTTGCTCATGTATATCTACTCGTCGTCCAGATACATGTATCTTCTATCGGCGTGATATCTTGTTAACACATAGTATACGTAAAACTGGAAATAATTTCGATAGGTGGTATAAAAGGCTAACTTAATTAATGAGACTAAAAATCGTAGAAAATGAACTGTTAAACGATCTGTTTGAAAATAAATAAAAGTTTGACCAAAAGATTACTCTTTATAGTTAATTTCAATTTCATAGGTATACATATTTGAATAGTTATTGGGAATGGGATGCTAAAAGTAGAAGTATAGTGTACCTATAACCGGTCATGGTTAAGTACAAATTGAGTTAATTGGAAATTACGCGTCGTATAGAAATGATTCTATCGTGATGTAGGTTAATAATATGAAAAAAATTTGGAATCAGCTGTCATTTGTGTAATTGCTATAAAGCAGGCTCGCAAGCTTTGGTGTATTTATCTATCCTTTCCCGAATTGATCGTCGTGCTGTGGCATCGTACGTATATATATTCGAAAATTCTTGTCATGGTTCTTGTCACAAGTACGCCTGCCAATGTTTATACTTGCTTCTTGCTGACTACCTATAGAGTTATAATGGTGCATTAATTTAATTAAAACTTCGATACGCAGGATCACTTGGGGGAATATAATTGATTAAATGATCGAAGTGAAATTTACTGATTAATTGGTGTGTACGTCTTTTTTTTAGTAGACTCGTATAGGTTTAGATACCTACTTATTTCTTATAAAATTTATTTGTCCTAGATTATTTTTTTATCGTGTTTTTTTCCAAATTATACGAAAGTTGAAATTTGATCAGTTAGGTACTTTCTTAATTTTTAGATTGGAAAAAATTGCAGAAATTTTTATGAATTGAAGAATTACGTTTAACTCATTTTTTATGATTTCCATGTTTCAATATGTATCTGAAAATTTGATTCGGGCGAGGGGAGGAAGGAAAGAAAGAGAGGAGAGGGAGAGAGAACCAAAAGAGATGGGGGAGGCAGAAAGAGAAGTGTAAGTAGTACTTAAAGCTTGAATTTAATTGTTAATATTCAAAACAAGTTCCGTGAAAAATTATTCAATTTTTTACTGCTTAAATTCAAATTTTCTGATTTTTGTATTATTTTTTTAAACAATATTTTCATTTTCCTTACATAAAAATTTTGCATTCAAAATAAAATCTTTTTGACATTTTTTGATAGGGTAGATACGAGTAAGTATTCAGAGGTATTGTCTTGAAATCATAAAAAAATTTCACCTAATTCGATTTTTTTCATGAGATAAAAAAACAAACAAATTATAGGGTCTGAAACGTACTGAAATAATGAATCAAATTTCATATTCGAGCTCGATGAAAAGTGGATTTTGGTTCGAATTTTTTGTCGAGGAAGCTGTTTTGAATGTAATTGTGTTAAAACTAATTGAAAAAAATCATAAAATTCCACTTGAATTTTACCCTGATCTAAGTAGAATTTTTTTTCGAATATTTTCAATAAAATCCACAGTAGACATTGCCCCCTTCACTTCCTCAAATTTTTAATCATTTTTATCAAGAAGTTCTCCATTTCAGAATTTTTTTCAAGTTTATTTTTATTTTAAAAGCTCGATGCCCCTGGCCATGACCTTGAATTTTTCAAGTTCTTTGTTTCGAAATTAATTATTCAGAGAATTTCAGAATTATGCCAAGTTTCTGAAAATTTTACATTTTAATAAATTTTTCTCATGTCGATTCGTTCCACATTCTTAAAAAAAGTTTTTCTTCAGATTTTTAAAATCATAATCCTATAATTATAAAACCAATGGGTCATCCAGAGATGTATTTTCGAAAGGAGGTGGGGGGGGGGTAGATGTCGTACATCAACGTTGGAATGATTAGAAAAAGATACAACTTCCTACTTTTGGTTCATAAATTAATTTTACTTATTTCCAAAAAATAATTTATATATTGATATGGGAAATTTTTGAATAATGTTGTGACCCTTTCCCCTCCCTCGCTTCCTTTCAGAAAGTCTGAATGCTCCGAAGCAGAAAAATTTCACCATGCCCAAAAGGTACAGAAAATCTGTAAAATTCCTGAAAAATCCATTTTTGAAAAAAAAGGCTGAATACATTTTGTTTTTGGATTTTTTTTGTAAAAGGAATAGGTAGGCAGTTGCAGAATTAAAAATTGCTGTAAGTATTAAATTCTCATGTATGTTTCAATTTTTTTTTGTATTTATCATAGAAACAACTTCGATTTGGAATATTACGTTACTTAAATCAGTTATCAACGAATCATTAACTTGGCTCAATTGGCTCCTGACGATATGATCTAAGAAAAATGATCTTAATTCCATCCTTTGAATGCCTTTTTGCTGAAATTTTCGTTCGAACTCTATAAATTTTCTTATTCTTAAAGAAAAGTGAGGGATTTTTCAAATTTTATACGAAATCACTTTTTTGTGATCCCTTCCTTTCTCGATTCTTGCTCTGTAGGATACATAGATTGATGCAAAACTGAAGTCATTAGAATTTTCTTTTGCAACCTCATAACTTCATAAGATAACCCTGTGGGCACCCATCAACTTCGAAATTAATTGAATAGCTTACTTATTTCGGATTAAAATTCGATCAGGGCTACAGGCCAGATCCAAAAATGAACAAATTGAATTTTTATTCAGAAAAATTAAGTTTAAGTAAGTCAAAAAATTTGTAAATGTATTATTTTTTAGACAATTTGAGAATTTTTTAGTCGAAAAAAATTGAGGAAAATTACATTCATGTTGAAAAATTAGATTTCTTAACCAGTTTTTTTTTACCTCTCCCTTTAAAAATTCCATTGGTCAGCCTTCCCGAAATTTTTTTATACCTTATTTCACAAAAATAATTTGGATAATATTGTATAAGAAAATCCCTACCTCGTTCCTATCTCTTTCTGTCTACTTTCTTAGAATCAGAAAATTTCATTCAAACATAGAATTCGAACTAGTCGAAGACCTACACCTGTTAATACATGAATTATGACTGAACAATTAACGTACAAATTTTTAAATGTCAGCAATAAACGTATCTGTTAGAAATCTCGATTGTCTACTAAAAAAAAAAGAAAGGAAATCAGAAAATGCTTTGCAAGCCTTTCAAGGTGGTTAACCGCGTTCAAATTATTATTTAATGTTCACGAAAAATTAATTTTTTATTAATCAACAGAAAACTCTATTTCCTGTCTGTTCAAAGATTCGTACGAAATCGAAGGTAATAATAAGCCACCAAAGTCATTGTTCGCGATGTCAAAGAATTATACATGTATTCGCGCTTCGTGATACGTCTTTGAAATTTATACTAATGTTAATTAATTGATCAGCTAATTCAACGGACGTTGATTAATTATCAAGTGGTGAGAGTTTACCTATTGAAATTCGCCATTTCTAACGGTATTTTTTTATTGCTAGAATCTGGAAAAAGACCATAATTTCTCATTTCCGCAGCGAAATGTGAAAATGAAATCAAATTCAGTTACAAGGATGGTAGATATCCCAATCGACAGTAGGTAAAATTTTGAACTGAAACAAAAATTATCAAATATATACTTACATTGTAAAAGAACCTACATCCGAAATTTCAGGTGCTCAGGTTCATTTTTCGAATTTTTTGATTTTTTGAATGAAGTACCCCATATGGCCTTGCTCCCTTGCAAAATATAAAAATTTGATTTATTCAACGAAAAAAACTGAAATTTGGTACATTCCCTATTTTTGACCTCCCGAACTGATTGGATATGGTTTCAAGACGTTTTGGAGCCTCCAGGAAATTTTAGAATTTTTCAGCACTGGAAAAAATCCCATGAAACCGGTTCATATTAATCTTAGCACCTAAAAACTCAGATTACTCATTTTTGATCTATTTCTATCATGTAATGCACAATCTTTCAAACATTTTTACTGCTAGTTCAAATCCATATTTTTTTTGGCAAAAATCGAAAAATATACATCTGAAGGCTTCAAAACATTTCGAAGCCAGTTCAATCAATTCGGGAGATCAAAAGTAGGGTAAATATACCAAATTTCTGTTTTTTTTTTGGTTGATTGGATCAAATTTTCATATTTTGTAAAACCGCGAGGGTAATTTTGAGGGAGTTGGTGAGTTGATTCTCGGAATTCAGAAATGTGTGAATTGATTCCCACCTTTTTTTGGGGTATTTATTATACGAATTGATTCCCATTTTTTTCAGAGTATGTATGTGCGAGTTGATTTCGGACTTCTTTCAGCTTTCTAGTGTTACCCAGGGAATACCTACCACGAGGAAGTTGACTAAATGATTTTTTTCAAAAATGGTTTTAGTATGGATTTTTTTTTTTAGTTACCTAGAAATACCGTAGGCACCCATTTTTAATCATAATCCAATTTTTCAGGGGTTCTTAAAAAATATAATTTTTTTCATATTTTTTCAATATTCAACAAAAAATCAAAAAGAAAATTGAAAAAATTTTCCACGATATGATGAGAGTATATTAAAAAAAAATCGTGAAAAATTGACACTAATATTAAAATATTCTTTCAATATCATTTTAGGGTAAATTTTTCCAATTTTTTATTTAAAGACTTCTGATGAAAAATTGATGTTAATGGTATTTTTAGTTAAAGACATCCACACTGAATCATTTATGAACATTATCAGATTTTAAAATCTGGTAGGGAGCCAGGGAGGGGTAATGTGGTGTCAGGGGTGGAATTTTTACCTCGTCGTTTTGAGGTTCAGAGTTTAGGCATAATTTTTTTGCTTTCCATTCTCTTCAACTTTTGAAAAAAAAAAATTGTAAAACTATCACCCCAAATACCAATTTATTTAATTTTTGATATTTGATATCAGATATTTGAATTTCAAATTTAAATTTTCGATTTTCGAGTTTAGATTTACATTTTTGTTTTCAAATTTTTGGTATTCAATACTCAATACTTATTTATTCAATTTGTATATACCTACTTGAAAAAAAGTGGGAATCAACTCTTCATACCTCGGAAAAAATGAGAATCAATTCGCCCAGCTTTTCACATGAATATTTTGTTAAAAATCAACTCACTTACAGCCAATTTCGAATTTTCAAAAATTCCCTAAAATTAGAGAAATGAACTTTGGTACTTGAAATTTTGAATATAGAGTTCTTTTATAATGTACTTTCGATATATTTTTGTTTCAGGCTAAATATTTTCTGCTATTTGGAACACTCCCTTGTTAGAGTAAAATTTTAAAATTCGTAATTTACTTATACCTTCTCGAAAAAAATTGAAACCCAATAATTAAAATTCATTTTCGGATTTTCTTTTACAGTCCAAAGTGGGAAAGTGGCGGATGACGATTCGGTAGACCGGCCTAGCGGGGCCTATCTTGATACCAATATAAACGATACGATAAATACGGATATTTCGAACGCTGACTCTACATTGGCCGCTGGTCGTAAAATTGCATCGCCGACAAATCAAATCGATGCATCTCCGACTATGTTATACAACCACATACTACCTTATTACCATCCTTCTAACTACTCTTCGTTATCCTGTTACCCGGTAAGTGTTTTTTTATACAAGCAATCAAATTCATAATTTTCGTCTATCTGTATAGGATACTTAAGCTCTTAATTACCTACGGTAATAAAAATGACGCGCGAATTTTCCATTTCCAAGTGGCCAATGCACTGGAAGAGTTGCTCGAAACGGGTAATAACGCGTTTATAATAAATAAAAAGATAACCGATCGCGATCTCTGGCATATAAGGGGAAGCCTAGCACTCGAAAGACCACCACGTTGTGTTTGTTTAAAATGCAGCAGATGTAACCCACTCTATGGCCCTTGTTCGTTCATCTTTTACTCGACCATATTTGTTGAAAATTGCGGCTTCCCTCTTTGCTTTTATTAGCAGCCTGGTCCCTTTCCTAGATTCGAAGGTTCACCGAAATGTCCATCTTTCTAAATTGTCCGGCGTACGGGCCGTGGCTGCGGCGCGAGTGAAGGAAAAATGGGAATTGGTGTGTTTGCCAGACGAATAATGCAAATAGTTGTTTTTATAAAAACCTCGCCGAGGAGGATTTCTCATTAATGGGATGTGACAGAATAAGGGATGGTAGTCGATTTGAATCGTCATGTACGTTATCGGTTGGTTAATAAGGGTAGAAGTGTTTTGTGAGTTCGTATAGAGCTAGGTACTCGTGATGTGTATGGTGAATAAGTACATGATAAGGGCAATTACTACGATGCTATCTTGGAGTGAGGTGAAAACATAATTGAAAGTTGAGGCTTGTAGGAAACGTATAGATAGGTAAAAAGTACTTAAGAACTTATAGTTTTTTAAATTTCCAATAATTTTATGAAATTTTATGACCTCAAAAAAGAAATTCTACCAAAAATCAGACCAAAAAAATCGAAATTTATTACTTACAAATAACCAACAAAAAATTCGGTATTTTGAAAATCTGCAAAATTTGAAAAAATAATTCCTTAAAAATATCGCATTGAATGTTTTGTAAAAAAAATAAATAAAAGAATTAAAAATTTCAAAGAATTCTTCTTGTATAAACATTTAGAAATCGAAAAAAACTGACAGAGACGATTTGAACGAGATTTTTTGGGGATAATCGGTCCAATAAATTCCGAATGAAAACTTAAAAATTGCCAAATAATTTTTCTACCAATAGATACTTTTTAAATTTTTTTTTGATTACACCCCCATTTCAGATCCTTAAAATCAGGGAATAGGAGTCGACTTCGGAGTCGGAGCCAAACTGACTCCAAATTGACTCCAACTCCGGCTTCACTCCGGAGTCGAGCTAGAGTCAGGGGTCAAGATCTGAAATTGACTCCGGAGTCAAACAGGAGCCAGGAGTCAATGTGGAGTCAGGAGTCACAGTGTGAAATTGACTCCGGAGTCAAACAGGAGCCAGGAGTCAAGGTGGAGTCAGGAGTCACAGTGTGAATTTGACCCCGGAGTCAAGGTCATAGATTGAATTCGGAGTCATAGTGGAGTCAGGAGTCCGGGAGTGAGCTTGACTGCGGAGTCAAGGTGGAGTCAGGAGTCAACTTTTTGGCGGACTCCTAGTCCCTGCTTAAAATTTTCTCGTTACCATTTATTCGTTGTAGCGCTATAAGGTTCTGAAATTACTCCGTAAACCCCCCCCCCGAGCTGAATTTTGTAAGTTAAAAAATTATTTTGTGTTCCTCTCTCGGGCAAAATTTTAGAAATCCAAGATTTCTCCTTTACCTTCCTTTAGGTTTGAATTCGTACTCGTAATCTAGAAAATTCTCCTCCCCTCCCCCTCCCAGAACTGAATTCTAAAAATTAAGAATTATTCTGTACCTACCAGGGATGGAAACCGGAACCGGAACCGGAACCGGTTCTGGAACCTTAACCCCTAAAAAACCTTTATTTTTGCTTTGAAAAATAACTAGAACCCTTAACCCTTATAAAAACTAGCGAAAAAAACCCTAACCCATAACCTAAATGAATTTGGAAATGAATAACCTAAAACCCTTAACCCTAAAAATTTGTTTGGGTTTTGGGTCAAGGGTTTCGGGTTTTGAGGTTTCAATTTTTCAGTTTTTTTAGGGTTTTTTCTGCAAGCAGTTCAGATTTTTGTGATACTGAAACTAACTTTTTTTTAAAAATTGATTTTTAGGAATATTTTGTAAGTTTTATGACATAGGTAGGAATATATAATGAACAGTGAGCAATTGAATATTGATCATTCAACTTCAAACGTCCATATCTTCCTAAGAAATGATTTTCAAGACCTGGGATCAATTTTATTGGATTTTCTGATGTTTTTTACATCACAACAATAAAATTTTTTGCCCGAATGACCCTAATCAAAAGAGAATTTTTTTTTAAAAAAACCCCAAAACCCTAACCGGAACCTTAACCCGGAACCCTTACCTTCCGGGCAACCAGTAACCAAGAACCCCTAACCTTTATTCTAAAAATTGAAAAACCTTAGAACCCTTAACCTTCATTTTTTCACGAAAACCTTTACCCAAACCGAAAACCTTTATTTTTTTATAAAGGTTTTCCATCCCTGGTACCTACCTTTTTCTAGAGATGAATTTCAAATTTCAAAATTTTCTTTATACCTTCCTGTTCAGTGGTTTCATTGGTTCCAGTCCAGTGGTTCCAATCATAGTTCCCTCCTCATTTTGAATCAGTGAAAAGCCACTGATGAATAGTCCGAATTTCAGCGCAGGGAAAATCAGCAAAATTCTTTGATTTTCAGCGTATTTTCGATGATTTTTCAAAGAATTTCACGATTTTTCACAGAATTTCACGATTTTTCACAGAATTTCAAAGATTTTACTGAATTTCTATTGAATTTTCACTGATTTTTCAGCAATTTTTCCCCTGTTTCCTTTCAATGGAATTTTTTTTACTGGTTTATTACTATGTGCTGCAATTCTGATTATTTTCCAGTGTTTTTCGATAATTTTCACAAATTTATAAATGAGAGTCCAATGTGTCCAGTGCGTTCAGTGGGGGTTACAAGTTACAACGCATTAACATAAGTTACAGAGTTTCCTTTCCACTTCGCTGATGTTTCAAAATTTCCCCTCCCTTCCCCTTGAAAACTGAATTTTGTGATTTTCAAATTTTTTCCTGTACCTCTTCCAGAGCTGAATTCGGAAAATTGAAAATTCTTCTGTACTTTTCTCCAGAGTTAAATTTTTGTTAGAACAAATCGTTTCCCGAATCTTATTCACAATATTTTTTAAGCACATAGAAAAACTTACTTCATCTTTTAAAAAATCATTCCCTCCTCGAAGTAAGTATTTGTATCGAAATTGAATGAAAAGAGGGATTCAGTTCAAAAGAAGCAGGGAGAGAAGATTTCAAAAAATGGAATTTTAACCAGAAACAGTTGAAGTACATAAAGTTTATCGAGTGGCATGAAAAATGAATCATTCAACCCGAGTAAAACGAGGGCGAAAATTTCAGAAAACTGAAATTTTAAACATAGAAATACATAAAAAAATATAAACATTTTGACCACTTCATTACATTTTCATCCATATTTAAGGGATGCAGAAAAATTGAAAGTCATACAAAATCCATTAACATTCAAAATGCAAAGAGGAGAGGTTTTAGTCAAAGTGAAGCAAGGGTGGGAATTTTAGAAAATCTAAATTTTAAACACCCTGAAATGGCATTCTGACAATAACTTTTTTGTGTACGTACTAAATATGTATTTTCTGAATTCAGTTACCTATTTTACCGAAAATTTCATCAGCTGAAAAAAAATCACGTACGAATTCTCTAAATTCTAAAATTTTGTGAGCTATCATATGTTCTAAATTATCCGAAATATTACCGAATTTGCCATTATTTTCGTAATGTGAAATTGTCTAGAGGTAAGTATGACGATCTCCCACTGACCTCCTCGCTCCAACTACGTCTACTCTCTCATTTATAAATCAGCGAAAATTATCGAAAATCACTGGAAAACAGTCAGAATTGCAGCATAGCAATAATTCAGTAAAAAAAAATTCACTGAAAGCAAACAAAATAGAAGGAAAATCAGTGGAAATTCACTAAAAAGTCAGTAAAATTTCTGGAATTCGCTGTAAAATCAGTGAAATTCTTTGAAAGATCAGTTAAATTTGCTGAAAAATCAGCGAAAATTCGCTGAAAATCAAAGGATTGCACTGTTTTTTCCTGTGCTGCAATTCTGACTATTTATCAGTGACATTTCACTGATTCAAAATGAGAGAGTATGGAGTTTTATTTATGCCTTTGCATGGGCTGATAGACCTAGTAGTCTGAACCCACAAAAAGAAAAAAAAAAAAAAAAATTATGCGTAGCATTGAGATTATTCTTGGAGCATTGGATGACTGAAATTAATTTTCTGATACGTTTAAGATTGTGTTTTTGTACCATTTTGTAAAAAATCGAAATAAGTGAAGGAAAATTTCTGGAGGAATCGAAATACTTAATTAATTTAATTCTTTATTCTTCTCTAGGTTTATTTTAAAAAAAATTGTTTGACCATGCCTAAAACTTGAATCTTTAACCAATTTTTATAAAAATTCTACTCCTGCGCCCAAATTAGGTCCCAAGGGGGGGGGGGTTCAAAATTCGAAATTTTACCAAATTTGGACATGGGTATCGATACAAAACGTTTCGAATATGCTATTTTGGGTGTTTATTTACCTATGTGTCTATCTATTTTTCATCAATAAATATGAGGAGAGGGAAGTAGAAAATCATTACTCTGTTGATTGTTTTGAATAATGCTGCAGAGCATACACTTGTGGTAAAAAATTCGAGGAATTTCAATTCTTGACGTCAAATTTGATTTAACTAAAATAAGGAAGCACCTCACATCAAAATATTTTTGCTTTTTAAACAAGAAATGTTTTAGAATTAGAATAACTATGAATTTTTTCATTTCAAAAATCCTACTTTTCTGTATTTCTGTGCCTTTGGACTGTTAGTAGACTGTTAGTACAAATAGGTATTATCTATTATCACAAAAATAAACCTATTGAGTTGTTGTATCGTAGAATTTCACTCCTTTGTCATCAAAGACTTTAATTCCGTTTCAAAGGTGCATCTAGGTATACGATGCAATTCCAGATCTGAAAAAGAATGATTTTTTAAGCATATGATATTTTTATTCACGGAGACGAGGGTAGAAGGTATACCTAGCAAGGTATCTAAACCCATACTCGTGGAAATATTACAAAAAACCAGATTGGCGTTAAACAGATAACAAAAAAAGGAGAAATGAATTAAACGAACCATATTAAAGATCTTTATCTCATATTTAGGTCTTTTATGTCGCACGAAGGTGTACTGATTATAAACTTCGTATTTAAGTATTTAGGGTTTCCTAAAGTAGGCAACTGTCTATGCCAGTGGGATGTTGAAGTATTTTCAAAATAAATACTTAGGTAGTTAATGGACATAGTGTCCTAGAATCAATAATGCATAGGTATTTGGGTAGGTATCAAAAATCCTTGAATGGGGGTACTTTTTCCCCCCAAAAAAATTGAAAGAAAAAACCGGTTTATTAATTTTCTCTCAATTTTTTATTTTATTCTACTCTAAAAATTTTCAAATTCAAATTTACATAATTTTTTCAATTTTTTTCCAAGTGTAAACGTTCTTAACATTTTTTTTCTATTCGACTACCTAGTCATAAAAAAATCAATAATTTGGCCATTGAATTATCAATTTTCTAATTTCGTTCATTTTTTTTTAAATTGGGAAAGATGAAGTTGAATAAAATTTCAAAAAAATCTAGGTTTTGAAAATTCGAAAAAATTGGAAAAATTTTTAGAGTAAGAAAAATTTTAACTGAAGGATCAATTACTCCAGGAAGAAAATTTGCCCATTTTAAATAACAATTATAGCTACTCATCTAGGTACATGCAATTAGGCCTCTGGAGAGGGGTTTCCTCTCGGACCCGAGTTTTTTTGGGGACTTGCGAAGACTCACTGGAACTGAAAAAATTCTGCCTTCATCGCAAGGGCCCATTATACTAATTTTTATATGTGTAGTTCTATTTTTTTCTTGTGTTTTGCACTCGAGATGTGTACTTGAAAGACCTTACATTTTTCCCCCTCGGACCCTCTGCACAGCCTTTGCATATATTTGAATTTATCGAGCTGATAAAATTATGAACACGAATTTTGAATAGATCATCATTGATGTTGATCAACGATTGAATCATTTTCCTTTTCCATTTTCCTCGAAAAATCCAATATTTCCTTACTTTGTACTTGAATTGAACAAATTTATCCAAATTTTGGGAAACCCAGCCATATTTGTACTCTAAGAATGTATTTAGTCCAAATGGAACATGGTATTTGGGTATTTTCATTTGGGTGTTGTGTTCTACTTTATTTTTATTGTTCCTTATGTAGTTGTCGCATTCTTTTGTAATGTTAGGATAAAGTTCCTTAACGCAAGGTTTTCTGACAAGAGGGTTCTTTAACCCTCGGTTTGGAAATTTTCTACAGAATGGTAGGTAGAGATAGAGAAGCACTAGTGACAAGGCACGATCTAAGATCTTTATACAATCGAACCGACCAACATACTCGTGAACCTTCATCGGTATCGTAGCTTCCTTCAGATCTTTATTATTCTTTTCTATTCGGAAATCTTCATCGGATCACCCCCTCCGAAGTGTGTTCTCCTCGATAACGCTGTTGAGAGAGCAACCTCCTTAATAACCGATCGTACGGCCTTCGCCCTTGTTTTCATTGCATTAATCCATTGGAGCGTGAAATAAGATTACTACAGCTTCTTCTTGGTCCGAATTAGCCTAACACCTGTTTTCGTGTGCATGCTTTCCCGAATTAATTTTCTCCTCGTTGGATTTTTTTGCTTCGATTGTAACGTCATATTCATTAAATTACCAACGTGTTAAATATGCACCTCCAGCGAGAGCTAAACCCTTACATCCTGTCTTTGTGCGGTTAATGAGTCATCCTTGTAATGATTCGAGAGAAGAATCGTGTACCGTGGCGATGATTGATCTGAATTTTTCAGTTACCGAAGCTGGCCATTTTTTCGATTCTTTTTCTATAGGTAGACGATGTAAAATAATTCATCAATTGCGGCCTCGTTGGGCAAATAGCTCGGGGATAAATTTAAGTAACAAGATAGATTTCTATCTTCTTTTTTTTCTAATAATGGACCGAGCGTACTATTTATAAACTTACGGTTGGTCGATCTTACCGAATGTTTTCTCTTTTATTTACCATCAAATCGATAAGAAGGTTCTTTTAGAGTCCAAGCAAACGTGAAATATCTATTTTGTTAAATACACGTATACAGATGATTAAAAGAATAACGTAGCATAATTTTCATTGCAACTTCAAAAGAATCTAATAGGTTTACGAATGCCCTCGCCCGATGAAATCTTAACAACGTTAAGTTACGACCATCTTTAAAAAAAAGCGAATTACCGGTAACAAAAAAATCCGAAACGTTGACGAAAAACGACGTGACGCGCGATACTTATAGAATTTTTACGATCGGATGCTTTTTGATCGCAGTATGTTATCTAATCATTGGATAACAATGCTGGAAGAGTTGATTGACGTTGTTGATGCACTGCAGGTTTTAGTTTTGAAGTTTTTAAGGGCGAAATTCTCCAGACTGAAGATATTGGCGAATACCTGTCCGAGTTATTAATTTTACTTTAATTTTATGTTTTTAACGTGTCGTCGCCTTCACGCTTTTGGAAATAGAATTACTCTGGTGGGGAATTTTTATTTCTCGTGCATAAACCTATGGTTTGATATTTACATATCGAGATGTCCGGCAGATAAATAAATTCCAGCGTAACTGGAATTCTTTGAATTTGCATATAATTACGTTTATTCAGCTCGAACAATATATCAATGAATCGTGTTGAAAGCGGCTGGGCATTTCGGCTTGGTTGTGTTTTAGATTTAACTAATTCGCATTTTAATTGTTTTAAATCACGCTACCTGTGTTGAATTTTTTTACGAAGAGGAATAAATAGATGTGCTGAATGTGTCCTTGTCTTTTGTGACAGGTGAGAAGAAAATTTGAAATGAACCAAAGTTGTTATTATTGAGAGGAGGGGGGGGGGGAGGCCAAAAAGGGTAGAAATTTTCGAGAAACTTTTACGAGCCAGCTTTATGAAAATTTTTACTAAAAAATATTTTGGTGTGCTTCACCCCAAATTTCTCTCTACTTGCTGAATCATTAAAATTTTTACGGTCGGTTTTGAAGTTATTATGCTTTCTAGTATAATGAAAATTCTGGGTTGAAAATTTTAAAAATTTTCTTTAGAAAATTTGGTTAAAAAATTTATGGTGCCTCTTGCTTTTTTAAGCCAAAACGAAAAAATGATATTATTTGCTAATTAGCTAATTATCTCTTCACACTAATTTTTTTGAACTTTATTAAGCTATTAGGACATAAAAATTTTGAAACACTTTCATCTTTAGATTTTTTTGGAAAACCTAGTACCTAAATTCGAAACTGGGCGTGCAAATTTTGGGGTTATGATTAATGACATTTGGACCAAGTGCTGCTCCTTAAATTTGAATCAGTCAAATTTGATGAAATTTTTTACTTTTTTAGTTGGTGAAATAAATTTCAATGAAAATCGGGTGCTCGATTGATTCTGCCCCCCTCCCCGTTTGTAGACTTTTTTGAATTTTTATAATTTTGCATACCTATGCAATTTACTCTGCTACATAATACTATTGTAAATCGTAATAAAT
Organism: Pseudococcus viburni; assembly: GCA_033439095.1. Taxonomy (NCBI): domain Eukaryota; kingdom Metazoa; phylum Arthropoda; class Insecta; order Hemiptera; family Pseudococcidae; genus Pseudococcus; species Pseudococcus viburni. Next base: position 104,555 of record JAVBJF010000203.1, read on the forward strand.
TAAACATGCAAAATTATGAAAATTAAATTGAGAAAAAAAGTAATTTCCTTTTTCCTGCAAACTGCTCTCTCATTTTGAATCAGTGAAAAGTTACTTATAAATAGTTAGAATTGCAGCATATAGAAAAACAGTGAAATTTTTTGATTTTCAGCGGATTTTCACTGATTTTTCAAAAAAAATCACTAATTTTACAGCAAATTTCAAAGATTTTACTGACTTTCTGTGAATTTTTACTGATTTCCCAATAATTTTTTTCAATTTTTGCTTTCAGTGATTATTTTTTCTCTGATTTATTACTGTGCTACAATTCCAACTGTTTTCCGATAATTTTCACTGATTTATAAATGAGAGAGCGGGGAGAGCCAGAATTAAGCGAGCACCCAGGAAAGTCAACGATTTTCATTGATTTTTCAGTCTTAGATTGGGAACTGATTTTTTCTGACAAATTGTTGAATTGAATAAAGATCAAGTTATTTTTGACTGAAAAATCACTGATTTCCTTTCCACTGAAAATTCATTTCACCGATTCAAAAAAGTAGATTTACACCAGATCTGACTGATTCAGATTTAAATAGCAGCTTTGAGTTCACTTTTGAATGAATTTTGAGAAAGACAGTTCATGAAATTTTGCGGAATGGAATTTTCCTTAACTTTTTTCTACTCAAAATACCAAATATTTCTTCTTTTTAATTTTTTTTTACTATAAGTGCAAATCTGTGGGAAAAAGTCACCACTTTTGCAGAATTTTTCTACTCAAACCTAATTTTCTTCATTCATTATCTTCCAGTTCAGATTAAATGATGTTTATGGTTACCTTGCTTCCCATCATAACGAAATTGAATGATTTTTCATTCAGAAAATCACAAATCATCTCGTCAAGCAGTAGAAATAACTGCAGCTGGAAAATTATGGGGGGAAAAATTGACATTAACGGCCACAGAATTTTTTTGGAGTTCAAAGTGAAAATGAAATACAGATTAGGTATTCATTTTTTACAATAATTATGATTGAAGAATGAGGGGAGGGGAGGGGAGGGGAGGGGAGTGAAAACTGATAGGCATTGCAATATTTGCTAAAACTTTGTCTTCATTTTTCTAAAAAATTTTCATTTTGGTAGGAATTTCCATTTTTAGTAAGAAAACGAGCACTTGGTTAAAATTACGATCTTCTTAAAAAAATAATTTTTTCGTGTTAAAAATTTTCTTGTTTAGTAAAAGAATTGCCATTATTCGGTAAAAATTACCGTTTTTGGGGAGGGAAGGTGTGAAGGGGGAGGGGGAGGGAGTATGGGTTGGTAGGGGGGGCTTCAGACTACTAGGTCTATGAGTCCATGCCAATATGCCAATAATCCGGTTAAATTATGTCAGAAACGTATAACTATACCTAATACAGTTGGTGGATGAAATTACCTACTTTTTGAATAAAAGTACCTGCTTGGAGCAGAGTAGACTTTTTTGTTGGGGTTATACAATAATCTATTGATAAAGCAGAAAAAAGAGCACTCATTTCTAAAAATTACCATTTTTTTAAAGTGAAAATTGCCATTTTTGGTTAAAATTAAGTAGGTATCGGTTTGTAATAAAAATGACCGATTTCTGAAAAAATCATCATGGCACTTAGTGTTGAGTACTTAATTGCCATTCTTAGTAAGAATTGCCAATTTTTTGAGAAACTTACTAGTTTTAGGAAAAATCACCAGTTTGTGGTAAAAGTGACCATATTTTGAAAAAATTCTCATTTTTGGCAAAAGTTTTCATTTTTAGTGAAAATTGCCATTCTCGGTTAAAATCATCACTTTTTATTAAAAGTAATAATTTTCTGAGAAAATCTTCATTTTGGTAAAAATTGTAATTTTGGATAAAAATTGTAATTTTAGGGTAAAAATTGTAATTTTAGGGTAAAAATTGTAATTTTTGAGTAAAAATTGTAATTTTAGGGTAAAAATTGTAATTTTAGGGTAAAAATTGTAATTTTAGGGTAAAAATAATAGTAATTTTGCGTAAAAATTGTAATTTTTGATTTAAAAAATGTAATCTTTGGTACTTGAAAATTGTAATTTTTAGTTTAAAAATATAATCTTTAATTGTGAGCCTGGATATAGAAACCACCCTATTTTTTACACCTAAGGGTGGTTTCTATATCCAGGCTCACAATTGGTAAGAATTGTAATTTTTAGTTTAAAAAATGTAATCTTTGGTGAAAATTCTAATTTTTGATGGAAATTGCATTTTATGTCGAGAATTATTGCTTTTTCAGTAAAAACCAGCAGTTTTTAGGAAAAATAACCATTTTTTGAAAAAATCATCAATTTTGGTATAAAAATGGAAGTCTTGAAGTGGGTAATCTACCTATAATATTTTCTGTTATTTTACTCAAAATTGAACATAATTGTTGAGCTAGCTCCGAAATTCCATAGCCTACCTATTTTCATTTTTTCATTAAATACGTCACAAAATCTATATCTACCAAAATCTTTGTCATTAATTTTCAAAAATTTATCAAAAATTAAAAAGGGTCAGAAAATTAAAATCGATGTCTTACTTAGGTACATCATCTTTTTTTCCAGTCGAAGTTCTATCCAATATCATAGTGTCAATTTGCAGAGGTCTTCTACTCAACAAAAAAACTCAATTAAAAAATCAAGATTAAATTTGCTTAAACCTCGGAACTTTTGTGTTTTCTTAATCCACAGACTTCATAATTACTTCGACTTTCAATATGCTTTTTAAATTTTAATCCTTCTCAAAAGCGGCATAAAAACTCTCACCCTCATGAATACTCGTCCGGTTAATTAGTCTCGTCCACTCCTGAGTGACAAAGTTTCACCTAATCTGCTTAAGGTGCAAGCGATTAAGAAAAAATTCAATCATATTTTAACAGTAACATCAATGTCGTCATGTCGTCATGTCGAGCTTTTAAAGCCTTATAATTACAACGAATAATTCTTCACCGAACGGAAGTACGGTTTCGAAAATTAATACCAAGTATTAGCTATGCCCATGTTATAGGTGCATACAGAAATAGAAAATCTCGTCGAGGTGCATTTGTAGTTTGTACCTACATTTCATGTGGCTACTTTATTATTTTACCTCTACCCTTCAGATGAATAACCTTTATAAACTTGGAGAAGTCTCATAAATACGATTAGGAGGTACCTATCGAATATGATTTTTCTTAGAAATGTAAAAACTTCGCATCAATGAACGATGCAAGGATAAAATGGGATAAAAAAAACGAGATCTCATATTATAAGAAACTAATAAAAGTTAAACGTTCTTATAAAAATTCCTTTCAATTGTACTACGAGCTTGTAAATTCAATATAAATCTATTGATAATGTACTTTTATGAAAAGGAGAGAAAAAAAAGGTAATTCTCAACCCTCGACGTAGGTACCGCTCTTTGAAATGGTACAGATGTTTATTTAATATTGCCGAAAGCAACCACCACCTTGAATGTCAAGTGCTTCGAGATCTTTTATAAAAGAGTCACATGTACGAAGTACTCGAATCTTTAATTCTCTTTCTTTAATATATATCTACGCGTACCTACGAGTATTTCTATGTCCTCTTTTTTTTTTATTGCATATTTTGCAGAAAACAATGAAGTACTTGTACAAATACGTACAAGTGGGGGTGCTCTTTGATTTCTCGTTTCGAAATGCAATAATGTTCTTATTAAATGTTCTTTTTCATACTTATTGCAGTTCTAAAAAATATTTCTGCTTTGTTTCTGTTTACTCGCATACCTACCTTTCTTACCTATCTTCTGTTTCGAAAAAATCAGTTGATTTTTGAGTGAAAAATTTCAGAAAATTCATTTTCGTTATTTAATCAATAAATATTTTAAACTTTTTTCATGTTTTTCTCATCTCGAAAAATATATTTCCCATTTTATCAATAAAAAAAAAAAGAGTAAGATTTTTTGGATAGTTTTGATTTTGATTCAAAACTAATATTAAACTCCAAATTGATTTTTTCTTCCAGCAAAAAAATATCCCGAGTAGGTACCTATTTAAAAAACTTACACGTCTTTGGTACATTTAAATTGCCACAGCTCAGAATCCGAACCCGTTCGAGCACCTACTTGTTTAACCCTTTAGCACCTTTTTCAACCCTTTCGTAGTGTTTTGTTGATTCGCATTCTAACGAAGTTTTTTTTCAAACGAGTTTCTCACGTAAATGAAAAAAAAAGGGTTGAATATATCTGAAAACCGTTCATTTCAGAAAACGTAAAAGACATTGAAAATTTATTCCACAAATATTGAAAAATCATCGAAGTAACAATTGCGTCGGAAAAGTTGTAGGTACGAAACATCGAATCGTAAATACCTGCTATAATATTACAATGAAAAAAAATAGGTAATAATAAATAATTGTAAAAGTATAATATTACGTTTTATATCTCGAGGGTTTTAATTTATTAAAAAAATACCCGTTCGACGTATCTCGATACAGCGTTATGGAAAAAACACAAAAAATCGTACAAAGAAATCGGTAGGTATCAACTTTCAGACGAAACAAAACTCGAATCGATTTATTACGAGGACCAGAAATAGACAAAAGATCGAATCGAATGTTTTTTTAACCCTTTGGCTCACTTTTTATACGAATTGTTCTCGGTATTGGTTTTTTAACGCAAATCAACCAGTTTTTCGAGTAAAACGTTCGAAATGAGATTTTAGGTTTTCGTGTGAAAATCTTGATTTTGTTTGGAATTGAAAATCGTTGAAAATTGGCAGAAAAGGGTTTAAATGGTGATTTAAATTTTAATCCTTTTTTTTCGTGTTGAATAACGTAAGGAGTCGGAGTAACTTTTGGTGGATATGACTTTTAGGTCTGAGCAAGGTATGCCCAAAAATTTCTTATTTTGATGGGAGTTTCCGTTAAAAGGGTTGAATTATTATTTGTTATCATTCGAAGCAAGTACCTATTTTTAAAGTTTTAAAATATCTACTTACTCATTTTTTAAACCCATTTGAGAGTTTTTTTTTGTATGAATTCTTATGCGAGCTCATTTCAATACATCAGGGCAGGTTCGAACCAAAAAAGGAGGGCTGAGAAGCAGCTTGTCTTCCAGTGATGGCAGAATTGAATTTTTGTTCCGAAAAATCGAATTTGAGCTAGAAAAATTCCTTTTTGAGTCAAAACAATCGAAAAAATCATGCTGGTCGGAAATTTTAAAAAAAATCAATTTCATCTGTAAATTCTCGTTTTTTGTCCACTAATGACCATCTTCCGTTCATCACAGATTCAAAAGATTTCACCTAATCTTTATTTATACATTTTTCCATCGTCCAAAATCGAAAGACTCTAAAAGGCTCTTGCAAATTATAAGATACGTGAATTTGCCTAAAAAGTTATTTTCAAATTTTTTCTCTGCGAATTGAAAATGTGTAATTTTTGACCCAAAAATGGACATCTCATCCTTTTTCAGGGAGGTGTGACCTTTCAAAAAATGTGATTTTTATATATTGTGTGGAATTTGAGAATGATTCAAGCGAAACTTGGTAAGTAAAGGATTGCATAAAAACGTTCGCAAAATTTTCAATTTCTTTTACCTTAGAAATGACCTTGAATCTGGTTTTGAAAATTTCAAAATCTTGTAAAACTGCCAATTTTAAAATGGAAAAAATGAAAAAAAATCACATATATTTGAACGTGTTCTGCATTCATCTGAATTTTTTCAGATTTTTTGGAGCGGTGGCAACCTTTAAAACTTTGAAAACTTTCCTTAATTTCAATTATCATCGAAATTGAAGAGAAGAAATATCAAATGGAAAAACCAAAAATCATATTCATGTTCAGCCTGTCAAAATACCTCTTTCGAAGGTTCAGCTTACTCAAAGTCTCAAAATGCATCTTTTTCGCTAATTTTGCGCCACTGATTAAAAAAATAAATTTTGAGAGTTTGATCAAAATGATCGCAAAGAGAATGTTTATCGAATTATTTCAACGTTCTGAACTCAAATATGGTACTGTGTTTTTCAACTAGTCATTTCATTCTCGTATAAAAAATTTGAAAAATTTGAAAAATCCCAAACAATAAAATATATTTTGAGACGTTGAGTGAAAAGGCCAATTTTAAAATTCGTCGTTTTAAAATTTGTAATTGAAATTACAAGCGAGGAAATTACGCGAGACAAAAATTATTGCCGAATTCGTGTCTTAGCACGTCAAAATAGGTAACTAGATAAATTCTCATTTGGCAACAGTTCAGATCAAATTTTCAAAATTCACTTTTTTTCTTGAATTTTTGAAAAAAATAAATTCTGAGAGATTTTTGAGGATGCCATCGCTTCAAAAACTTGGAAAAATTTAGACGAATTTAAAACACATCTGCATGTGACACTAAAAAAAAAATCAATTCATAATCATCATTTTTAAAGGCTTTTGAAGTTTCTAAAACCTGTTTCAAGGTCATTTTTGACGTCATAAAAATTTGTAAAAAATTTTTTATTGTAATAAAACTGGATGAGATGGTTTATTTTAAATGAGGGACGTCTCAAAAAATTTTTTAGCCTCTACCTTCAAGCGAGTGGAGACAGGGGTCCTCAAAGTAGGATAAATTTTAACAAAACTATAGTTTTTGACTTTGAAGGCTCAAAAATAGTGGAAAGATTTCTGAAGCAGCACTCGAAACATGCGATTTGAATTTCTGTGTGCCTTGAACCTCCATCAGTCCTCAATTCGATGCCTTTTTTAATCCCCTACGTGAGGTTGAAAAGTTGCATATCACGGAAATGAAGATTTCCTCATTTATTGTGAATTAAAATCACTCTAACAAATACCTCCAAGTCAAGCCAAGAAATTTTTTGATCGCCAAGATTTAATTTTGATGACTTGGAAAATATTTTAAAAAAATCATTACAGTGCTGCCAATTGCGTTATGACTTATTTAATTTTTATAAAATTCGACTTAATCATTCAATGACCTAAAAAAAGAAAGCCAAAATTTTTTGGTAGGTAATGATACCTAATAAAACGAAAATTTTTTGGCCAAATAGGTATAAAAATGAAATATGAAATTTTTTGGTCATATAAAATAAGCTTATTTTTTTAAAAAAATTTGAAATTTTATAAAAATTATGTAACCTAATGTAGTTGGCAGCACTGACAAGATATTTTTAGGAAAATGTCATCAAACTTTTAAGATAACAATTTTTGTTGAAAATTTAGAATTCGATTTGAGGGTCAAATTGAAAAGAATTGTTCGAATTTTTAGTTAATGGGACGAATATTTAAAAAAAATTGATTTGACCTGTGCAGGTTGAAAAAATTTGAAATGTTTGTAATTTTTTACAGTTGAAAATTGTTCGAATTTCCAAGTAATGGGAGGGGATATTCAAAAAAAGAACTGAATCCATCTGGGGATTAAAAAAAATTGATTCACCCTGTAATTTGAAAAAATTTAATTGATCGTATTTTTAATTAATGTGAAGTGGTATTCTTTTTAAAAAATTGGTCAATTCTTATTGAAATACTAGTACCCATTCGAGGGACGGTGAACCGTCCGGTATTTCAAATGCAAATACTCATCAAGTTTTTCTTAAATTAAGTATCTAAAAAAAAATCGAGTAAAAAAAATTTTATTTTTCGAGGCCACAGCCACATCTTTTGGAATAAAAGTAAACAGTTATCTTTTTTCAAATAAAAAAAAAATTATTTTTGGGGAAAAAAATCATAAAACGCTTTCCAGGCTCATTCGCCTATCTTACTTTGCTAGACCTTTACAAAGCCATTTCAACATCTAGACATCAAACTCATCCCTAAATTTTCGAATCACTGAATCCAGCGAATAAATTGATTCGTTTTCATCATCATCGTAACAAAATACAGAAAATAAATCACCGGCACGACCAGGATGCATTTTTGAACCGAAGTGAAATGACAGTTCTTTCATTGATCGAATAAAGTAAGATGTTTTTTTTATCATTTTTCTCCATTATGTTGTGAATGCAGCAATATGCAAGACACATTATAGCACTGTACACAATACACCCTCTTGTATGTTTATAAAATCGCCCTTAATATTTCGTAGGTACCCTCATTTTTAAGTACCCAGCAAAAAAGACCTCCTACCGATTTAATTGTACGTCGGTATAGTTTGAAACCTGTTCCTTTGCTGCTGTCGTTGGGCTTCCTTGATTAAGATGCCATATAGCCAACGTTAAAATACGCGTGTGTTTTAATAGTGTAGATGAATATTTCATTATCTTTTGTTTCGTTTTTTTTCAATGCTGTTTGGGAGACAAATACGCAGATAACTGCATCAGATACCTTCATATCGAAAATCTACGCTAGGAATCTTCAAAAATGCAATTTTATTACTTTATTGGTTATGGAATCGATTTATTTACCATTTCGGCGTTATTATTGAGTTAATTAGCGTTGAAGAGTGCTCAAAAGCGTAGAGATGAATAACGAACGACACCGAGGTTTTGTTAAACGTTTAACGAGTATTCTTCAAACGTATAACGTATCAACACATTCAGCGAACTCGTTAACTATACGAAAACGCAGCGTACTGGCGCAAAAACAGAATGAATGATAAAGATAAGGGCTGCAAAATACTACCCTTTCTTTTCCTTTATTTTACACTTTTGAGTACTATTAACCAGCTCTCTTTGCTCCTGCCGTCGCTGACGACGTCGCTATTATGTTGCCATCGTTGTTTCTACTCTTCTGCTGTTCGAGTAAGCCATTATTTCTTCTGATATTTGATATCCATAGTTACTTTATACAACTACCCTAATGGGAGTTTCCTCCCTTTCTTCATCTGCAATCGATTTTACTGCCAAAACTTATAAACTTTCCATTTATCTATTTTTGTTTACCATAATGTCAAAAAACTTTTCGAGATGTGGTAGATATGAGCATTGGCGCAGGGTGCACTAAAAGTGGCCCTGGAGCTTCGTTCGTGCATCGTTGACGAATATTTGACAGCAGGTAATAGGTGAATACGACAGATTAGCCTCGAGTGTGAAATGAGTGTATTTCGCTTGAAAATAACCAAATACGATGTAGGATCAATGTACTAGGCTATACTGTGGTGCTACGTAATGAAATTATTTTGTCTACGAGCCTCCAGGATACTTACCGAATTAACCACATGCTGTTCATGTGTTCGTTTTTACCTTTGAATAGGTACTTTGTATGTATTACCTATGTAGGGTCTCATGTCACAAAGTAAGTATAAAAACATAGGTAGATACACTTTACATTTGACTGAACATAGGATGTGTAGAAAAGTTTCGTTTATTTAGAAAAAGAACACATATGGAAAGTTTTTGCGATTCATTTATCTATCTAATATTTTTTTTATTTTTCTATTCATGTGTTTTTTAAATTTCTTTTTACACTTATCTGATGTGTTGGTTCGGTGCTCAATGTCGACTGGTGATTTGACTCTTGACAGCTTTAAACGATTCATTAAGAGTGCTTTGAACTGTCTTCTGTGAGAAATAGAGACGTAGAAGTGAGAATTGTACATCTGGGGATTCCATGTGCTTATAGATTTGATACAATTCTGCGAGCACGATAATAGTTGTGCCAATTTAAAAAAAAATGTACAATTTTTGAAAATTATTTTATTTTTGTTTTGCAGGTTTCTTTTTCGGAAATTGAAGGATCGCTAGAAAGTTGTGTTTGGGCCTCGAAACGGCTTGGTACAAATCCCCCCCCCCCCCCCCCCCTTCATATTTATAATTTACTTCTCTCCACTCGGGCTTAAAATTTGACTATATGTTCAAAACATTTTGAAAAATTGAAAAAAAAATTCGGATTTTTTTTGAAAATGGTTTCAGTGCGGATATTTTTACCCAAAAATATCCCTGATGCTCATTTTTCATATTTTTCAGGGGTCCTTAAAAATTATATTGTTTTAAATTATTTTTTCAAAATTCAATAAAAATCGAAAAAAATTCCTCTAGAACTAGAATGATGTTAGTATTGTATCAATTACCCCATTTTAGCCATTTTCAAAAATTCGCCAAAAATCAAGAAATCAACTTCGATAGCTCAAAATTGTGTTCTGAGGTTTGTTTTAATAAATTAAAAAGTGATAAAAGTCTAAAATTTTCAACAATCTGGAATTGTTTGATTTTTTGTCAGACACTACAAAATAATGTTCTCGGTCTCACGTAGGTATATTAATTTTACAATAAGTTATTTAAATTTAAATATTTTATTGATGAGCATTTTTTTCGCAGTTTAAAAAATTTTCATTGAGCATAAAATTCGGTCACATTCTCTTTTTTATTTTTTGCTTAAGTACCTACCAAATTTCTTAACCTTTCCTTTATTTTTTTCAAATTTCAGAAATGTTTAGTAATTTTAATAAATTGAAAAGTAATCTTGCATCAACAATTTTTCACAGTTTTTCAACGTCCAAGTATGATGAATTGATGAAATGTCAAGTCGTTGTATTAGATTGAGTTTTTTTCTATAATTTTTACACATCACTTCAGTAAAAACCACTTGAAGTGTCCGTCTCTGTTTGGAACGCGATTTCGATCTTTGGAAAGAGCATGTCTTAAAACACCCGTAGCAAAAATTTCAGCTGCCTGAGTTGATATCTCGATTTTCAGCGAAGTTTTGAAAATTAAAAAATCAGTTTTTTCAGCAGAAATGTATCTATTATTTTTGAAAACAGTACTTTTTAACCAAATTAGGTGAAAAATCCTTATCAAGGATGTAACGACCTTTTAAATCCTAATTTGACCATTTCCAATCTTTCTGGAGACTTTAGCGCAATTATGATTTTCTCCAGTGCATATTTTCCAGTTTCTTGCGAAAGTACCAAAATGAACTTGAGCAGTTCAAAATCGAGTTCTCTCGTTTCTACTCGTTTAATGAGAAAATTCTCCTTTGGTTATAATAAAAATGAAGTAGGTATACTTATTCTACCCAATACTTACAACTCCTGAAAATCAAACTTGACTTTTTTCAGTCAATCTGGAGCCTCCAGTCAATTATTTTAAATTTTATCTTCTTTAATAAATATAGCTAACTGGTAAAAAATTCACACTCGACGAGTTAAATGGTCAAATTTTAATTCGGGAGTTTCATGGTAGGGACCTAAATTTAATCAAATTTTATTGTAAAAAGGTACTTGTTTTTCAAGAATATCACATTTTTACTGAAAAAAATCGAAATTTCAGTTTTTTTTTAAATCGAAGCTGACTTCAAGGCACTTCATAATGAATGATGGAAATGCAAAACGTACTAAGTGCCATTTACGTAATTGAGATTTGCAAAAGTTGCTGGATGGATATGGAGGGTCAGAAGCACTCAGAAGGGAACCTGAACTAGGTTTTTGTTAAGTTTGAACATTCAAAATGTTCAAACTTTAAAAAAATCTACTTCAGGTTCCCTTCTGATCCTCCATATCCATCCAGCAACTGTTGTAAATCTCAATTACGTAAATGGCACTTAGTACGTTTTGCATTTCCATCATTCAATGGTTCTCAGGTTCTCTTATAAGTACAATTTTTCTCTCAAACTATAATCTATCAACAAATTCAAGTTTAAATTTTTTCCAACTTTTTTTGGTTTTGGTTCATTTTCCTCAAACTTCTTTTTATGAGGTAAATTGATTTTTTTTTTTTAAAACACCTACATATTTTTGTCAAATTCTTTTAGCTTTAAAATTTTTTCCAACTCGGCGAACTCAAATTCCAACTTGAGAAGGCGTCAAAGAAAATTGATGCTGCATACTCACAGATATTCATTTTTCAATTTCAAGTTAGAACGAGAGAGGTGGAAATAATTTTAACTTTTTAAGTCAAGAGAACTTGAAAAAATATGTACCTACTACCTACCTAGTACCTACCTATCAGAAGCGTCAGAAACGGAAAGTAATAAAGTATGTTCCCCTAAATCGGTGGTCGGGGTGCCAAGTATCAAATGTACCCCCTCCTCCCAAAATTACATCGAATCGGAATTTTCACAGCTATATAAAGCATGAAAAAGTGTATTTTTTGGTGATTAAAAATCAAATTTTTTCAAAGTGCGCCCTCGAACAAAATCCTAATTCTATGATCTGTCTGAGACGACAGAGTAAAAAAGGGTTTCTTTTTACCCTCCCCCCACCCTAAAATCTTTCTGGCATTCCAAGTCTCTATACCCACTTTGTACCCTCCCAAAAATGCTTCTGACGACACTGGTTCCTATAATTTTAAAAAACTCGAACTTACGAAAAATTGAGAGAAAATTTTAATTTGGTAATATTTTTGAAAACTTCAGGGTGACCATTTTCTGAAAACCCTGAAAACCGGGAAAAGTCAGGGAATTTTGGTGATCTGGAAAAATCAGGAAAAAGTCATGGAATTTTGGAATTTTCTCTGGAATTTTTTGAAAATCCAAAGAAGGGATACATTCTTTAATCATTTAGAGAAGTGTTTCTTTGCTTATTTTATTTAAAATTATTAAGTACCTATCTACATCTTTTATCTGATTTTTTTCATCGTTTTTGTTGAGAGTAATGTTCAATAAAATTGATATTTAAATGCATGTCTTTCTCTATTAAATTATGAATTATTCAACAAAAAAATTTGCCCCTCGCTACGCTAATGGTAATTTACACTCTTTCTGCAGAATTTATTTAAAATTCAAGTTTTTTGGAAACTTACTTCTTTTCAAATTTTTGAGGTGAAGGGGAGTTGGGTGGGTTCAAAATTTTTTAGAATCATTCTTACTTACCTATACAAAATTTTGGGATGTAGGTAAGTACACCACGCAAAAACTCCCCCCTCCCTTCCCTTGGTTTACGAATATCATATTTAAAAGGTCTGGAAAACTTCGAAAAATTGGTCTGGAAAACCTGGAAAAGTAATAGAAAATCATTTCTGAAATATAGTGAACACCCTGAAATTTGATAATTTGGGTGAAAAATTAAAAGAATATCAAACTTGAACGGAATTGTGAAAATTTGAAAGCTTGGAAAAATTTTTAAAAACATGAGCTTAGAAATTATTTTTAATTTTTTTTTAAATTTGGAGTTGGAAACGATTTTGAAGTAATTAAATTTGAAAAACGTTTGGGAAAATTCGAAATCCGAAAAAATTCTGATAAAATTATTCAGGAATATCTATCTTGAATGTGATTGATTAATAGCCAACTCGACTTCATTAAGTAATTAGTTACATTCAAGATTTGAATGTCACATAACCATAACCTCCAGTAGGTACGAATAATGGTGTCCAAGAAACTTCTAAATTGGACATGACATCTACTCCCCCCTCCCCCAACAATTTGGACATAGTGTCCCAAAATGTTTTAATTCAATCATGGTGTCCCAAAAACTCTTGATTTGGACATGGTGTCCCAAGAACTCTTAATTTGAATATGATGTCCTAAAAATCATACCTAATCTTTTTTATGGTTACCAATATTATCACATTTGTTTTTGCTAAAATCTTTTTTGTGGTTTGCGGAAGCTTTTTTTTGGTAGGGTACAAAATGAGTAGTTACCAAGACAGAATACCCGGAGGATTTTTGGGGGGAGGGGGCAAAAAAAGCATTTTTCGTTATGTTGCCTCGAATAATTCATATAATTGTGATTTTAAAAAATTGAGTTTTCAATGCTCAAAAAACATTTTTTTCCATGTTTTAATGCTTTAAAAATGCCTATCTGATGTGATTTAGGGACCGGGGGGGGGGGGTGTGCAAATGATACTTTGTACCCCACTCAGGATTCAAGGGATATAATGTACTCCTTGTACCCCACTTTTCGACGCCACTGGTGATTTGAATTTGGTTTTGAGCAATTCTGAGTATTTTTTGAGTAATTTTGAGTAAAATCGTAGTTACTGTTAATTATCAATTATTTTTAGTCAATTTAACTTCTAATCTACGAGAAATTCGGGCAGATAAGTCAGATACGTACATCGCTAGATACACCATCTGAAACCCAGCAATTACTTTCCTTTTGGAAAATAGGTACCTAGAGAATAACGACACATACGTGATTCTCAAACCGTTCTTGAAAATCTTATCTTCGTACCGTTGAACGAAAACCACGCGCGTCCACGTCCACCTTACGCATAATTTATCATCGCCTCGGTATCAAAGTTTTTCGCTAAATCCACCAGCAAGCACCAGCCCAGCGTCCAGTTTCTATTATACGACTAATTTGTCATTATAATTTATTTATTCGTGTTACAACTAGATTTTATGGTAGGAACGAACGCAACGAACGCGTCAAGATAGAGCGATATGCCATGCAGCATGTTATAAGGAGAGACGCTGCACCTATGTGTGTGGTACATCGCGGCTGTGGCTGTGGCTATGGCACCATGGAACCGAGCGAGGCACCAAAGCCACTCGCACACGAAAATAAAAAATATATGTAAAAAAATCCAGCTTATAGTACGGTTTACCTCATTTGACATCTAACCAATAAACGCAGATCGCGTTAAACATTAAACGTCGCCTCTTAACTCAGTGTTCTTATCTTTGTAATCAGTTTAAGTGTCGACTGAGAAAACGGTCACACGCGAGCCGTTCAGTTCCATCATTATTCCAAGAAAGTGAACATCGTCCCGATAGGGGTCTTCGTATATCGAATCGATACAGCATACAAAGAGGCCAGGAGGAAAGCTGTAATAAAACAGGACCACTAACTGATAGACGATCATTCTATCGCTTTATTTTATTTTTCTGACAAATTTGTTAATATAATAAACAAGATAATAAACAAGAGGTAATACGCGTCCAGTACACGAGACTCAGCGCAAAGGTGATTGTTAAAACGTAAACACTACCATTCCAATGATTGAGCGAACGATTTTAAATCACGCTAACCAGCTACCCTCTCTGCCTTCCCTTAGGCATTTTTTACTACGTATGACGTCGCATGATTCTATTTTATTATCGGCTGGATTGCCAGACAGTTTGTCTACGCGTAAATTCAGTGAAAAAAAAAACGCGATCTATAAATAGGAATAATAAAATTTTGTCGTAGACGCATGTCTGCTGAGCAAGTGAGCAAGGTGGAAAATGGCGAGCTTAAATTTGATACGTAGCTTTGACCGAGTACTTGGATCGAATTTAATAGGCTCGGTTCATTGGCTTTGATTTAGGTTAATTATTTCTGTAATTTATTTTAATCGATCGAATAATTAATGGGGTGAAACGAAGTATTTTCCTGAGTAGAGACAGGGCACATGGAGAAGTAGATCTATTTAATCAAAATGCAAAGATAACTGAATCGAAGCTCTCCTTCCCTTTCCTTGTCATTCGGTTCGTAGTCCTCCTAAAATCAGGTTTTGCATTTGTTTTATATGAGTCCATTTAAATCTGGTACCTTCGGGTTCGGGTTCGGGTTCGGGTTCGGGTTTGGGTTTGGGTTCCGGGTTCAGAGTTTCAGGTTCCGGGTGCTGTTCCAGATCTGGTTCAGGCCAGGAATCGGGATTCTCCTGGTTTGGGTTCATTTTTTTATAATTTGAAATGAAAAAAATTGATTTTTGAACCAAAATTTCCAATTTGTACCAAAAAAGAATTATTTTACTTTGCTCTCTTTTTTTCATTTTTCTTTTTCTTTTGTTTTTTTACTAGTTTTAAGGTTTTGAATTTTCAAATTCGAATTAAATTTAGAAAGATAGGAATTTCATTCTCTTTTTTGTTTATGTTTTCCAGTTTTTCGAGTTCCGGTTCAGGTTCGGTTCGGATTTTACCAAAAGTATTGGGCTCTTTCCAGTGTTGGGCGATTATTAATCGATTATTCACCTCAAATAATCGCACAATCGATTGTTTTTTTACCTTTCCATTTTTTGAAACAAAAGTGGACAAAAATTAGAAAAAATAAGACATAGGCCGAAAATTTTGAAAAAAAAAATTAGTATAAGAGCTTTGATCTAAAAATGTGCGTTTTTTTCTAATTTTTCATATTTTTTTCAAACAAATTCCTTACAATTTTTCACGAACCTCAAAATTCTTCAACTCAAAGGCTTTTTACTTAATTTTAAGGAATTTGTTGAGGAATTCCACGTTTTGAAGAATTTTTAAAGAATTTCGAAAATAATATGAAAAATGAACAAAAACACGAATTTCTTAAACCGAAGCTCTTATTTTTCTAAATTTTCTTCAATATTTTCGCAGGGTCCTGTTTCTTAAAATTTTTGTCCAATTTTGGCCCAAAAAACAGAAAAATTCTCAAAAAGATCTAAAATTCAAATTATGTTCCTCCCCAAATCCAAATGCTTCGTAAAGATTTATAAAAATCTCTCTAAAAAAAAAGTAGGTATTAAAAAATGGACGTGCTATGTGATATGATGTAGATAGGTAAAAATAATTCAATTTTTACGTTTTCATTGAATTAGGTGGCAGGAAACGTTATAATTTAGGTGATGTCATTTGAAAAAGAAAATGGTTAGGGAATTTTTAAGGAATTTCGACCAAGAGGATTTTAGCTTTTTGAAGGAATTTTTGAAATTTTGGTTGGCACCGCTGACACCAAAACAAAAAAAAATCTGAATTTTCTACTGCCATTATAATCGATTAATCGATTATTTTTTCATCGATTAATCGATTTATTGGTTTAAGAAATGTTTTTAAAAAGTTTTTGAAATTTTTGATCTTCTCTCCTTCTTAAAGGCTGTAGAGGTTTCGGTTTCAAGTTAGAGAGCAAAATCACTTCAGAAATGGATTCTGGTGGCCATAAAAAAGCATTTTAATATCTTCTCTCACCCGAAAAATTCTTCATTTTGGCCTCTTATCTCAACTTCCCTGGGCCCTTTTGTTTTTGTTGGGGGGGGGGAGGCCCCGGGAATGAAGTCAAGAGGTCAAAAAATTGGGTTTTCCATATCTTATTCGATAGCTTTAAAGTATTCTCAATTTTGGTCCATTTCTCCTCCTCCTTGGGTCCTTTTTGGGGTTTTGAGAAAAATATTTCGGAATAGAACTGAGAAAATTAAAAAACATGGATTTCAATAGAGGAAAATTCATGCAAAAGAGACTCGTTTTCAAGCATACGTTTGAAGAAAAAGTCTGGTGGTAAGAGACAAAAAATAAAAGACACAAATTAACGTTATATATACTCTCAAGATTTTAATTCAACCAGAATATAATTCAGACTCACTTTTTCGATGGATTTATCAAATACTGCGACGAACTTCAATTCTTCGAATTTTTGAGACTTCATAACTCTAAAGTTTTGAAATTTTGTAACTTCGAGACTGCACAATTTAGGTCTGGAGAGGGGGGGGGGGTCAGGAGAATTTTCAATTTTCTAAAATTTAGCCCTATGAAATAGTACAGAAGAAAATTAAAACTTTTGAAACTCAGTCACACAAATTTCCGAAATTAAGTTCTGACGGTGGGCACAGGAGAAAATTTATGCGAAAGGGATTCAGTCTTCAAACAGTGAACTTGACACAATGTTCAAGTCTCTGAATACAAAATGAAATAAAACACTTGGGACGGTCTTGCAATTAAAAGAAAAAAAAAGACTAAAGATGTACCTACCCAAAAGATGAAAGGCACAAATCAACACCTCTTACACTCTCACGATTTTAATTTAACCAAAGTATATTTCAGATTCACTGTCAGATTTTAGGGTCATCCGGTTGCGAGGCATAAATGTAATGATGGGGGGGGGGGGATTTTTTAAACATATTTTCAAGGTTCAATCCCATATTCCAGTCACCCTCCCGCTTCAAATTTTGAAAAACAAAAAAAGTGTGAAACGATAACCCACCCCTCCCGAAAAATATTTTTGAATTTGGTTGTATAATCTAGATTTTTTTTTTAATTTCTGCCATATTTTTATTTAAAATTTGAGAATTAATATTATTTTTTTGTTTTTTGTTTCAGACTAAAAAACTGAAAGGAATTTCACAAACGGCGATCAAACCACGGTAAAAATTCTGTGCTAAAATAGATCACTCGAAGTATAAGCTTTTGCCATAAAACCATCGGTGTAATAATTTGTACTTTTTATCTTCCGTAAGATCAGAGACTGTTGTGTCAACGACTAACGATAATAAATTAGAAGATATACAAAATACTATTTCAAGAATAACGGCATCTACAATTGCACCTGATCCAGTCGATGGTACCGATAATCAAACAAATTCCAATCAAAAATCAACATCTGAAGTGCCATCGGCTGATTTACCTGCTGATGTATCAAGTACTATACAATTCATTAATATTATTTTAGCAAAAACGTACTCGAACTGTCAAATTTTTATTTTCATTTCAAAAATGATTCATTGGTTGCCTATCTCAAATTGAAAGGAACCAAGAATTTCGTAGAATGAATTACTTACATGAATTTTTTTATTTTTCTACAGATACAGTAGATAACACTGCCAACTCAGATGTTAAAAATGAAGATGAATCACGTCCTGAAAATATTAAAGCCTCTTCCGGATCTCCTCATTATTTGGATAACAATGGTGAAAATGCTGAGATCGTAGGAGAACCTTGGGGTTCCAATATTTCCCACGATTGTAAGTGTTGATTTCAAATTTTTATTTTTCAGTATGTTTGAATTTATAAATAAAGCAAGATTGATAATTTTCAGCCTCTAAAAGGGAAAATTTAGGTAATCCTTTGCCCTACAATTCAGCTACTAATACGACAGCCAGTTCTGAAAGCTATCGTGATCAATATCAATATTATTCTCAGCAATATTATGCCAGGTATTGATCGATATGTAGTTATATTTACATATGTATCGAAAAAATAACCAAAAAAATAATTCCGGTAAATGATTTTTTTTATTGTTTTAGCATGCAGCATGCATACATCAATAGCGAAAATTCTCCAAATTCCAACTACGTGAATCCATGTAATTTTTATAACACACAAATGTATCCATCAAGTTCTCTATATCCTTCTTCAGGTAAATAATTTAGCTTAAAATTATATAGGTACATTACATACCTACATTTGAAAGAAATTCGCTCTATGGGTCATTGCATCTCAATTCAGCTTATTTTCTGCGTTGAGTTTTCTAATTTCCCTCGATTTTTTTTTCACTCGTGTCATCGTATAACTTAAAAATTACCAAATTTTTCCGTGCTCTTCGAAGAAGATGGGAAGGTTTTTTTTTCACTTTTGCAGTTTCCCAATTTTTTTGACTCATGATATGATTGTACTTACTTGAAGTCGATTTTATTGCACCCTTGGAAAATCATTCAAATTACCTAGATTCAAAAAATTCCAAGTTCAACTATTTTTAAAAGCTCAACTTTTGAGTGAAGGAAAACTTCTTCGGGCCTCATTTGAAAATGTGTAAAAAAAAATGTGTGTACATTCCTGGAGTTTAAATTTCATTTTGTATCCTTTGCTAGGGCAGGAAAACTAAAAAAATCTCTCCCTCCCCCCTGGAGAAAAATTATGATGGTTTTTCAAAGTTATGCAATGAAATAAAGGAAAAAAATTCTTAGCATGGACAAAATCCGAATAGTAGTAGGTTAGGTACCTAAGTCTAAGGACCAAAAAATTGGCCGAATTGAGATGGAATGGCCTCTATGTATTGAATTTTTAATTTTCATGTTTTTTGAATCAGATGGTTCCAGAGAACACAATGGAAAAATGTTACCAATAAATAGTAATCCGGCAAACGATAGTAATGGTTCCAGTGAATTAGTTCCAGTGAATGGAAGCTCCAATTCCAGTATTAATAGTAGTTATTATTCCGTCTATGGTTCGAGCTCTACTCATTTACCAGTGAATAATGCAAATTCTAATGCAGTTGGTATGCCATCCTGTTATTCATCGTATAGTTCAAATTATGGCACGCAACAACTATATCCTGCCCAGGTAAGATAATTGGGTAATGAAAAAATGTTAGATGTCACAGGTACATTATATTTTTTCTACGTTTGTTTACTTAAGCGTGGGTGAAATTTTGTTAAAAAATCATGTTTGAAGAGCAAAAAATGCACTTTTTTCACATTTTTAAAGTTAAAAATCTCATTTCCAAGCTTTAGAGAGAAGGAGCTCGAATCACAAATTTGAAAAAGAATAGGCGAATTGAAAGATTTAATCTAATACTTTGAAAAAATGAAAAGAAAATTATTTGAAAAACTAAAAAAATAATTTTGCAAAATCGTCCAAGTTTTAAAAAATTTTTCAAAAAAATTTGTTGTCCAGTTTTTAAAAAATTCTCCAATTTTTAAAGGATCGTCTAATTTTGGGAAAATCGTCTAATTTTTTCAGAACTGTCCAATTTTGTCCATATCATTATAACTATTTTTATCAAATCATCCAATTTTTTTAGAAAATTATCCAACTTGTGAAAACCCATTTAGGAATAGGAATTATTCAATTTCTTCCGATTAAGGATTGGAAAATTATCCGATTTTTAGAAAACTTGCAAAATCGTCTAATGCCAAATAGTTCAATTTTTGCCAAGTCCATAGTCCTTCATCCTTCTTACCCCTTTAGTCCCTTACGTTACTCGACTCAAGTAAACGTTTTAAAAAATTCAATTTTTGGAAAATAAAATTGCCATGTTTTGAAAAATAATTTTCGCCAAATCGTCATTCATTTTTTCACTTACATTGAAAATAAAATAAAAAGGTAGAAAAGTGTTTTAAAAATGCAATAATTAAATTTTTTCTCTTGTTTAAAAAAATAAAAAATTTGAATCACGCCATGTCACGTTTTCAAAAAACTATCGTCACGTTTCATTATATTTTTTTGAAAGAGGCTTCATCCAACAAGCTCACACATGTCGTTGCGCTTATCATAATGAAAATTTTCGTGTGAAAGGGTTGAAAAAATATTAATTTTTTGAAAAAACGAAGAAAAATATTGGTTTTTTGTTTCAAAATAGAGGTATTTACCTAAAATATTTAATGCTTGAGTCGTTTTATGAACGCTATTTAAAATGATTAATGTGTGTTGAATTATTCACGTTGTTTTTTGAAATAGTCATTAGTCCGTTTGCTGCAAATTAACATAGTAAAATTTAAATTTCGTGTAATATTTTAACTTTTTTAAAATACGTAGTGATTTGATTTTGAATCATTTAAATTTCATCATTGTGTATCTTAACTCGACGCTTTTTGTAAATTAACCATCTTGAAATGATTCATTCTGTTTCTTTACATTATCATAAGTAGAAAAATTTTAACGAAATGTCAGAATTTGAAAATTGTGTCGATTCAGCTGTTGATAACGCTAACACTGCAAAAAATGCAAATTGTGCCAAAGATTTAGTTCATGATTGTAAAAAACAGGAGAAAAATACCGGTGATACGAAATTTGAATTCGAAAAAGAATACGAATTAGATTTGAAAGGTGAGAAAAAAACAGAAAAGAGAAAAAGTGATACCCTTTCACACGAGTCAAATGATAAAAATGGTGATGACGTGAAGAATAATGAAATTAAAAAAACCAAATGTGACGATGACGACGTACGTTGTAAAATTTTTATGTTTTAAATTATGTACAATTTATCGATGAACTTTGAAAATATTCAATTTGTTTTCAAGCAATTGAAATATATATATTTTTTTAATATGTATGTTTTAATTTTTTCATTTTAGGATTATGGAAATTATCCCAGTGCTTACACGGGTCAAGCTGCTGCTGTCGCAAGTTACTACGCAGCCGCAGCGGTTGCAGCATCTCAAAATTATTCACCATATCTCAGCTCGAATCCACCTCCTTACCAAACTGCCATTACGCCATTATCGGGTACAGGAGATTTAAAAAATTCAAATCTGTAATTTAAATTTTACTTTTATGGTCTAAATTGGTACGAATTGTCTTTACAGATAGTTCAATTGCCTCAGACCCAGTATCTCCAGGAAAAGCAGAACAATCTAATAGAAAATCGAGTTCTGAAGGTTGGAGAAATATTTTCCCCTAAAGTAGTTACGGATTGATTTGTTATTAATAACGATGTTTTATAGGACGAAGCCGCGGTAAAGGAAGAAAGTCATCTACGTCCTCTGCTTCAGTTACCAGTGATCCTAGTTCGCCATCTGCATCTCTTCATGGCGCCTTTGGGTCATCAAATGAAATTAATTTAGAAAGGATATTCATATGGGATTTAGATGAAACGATAATAATTTTCCATTCGTTATTAACTGGCGTGTTTGCTGATCGTTATAATAGAGTAATTTTTTTTGACCAGTCGGAAACAAAGTACATATTTCCAATTTCGTCAATTTTTAATTTTTTTTATTTTATTTGGTAGGATACGCAATCAACTATTCATCTGGGGTTTCGAATGGAAGAATTGATATTCAATCTTGCTGATAACCATTTATTTTTCAATGATATCGAGGTAAATGATTCGATTACGAATACACCTTCGTATTTCATTCTGAAAATTTATATTCGTGTTTTTTTTCTCAGGATTGTGATCAAGTACACATCGATGACCTATCCTCTGACGATAATGGTCAAGATTTGACCAATTATGACTTCCGAACCGATGGGTTCCAAGCCCTGAATGCGGCTGCCTCAGGAGGAAGTTTTTCTTTACCTGCTGGTGTCCGCGGAGGCGTCGACTGGATGCGAAAATTATCCTTTCGTTATCGAAAAATTAGAGAAACGTATAATAATTATAGAAATAATGTCGGAGGTATGATTCTGTTTACTTGACCACTTACCAAATTCAAAAATATGAAATATATTTACAATTTTTTTCATTTTTGATAGGTTTATTAGGACCAGACAAAAGTAAAGAATGGTTAGAAGTCAGAAAAGAAATGGAAGTATTGACTGAGAGTTGGCTAGCTCTTGCGGTGAAATGCTTGACCTTAATAAATTCCAAGTACGATATTTTAAATTGATTTTACCCCAGGAACTTTCTCAAATATCAACGAGGAAATGTATATTTTTCAGATCTGGTTACATCAACATTTTAGTTACTACGACACAATTGATACCAGCTCTCGCCAAGGTTCTGCTGTTTGGTCTAGGTGGAATATTTGACATTGAAAATATTTATTCTGCGACCAAAATCGGTTAGTATTTGTACGATTGGTTGACAATGAATAGATTGTTGATGACAAAGATGAAAGGTCATCAAGTTTTTTATTTAAATACAGGTCAGATTTTTTTCTGTGAAATTTCCATGTTTTTTTGTGATTTGTAGGCAAGGAAAGTTGTTTCGAGAGAATAGTATCCAGATTTGGTCGAAAATGCACATACGTAGTCATTGGAGACGGACAAGACGAAGAAACAGCTGCCAAACAAGTAATGATTAATTCATCTTCAGAGTCGCCGGCGAAACTGAACACTAGCCTTAGCAAAAATTTAAGGATTTTTTTCAAAAAATTTCAAAATAATGAGTTCAACTACATTCCCTGTCTCCTCTCTTTAATATACAAAACATCAGAAATTAAACTCAATTTTTTTAGTTTCATAGAATTAACGAAAAATAATAATATTGCTTGGGCAAAATTTTTGAAAAATTGCAGTTGTAATAGAGAAAAAAAATTATTCTTTTTACCCACATGAAAAATGTTTTCTATTTTTATTTCAAGTATAAGAAATTTGAAAACTAAATCTCGTCCCTAGGTACTTCAAGAAATTTTCCATCCTAGATGGAATCGATTTTCTTTTTTTTTTTGGATTCTAATTTAAATCTGAAATTCGGAGAATCTGAAATGATTCGTTAGAAAGCAGTATCGTGATCTCAAGTACATCAAAAAGGACCTTAACTTCGAAAAATTTGAAATTTTGATTATTATCATTATTGCAATCAAGTTCAACAATTTTCCTTAATTTCAGAATTTTGTCAAATTACAGCCGAAACGCGAATTTTGATAATTGAATTGTCAAAACATTTTTAAAATTGCAATGATTGTAACATTTTGTAGGTCCCGTACTGGTCTCCAGCCCTGCAAATTCTTCGAAAAGATGCAGACTAGGTGCAAATGCACATTTTCTCTCCCTCTCGCCGACTTTGTTCGTCTCCTAATAATTGATATTATCGTAAAGATTGTAACGAGCTTTATTTTTTCAGATGACTTTTCCTTTTTGGAGAATTTCCAGCCATAATGATCTAGCTGCACTGTATAACGCGCTTGATATGGGATTCCTATAAGCCATTCCTTTTTCGATACCATTTTTAATATGTACACAAACTTGTAATTATTGCATTTAATTGTTTTTACTTATAATTTATTTTTGAAATGCAATTTATTTATTTTTTGAATAAATGAATTACGTGTATTTTTTTCTGTCAAGAAATTCTTATCTAGGTAGAAAATTTGTACCCATCGATAAATTTTTTCGAATAGTAAGTATTTTGGAAGTTTTAATTCTATTAGAAGATCAAGTTGAATCGTATAATACAAATTACAAAATGCAAATCGACGATAGAAAATAAATCACCAACGAAAATAACAGAATAAAAAATTCAGATAGGTACTTTAATTAAAACATGGAAAATATGTTGGTAATTAAAAAAGTTTACATAGGAATGAGATATGTACAAGTTACGGTAAATCCAGAATACCAATTGAGAGTAATTAAATTACAATTATCACAATATAATAAAATACTGATGGGTTGACGTATCAACCAGAGCATCATGTTGACGTTCGTTTCTCTGGACTGGAAAAATTATCGAAATGAGGTTTCCTTGATTTTTGCAGGGCTTGCATTTTTCCAGTGATATTTTCCAATCGACTCTGAAAGTCGATACAAATAATGGATGGTTCAAAATGAGACACATAAATCTTACTTCTTCATCAAAGTAGGATTTAAAGAATAAAGCATTCGTGTGTATACTTCAAGATACTCACAGCAGCAGACTGTAACACATTATCGATAACGGTAACCTGATGTCTCATTTCAGCGATTGTATTAGCATATTTCTGAAAATCTTTACCGTTATCTTCTGCTTGAAAAATTTCATCTAAATCAGTCAACGTAGAATCTAATTCTGATGCCAAATTGACCTGAGATTCTCTAAAAATACAAATATGCTTCCTGTACAGAAAATACTGAGTAATGATGACAAATTTAGGTTAAAACTAAACTTACTTCGCTGTACTAACGACTTTGTACAGATTATCCACTCGAGGTTTTAGAAATGACATTAAGCCATCAGCTAGAGCATCTCGGGTAGGGTTGTCATTGAAATCAGATTTATCGTCACAAGAAGTACTTGAGCTATTGTCTCCCATTTCGAAATTTCTAATTTACAATGTAAAACCGGGAGCTATCCGGGAGCAGAAGAAAATGAAAAGTTTTATCAATTTTTATCACAAGGATCAAAGAATAAAAAATTTTTCATCGGTTTTGTAAAATATCAGTGTAGAAACTTGTAAATTTCGTAATTAGCTTTTTTCGTTTATTCGTAATTTTTCATTTTTACGATGAAAATTGTGAAAATTTACATTTTTAATTAGTTTTTTTTCCATAAAAATGATTATTTCTTTTGATTTTGATATTTTGCACGAAAAACAAGTTTTTTGGAAAAAGTAATTATATATTTTTACGCTGATAAACAAAACAACACTGCGCAATCAAATGATCATGCGCAGCTGCGTGCGCATAAATTTTATTTTTCTGTTTATTTATCTCATTCGAGTTTAAGAATCAGCTGAAGAAAAAGAAAAGGACACTTTTATTTCAACTTACAACTTTCAACTTTAAAATTGTATCTATTTGAAAGCTGTGCGTTGTTTACTATTGCGCGTTCGTTCATTGAATTAGTTAATTGTGTAAATAATCGAGTAATTGTTCAGTTCCATCGCAGCCATGAGTGAAATTAAAGTTGATCCAAAACTCGATGATAAGGATAATTTAGCTGTGGGTGTAAATAGTTATCCGAAAAATATACAAGAATTAACTGATTACGTAAATAAAATTTCATTATATTTTCCAAATTCGATACAATCGAATACGATTGAGTTATTTTTACTCTTCAAGTTCCAAATATTATTTCATACATTTGTAATGATAAGGCCGATAGACCACCGAAATTGAACCCAATTACCTAGCCAGTAACCAATTCGTGTATTGAATTACGTGAACGATATTATAGTAAATTAATTAGTCATCATGTGACTTCATCTAATTACTCACCTATTTCTTATCTTTCAGATTCAAACATTATTGCAACAAATTCAAGAGAAATTCCAAACTATGTCAGATCAAATATTAACGAGAAATATCCTTTTTAATACTTATCTACTACTTACCATAGTTCAGTTTCGGTCAGATAATTTCATCTGGTTGTATATTTTCCTTGACTAACATGTTTACTAGATGATATGGGTAACCGTATCGATGACTTAGAGAAAAACATAGCCGATTTGATGACCCAAGCCGGAGTAGAAGCACCGGACAAATAACTTTCAATTTTCATCAAAAATAAATAATATTGAAGAATCAATTCCGCATCAGCACAGCGTCTCTAATTGAATCACGAAGAATTCATTTTTTAAATCGATGTATTCTTATTTACATAAATATAGGTTTTTATTACTTTCATTACCTATATTATTTTTGATATTTCATATCAGGTTCATTGCATTTCGATTTTTTCATTGTTAGTGGTTGAAGCCGTTTCTGTACTTTTTTTCACATTTATTATGCTTATACCGAATACTGAGGGGACCTGGAACGAATGTAATTATTTGGTGTACTAAGTAATTTATGAATCATGAAAAATGTAATTCATTCCTTTTTATTTACAAATACAAGTGTTTGCTACACATAATTTTATAGGTAAACCTTATTTGTACTACAGATTATAAGTAATTTTTTTTTACATGAAATACCTAAAAAAGAAATTTTTCGAACTAAACATGTTGAACGCAAAATTGACAAAAATATTATAATATTACGAGTATATAATGGTACTAAAAAACCAGCAGTATGTACAGTGTACACGTGGTATACGTATACCTACAGAAAATCAATATTCAAATTCACAGTAAAGCACAAGTGGATTGTATTACTTCTTCGAGTAACAAAATCATAGTTAACATACAAAAAATTGATATCAATTGTCAATTCGATCAGGAACACGCAACAATTAAGAAGTAGGTAGAGGTACCGTATAGCACATGGGTAGGGGCAGGGAAGAGAAAGGTAGGGAGTTGCTTTGAAATGTCTAAATAAACAACAAATTAGTGCATACATTCAATACAAAACTATATAAATGATTGCATGAAAAATTCACACAAAAATATGTACAATGATCGTCTAGCAAGTAAATATCTATTTGTAAAAATATGTTTAATTACAACTGAACTACTGAACTGTGTTAAATCATAAAAGCAACCAAGCTACTTCAAAAATTTTACCAAAAAACTAGACTTTAAAGTACGATAAATTCTAAAAAATTTGAAGAAAAGACCAAGTAAGTACCTGTGAGAAAAATGAACTTTGGTAACTTTAATTTATCGTTTTCACTAAAATAAGGAGATATTGAAAAAAAAATATGAAAAAAGTTATGCTTTTTTAAGGATCCCCAAAAAATACGGTCAAGATGAAAATTATCTCAATTTTTCAAAATGTTTTACCTAAATGAGTATAGTCAGATTTTAAGATGTGTTAGAGCGTTGGAGGAAGGTAAATGTAGTTAGAAGGTAAAACTATTCTCACATCATTTCAAGGTTTAGGCATAACTTCCTCACTAATCCTCTTCAACTTTCGGGAAAAGAGCAACACAATCCTGTCTAAAGGAGGGTGGAGCTAGCGAACCTCAAAGTATAGGGTTATTTATTTTTTGAATTTTGAGACAGAAAAAAGTAGTTTTTGCCGCTTTTTGGGTAGAGCCAGAGAGCCATCTGCTGGAAACCTCAGTCATCCCTTCACTTCATCCTATAAAAAAATGATTGAAAAATCGTAGTTCGCGAATTTTAAGATTTTTTTTTATTTTTACAAAATTCAAATTGCTCACTCGAACTCCTCAAAATTGAAACAGAAATTTTTTGTCATTTAAAATAATTTTTGATGAGTGTTTTTCAAAAAAAATTCACAGTAGTGCTGCCAACTGCATTTTGAAATAAATTTTTTTGAAAGTTTTTTTCAAGTTTCTATAGGCGTGGGTCCGTGGGCTGTGGGTGGTGTCACTGAAATTTTCATGAAAATCGCCCAAATTGAAATACAGTTGGCAGCACTACCATGACATTTTTTCATTTTTCTTGGCATTTTAAAAAAAAATTATCCAAAATTATTTTAGATCACCAAAATTTTTTTGACTCGATTTCGAGGTGTTTGAGAAAGTGATTTGATTTTGAATTTTGTAAAACTTTAAAGATCTTCACTCGCGATCTGCAACTATTCAACACTTTTGTGGAGAACAAAAAGTGGTGTTCAATTTCGAGGTCATTCAGAGAAGTGTAGAAATTCAAATCACCCCTGAGTGGGAGATTGAGGTTCCCACTTCCCAGCAAGTAGCACTACCTAAATAATGGCATAAATTGCGATTTTTCGAAAATAAAATCACTTCTAGGTCCTTTATCTCTATCCTTCTGTAGGCTGGAATGCTAAAAATTTTTTGGAAAAAATCCCAAGACACTATTTTCGATCCACTCTAGCACTCACGTCTCTCTAAAATTCATTCGTGTTCATCAAATTACAAAGTCATTAAAGCAATACCAAAAATATCTACTTCTGTCACAGAATACTGCGTAGTAAATTGATTTTCTAATTAGTACATCTACATAGCTACATACATACCTACCTAACCTACAGTGTCTACATTCTAATTGTCTATCATTGTCATTGAATGAGACAGCCTGACAGTTCATGAGTCATAATTATAAGCTCTTGTCTTCGAAAATTCTGATACCTATCCTGCGCCTAATAGACATTTATGTGAATTTGAATTTCTCCAATTTCACTACTTTAGTTTTTTGTCCTTTCTGACATTCTGATTACATTTTTGATTTTCCTCACATGCCATGCCTCTGCCTCTAACATCTCGCGTATAGAGACTGCAATGTAACGCTGGTTTGCCTATCCCCCAGCGCCGTAAGCCAGTGAAGCAGCCGGCAAGAAAACAACTGACATTGCCTCGAGTCTATCTGACGTCATTTAAAGCACGAAGCTCGTAATTTTATTGGTTCGTTGTCCGCTGCTTCACTGGCTTACGGCGCTGGGGGATAGGCAAGCCAGCGTTACATTGCAGTCTCTATGCAACTTCATTTTCTTCGTTACACGCACATGCGCACACTATTATTTTTATTATTGTTTAACGAGCGTGAACTGATAAGAAAAATTCGCGAAACGTTGATAACGCAGTAACAGGGGGCATGTTTATCCTATAAATTTGATTTTATTTTCATTTTAAAAATATAAAAGTGTATCATAAGTGGTTTAATTGCGATATGGTTTTTACGATTTTGTATACACCTATGTGATGAATATTCACACGACGTAGTATAATGGTCGTTTTAAAACTTCAACATGGGTGAATTAACCAACCTTCAAGAATTTCCATCTTTCAACTACTGCCTGAGTGAAATTCCCCTCAGGGTAAGGAAAGGTTTTGCCATTGTCGAGGTTCAATTCAGCTGCATTGATGCTGTCGACGAATACATCGCCGTTGGTACCAATATTGGGATCGTGTATTGGTGCAATCGAAGCAATAATAAAATAGAAAGGCTTCGTCCTGAGGTAAATATCGTATAAATTTATTATATTCATCTTATATGTGGATACAACAAATCTAACCCAATGCATCCCAAATTTACAGAAATGTGGCCCCAAAACCACCTTCGTATCTGTCATCTCCACCGTCGATTACATGGTAGCTGCTGGAGACGAATCTGGCACAGTTTCAATATTTGTCGTACCCAAAGAGAAATCATTCTTTATGCCGACGGATAATGGAAAATCGTCTCAGAAATCGGTATGAATACGTCATTTGATACAATTACTAACTCGTGAGTCAGTTACCAAGGCGTCATTTTAGCTTAATCGATAAGATAAGCGCAGTTTAAAGTACGTAAAGTGATTACAAAATGTCTCTTGCGCGTCTCCATATTTACTTACTCGAGTTTATCGCTAATGGGAAATTTATTCATGTACAAAAATCGATATTATATCCTAATTTTAGTCTATTGTGATTTCAGATTGAACGTTTCACTGTATCTGATATTCATTTTTCTCCAATAACATTTTTAGAATGGAGTTTGAACGGTCAGAAATTATTTTCTGGGGATGAAAAAGGTCTGGTTGTTTATACCCAGATGGATTTCAATTTGGTACGATGATTTAGAATTTTTTAACCCGCCAAGATGGAAATTTCATTAATTTACGAATTTCTCTTCGTAGAATATCATAAAATCTTCTGAAATATTGAACGAAAAATTCCCAATAGTTCAGTTGAGTTATTGCCAACCTCAGATGTTACTGATTGCTTCAGAATATCGATGCATATTATATAAACAAGGGAGTGAAAATAAAGCTATACAAGTGGGCCAAAAAGATCGTATAAAGTAAATTATATCAATAAATTCAAATGACCAACGAAAAAATATATATTGATCGAAAATATCATTTTTCACAGCTTATGTAAACTTGGAGCTGTAATTTGTACGAATTTTTCTTCTAAACCTGTGATATATTCCGCCCGACCGAAGCAACGTATTTGGTTAGCAGACTTAGAAGGGAATGTCGAAAAAACACTGCTGTTCAAAGTAATTTTTAAAAAATTCTTATTGCCCAAATATTTCGTCACTCAAATTCAACATTCAATTGCTAATTTCAGGATGCACTGGCGAAAGATCATTCGGTAATTTTAACCAACCAACGTGATAATTTTTCCAACGATAATTCGATGCATCAGTCCACCAGCCATTTCATATCAACGTCAGAATTGACCAAAGCACCTGATTTCGAATTCGGTGTTTTGAAACGTTTCAAAGATAAATTTCTATTAGTCTATAGTTCTAATGCTCTCGCTGTACTGAATATTGAAAGGAATACCGTCGAAGGAGGTGCTTACAAGTTGAAAAAAATTATTTCCGTGGCTGTGAATAAAGAAGAAATATTCATTTTGGAAACTCATCGTAAAATTCGTCGACTGGCTACTCATCCGGATAAATATGGGCAACTGAGAACGAGTAAGAATGATTTTTAAATCGATGTAATTTTTACAGGGGTTTAATTTTTAGGATTTTTTAGATATCAGAGACCAGAAGGATTCTCAAATCGGTGAAAAATTACTCGATATTGTATCTAAAATTAAAGAAGAGGCGTCCAGCAGTATGATGAAACCAGTTTTGGACGGTCTTACTAAAAATAATTCGTAGTGAGTAATGCTAATTATTAATTCGAATTCATTTTTTAATCTTTAGTATAATCTTCGTGAATTTTTTATAGCGAAGGGGTATTGGATGTAGAACCCATATCTCCGGCTGAAGATGCTCTTTTAATTTTATCCACCGATGATGAAAATGATTCTTCGATTCTTCGTCCGAGTCATTCTAGAAATAGTAATTCTTCAGAAAATATCGTCGATGGAGAAATTGTTTACTCTAGAAAAAAGGTGAACAAAAAAAATTTTTTAATGAAAAAATATAAATGAAATATGGTACATATACGTTAACGTATGTGTTTATGTGTTTCAGAAACATTCTCTAGGTACGAGAAAAGTTGAAAATGAACGTTCAGGTATATCGATTTATTTTCAATTACGTTTTTACGTGATACGATGTCATTTTATTCAACACACGCTGGTTTTATTTCAGTTGGAGAAATCACATCGAATATACAAGAATTGGATATAAAAGCCTGTGATAATGAAACTCTTTTTAATGATTTGAAAACTTCCAATGACTCGAGTGACGAACTCACGCAAGTAAGCTTTCCAATCCCATTTCTTGATTTGAATTTTAAACAGCGTGTTAATAAAATGATGTATTTTTATAGGAAAGCAATGTGCAGACTACTTCATCGGTGACTACTCCTTCTAAAGAAATTCCTGATGATATTAAACCTGATATTAGAGATATTGGGTGTATAATGGCAGATGTAAAATTCAAAGAAAACAGATTGGCCGAATTATTGAATACGTCGTATACTTCGGAATCTATGTCTAGTTTAGGTAATCACAGTTGTACACAGAGGGGTTTCAAAAACGACTGTCCGTTGCTCTCTTGTACACCCCTATATCATCTAGAGACCAAATGATATCAAATTCTGAAAATTCAACCTTTTTTTCTAAAATCTGATGAGGAAAGGGGTCGTTTCAGAATAATCACTTGATTTTCACTCGGTATACTTACTTTTTCAGATTTTGCAAAATTTAATTAAAAATCAGCTGTTGAAATATTCCATTCAGCATTTGTTTTCGAGTATATCGGTTAAAATTTGTTATGGGTCATTCTAAACGATGAAAATTCTCCTGAGATCTATTTCACTACCCTTTTAAAAGGGTTCTCTCAAGGGACTAAAAATTTAAAAATATTGTGATAATATCACTTGTAATGTTTTCAGAAAGTTAAGTTTGAATTCCAATAGAAAGTCAGTTTTTCAATTTGACCTCTTCTGCCTTCATATCATCAAATTCAAGTCAACATTTCAGAAATTCCAACAATATTGTACGACGACGCCGACGTGACGTTTGTAACGTTTTCGCGGACGTTGAGTTCGAATTTCAATTCATTTTTGGTTTCGACCCCCCTCCCCACCAGTGAAGTCGTTTTACATGTTTTCTAGGACGCTGAATTAGATTTTCTACTCTTTTTTGAGATTTGGCTCTCTCCTCGCCCCTGTACTCTCAAATTCAAGTCAATATTTCCGAAAATTCCAACAACATAATTCAACGAATTTTCGTGATGTCTTTTAAGATGTCAAGTTCGAATTTTAATTCGGTTTTTTGATATAACCCCCTCCCCCATAAGGTCCCATTCCATAAAATTTTGACCGAAATTTTCAAGAAATTCCAACAACACCATGTGACGTTTGTTTATATGTTCTAGAAAACGCTGAATTCGAATTTCAAATTCAGTTTTTGAAGCTGACCTTCGCCCCATGTTGAATTTTAATCTCAATTAAGTATTGGGATTTGACACCCCTCCTCTTCAGGCGTTGTATCATCAAATTTGGGTTCAGATTTTAAATAATTTCAGCAATCTCGTGCGACATATTGTTAGTAATGTTTTCGAAAACTTGAGTTCGAATTTCGACCTGATTCGAGTTCTGACGAAAATTGAATTATGTAAATTGGTGCTAAAAGTGATCAAATTTTATCTAAAAAGGAGAAAACTTTTTATATCGAGGAAAAATTTTCAGAATTTGTTAGGGGGGGGAGGGGTTAAATTTTTTAGTTGAATGCACAGCGTAGAAGAGGAATTATTTTCAAGTAGTAGAAAAATGGTAAAAAAAAGTGTGATAAAGAACTGGTGGGAAAAAGAAGAAATCATTCATTTCGTACGTATTTATACGGAATTTTCATAAATTTATCAATTATTGCAAAAAAATGAAGTTTTGTGACAATTGTGAAAATAATAAAATTTGTAGCTAAGAAAAAAAATAATTTGAAAATTCAAAATTTTCCCACCAGTTCAATTGTGACGTCAGTTTCATCAGCCCTATTAAATTATAAAAAAATCTCCTGAACACAATAAAAAAAAAAACAGAAAGAAAATTGGTTAGATAGTTTTGAAGAAAAATGGGACAAAAACATGAAAAACAAACTTTACGGGAAAGAGCTTTTAAAAGAAAAAATTTCAATTTCCAAAAAAAGTTGAACTTTTTCAGGCTGAAAAACATTTTTTCATAATTTTTTCCATATTTTACCATGTTTTCTCGTACGGTGTGCAAATCATAAGTCCATAGATTTAGAAAACAAGGAAAATTCATTTTTGGGCGATCTCCAATATTTTGCTATACTGAATTGAGTGAAAATTTGAACTTTATCTATTGTTACTAAAAAATTAAAAAATGAATGCTCAGAGTTGTATAGAATTGTGGACCAAAAGTAAGGCAGTATTTAATAAAATTCAATTTCATCACAGTCGTAACTTTTTTTTAGGAAACCATTTTGTCGAAAACCCCATTTGAAACCATCCATTTTCTGGAATTTCCTATTTTTATTGATGATAGGTTGACTTATATTCAGGTAATTGTCGATTTTAATATTCATCTGTGCATGGCGAATTACTCTGAGAATTTTTTTTAAATCGATTTTTTCGCTCCCATTAACACCTTCTCCCCTTAAGTGGGTTCCAATACTTCTGATGTTTTTAGTAAAAAAAAATTGTAAGCACTTGAATCTTTAGAAACGAATTTTTAAAAAGCAAAAAAACTTGTAGGTAGGGAGAAAATTTTGTGATTTTTTTGAAGCCTTTCACTTTACTGGGATCTTTCAGGGCTATCACCCCCCCCCCCCCACCTATATTGAGGAGGAAAAGTTGAATTTTCAGAATCTGAGAATCTGATGTTATTTGCTCTCTAGGAGACTAGGAGATGATGAGACCAACTGACCGTCATTCTAAGACACGTTTTGCATTTTAATTTTTACACGACGACGGTATTGATTGATTTTCTGTATTACAGGTCGTTCTACATTCTATACAAGTAGCTACGCAGACCCTGTACAAGAAACCGTTGTATCCAGCGAAGACACCAATAACGATTCTGATATCATCTCTCCCGAGGACCTATTAAATAACGCGGACGAAAACCTATCCAAAAATCAGCTATTTTGCGGATGCCCGAGTACTGAATATAAACAATTCGATAGCCAACCCGAAGACGAAAATGCGAAGGGAGTTGAATTAGAGCAATATTTCAACGAAGTTTTTGAAAATCCCATCCAAAACGAGTATTTTTCGGAAAACTTGAATCAAAATATGGGTTAGCTAAAATATTACGATTTTTAATCAAAGAATTTCTAGTCATTTAATTTTCATCGATGTTTATTCTATATGGTGCTATTTTTCACTAACCTAACTAATATCATTTCTCTTATCATTTTTCATATTGTATTTTTATTGGACTAACATTTCATATCTTGTTTTTTTAACCTATATTTTAATTCCTAACACATTACGCTATCTAACAAAATTCTATAAAAAATTTCGCCTTTGCAGTTCAAACTGAGCATGAGGATTCGTGGTCATCTTGGTACTTACCAAACGTTTCGAAATGGATTTGTGTTACAAAAAATGGTATTTATTACGGCGGTGCTAAATCCACGGTTTACTATTCCGAAACAAAAGATACGAAATTGAATTGGAAATTGCAAAATTACAGAGCTGTGAAAATGTCCGTCTCTCTAGATAGCTCTATTTTATGGAAAATTGATCTAGGAGTCGCTTATGCTTATTCGAGAGATTTAGTTAGTAAGTATACTAGCAGCTATTTATTTTTGTAAATTACGAAAAAAAATTATTTATTCAAAGTGTTATTATTCATTTCGTCGATTTCGTAGATCGATGGAAAACGATAGCCAGAAATGTCGAAAGTATCGCCGTAAATGAAAATTCCGCTTGGTACGTTAGCGAGGGAAACGTCTTCGTTCAGTTTGATTTGAATGATGAAAAACCTTGTAGCGAAAAATCATACAAGGTTCCTTGCGCCGAAAAAATATCCAAGATTTATTGCTTCGAAAATGTGAGTATTTGAAGGATTCGAGCCGCAGATGGAACATTTTTGTGACCCCTGAATTCGTTTCAGATCGTCTGGGCGTTGACTAAAAGAGGAAGAATACTCTGTAAAAATATCCCTAGAGATTTCGATTACGTTTCAACGCAATGGAAAAATATTTCTTATCCGGAAACCCTGAGAATATCTCATTTAGCTTTAGCATGCAAAAATACCGGATGGATAATTACTTATAATGATGAGGTTTACTTCACCGATAATTTCTTGAGCTCCGATGAGCCTGATTGGTGGCAGGTGTGTCAAATTTTCATTTATTGTACCACCCAGTACCCAGTTGTGGTTTAAATTATCAAGAGTTTATGTTTAGTTGGTTGTTAATAATCCGAACGATAAGAAGAATTCAAACTTGACTAGCCCGATAAGTAAGTTTGTTCATTGGTCTAAAGATAGAACGAGTACTTCAGTTGCTTCGAGTGATAATGCAATATGGATACTTCGTCACGGGGATAATATCCTTCAAGTTAATAAGACTTTAATCGAAGGTACTCGTCGTAGTAGGAGAAAATACGTCATAAATTATTTTTTTATTCATCCGCGTTCTCTCGTATTTCTTTTCAGGCCATCGTTGGGTTCCGTTTGTTATGAATTCGTCCACTTGTAATTTAAAATGGAAATTTATCTGCGGAACCGGAGTATTGGAAGATTTGACAGTACTGTGGTGTCTTTCGGGGAATAATGATTTGTTTTTATTACATCCACTGAAGAAAGAAATACGAGTAAGATTTTTTTTTGGTTTGAAATTTCATAATAATGTGTCGTAAATCAATGCACGTGTTTGTATCAGGCTGTCGAACTTCCCAACGCAGATGATATAATTTGTCTTTCTGCTTCACTCGGATCGTTATGGATTTTGACGAAAAATGGAGATATTTATTCCAGAGTAGGAATAAAAGATGAAAATCAGTTCGGTTCGGTTTGGAAACCCATAACTTTCAAAGATGCGAATAGTAAGTTTTATTTTTATCTCGAATGGAAGAAAATTATCTCGTTTTAATTATTTTTTTATCTTTATAGACTTAGATATGAAATTTCAATATTTATCGTCCGGGCTTGATGTGATCTGGGCCATTGATACCAAAAATGAAGTATTTTGTGCAGCCGGAAGTCCTTTAGCCATTTCCGGAGAATTATGCGATCCCGATTGGGTGCATATCAAAGATGTTCCTTCCGGCGATGTTAAATTTACCAAAGTAAGGATAATAATTCATAACTTGCCAGAAGCAGGGAGTAAAAGAGCAATTGAGAGAGAGGAATCAGCTGAAACTGGGGCCTGTAGGGGTCCAACACAAAATGCTGGATCCTTTAAAAACCTGGACGATTTTAAATTTACCATTAGCTCGACAAAAAATTGAAACAAGTCTGAAATTTTGGAAAAATTGACTTTGAGAAAATCAGCGTAGGTATTTTAGTTTTCAAAAATTAAAAATTAAAAAAATCGAGAAATTGTTGAAAATATCTGCCAAATTAAGAAATTATCTGATTGAAGTTTTATAATTTTTCAACGTTTTAATATTGACCTGTAAATTTTTTGATGGAATTTTGACTTTAATTTAATAAAATTCCAAAATTCAGAAAAATTGTTGAATCTGATTACGATAAAAATTAATTTATTAATCAAAATTTCCAAATTTTTGGCGTTGTGCTCCATTTAAGGACATGATACTGCCTTCTAATTAATTTTTTTGATTTCTCTGCAAAATTTCAGCTCACATAATATCAAAATCGAAAGAAGTAAATCAAATTTCCAAATTTTGGGTACCAGGAATCTATTTTCGGGCTCTTGGAGCCTGCAGCCTGATACAACCCTCGAAATGGTCTTTTTAAATTTCTAATCTGATTACGATAAAAATTAATTTATTAATATTTTCTGAATACTTAGTTGTAAAATTATTTTTCTACAAGGTTTGAGTTCTAGATTGGTTATTTGAACCAATTTTGCAAAAAAATATTTTAGAATGAAAATTTTTACTTTTTTTTATGAAAATTGATAGTCATCTGAAGTCAGTTGTGGCTACAAAATAAAAAAAAATGACTATGAGCAAACAAAAAAGAGAACACGTGAAGAGAAAAATTTTGAAACTAAAAAAATATGATGTGTACGTTTTGTCTATCTCCATTGTTGAAGGAGCTATTAAAATTGATTTTTTAATTATATAGATACTACGTAGCCTCTTAAAAAATTAAGATATGTGACTCGATCTTGAGGAAGAGAGAGGAGAAGGGTGTAAAATCAACTTTTCGAAAGAAATCTGTTCAAAAAATGATTTTTCTTTTGTAAATATTTTGAAAAATATTGATCGAATTTTGCTCAACAATTTTGACAGGAAATCGAAATAATTAGTTTGAAGGCCTTGTCATTCTCCTCAAGTGTCCACAAAAGGGTCTCAAACCCAAAAAATTTAATATGAAATTCGAACATTTTTTCTACAATTTTATGTCTACTTATTCTGTCCTATCCATCAAATGTTTGGTCAATTTTCTAAAATTAAAAAAAAACTATAAAACTTGTCAAACTGTTTTAGAAAATAGAAACGATTTCAAGAATGAATTTAATTTTAAAAATCACAAAAAATTGAAAGACATTAGAAAGTCATCGAAAAATGAACCAGGTACTTATCTGCCCAATTTTGTAACAATCTAACAAATTTGTAAGAGTTGAAATATTGAAAAAAATTGACCTAATTTCCTGAAAACAGAATTAAGTTTTCTGAAACCTGTAATGTTTTAAAAACTAAAAAAATATTTTTAAATTGAAAACTTGGGTATTAAAAATTGGAAAATCTTCCAAAACGTGGACAATTTTTTTAAATTTGGCAAATTTTCTCTAAATTGATCAGTTTTTCAAAACTGACACAATTTTTCAAAAATTGCGCAATTCTCCAGAAACGTTGAAAAATTTCTAAAAATTAAACAGTTTTCTAAAATTGGACGATATTCTGAAAATGGGTCGATTTCTTAAAATTTGATTTTGAGCATGTTCTCCAAACCTTGGACAACGTTTTTCTAAAAATTGAATCATTCTTTAAAAACTTGAACGATTTTCTAAAATGTACGAGGTTTTCTAAAACTTGGACCATTTTCCTAGAAATTAGCAAATTTTGTGAAAATTGAACAGCCTTCTAAAAAGATTTTCCAACCCTTGGACAATTTCTAATTTTGAAAAAAAGAAAGTCATTTTTCGGAAGCACTTGGAAGATAATACAGTTTTCTAAGCAGTTTTTCAGATTTCCTGCAAAATTCTAAATTAGAATCTAAATTTTTAAATTTTTGTCGACTTGAGGGTATGAAATCTGAATAAAATTTCCCATCAGAATCCGTCATAATTTTTTTTAAAATTTCGCAAGGCATTTTTGAGGTTATTTTTGAAGCACTCAAAGGTGGAGTAAGATTTGGCCTTCGAACCAATTTTTTTTCAAATTTTGCAGTAATTTTTCAACAAAAACGATGCGAATTTTGAAAAATTTTTCAATTCGTTATTTTATTTGAATTAAAGAAAATGGCATGCGATGAATGGGGGGGGGGGGTGGGTCTCAGAGGGTTCGTCGAGTTTGCTCAATGTTCACCTGTATTTTTGGCGACGGAAAAAGAATAATTTTTATTAATTTTGTTTGAAGACGGAATAAAATAATCATAATTTTATTTGCTTTATTTTTCAGGTAGTTGTTGGACCTAATAGTTACATGGTCTGGGCACTAGATCAAAAACAAAATGTGTACGTGAGACAAGGAATATTTTTCGATTTTTTATTCGGGACTGCTTGGATTCAAGTATCCGGAATTAAAGCCGTACATTTAGTGATATCGTATGTATTTTGAACATTTTTTTCGGTTCTTCATTTTTTGATTAACTCGTCTTTCCTTTGATGCAAATGTATGTATCATGTTTCCATTTTTTTTCAGATCATCGGCTGTTTGGGCTTTGACCTCAGAAGGCACAGTTTTTCGTAGATTTGGCATTTCTCAAATGAACTACATCGGTGATTATTGGTTACAAATTCCTGGCTCGTTTTCATTGATTGCCAGTACGAAATTACGTTTTGAATTTACATTGAATTATGTGCCTATTGAATATTTTTGTAATATTATCAATTTGTTGACAGCTTCGAGCAGCGAAGGATTATGGGGTGTATCGAATGTTACCAAAAGTTTGCATAAATGTGAAACGCACGTGTTGGATTTGCTCAAAAGTGAGGAGAAACTGCCAGAAAGATCGTCGTCAGAAACTACAGAAGACGACGAATGGGAACTCGTTTAAGAAGCGATGGTTTGATTTCAGATTAAAATAACGAGCGAATTCTAGGTTTTATTTTTTAGATTTTTATTTCTCAAAAGAATATTATTTCGTTCAAAACGTTTGATTCTTTCAATTCGTTACCAACCTGTGTATTTTACTAATGTACGTATTGACGTATGCATGAACTTTTCAGATTTTCAGTTTCAATGATTATAAAACTCAATTTTGTCTGTTTTTAATTCCTGTCAAGTCAAGTTCCATGCCTTCGAGGATAATTAGCCTATTTTTTTGTGAACTTTTATCGATGTAATATTACATTTTTTTTTCAAAAATATTTCGTGAATTGTGATATGAGTAAAGTTATAGTTAATAGTACCTATATATTTTTTTATAGTTAACGACATGTACTTTAGTGACATGTGTATTGTATTTGATATGTTTTTTGCATTTATTTGTTTTTTAATTCACTTTTTACGCTAATAAAAGTTTTTTCTTTCTAGGATGAATAAAATTTATTTGAGGTAAGATGATGACATAACTTGCCTCACTTATTTTTTACAAATTATTTTATTTAGTCTTTCCTCTTCCAATATTTTTTTTTTTTACATTTCACTAACAAAATATGTTTTGAGAACTTACTTAGGTGGATGAGTGATTCCAGCCTTCGGGGACTTCTACATGCGATTGATAATATCAATTAATCTGATTAATCTGCTCATCTCGAATTTTGAACTTACTGATTGAAAACCTTGAACTTGAAATTGTTCATTTCCAAAAAAAATCTAAATGCATAAAATATGAATTTTAGTGACACAGAAAACAGAAAAACGTTTTATAAGTACAAACATTCACAAACCTTTGTCTTGAAATCCGGCAACGCGATTATTTTTTTCTCGATCTCATGCTCCGGACCCCATTTCAAATAAGCCACCGAATTGCCTGGAATTTTATGTACAGTCCATCTATCTGGTAATATGTTTTCTCTCAGCATTACAGCATTACCAACATTATTGCTAATTTTGGTATTCTGAACTGGATTTTCAACTATGATATTTTCAATTTTGTAATTTTCTTCGGGCATGAGAGCATTATTGACAATATTGACTTTGTCGTCCATAACTAAGTCTTCGATTTCGATATTTTCAATTTCGTGAATTTCTTCGACCATGATAGCATTATCGACAGTATTGACAATTTTGATGTCCACAAGTGGGTTTCCAATATCAAGATTTTCAATCACGTGATTCAAACTGCTACCAATGCCAATATTTTCGGGGGAAGATTCTACATTTTTACGTTTTGCAGAGCTGGGTGATGAATCCCGACGTCGAAAGTTGTATCGTTTGTTTGACTTTATGGTCCAGTTTTTTGGAGACTTTTGAAATCTACTTGAGGGTGTTCTTAACCCGAACATATCTCCATTTTCCAAATCCATCTCATAAGTATCGATTTTGTCGCTCTTATCGAAATTTAATTCGTAGACATGATCCGCAAAAAATCTTGGATCACTATCTTCAGTTGGTACGTTCTGTTCACATTCTTCTAATCGTTCAGAATCCTACAAAATGAAAAATGTTTTCAATTACCTATGAGTTATATTCGGGTTTTGGATTTTTAATTACCAATTGTTCAGCGAATCGATCGAATTATTCATTAATTATTATACGGTTAAATGTTTTTAAATTAAAATAGGAACTACTCTATGAAATCTGCCTTCCAAGGACGATTTTGTTTTGATTGGTGCACTTGTTTAGTTTCGAATTTAAAAAAAAAATGTTTTCCAATTTCGAATTTTCTCAAAAAAATTTCTAAGCTTAGTTATTTAATGTTTTTTTTTTTTTTTT
The DNA here is from genome assembly GCA_033439095.1 of Pseudococcus viburni. NCBI lineage: Eukaryota > Metazoa > Arthropoda > Insecta > Hemiptera > Pseudococcidae > Pseudococcus > Pseudococcus viburni. Next base: position 146,189 of record JAVBJF010000203.1, read on the forward strand.
TTTTGATTCCAAAGCTCTTATTTTATCAAGTTTTCAAGTTTGCACAATTTTTAGAAATATTTTCAAGTTCAAAAATTTTCTCTACCTACATTTTGTAAAAGTTGAATTTTTTATTCAAAATTAATTTTAGAAAATTGAACTAACAAAATATTGTGGAGAAAATTTAAGCTCGAAAAAAATTCAAGAAAATTGAACTTATGAATTTGGAATCTTTTGAATAAACAATAAATTGTAGAAAGAAATTTGATAACCTTTTTAAAAAATTCAAAATATTTAAATTTTTTTAGAGAATTTAAGATTGGAAAAAGTTTTGAAGAAAATCCAAACTCAAATTTGAAATTTTTTAAAATTTGGATTCGAAAAAAAATTTAAAAAATGAGAAAATATGAAATTGGAGAAAATTTTGAGAACATTTCGAGATGGGAAATTTTGAGAAAATCGTTTTTGAGAAGTAGCAACATCACCACACGAAAGAAAAACGTTTTCCCCATGAGTATAAATAGTCTTTCCGTTTCCCCCTCCCTAATTCTCTCATCACCTGAATGTAGTAATTCTTCTTATCACTACCTACATGAATAAGCATGATGTAACAAATTAAATTTTTCTCCCAATATTACGTGAAATAGTTTTATTTAATTAATTCCCAGTGTACTTCAATTACTATCAGAATGGTTCACCGAGAACTGATTCAAAAAATGATCCAATTTTCAGCCAAAACGAAACCATTCGAAGCTATGATGAATAAGGTACATTATTTATTAATTCTAATTTTACATCAACATAATATTCGTCAATCAATTTACTTTTTATGAGGCTCTACTTATTCATTTTCGTTTTAAAATAATGATTTTTTATTCGACAGATTAAAGTAATATCTGCCGGTAATGGAAAACTAGAGGCTGAAATGAAGGTAGAAGAAAAACACACTAATATTTTCGGTACATTGCATGGAGGCTGTACAGCTACATTAGTGGATTGTATGTCCGGTTACGCTTTATTAACTCATCCTAAATTGGTAGATAATATCACTTCTTCGCCTCATTCTGGTGTTTCCGTTGATATGCATTTGACGTAAGGACTTCACCAGTAGCATAAGACAAGATGAAGAATTCTCATTGAATTTGGTATTGAATGTCATTATTTGTTCTTAGGTATCTTCGCGGAGCTTCGATTGGTGAAGATATTATAATCAAAGCAGATACGACCAAAGCAGGGAAAACTTTAGCCTTTTTGAACGTCACAATTGTAAATAAAAAGGGCGATGTTTTAGCCAAAGGATCTCATACGAAATATATCGCATGATCGTGTTTCAAAGAGTATTACTTTCTTTAGTATTAATTATCGGATGTGATGTTACCATAGAATTACTCTCGTCGAAATCAAAAATACTTTCGAGTTATAAGCTCGTATCAAATAGTTTGTAATAGAAATTTGATGTATTTTCTTCTCGGAAGTTCATTTCGAGGTTTTTCTGTTTGTTGGCGAGAGATACGTAGTCGCCATGTTTGCTTAATGTTAAATATTATTAACAAAGTTGTTGACGTTTTCGTCTCTATTAGTTGATTTTGTGGGTGTTATTAAATTTTCAGTGGAAAGAATAAGAATTAAACTATCATTAAATCATGAACAACTCAGTGAAAACTCCGATTTATATTACGTACATCTGCCAGAAAAGTGAATTTTCATGGTTTTTTATGTATCTAAAAACGGCAGGAAGTTTGAAGTAAAGTAAGAATAATACCTTATTCATTCTTGGGAATATAATATCTGGAACTGCGTTAGGTTTCAATCGTTGTTGACCATCCTCTCTTCTCAACTCTAAATTTTCTTCGCTAAAATGAGTCTGGAAAGCGAAAAATGATTATGTTGAGCAACTGATGCTATGGTTAATTCATCATATACCTATTGCAGTTTAAAAATACTTACTAAACATAACCTAAGATTACCCTCTCGATATTCCAAATTGCAGGCATCGAACCAAATTTTCCTTCTTTCTTTGTTGCTTGGAAAAGCTCGAAGTGTTTGGGCCGGGTATCTGGCACCACAAAGCACGCATTTACTCATAATTTTATTGATGAATAAATAATCAATGAATCACTCGAAAAAAAAACAGTCCTTATTAATTATTAAAGAAATCGAAAATTCGAAGGATTTAAACAATTTCGTTGAAAAAAATGAGAAAACTTCGATTTTCACTTTTCAGTTCCAGATTTTGAAATTTTTGATAAGGAAAAATGTAAACATTGAGGCACGTAATTCGAAGTCGATTTACAAAAAAATTTACTCGGAAATTACATTTTTTTGAAAATTACTCATGAAAAATAAATCTGAAAGTATCAAACCAAAAAAATTAACTCTCTCCCTTTTCCCTTCTCTCCATACCCTCCATACACACGTGATCCTTCCACCCTCCCTCGCTGCCCCACCATCACAGTGGTGTTTGTTTACTCTTTTTCGTGATAACAAATTTATAAAAATTCAAAAACACGTGAAAACGTTGAAAATTTTGAAAAAGTTCCCGAATTCTATCATTATTCTTGATAAAAGTAATAATTTGTGTTACATAATTGTTCTTTCGTGTAATCCACAACATCCGTTGTTCATTTTTTAGTAAATCATCAGTCATGAGCACCACCCGTAAGAGAACCGATGAGAATTCCAAAGAGACCAAAAAACTGAAAAAGAATTCATCGGATTCAGAATCAGAATCTGATTTGAGTAGTGATGGTGATGACGAAATCGATCAAATCTGCGTAAGTAATCAAGTATCTCGAATTCACTCTCACTATGTATAGTTCGTTTCAGCACGATTTTCATGTTTCCCTCAGATTGATTTCTCCGGCTTCGAATTAGCTCCAGAAGATTTCAGCGGAATTCAATTACTTCTGAATCAGCTATTTTTAAAAAACCATCTCGATTTAAACGGGTTAACAAATTTCATCATAGATGGACAACCAGATATCGGATTAGTTATCAAGGTAAACATAAACATTTCACAAAACTGATTTTATTAAAATTTAATTTAATTTTAATATTTTTCCGCAGGAATCTGAAATCGATGAACCATCCGGTAGTTCAGATAATGCAAACGAAGACGACACCGTTTATGGACTAGTGACCGCAATCAACTTAACAAATAACAAAGTAAAACATGTTTTGTTTATCGTGTATGATAACAATGATTTATATTATGTCATAACATTTTTCGCATTTTTTCTAACAAAAATTATTACCAGGAATAATTAAACTGATAAGTTACAGTTTCGACGAAGTAATAAATAAAACAATGCATGTTTTGTGACAGGAATTGAAGTTCGCCTCGCAGTTGAAAAATCTTCTATTAGAATTATCAAAACAACATGCCACCGAAAAAACAAACGATTTTATTGCTTCGTTATTCAACGAATCGAGTAATTCGATAGGATTCCTTATCAACGAACGATACTCAAATTTACCCCCGGCCATATCTGTACCATCTTTGAGTAGACTGAAGTAAGGATTCCATCAAATAAACCAAACTAAAAGAAATATCTCCTAAAAACTTCAATTTTTACTCTCCAGATCCGAATTGGATAAAAAGAGTTCCGAAGACGCTTCTTATAAATTCACCCATTTCATCGTAATGAGTAAATTATACAAAGTACCCACCAAGAAGAAGAAACAAAACACTAAAGATTACGATATCATCTGGAGTAACGCCGAAGACGAGATAATCGATAAAGTGAGTCAATTTTTATTCTAGATATTCATCAGCATCTCATAATTACATATTGTTCTATCATAATCAGGAAGCAGATGCACGATTCGAATACAGCGTAGCTGACGAAAGTGATTCAGCTTTGGGTGGTTCCTGGACCGAAGACGATATCGAATTGTTACCTTTCAGAAGAGTTCTCGCATTCACTGCTCATAAACTCGATTCTATTTTGAAAGAAGCTTCCGAACTTGCTAAATAAATTTTCTGTTTTTTTCTACGCTGTTTTTCAATTTCGTGAAAATCCTCGTATTTTCCACTTCCACTTTTTAATAACGTTAATTTTTTTTATTACCAAGAAAACTCGCGTGTAACAATATTTAATGAGCGTTCATACAGTGAAAATGAAACAAAAATTTTTTCAACAGAAAAATAATAACGTTGATATTTCTACCGAAACCATTTACATACATTTACGAATGAGTATACAGAGTAATCAATTTTCCTTACAGTTCCAAATGATTTAACATTAAAAATACTGAGATATTTAAACTAACCAATAGGTAGCAATTTGTCGGTGATACTTTCACAGCCGAAATCACGTTCGATTACTTGCACCTGAAATCAAAGGAAATTATTACCAACATACGTATCACAAATTTCATGTTTTATTACAGAATAAAAAATGTAATTTACGATAAGTCGTGTTCTCAACATGACATATTCTACTTCATATCCCACCAATTGATAAAGAAAAGTTATATAAGACAGAAAATAATAAAAAGCAACTTAAAACCATTTTTCATGTAAGAATGTTACAAGATGAAGATGACATTTCAAGGAAATTGTCAGTTTGGTGATGTAATCAGATATTCTGTCTCGAGAACTTTGTCTGGGTTTCAGATAATATCAAAATTTACGTATTTGATTCATAAGGTCGGTCAAAAAATTCATATTTTCATTCTCAAGAGTTTAATTAGTCCAATTCTAACCGAAACAACAATGGTAAATTTATGACGAATGAAAATTGCGAATTTTTTTCTTTTACACGAAAAGTTGCCACGTTTGTATGCTAATTTCGGAATTGAAATCACCATTTTCAGCTCAAAAATGCAGCTTGTTTTCCTTCCATTTATTGAATATTTATCGCACGTTCTTGAAAAAATTCATCACCTTGAAATATTCGCACGTCTCTTCCTCCCTCCCACTACAATAATCATTATTAACAGCACAATTCAATACACTTACGTCAAATCTTATTGCAAAAAAAGCGTAGCGGTGAGTTCTAAAGTACATCATTTAATGGCATATTTGACTGAGTCTACGTATTTGGTATGCATTCCTTTGGCCAATATATCGCCTGAAGCCTTATTGGTAATGACTGCTTCTGAAAAACCCATCGTTTTTCCAACCCGAATGGTATCTGCTTTGATCACAATCCGTTCATTGAGTAAACCAGGTTTGAGATATCTGAAATGAATCGTCGATCAAGTTGAACGACCTTTTTGTCAATTACCATATACGTGAAAAAAGCTAATTTAATTGGTAGTAAATAAAGAAAGCATCTTAGCTGTATTCTAATGCGATGCTCATTTCCGTATACGAATAATATTAATACCCTTCTGCGTTGTCATTTCCATAATTTTCCCGTGTAAATGAAGCACCCAATTATTACAAGGTCATGACCAAAATGTTTGTATTGAATTACTAATCGTCGGTAATTAGTATTACGTAAGTAGAGAGCTGTTCAAATTTCGATGACGTAATTCCAACTTACGAGATGTTTAAATCGACAGAGACTCCGTTTCCTTTCCTCGGATGAGTGCTCATTGCGATTGACGTACAAATATCTATTAAAGTAGCTGTAAATCCGCCATGCAAGGAACCATATATATTCGTGTGTTCTGGTCCAATTACCATTTCGCCGACGAAACTGCCATTTCCAGCATAAATAACTTCTACCTGAAAAAAAACCTCATAATTAGAAAACACAAGTGGAAAATTACTAATAAAATTTGAATATTTCCAGGAAGTCTGAAAAAATTCGTCGATTTACAAAACGTTCGTTTCAGGTGTATCCAAGAACACAATTATTTAAGTGATTTTCTTTGTTCGGTCACATTTACATATATTTGTGTCCTTTCGTACAATATGATTGCGTTGTAGAACCGGTTACTTAAACGAGAAAATTAAATTAATTACGTTGCAAAATTTAGACAACTTTAGTCCAACTGTCATTCTTCGAATGAATTTCGCAAACAGCAAAAATTTACGAAGGTTCCCTTCATTTAACGATTTTCCAATCAAATTAGATACAATCAGACAAGTTTGCTGCACTTTTGAAATAAATACTTAATGATCTTCGTGATCTCGGCGACAAGTAGTTCAGTCGGGTCAGCAAAATTGAATATTAATGCCTACAAAACAATTATTTTCTAGTGCCCTATTATTTTCCTTTTAGACGAACGTGCATAAATTAATAGGTCGCAATCGAGGAACTAAAGCATTCTTTTAAAAATGCACTATTTCACGTTTGATGACTGAAATGAAAATAATCGGGCGGATACGTGTACCAAATACGTTGTTGGCTAAATAATGACTCATTTTATACTTCAAATTATAAAATAAGCGACAAATGGTGAAATATTTATACTCCACTCGAATCAAATGATAAGAGAATATCAAGAGGATTAAGATAAGGATATGAACATAGAACTTACTTTTTCTAAAACTTTATCGTGTGAACTTCCTTGGGTTATTTTCTTCAAAATATCTCTAACAGAAGCTGTTTCATCTTCTGCTTCTGCAACACCGTTCATTTCCCTTTTACAAAGTACCTCAGTCATATTTTAATTCGTGTTTTACGATTAACGATACAAATAACAATCACAGTAGAAAATCTTGACTGCTTATGAAGTGTGAATTAAGTAAGCATGGGTGAAATATGCACTGCAATATGAAAAAATCAATAAACCCCGAACGTTTAACCAGCCGCCAGCGACACGTTCACAATTCCGATCTGCTTATCACGATAAATTTGAAAATTTTAGATTTTAATGATAACGCCATGCTATTTTATAGATTACGTAAAAATGTTGAATAGTTGAAATTACGCGAATCGAGAATATTATTCGGCGGAGAGAAAGTTGGCAAAGACTTTACTTGTAGAAACCTGTTACGAAGACTGCGATAATTAATTTTTCTCGGTACAATTTTGACGAGTTCCGGCGAGGCGGCGATATCTATCATGTTCCAACCTTTCAGGTGAATGGCTGGGACAGGTGATAATTTGTGGGGGCGGGAGATGAGCAGCCAATGATATTTCAATATTGGTTATTGTTCGTTTGTAAATTGAACGCTAGGCAGTGTAATGAACAGACAATTTATTATTTTATTTTATTTAAAAAAATTCTGCACGTACGTTTCAAACAATTAAAGAAATGAATTTTTAAGTGTATTCGTTTTACTTTAGAAATTTATTTATTTATTATGTAAACCGTCTCCACAAAAAGATGTCGGGGGAGGGGGGGATTGAAAAAACTAGAAAATATATTACGATGACTTTACATTTTACAAACTTAAAATTTTCAATTTTTAAAGAAATGTTTCAAATTTTAATAAAGAATTCAATTTCAAATTCATCATTGAAAAAGTTTCAAGAATTGAAAGGCACGAAAAAAAATCGTTGAAAAATTATTTGTATTTATGTAGTGTAGTTAAATGAAAGTTAATAAACGAGCAATTTCAAAAAAATTGAACAATTTTCCAGCACTTGGATTTATTTTTTGAAATGTAAGCAAAAGCAATACTGAACTGAAGATGATTCATTTCGAATATGCAAATGAAATGTTGATCGGTTGAAGATTACTTATAATGTGTATAATACTTACTTCAGGTAAAAATTATATCAATTTTAAAATAATAATTTTGACGTACTTGATGATGATGATAATACCTGTCTTACTGTGGTACTGATACTAAATAGATATAGAAAAATGTATGCTAAAATCATTTCAAATCAAAGTACCTATCCTCCCGAAAAGAAAAAAAAAACAGTGAAAACAGCTCTTCTTCGATTTGAAACGCATTCGAAATGAACAAAATGAAAAATTTTCGTTGATAAATTCTAATCGATACAGATAATGTATAATTTTTAAGATAGGCTGTTGGCACCGAATTCCTTCCTTTTACTTTCTCAAAATCATCAAGAATGATTTAATCAAATTTTTACACTGATGAAGATCAATTATTTTTGAATCAATTTTTTTCTATTGATGTGATTTTATTATTTCAAACTAGAATGTGGTTTCATTTAATATGATTTTATTAGCTGAATACTATACTTGATCGTTTTCCCTAAAAAGTTTTTAATTTAAATCTCAATTTAAAATTAAAATACTTACTCGAATCGTTACAAATTTTAAAATGTCTCCGAAAATATCGAAAAATTGGGAGAATTTTTCACGTAGGTAACTATGAACGAAAAACAATTATAAAACTGAAAAAAATCATATAAAACTTAAAATGATACGTATTATGAAAAAATTAAATCAAGGTTTGGAAGTTATTGAACAATGATCTCAAAGTTCAACATTTTTTTTAAATTGGACTTCCAAAAATTGATCGATTTTTCAGAAGTCAGACAAATTTTTTACAAAATCGGACAGATTTTCCAATCAATTTTTAAACTTGGATCAATTTTTGAAAATTGGCTGTTTTTAAAACTGTTTAATTAGAAAATTTAAAAATTTTCTGAACTTGGGGGCATTTTTTTAAAAATTAGACGAGGTATTTAAAAGACAATTTTCCAAAAATTGGACCAATTTTCCAAAAATTGGACCAATTTTTTAAAAATTGAGTAATTTTTTCAAATTTGACGATTTTTTAAATTTAAACGATATTGTTTGTAAATTTAAAACATTTCAAAATTGAACTAGGTACTTAATTAGTTCTAAAAGTTGAACAATTTTATTAAAATTGAATTTGTGGTAGGATTCTAAAAATTGAATATGTAAATTTCTAAGATTAGAATATGATCGTTTCTAAAAATTTGATTATTTTCTGAAAAATTAAAATTGAATACCTACTTACTTCATCTTTTAAAAATTGTAGTGTTTTCTAAAATTCTACCATTTTTTTAAATTAGCCGGTTTTCTTAATAATTTACCTTGGTAGGTAACTAGATAATTAGGGATCACGTCGTATAAATCGAAAAAAAGTCAAAATTTCAAAAATTACCTAAAAAAATCGAAAAATTTCAAGATTTTTCTGAACTGTTTCAAATCAATAAAATGAATATGTCTAATTAGTTGAACTTATTGTGACATTTTAATAATTTTTCCACCTTGTATTAGATCACTAAAGTCATTCAACAAAAATTAAAATTTAAAAACCTTCGAAACCAACATTTCTTATTTAAAATTGAAATCAGATCGATTTTTTTTTTTTGGAAAATGAACAGTTATCCATGATTGGATTTGCCAATTTCTCTCCCTTCCCCCCTCGAGAAAAAACTTACAAGAATTTTTTTTCATTGTTCATTCATTTTTGAACTTTGCCTTGGTAACGATGCTTTCAGCTTTCTTAAAATGCATTTTTGATACCTAAATTAAAAGAGAGTGGATTTCCCTGCCCTCGTAATTTCAAATGTGTGTGGTTTGAATTAAAAATTTCTCAGTCTCTTTGAACATATTCTCGAAATAGAAATTTTTTAATATTATTCACTGCTTATTACAAAAAACTACCTACCTATGTCCTTGTTCCTTCACCAACTTAATTATGGGTTTTCGCCTTAATCCGTTGAATTTTTAACTTGACTCGCTCATTATTACGATACTGGTTTAAGTAAATCCATAATCCTACGATTATTCAAAAACTTCCAACAAAAGAAATTCAAAGTACAATGTAAAAAAATAAGCATCTTTATTACAAAAGTATTTTGGTCAGTCTATTCGTTTTTTCACTATACATAAATAAATACATAATATAACAATAAAAATACACTCCATAACACGATTTTTTTCGCATAATACATACAAAATAAGAAAAAAAAAATATTAAAAAAATTCAAAATACTCGTATTTTTCATTCTAACGAACAGTGTAATAAATAAACATTGGATAAAAATAACAAGACGTAAAAAATGGCCAAATTTTTGATGTAATACATAAAAACGATGGTAAAAAATTAATTTATCATCTTGAAATATTGCTGTAATTAGCATCTTTCTCTCTCTGTTTTTTGAATGGATTCCACGTCAATTTTTTCTGCGTCGAAACCGAACCCGATGGGCTATGTTGATACGAACTGTTACGGGAATTCGTTCCTCCGCTTTCGCTGCTATTGCTGCTGTTCACAGTTTTGCTTTTAGGCTGCAAATGCGAATTTTAAGTTTGAAAATTTTTCCGACGTTCTAGGAGTAATTTTTATTTTTCGGCTTACTTTTAAATAATTTCTATCCATTGGAGTGACTATTTTTAACGAAAGAGTGTCACCGGAATCTTTAATTAATTTAACCACTTCGTCGTGATGGGCCCATTTGACATCTTTTTCGTTTATCGATACAATGAAATCACCTTCTTTCATGCCTGCGAACTAAATACGAAAAATTTAACCTTCATTTTAATTTCCGAATTTGAAATCGACTGTAGGTGCCTTCAGTACACAACATATGCAACACTTACGCGAGCCAACGATCCGGAATCAACGGTGGCAATAATAACAGGCGCATCTCCTCTGACACTGAACCCGAACCCGGAATCGGAACTGCCGGTTCGTTGCAACTGAATATTTCGCGGCACAGTCCAATGATGTTTAGCCGAGAATATAGCGACAGGTCCTAGACGATAAAATAAATCTTCTACCGGTAAATGGGCAAAATCAGGCGGTGTCAGTGATAACTGGAACTTGGAAGATGCTAAAATGAAAATTCGCCATTAGTCTTCGCGAGTACGTCTCGTACGGATCAAGTATTCGAGTAATAAAAATTTAATGATCGTTTTTTCTCTTCAAATTTTAAATACCGTGGAATATCTACTCGTGTAGTTTATTATATCAATAAACCAGTTGAAATAATTCATATTTGCATAAGTATACGTACGTTCTATATTAGGAGGATCTAGGATCTCGCTGAAATCGTCGTCGTCGTCATCTATGTTTTCGTACGCTTTGATCGTACGATCGTGCGATTTGGTCAGCACGTGGGATAGGAAATGTTTGTTTCGCAGTTCTCGGCATAGTCTCAGGATTCGGTGAGCTTCTTCGTGAAATAATAGAGCTGATTTGAAGTGAGCTTTTCCTAAACGAAAAATAAAATTAGAAAATTTATCGGAAAAGTTGGGTTGGTTTCGGGAGCAGTTTTTGACGATGTAGAAATATCTCCAGGAGAGGATCAATTGTGTCAAATTTTTCAGAAACTGGTTCAAAAATTCTTGGTGAATATTTTTTCAAGAATTACTTGGTGAACAAGAAATTCAAACATCCGAAGTATGTATGGATCATACTTCACTCATTCAGCTTTAGAAAACAATTCAGTGGTTCTCAAAATAAGACTTTGAAATCGGTTCAAGTACTCTACAGGAGAGAATTTTGAAACAAGTCCAGTAGTTCCCAAAATGAATATTTTTGAAATCAATTCAAAATTTCTCTAAAAAAGAGGATTTTGAAATCGGTTCAGTGGTTCCTAAAATGGATCTTTATGAAATCAATTCAGCAGTTTTCGAAAAAAGAGGATTCTAAACCGGTTCGGTGGTTCCCAAAATTAATAATTCAGCAGTTCTTTAAAAATAGGATTTTGAAACCGGTTCAGTGGTTCCCAAAATATATATTTTTGAAATCGATTCAGTAGTTTTCTAAAAAAGAGGGGTTTTGAAACCAATTCAGTGTTTCCCAAAATAAGCTTCTTTTAAAAAATGAATCAAAGAAAATTACAAACGTAAAATAAGAATCAGTTCTGTTCATTCATTTTTTGAAACCAGTTCAACCGTCAAATCAGTGGTTCACAAAAAGAGTGAGATTTTGAACCGGTTCAATGTTTCCCAGAAACAGCGTTTTTAAAAATCCATACAATGGTTCCCAGAAGGAGGGTTTTTTATAACCAGTTCAGTGGTTTCCAAAATGAGCATAATTTCAAAAACAGACAAATAAAAGAGACTTACTTTTTGTTACATTGTTTTAAAAACCAGTTCAGTGATTCTCAAAATGAATAATTTTTTTCGAAAAATTAAGCAAACGAAAAATCCGAGCTAAATGAATTGGCTAAATTTTGTGCACTCGTTTATTTGCTTCAGAAACTGGTTCAATGGTTCCCAACATCGTACCATTTCGAAAAATGAACCAACAAAAATTAAAATGTGTAAATATGGATCACATTTTAACCATTAATTTATAAAATTGATTTAAAGGTCCCTAAAATGGTTCAGTGGTTCCCAAAATGGAGCTTTTTTAAAAAACGTGCGAATAAAAAATTCCGTTATTTAGATCACGTTTTGTTTGTTCATTTTTTATAGAACTGGTTTAGTGGTTTCAAAAATGAGAATTTTTTTGAGAACAACCTAACAAAAATTCAAATTATTCCTCAATTTTTTAAAAACCAGTCCAAAGGTTCCCAAAATGGACATTTTTTTCAAAAATCAGCAAAAAATTCTAACATTCATCTAAATATTGATAAAATTTGGACTTCTAATTTAACTGGAACCGGTTCAGGGGTTCTAAAAATGGGTATTTTTTCAAAAATGAACCAACAGAAAATTCCAACCTTGAAAATATGGATATTGTCGCGTTCATTCATGTTTCAAAAATCAGTTCAGTGATTCCCAAAGTGGTCATTTTTCAAAAAATTCTCGCAAAAAGAAACCCTACCAACATCCCAATCAACATATTTAATTATACTGCATTTACCTAATTGCTGGCGTTGTTCATCGGTAAACGACGATGAATATATCTCGTTCAGCGGAGTCGTATGCATAAGTTGCAACATTCTTTTCGTGTGGCAGCTCAATTCTTCTAATGATTTCACTAACATGCCGACTGCACTGTGATAATGTGCAATCGCTGCATAATGTTCGCGTTTCACTTGAGTCAAAGCGATCCATGAATATGGAACGTAATCTCTAACCGCCGGTACTGATATTAAATTGTAAACTAGCGAGTAAACATCGGCAACCTATAAAATAGCAGTTTGAATTTTCATGCTCGTTAAATACATTTACGTATGGTACGCAGCGTTTCGAAATAAGCATAAGCTGCAGTACGATTTTCTTTTCTTATTTAAGTATTTTATTCACCTGAGCTGCTTCTTGAGCTAGATCTAGCGAAATATCTACGTCTCTTTTGTCTTGCGATTGTAATTCCAATTTTTCGAATAGACATTCTCGAGCTTGAGCCTGCGTAAACAATTAGAATTTAATTTCTCTGATTAAAGAATAAATACATAGGTAGATATTTTGAAAATAAGGAAAGCGAGGGGGTAAACATGTTTTTGGATTTTTTTTTAATAGAAGCTTTACAATTTGAAGGAAACTTCTTCCCATATATTTTTTTGTCTCTCAGCCTCCTAGAAAGGATATATATGGGTTCCCAAAATATGTCAGGCATTTAAAAAAAAAAGTAAGTACAAGTAATGCAGTCAATTATTTAAAAAATTTATATTTTTTGAAAAACTGATAATTTTATAGATAAATTCTAAACAGTTTTTGGGACACCATGTTCAAATCGATGTTTTTCCAGATTGTGTGTCTAAATTGTGGTTTTAGGGGAATCTATGCCCAAATTGGTGTTTTCCAAACATTAAGTCCAAATTGAGAATTTTGAGGCATTATGAACAGAATGAAATTTTTTGGAAGACTGTCCAAATTGAGAATTTTGAGATATTAGGTCCAAATTAATTTTTTTGAGAGGCTATATAAATTTTTAGGACACTATGTCCAAATTGTGGTTTTTTGGAAATCTATGTTCAAATTAGCGTTTTTCAAATGTCCAAATTAAGAATTTTTAGACACTATGTTCAAATCAAAATTCTTCGCGAGACTGTTCAAATTTTTGGGACATAGGTGATGTCTAAACTGAAAATTTTGAGACGATGTCCAAATTGAAAATTTTGATACCCTGTATTCAAAATGAGATTTTTTTGAGATACTATAAAGTTTTGGAACATTATATAGGGTGTTCCATGAATCGTCCGCCAAACATATTTCTTCGGATATAACCGAGTACCACTAAAAAAAACTTGGGATGAACATGTTGTCTGTTTTGAAAATTGAAGGGGCAAATTCTGCTTCTAAAAAAATCACGTCAACATTTTTTTTCAACCGTGGGAATGGATAGCACTTCGAAAACTGAACAAATTTTTACTTTATGACTTTTTGCCTATCTTTAAAATTGAAGGAGCTACAAAAAAAAATTGTTCAAAAAAATCCTAAAAAAATGAACTGATCCAGGAAATGTAGCCCCTTCATTTTGGATGTTGAGCAAAAAGTCTACAGAACAAAATTTCTTCAGTTTTCAACGTATTATCCATTCCCTTGGTCAGTTCATTTTTTGAGGATTTTTTTGTAGCTCCTTCAATTTTAAAGATTGGCAAAAAGGTCATAAAGTGAAAAGTTGTTCAGTTTTCAAAGTACTATCCATTCCTTCAGTTGAACAAATTTTTTGACGTGATTTTTTTAGAAGCAGCATTTGCCCCTTCAATTTTCAAAATATGCAACATGTTCATCCCGTTTTTTTTTTAGTAGTACCCGGTGATATCTGAAAAAAATATGTTTGGCAGACGATTCATGGAACACCCTGTAGTAGATATCTTTTTAAAAAATGATATTATCATCGAAATGATGGATTTTCAAGTTTTAAAGCCTATTTTTCTTTTTCCAAATTTTCCGAATTCGTAAGAAATTTCAATAAATTGAAAATGACAATCAAATTTGACACTGTCATTATGGTAATTTTTCATATTTTTTCGAATTATTTTTCGACATTTGATAATCTAAAACAGTAATGATACTTGACTTTTTTCGTGTCATTTCAATATTTGACATTTTAGTACTTCAGAATAAAATATTTAAAAATTCCAAGTTTTTTAAATTTAACAAAATGTCATAATGTGCATGGTGCCCAAAAGTTGATCTTCAGCACTACAACATCGATTTTTCGGAGTTTAGATCAACCCCTTCAATTCTTGATGGTTCTTAAATTACTATTTAAAATTTTACATTCTGCATTATCCTACATCATTGATTTTTTATCCGAAATTTCGAATTAATTTTTGGGACTTCAACTCAAGAAGTTCGAAAAATCAAAAAATCACCAATCTGCGAATTTCCAACTCTCTGATTAAACTCTAAAAAATATTTTGGATCAAAATTTGAATCATATCACAGGAACCGCCAAAGACTGCTAGAGAGAAGGAAGGGATTTAAAAAAATTAAAAATCACCATTTAAAAAATTTCAAGAGCTCATACCTCAACTTTCAAAAATTCAATGGTTCTAAAAATTTGTACGGGCTATTTTCAGCTCAAAATCGACTAAAATTTTCACATTCCCCTCTCTCCCCATCCCTCCTACCACTCACCAGCATCAACTGTATCAACATATCCATCATATGCGGAGCCAAATCCATGCTAGGAGCGTTGGTAAAATTCTCCTGAATATACGTAAACGTTCCGGCAGCCCTGAGGAAATTATCCACCGCTTGATCGAGGCCTTTACTAGTCAGACGATCCTGCTTGGCGCCCATTTGCGTATAAATAGCCGCCATGTTGAACAACACGCAAGCTTTTTCAAAAGCAACCGTTCGCTGGCAACTTGGCACACCTGTTAGCGAATCGTACCTGGAATCGAGGGAGCAGAAAAATTAGGTTAATGCAAATTGCGCCGCCATGTAGATTTTTTCACGTTGAATAAACAAAAAATATAGCCAAGGAAGAACAATCGAGGCGATTCGATGATGCATAAGTATAGCGATGATACATTAAGTAGAACAAAGACCAATGAAACGGTTAAAACTGTTATATATTTTTATAGAGTATAACGTAACCGAGGTATATTACCATTCGAAATATATGCCCAAACTTCTATCCGGAGGAAAGAATCTTCTTTCGACGAAATACAACTGGTTGTAGTATTGAAATAACAAATTTATCCCAGAATTGTCTCTGTGCGGTGTTCTCATAGCCTAGTAATTGGATAACGTTTACATTAGCCAAATTTTATAGATCATATTGCGTGCCAAAGCTAACAGCCCACAAACGTTACGAATCGTGCGTGCCAAACTTCATTAGCTCGCCCATTACCGAACCAAAAGCGGCGCAAATTCGTCTAAAAAAATACCTACTTGTCTCATATTCATAAATTCTTTTATAACATCCTCGTATTCGTTTCCATCTTCGCTGTAGTGCTCCAAAATGAAATCCTGAAAGTCGATAGCACGTCGTTAATTAAATTATTGCATAAATTATTCGTAAATTTTCATCCAACTGTGCCCATGGATTCGAATAAGTATTAAATTGTTATATCTTGATATGCAAAATGCACCTAACACGTTTACGATTCAATTTTTTCCTCCGCAAACGACGTTATTAAATTTATGTTCTTTCGTCTTGGATATCGAATAATTCGTGAGAATGTATAAAAAACGTCTTGCTCGTCGCTGTCGTATCAAAATCAGGTTTTAATTTATCGGTGGTTATGTCCGAACTCATCTTCGTCTGGTTTTGAAATTTCCAAAATGATTCAGTGTACTTTTTTTTTACAATATTTTTACGCCTTGAAATATACGCAGGTTTATGATTCATCGAAAACAATCTTCCAAAATCTTTTTTCAATCGTGGCAATTAAAATTGATACGGTTTTTTCCAATATTTGATTTACCCGTTTCAACCAAGTAAATAGAATTTTCGAAACAGTTAGATTTTGAAATTTTTATGACGTCGATGCTTACGTACGACCACAAAAGAGGCACCAATAAAACCGAAACCATACCTAGGTAAATAATAATACCACTTGGATGAACGAATGTTTACATAGTTGCTATTTTTTTCAAGGTACCTATAATTAAGCCAAATGCGTTCGATAAACTTGAAAAAAATTGGTAGGTACTTTTAAGGCTTCAATTTCTCTACCACTACTAGTTTTTTTGTCGCTGGTGATGAGATCATGTACTACGTTGGTAATTTTACAAATAAAAACGTCGAGTGGTTATTTTATTATAGGTACCTAGATCTACGTGAATCAGTGACCAGCTCCTAAATAATTTTGCAGCGAAGGGGATTTCGACGATTAGGTCCAAATTTATTCCAAGTTCAAATTTTTTCAACTCTAAATTTTTTCAGTTGCTTTAATTATAATTTTTTTGTTTAAAATTGCATCCAATTTTGAAATGTTTCTGTACGGAAAATAACGTTTTTCCGGTGACTGAGGCGCGTGAATAGAAGCGAGTGTGATAAATCGAAAGTACCGAGAATCGTCTGGGAAATTCTTCGGATTTTCCCGGGCGAAAAAAATTTATCGAAAATTTGTAGGTTAGGTGAGGTTAGGTTAGGTTAGGCTAACCGAGTCTGGCCTATCCTTACTACCGAACCGAAATTAAAGCTCACGATTTAAGCGACGAAAAATTAAAGCGATTTGAGTCGAAAATTGTGAAAATTAGAAATCGAGTTTTCCGATGTCGCGGAAAATCTTCGTGCGAGTTTTCCGGTCTACGGTACCGTACGTGGAAAATCGCTAGTCTTTACTTCACGTAGAATTGCGAAAAGACGAAAAACGAATTACGATTATAATTTCTATTTTTTTCGAAAAATAGAAAGTCAAGAAAAGATTTCAACGCAAATACTCGAGAAAGAATCGAACTCAAATTTTCATTTTATAATGTCATATTTATTATTCGAAATAAAATGACAAAAACGCGTATCGACCGAGAATTTTCCGGTGAAAATTCCGACCGTAGAAAAAATATAAACTTAATACCTCAACGAATGAGAGTAGAAACGATACAACAGAGTTCAACGATCGAACTCAAACCGAAATAGAATTAAAAAACGAAATTTTGGCCGTAGCCACCGATTTGTACGATTTAACAGCCGCGTATAATTAAATTAAAAAAGAAAAAAAAATACGTACACGCGAGAATCGAAAATATTTACAACACCGCCCCTCGGACAAAATTTAAATAAATAAAAAAATTAATTATCGAAAATTAATTTGGCGAGTTTTTCGAAAACTACTCTGGTCGTTGATTTCGTCATCAAATCGGCCAGGTTATCGGTGGAGGCGATTTTTACAAGATGAATAATCTTGTTATCAATCACGTCGCGAATATGATGATAAGATACGTCGATATGCCGTGTTCGTCGCGATTCGTTCGTGTTGGCTATCGATATTGCCGCATTTGAGTCGCAGTACATAGGAACTGTTTCAACGCCGATACCGAGGATGTCGAAAAATTGGACCCAAGCATTTGCTTGCTTCGCGGCGATTGAAAGAGCGACGTATTCAGATTCGGCGGACGACGTAGAAACGCAGCCTTGTTTTCGCACATACCAATCGATTACGTTTCCGTGCCACGATACTACGATGCCAGTGGTGGATTTTCTATCAAGCTGATCGCCGGCGAAATCGGAATCTGCGAAAACTCGAAGCGGGTAATTATAATTTGTACGTTTCTTGTATACCAGATTAATCGAACTTGTAGTTTTCAGGTAACGAAGAATACGTTTGGCGTGACCAAAGATTTCTGCGTTTGCGACGTGCTGATACCGACTCAGGAAGTTCACGGCGAAATTTATATCCGGTCTGGTTCCTCGAGCGATGTACGAGAGCGAGCCAAGAATTCCACAAACGCGGGTTTCGAACGATTTATCGAGTACGGTGTTAGCGATTTTCAGATTCGGTTCCATCGGCGTCGCGATCGGATTGCTATCGAGTAAGTCGTATTCGTTAATTAACTCTTTAATATACGTACGTTGGTGAAGATAAGTTTCGCCGATTTCCTTATTTTGTTCGATCTCTATCCCTATGAATTTTTTTGTTTCTTTTAGATCGCGGATACCGAATTCCAGGTTCAGCTGTTCGACGAGCCAATCGATTAACGCGTCGTCGAAGCCGGTGATGAGAAAATCGTCGACGAAAATTATGAAGATACATCGAAGCGTATCTCCTTCGGCGTTTACGAAAACGCAGGGATCATTCGGCGATTGACGGAAACCCAATTTTTCAAGTACACGCTTCAACTTTTTGTTCCAATTCGTTGGAGATGTTCTGAGCCCGTATAACGATTTTTTCAGCACGAAGACAACATTGAAGCGGACCGATGTACCTTTTGGCGGCTTAAAAGCTATCACCCGAGATGCGTCGCCGTTCAGGAAAGCCGTCGAGACGTCAACCTGCCTCAGCTGCCAGCCATTCTCGGTAGCCAAGCTGATTACCGATCGGATTATCGGCGTATTTACCGTCGGCGCGTAAGTCTCGTCGAGCTCGTATTTGTGAGTATCCTTGTATCCTCTTAGAACCAATCGTGCCTTGTATTTGACTTCGTGACTAACGCTAATTTTCTTTTTCAGCACCCACTTGGTATCGACGAGTGAAAAGTCGGTGCCTTCGAGTTCTTCGATCGTCGATTCGTACCAGACATCCTTCAAGATCATCGCATCCAGCTCGGCTTTGATTGCAGCCTTCCAGTGTTCGCCTTCTGGACCATTTACAGCTTCGTCGAACGTAAGTTCATGTTCATTATCCGTAGAAATAAACACTGCATATTTTATCTGTTCGTCGTCGTCGCTTAAATTTGTTTTGACTGCAATCGCTGAAGTTTCGGCATCGATTTCGACTTCGTTTTCCGCCGTCGCTTCGTTCGTTTCAGCCGCGCTGGAATTTTCGTTTGTTCGGTTCGCGTTCTCCGGTAGATAGTCCGAGTACAGCTTATTCTCATCGAAGATCACGTTCGACGAATAGGTAATTTTGTTTCGATTTACATCGAGCAAAATATACCCAGTTTCGGTGTAGCCAACCAGCATCCGTTCTACAGATCGCGATTCCAGCTTCGTTCGTTTTTCCTTCGGTACATGAACTCTGGCGACGCAGCCAAAGATCTTCACATACGAAAACGTCGGTGGTCGGCTAAACCACAATTCGTACGGGCTTTTCTCCGCTTCGTTCGATGTGTGCGGAAGTCGATTGTACAGAAAGTTCGCAGTGTACAGCGCGTATGGCCAAAATCTCGCCGGAAGCTTCGCGTCGAATAGAAGAGCTCGTAGTTTTTCCGAAATCGTTCAAATAAATCTCTCAGCGGTTCCGTTGTGCTGGTGCTCGTACGGTTCTGAAGCTACGATTCTCATGCCGAATCCCTCGGCGACCTCGCGGAATTTCCTGCCGAGGAATTCCGTCGCGCTGTCGCATCGAATCTGCTTGATTGGCCGGTTCCAAATATTCGTGACAATGCTGGAGTACTTTTCGAAATAAGTACCAACCTCCGATCGATTTTTCATCGCAAAAGTCACCGCGTACCGAGTGAAGTCGTCGACGAACGCCGCAAAATATCTCTCACTGTCCAGTGATTCGCTGATTTGGCCCAATATATCGACATGTACAATGTCCAAAGCCTGAGTCGCTCGATGTCGCGTTTCGCCGTAGGAGCCTTTGTTTAGCTTGAGCGCAGACTTTGCATTCGTTCATATTTGGGCTGTCGTGTTCGGTGCAGGAAATTTCGGGAATTTTGTACATCACCGTACGGCTGGGATGTCCGAGTCTCCGGTGCCAAAAGGCGTTGAGCGCGTATTCGTCATTTTCGCCGGAATCATCGTCGATACTTCGCCGAATTTGGAATCGTACCGTGTACAAGCCATTCGGCTGTATCGTCACTTCGGCCAGCTTTTCTCCGGTGTCTCAATGAACGATTTTGACTTCTTCGCTCACGATAGTATCGTAACCAAGTTCGCGTAGCTGATTTACCGATAGTAGATTACCGACGAGATCAGGAATGTAGCTTACGTTTTCCATACGATAATTAATTCCAAATTCGCTTTTCAGGTTCAATTTTCCAACGGATCGACGAGTTACAGTTGCGCTTTTCTTCGCCACGGAAATTCGTTCGTTCTTCGAAATTGGCTGCTCGTGTACCAGGATCCCGCCGACGTTGATCATGTGACAGGAGGGTGCCGGAATCTACGATGAAGGTAATATACTCATCGTTATTTTCTACGCTGATTTCGTTGCTTTTCGTCGATAGTGTCGCTGCCGGTGATTCGGTCATCGTCGCAATTAGGGCTTTCGGTCTGCTCGAAGCTTCGCCGCTGCTACTCGCCGTTGGTTTTGCCGTCGTCGCATCGTTCTTGTTTTCGCTCGTTCGTTGGGAATTCGCTTTGTCGCCGTATCGAGGGCATTCCTTTCCGATGTGTCCGTGGCCGCCGCACCGATAGCACTTTATTTCGCCCCTGGGGGAGGAATTCTTTCGGAAATCCCCAGGGTTCCGGCAACTTTTACCATGATGCCCGAATTTCTTGCATTTATAACATTTCGTTCGTCGCTTGTCGTTACCGTCGCCGCTACGCTTATTTTCGCTATTCGCCGCAGACAGAGCCGTACCCTTGTTTTTGCTGGGACCGTCGATTCGTTTTTCTTCGTCGCTCGTAAGTAGATCGGCCAGGATTTTCGGATCGGCCTTCGTAATTCCGATCACGGCTTCGGCTGATTTTCTGGCGATGTCCCATTTTGGTCGATCTCGAATTCCGGTGTTCAAAAATGAATACTCTTCTGCTGGCGTAACCTTTGTACCGGCGGCGGTCATTTGCATAACCAAATTGGAGACTTCTTCGCAGTATTCTTTGGCGCTCTTGAACGTATCAATGTCTATTAGTGCGAGTTTTGCTCGGCAAGCTATAACGATCGTTTCATTTTCTTTACTGTAGCGTTGATCGAGTTCGGCCATAGTTTTGCAGGATCGTTTTCTTTGCGTATAAGTCTGAAGACGGCGTTGTTCACATAGCTAACTATTTCGTAGTACGCCTTTTGTTTGTCTTTATCGCTCGCGGTGCTATTTTCTTCGATCGTTTTTTCTAAGTCTTTCGCACTTAGCCTGCTTTTAATACACTTTTTCCAAATCAGGTAATCCGTTCCTGTGAACAGAAGATGCGCCGGAATATTTGAGTCGCCGGCTGCCATCGTCGTAGATTTTTCGGAAACCGTCGAGCTGCCTGATTCGCTGGAATTGTCGCTGTCGTCGCACGTAGCAGAGATGTCGTCGATATCTTCACATGAAGCAGTGGTATCGTCGATTTTCGAGGGAGTATCGTTTTTGAGTTGCTTTGATCGTCGCTTTCTTTGCTTTCATTTTTGACTTTTTGTTTTCTGTTTTTCAGGTTCAGAAAAGCCACGAAAACCTTCGCTGTCGTCGATTATTTCGTCGTTTCGTTTGATCGCGTCGTTGGCCGGGTTCGATGTACTCGCGTCGCCTTGGTTTCGGATCAATCTCGCTATACTACGAGAGATCATTCGCGTAGAAAACCACGATTTCGGCTACCATGTACGGAAAATAACGTTTTTCCGGTGACTGAGGCGCGTGAATAGAAGCGAGTGTGATAAATCGAAAGTACCGAGAATCGTCTGGGAAATTCTTCGGATTTTCCCGGGCGAAAAAAATTTATCGAAAATTTGTAGGTTAGGTGAGGTTAGGTTAGGTTAGGCTAACCGAGTCTGGCCTATCCTTACTACCGAACCGAAATTAAAGCTCACGATTTAAGCGACGAAAAATTAAAGCGATTTGAGTCGAAAATTGTGAAAATTAGAAATCGAGTTTTCCGATGTCGCGGAAAATCTTAGTGCGAGTTTTCCGGTCTACGGTACCGTACGTGGAAAATCGCTAGTCTTTACTTCACGTAGAATTGCGAAAAGACGAAAAACGAATTACGATTATAATTTCTATTTTTTTCGAAAAATAGAAAGTCAAGAAAAGATTTCAACGCAAATACTCGAGAAAGAATCGAACTCAAATTTTCATTTTATAATGTCATATTTATTATTCGAAATAAAATGACAAAAACGCGTATCGACCAAGAATTTTCCGGTGAAAATTCCGACCGTAGAAAAAATATAAACTTAATACCTCAACGAATGAGAGTAGAAACGATACAACAGAGTTCAACGATCGAACTCAAACCGAAATAGAATTAAAAAACGAAATTTTGGCCGTAGCCACCGATTTGTACGATTTAACAGCCGCGTATAATTAAATTAAAAAAGAAAAAAAAATACGTACACGCGAGAATCGAAAATATTTACAACAGTTTCCAATAATAAAATTTTTTAATTTTCAATTTTCTCAAGATTTTTACAATTTTGATGCTTTAAAATTTTCTCAATTTTTTATTTTTAAACATGTTTTCTAATTATTGAGTGAAAAATGTTTTTAAAAACATGAGGTGAAAATCTTACTTATTATAAATTCCAAGTCAAAAAAATTGAGGAAACATTTTAAAATTATTGGAAAAAAATTTCGAGTTGGAAGAAATCTTTAAAAAACAGAACGTTGAAAAAAAATTAAAAATCAAGTTGAAAAAATGTTGAGAAAATTTAAATTGAAAAAAATTATAGTTGAAAAAAAATTTACTTAGTAAGTAATTAAGTACCTATTAATAATTTTTCCAGTTCTGCTTTCTTCAATTTTTTTTTAAATTTATGTTCGAACAGGTGAGTGCTCATTTATGAAACATTTTTTATTCTGTTTTTTTTCTCTAACTGAGAAAATAAAAGTAGATTTTACTCCTCTCGCTAATCACTCGAGTATTGATATTTTTCTCCTCGGATTATAAAAAAAAATCCTTGAAATTTCGTCCAACTCGAAAATTGTTTCCAATAATTTAAAAAATTTTCTTCAATTTATTTCAACTCTAAGATCTTTTTGAATGAAAATTTCTCAATTTTTTTTCACTTCGAATTTTTCAAAAAAATGTCGACTTTCGTGTTTTTTAAAATTTCTTCCAACATGATGAAAAATTAGAAAAAATTTTGAAAAGTAATAAAGATATAAAATCTAAAAAAATTTAAATTGAATTAAAAAATTTTACCGATGAGAAAATTTTAAAATTACATGCGGCTTTTAAAAAAAATAGGATTCAAGAAACTGAAAAAATTTAGATTTGAAAAAAAATTGAACTTGAAATGAATTTGAACTTGGATCATCGAAATCCCATCTGCGGAAAAATTATTTAGGAGCTGTGAATCAGTGTTCGTATCGATATCGTTAATTTTTCACCAAGTCGTAAAATCTTCAACACAGGTGTGGTTTAGAAGCAGGCGATACGACGATAATAATAATAATAGAATTTCCATGTACGAAACTCGGTAATAATATGAATAAAGGTAAATATTATGAAAGGTGACGTTGAAGTACGAGACTATAATTATAGTGCACAGGTAATACATATTTGTCTATTACGAAAAAGATCAATTACCTTGAACGATTCGGAAAAATCAATTTCTTTAGTTTCTTTCAGTCCCAAAGGAATCATCGGCATTACCGGTTCTTTGCTGTAGGTGAAGATAAATGAATACGATGTTGATAAATTTTCTCGAAGGGGATGTAGTGAATGAAATTAGGTAGTAATTGCGTTAAAACGAACCTTTCTCCTTGGTATAGTTCGACCGAGCTATTCAATTCTGAGAGCTGTTCCTTTAAAAGTTGAAGATTCGAATTGACGAAACTTAATTCAAGGGCGACGGTTTCCTTGAGTTTACGATTCGTGGTTGCTCTGTTTTAAAATATTATAATTATTCGTTAATGCGAATTGATAGTGATCGATAGATGGTAAGGTACCTATCCGCGTAAATATATAATTCGGTATAATTATGATTCGTGAAGCGAATGAGGAAATTTGCAAGTTAATAATAAATAGGTTAAGGATAAACAATGAATTTATAATTTCGTAGATATAGATATTTTGATTAAAATAAACTGTTTAGAATTATTTATAAAATTTCAAAAGGCCTTCAGTATGCGGAATAGATGAAGCACTATAATTTTTTCTTCAAAAATGTAGGTAAAAATTATACAAAAAATTCAAAATTTCATCAATTAAAAATTTGTCAGTCACGTAGAAAAATAAGGGAGGAAAAGAATGGGGATGAGGAGAAAATTCAGAGCTCCTTTCTTAAAATTTATCAAATAAAAATACATTTTTTCAACGCAACATGACACCAATAGTAATTTTTCCAGCTCCCCCTCCTCCCAAACATTCATTTTTCAAGTTTTTCAGCTCAAATTTAAATTTTACCCTCAATTCAGTCAACTTTAAGGCAGCTGATGAACCTCTCCTTCAATTTACCAATAATCTGCTAAAGTAAAGGTTATCCTGCCAAATTTTTAACGAATAAAACATATTAAATGTGAAATTATCTTAGTCCCATCTCCCCTCCCCTCACATGAAAAATTATATACTCAAAATTGATGAATAAAATTTTCAAACTATATAATCATTTTTTAAATCAAAAACTGGAAAAAATCTCTTCTGCAGACATTTGTTTCATCGAGTTGGAATTTTTTCCTTCACGTCTTCTTTCCTCCTTTTTGACCCCTGTTGCAGTTTCTACTTTCTGCTCATTACGAATTCAAAGTATTCGATTCGTATTTTTAAATTTTGAGTCAGGAAAAAATCATTTGATATGGGAAAAAAATTAGGACTCTAAAATAGGTAACTTGAAAAATCATTAAAATCTCAAAAACGAAAGTACTTTTCGTTAACATTTCACCATTTTTCGGGTTTGAAGAATTTTTTTGAAATCAACTTTAGACTGAAAAGATCAAAATTGAAGTTCTCAAATGATTTGTAAATTTTTAAAAACTCAAAAATGCATTTTTCGTCAACTTTTAGCCGATGCGAGTAAAGACATTAAAATTGCTGAAGTACTAAAAAAAAACTTGGGAAATCAGCGAGAGATTACGAATGCAATTTTTGTTGATTTTTGGATATTTTCCAGCAATTTTTCGATTTAAAAAAAATTAAGTTTTGATACAATCAATGATTTAATTGAATTATTAAGTAGTTGCAAGAAAAATCAATCATTAATATTCAAAAGTATATTAATGAGGTACCTATCGATAAGAAAAAAAATCGTTGACAACATGCAAACAGAGATAAATCAAACCAACCTGATTGAGGCAGGAACGGATTGAACAAAATGGAAGAACGATGAAGGGAAAGGAAAGGAGGGCATCTTATCTCATTCCAAACTGACAAAATTGGAATTTTCTGAATACAATAGAAAAAATTTAGGTCGAGTCGAAAATTTTGTAAATAAAATGACTACTTTTATGAAATATTTTGCATTTCTGGAAAAACTTACAAGTTTTGAAAACATTGTATTTTAAAAATTGGAATATTAAGAAAATTGCATGTAAAATTTTGGCATACTTACCTAATATTTTTAAAAATTGATCTTGAAAAAATTACTTTTGAAAGATTTGAATTTTTGAAACAAAAAGTTGGATAATTTTTTTAAAATAATACATGGAAATTCGCATTTTTTTTGTAGAAAAGTTGGCATTTCTGAAAAAAATTGCATTTTTGAAAAAAATCCATTTTTTGAGAAAGTTAGATTGCATTTTTAACAAAATAAAAAAATTGCACTGTAAAGACATTTACATACGTTTTAAAAAACGTTTTTTTAAAAAATGGTGAAATTCTTAAGAAAAATTGGATTTTGGAAAATTTTTAATTCTAACAGAATTATATTTTTGGAAAATATTAGCATTAAAAAAATTAATTTCTGCCAAAATTTACATTTTCAAAAAATTAATATGTAATTTTGAAAAAACTTACAGTTTCAAAAAAAATTGTAAATGTGTTTTGAAAAAGATGTTCGAGCTACTTTTTTTTAAAATGACAATTGAATGAGGTTGAAAAATTTTATTTTTACAAGCAACATTTGAGGGGCTTAGTTCCAAAACTCACTTTTGCCAAAAAAAATCGATGTCGTTTTTTTTGCAGATTTCGATTCAGTATGAAAAACTGAACCAGAATCCGCAAAAAAAACGACATCGATTTTTTTTGGCAAAAGTGAGTTTTGGAACTAAGCCCCTCATTTGCATTTTTGAAAAAATTCAGATCCTGTAGCCCCCCCCCCCCCCCATAAGAAATTCCTTTCTAACTAGAAATTCCAATATTTTTTAAAATTGACTTTATTACGACTGGTCAGCAAAATTCTTTTTTTTAAATATTAGTCGGCAAATTTTTCATTTTCACCTTTTCCCCCGCTGAAATTCCTGCCCAAGTTTCGTCCCTGGATGTAACCAGCCAAGAACTGAACATTGGGTTCATTATGTCAACTCGAGAAAGTTCTGACCTTATGTCTTTCGATTTTGCTCAAAAAAATTTTACGGGTTCATCTCGATGGAATAATAAAGGAATCGCCGTCATTTCGATCCTAATTACCAACATTAATAGGTAATTTGAGAGTCTGTGTGATGCACAGGGGAGACAGATCAAGAAAATAAGTAAATAATGGAGCTCAGGAACCTCGAATTAGTAGAAATCAATAGGCCACGTCACACCTATTTTTCTGCATACGTTTTTTCAAAATTGGGGGTCTGGGGGGCACTACAGGATCAAATCCGAAAAATAAGCGAATATTCGAAATCAGTGGCCTCAAAAACCTAACAAATGATACGTCACACATTATTTTTTACTTTTTTGAATTTTGATACCATCAAGGTGGCTGATAGGAGGGTTCAGAGGGGTCGAATGAAAAAACTGAGCACATATTCAATCTCAGCGCTATCAAATTAGTAGAAATCGATGCGTTACTTTGCTTTTTTCATTTTTTTGAATTTGGACCAAAATTGAGGACCCCTGTGCTTTCTAGGATGTTGAGGTCCCATCTGGAAAAATAATTAGTTGAAAAGCACATAAAAAGTTATCCTCGCTGTAATTTTTTCGAATTTTTAAATGGCAACCTTAATTTTTTTATATATCATGAAAGTTAAGCTTTCATCACAAAAGTTCAACTTTGAACTTTTCAAAATGTGATAGGTACATAATATTAAATTCCTTTTCGATTCTCTACAAAACCACGCAAACAGATTCATCTTGGATTAAACCAATTTCGAGATATGAGCCTTCAAAGTTGAGCAGTTTGGCAAAAAATTCCAACTGTATGGAAATTACGAGAATCACCCCCCCCCCCCAGGATTAGGATAGAAATGATGGCGATTCCTTCATTATATCATCGAGGGAAACCAGTAAAAAAAAATTGAGCAAAATCAGTAGACCTAAGGTCAAAACCTCCTCGAGTTGACGAGCTATTTTTACAGTTTTCAATTAGAAATCGCAAAAGAGGTGAATATCCTCTAATTTCAATGTCCACAAATATATTTTGCCTACGACGCATTCCGAAGGCAACCCACTAATCCCTTTCAAACAGTACAACGAATAGTTTGTCTCATTCCAGAAATCCCCGGAATAATAAAACTAGGACGAATTTCAAAATTAAATTCCCAACGAGATATTTTTCCTTTACTAAAATAAGTATGCAAATTTAATAACATCAACTGCATTTGAATAGCGATGGCATGGCGGAGGGTGAATATTCGACGTCTATCATTCGCCGTATGTTTTCATTATAAACAAAATGTAATAATGACGCAAGTAGGCACCTAAAAATGCTCGAATGAAAAATCCATTATAAGTACGATGGCCTAACACACCTTGTCAAATATATTGAAAAGATACATCGCACCATTCTACATATCGTTGCAGAGTAAAAATAATTTTCCTCGTCTACTCATTGCATTAGCTCTTAAAAGATTTAGAAATAAAACACTCACACACATACGAGCAATTGAGCATTATCACGTCCTATGTGAAATACTAAGGTACCATTAAAGGTACCCACGATTCAGTCCGCAAACCATCGGCGGATTCGTTTCAAGAGTAAAAAAAACAAAAGGATAAAAAAACGTATTGTAATTTTTCAAACCAGTTGAATACTATCGTATTTTCTGGCTTTTCAGAGTATGTACAAATGTAATTTATTCGTCGGTTCATGCGCAGTCGACATAGATAAAAGCCAAGCATGACCTTAGAAGCCCATGCAGCAGACCAGACGTTACATAATTTATCGTACCAATACCACTACACAAATTAAATTAATAACGAACTTGAAAAGATTTTCAGCGCCTGCTCTCAGCCTGAGCTCCTTATTAATCTCCTGGTTCAATTTCGATCTTTTATTTTGTAGTTTTCCTCGACATGTCGCAACCCGAGGATCGGAACCCTGCAAAAAAACCATTGACAATTGAAATGTAGCAATAAATTCTCGTTTTCGAGGCATACTCGATTCGATTGTTACGAATCGTACACAAAGCTGGAAGTTATCACGTGCCCGGAATTGATTATAGTATGTTTACGTAAACGCGAAAGTCCTCTTTCCACACATCTCGCTGGACCATTCCGCTCACGAATAAAGAAATCACGTCGATATTCACGCGAACAAATATTTCGGCGGTGTTGGTTAATTTTCACTTACGATTACAATCATCGATAAATAAGCTATACTTCTGCATACAGTATGACACAGAAGTCTTGTCCACTTGAAACTTCTCTCAATATCTCTGAACTGCGAACTGAAAATAGATACCAAGACGGTTCAAACACCATTGTTCCTGGCGACACCGACCAACGAGGACATTGAATATCGATGAACAAACTTAGGGTGTCCACAAATTGAGAAACCGGTTTGGGTCAAAGAATGGGGGTTCGGTTTTCTTATTGAAATAGAGTCTACACACTGTTGCGATTAAAATGTGATATGTTTTTTTGAAACCGGTTCAGCAGTTTCAAACCAGTTGTCAAAAATATCCAAAAAAGTGAAAATATGAAAAAAAGTTTGAAACAAAAGTTGTAGAGAATTAAAAAACAATCATTTTTTGTTCCATAACTTTTTTTTTCCATCTTGCAATGGAGAGAAGTTGTCGTACACAAGATTGGAGCATAATTTTTTCTTCACAAATCGATAACCGGTTATCAAAAAGTGAATATATCAAAAAAAGTGTGAAATAAAAGTTATAGAGAATTAAAAACTGAACATTTTATGTCCTGTAACTTTTCCCCCATATTGCAATGGAAGGAAGTTGTGGTACAATAGACTCGAGCATAATTTTCTCTTTTTTAAGCCATAACTCTTCTCCATTGCTAGATGAAAAAAAAGTACAGAACGTGAAATGTTCAGTTTTTAATTCTCTACAACTTTTATTTCAAACTTTTTTTGATATCTCCACTTTTTTGGAACTGGTACAAAATGAACCCAATTTTTTCAAGGTCTTGGGTGTTTTTTTTCAAGTCAATCACCAGTTGTCAGAAAATTGAGATATTAAAAAAATATGAAATAAAAGGTGTAGAGAATTAGAAACTGAACATTTTACATTCTGTAATTTTTTTCATCTAGCAATGGGGAAGAGTTACTGTATGGCTTGAAAAAGAAAAATTTATACCCTAGTTCTTTGTAGGTACTAAAACTTCTTTCCATTGCAAGATGAAAAAAAACTTATGCGGTAAAAAATGATTGTTTTTTAATTCTCTGCAACTTTTATTTCAAACTTTTTTTCATATTTCCACTTTTTCGGATATTTTTGACAACTGGTTTGAAACTGCTAAACCGGTTCCAAAAAAAACATACTACATTTTAATCGCGTCAGGTATAGACTTTATTTCAATAAAAAAAATCGGACCCCCATTTTTTGACCCAAACTGGTTTCTCAATTTGTGGACACCCTGTAGGAAAGACTAGAAGTTTGATAATCGATCTTTAATGTCCTCGTCGGGTCGCCAGGAACATATTGCCATTTGAACCGTCTTGGTATCTATTTTCAGTTCTGAGTTATTGAGAAGTGTTTAAAGTGGGCAGAACTTCTGTGTCATACTGTAGATGTCCAATTACCATACGGTATGGCGAAAATGAGCGTGATGATTATCACCATATTATCTCTAATATACACCTAAACCTATATGGCCTATGTTTTTTTTTTGGAAGATTTAGACATATCGATGAACTAGCGTCGAAAGATGAAGGAGCATTTGCGTGATTCCTATTATTTACACAAACCATCTCATCAAATGGCTATACGATTGCTCAATATAGTTATAACCTACTAGAGCTAACCCATCTTAAAACTAATTCTTAATAAATCGGTTAATCCGAATAACTACTATTTAGATGAACAGATGACCTGAAAAAAGTCAACATTTTTCCAATTTTGACAGCATTCTTGTTTCGTCACAGTTCAACCTCTTAACTTAGATATTCTACGGAATCTCGTGCTTATTTGCATCATAGTAAACAATGATGATGTGCGAAAATAGTCTTTTTTATACGGCCTGCCTCTCTGGGAGACGTACAGATGCAACGCGACGCAATAGAGACCGAGAGATTTTCACGATGATTTTTTTTCAACCTTAAATTACTCGAATTCTTTTGTACGAAGTCTCCGAACCGCGTGGTTTTCCTTATAACGGTTCGCGTGTTATTTCACTTTTATATTCGGCCAGTGTATACGTAATGAGCATACCTTTGATGAGGTGGTCATTTTTGAGTTCAATGTTATTTTACGTTGCATAAGAAGGTTGCCTGTGGGATGAAGAATTTCGAACGATGCGGTGTAATAAAAAAATATGGAAAATGTTGGAAAAAATTCGTGGAACGGGGAGGGAGGAGGACGGTCCTTTAAAACTCTTGATATTTTTTACAACTCATACCTATTAAAATCGAGTTTAGTTGCCTTGAATCATTCGAGATGAAGGAGAAGAAATATAATTTGAAATTGCACAGTATGGGAAAATTTATTCCTCCTGTTTTGAACAAAATTTTAAAATTGCAGTGGAATATTAAAAATTACCATAGAACTGGAATTGCCTTTTGAATGTCCCAGTTCCATAATACGACAAAAAATGGATCAGAGATACCCACGAAAATTAAAAACTACTGCATAATACTAAAGAATATCATTTCATAGAGATGCAATTAAATCTTGAGTGGCCCACGTCTCCGGTCTTAAAACTTCAAAAATTGACCAGAAATATCCCCAGAAGTTGAAAGTTACTACCATAAGACCATGGAACACCATACAATTTCTATACAATTCGAAAATTGACCCATGATATTCAGTAAAATTGAAAATTACTCCACAACATCAAAAAGTACATATCAAAAAACTAACATTAGATCTCGAACGTCTCATGTTCTACACTTTCAAAAAATCAAAATATGTGCCACAGATATTAAGATAGCTAAAAATTTCTGTCATATCTATATATTGATGTAGGCATCTGCAATTTTGAATGAATTTTGGATACTCATTTTTTTGTCATTTCCAATAGAAGTGCACATCTTTGGAATCTCGCACGTATCTCATGACAATAGTGCACGTATGTACTTCGAGCCTATATCATTGTGCCATAAGAAAGAGCATTTGAAGTATATTCAGAAACATAGTTCAAAATTTTCAAAGTTCAACTTTTTCTTAAAAAGCTCAACTTTTAGATTTAGATAATTTACTATCTATCAAGATGGACTACAGATTGATTAAATCTCGATTAGAAGAAATTAATTAAAAGAATATTTCAATATTGGAAATTTTTAAATCGAACTATCCACAGTAAAATTAATTCATCTTTCATCATTAATTTTGATAAAAAAAAAATTAATCGTGAATGATTGAAAATCTCATTAAGAAATTAAATGGTAATTTTTTTTAGCATGGAAAAAACGAGAAATATTCGGTAAATATATCGAAAATTCTCGGCCGAAATGGAATTTTTCCTGATTTTTTTGACCCGAAGCACAATAAAATTCTTCTCAGGTTTTTACATCTTTGCGAAAATTAAGTTGATCATTCAATTTTTTTCGTCTTTTTATAACAAAACAAAAAATAAATACCTATTCTTATAGAAAAACCGTATTTAGCTGATGGCAGGAAGAAGAGGAAAATTTAAAATTTATGCCTGGAGTGGATTTTTTCTGATAGTTTTCGATTCAAAAGTACTTACATACAATTTTTCCCAATTTTTTTCAACTCAAAACGAACATTTCCCACAAAAAGGTAGCCATTTTCAAAAACTTCGGATTTAACTCCAACTACATACCTTGATTAAAGATGCAATTTTTCCAGGCCAAGAGTTGCTCCTTTCCCCTGTTCGGAAACTTAATTTTTCGTTATCAGTCATGTTCCATTTTTAAATGTCATATTCCAACATTTTTGCAATCTTCAAAACCCAAACAGAAGAAAACGCCCTCCGGGACAAACAAAATTTGACTTCGGGAGGAAGGTTGAAAATTTTCGACTGAAATGAAACTTTTTTTTGATTTTTTTCTTTTGAAGGAAGACTATTTCCAATTGAATTATCAATCTGTTTTGCATATGCATCAAGATCAGATTGAAGTTGATATTGTAAAATTGCATGATGAATTTATTTCAAAAAATAATTTAAGAATGTCCACTTTTGAATTAAATTCGTAAATAAATATTATTTTATTTTCATATTTTTGTCAATAACTAACGAAAGTAAAAATTGGTTTTAAACTAAATAATACATGGGGGAAAGGGGTAGCATGTAAATTTCATCATTTCTGTACTTTTATGTGTGCTACACAAGAGAAAAATTTACTTCACCAGCTCTGCCCGTCCATCTCCGTCATTCATCTTCCTATAATCTTTTTTCATAATATTTCTCGATTCGTTCTGTGATTTGAATTTCATAGAATACTATCGATTTAATAACTTATTCGTTTGAATGCCACAGCGAATTTAATTTTGAAAAAAAAATTGTACATATTAAGTACTGTAGCTTCCAATGATTCGAAACAAGTAAAGTCAGAAGTCAATATATAATAATCAAATGATGATCACGTGTACATTGGCGAAATTTGTATAGAAAGTGATCGATTCGTTTGTAAATTTGACGAAACCAAATAGAAACACAGTTTTTGTTGTGTTTTTTCCCTAGCAAAAAGGAACACAATTTAGGGATTCCTGCCACCTTCCAATTTCAATCCAGCCTCAAAATTTTTTCATTCATTTCCCATTCAAGTGAACCACTCTTTCATTGGTCAAAACCCTAGATACTTTCTTCCCTCCATTCAAACGAAAGTATGAAATTAGAACGGAAGAAATTCCAACAACCTAATTTATCCGAGACCAAAAACCTAATTTATCTGAGATTAAGTATTAACAGATACTGAGATCAATATTGTGCTCGCTGACCTGTACAAAAACATTTAATTCCGCATCTCATTACTTATATCTTTTAGGCACTGAAAGATCTCACCCCGCCATTTCATACTCGACTTTGACGCAGTCAAGTTCACAAGACATACAACTTACCTACAATTTTCAGTAGGTAACTGTTCGGATTTATTTTTGAACATAGGTATCATATTCAAACGCGATATAGTTAGGCAACTTTTTGTTTAGCATATTACTTGACATTTGTGATATTTAAAATTGTCGATTATCAGATGGTTAAACTCATCTAGTACTTTGTACTGTTTGTTTCGATTTTTGGTTTTACATGCGAATCATTTGCCATAAAAAATATGAAGCTTGTTTTTATTTCCATTTTTTTGTGTGTGTTATCGTGTATAATTCGGGTGGAAAATGCTGGATCAGTGCTGGAAAATGTCATGGATGACACCTCAACAAAGTATATTGATGCAACAAGTAGTGCTATAAATGAATCCTTGTTTACTATTCCTGATATTCAAAAGTTACAAGATACTCACCTCACTTTCACAGAAATAAGATTAAATGGATATGTCTATGTCGATAAAACAATTTTCATCAAAAAACTTCTGGATATGCCAGGTGCAGCTGGGAAACCATTTGTTTTTCTCAGCCGTCCCCACGGATTTGGAAAAACAACATTTTTACAAATGTTGGAACAGTTTTTTCTCGGAAATAAAACACTTTTCAATAATACAGTTATTGCTGAGCAAATGCCGGGAGAATGGACTAAATATCCAGTAATTTTTATAGATTTTAATTATGCAGGTGATATTAATACTGATAAGGATATTGCTGAATTTAGATCTGATCTTAAACAAAAACTATGCACAATTGGGAAAAGGTATGGACTCGAGGGACTCGACTGTAAATCGAGTTCTAATATTGCTAATCTCATTGTAAATCTGAAATGGAAAACAGGACTACCTGTTGTTATCTTGATTGACGAATATGACAAAGTTATCAAAAAAGCAAGTGACGCCAACGAGATTGTAATTAGACATTTCAAACGTAAATGTGCGGCATTTTATGATCAGATTAAATCAGCGTCAAACAATGTCAAACTACTCTTTATCACTGGCATTTCTAGGCTGTCTTTATCCTTTTCAGACTGCCTTGCCCTGGACTATATCAAAGATTTGACTTTTAGCAAGGTCTTATCCAGTGCAATGGGTTTCACATTACATGAAATAAGGTCTTACTATGGGCCATCATTGCAGAGGTTGGCCATCCAAAATGCCACCAACAACTCGTCTATCATTGAAAAGATCACAAAATGGTACGGCGGATATAGGTTCAGTCTGGAAGATCACACCAAAATTTTCAATCCAACATCAATAATCACTGCCTTAAGGAATACAATGATCGATAATTATTGGGCAAAGACAGATACTATTAATTGGGCAATTGAAAAGATGTGCAAATCAAATCAGAATTTCTCACAATTCCTATATTACAATATAATTTTGGAAGACCTCCAACTGTTATACGATGGTGAACATAACTCAACCATGCCACTACCGGTCTTATTATACAATTATGGGTACTTGACCATCTTAAGATATAATAAAAGATCGGACACTATATTCCTTGGGTATCCCAATGAAGAAATCAAAGGAGCAATCCTGAGTAAGCTAATACAACCTACTACCCCATAATTTGAAAATTTTCCAAGAAGGAGATATGAAAACTTTGGTAATATCCCTAAATAATGTGATATTCTACTACAAATATAAGGGGAAATATTTTTTGCACAACAAAAAAGGTTGTCAGCACGACAAGCATTTTTATGTTTATTTAGGATGAACAGACGACAAACAATGTTGAAGTTTCACGTCAGATGAAGCCCGACACAGAAAAGTATTAATGAACGACGAGAGAATACATTTTTGAGATGATAAATAAACACGACCAAATAATTTAATACACAACGGAACATAATCAGTTTGATTATTGTCAGTGTAACATCAAGTTTGACCTTTTTTTTTTTATGAAAAATATGTGTTTTAAGTTTTAGAGAAAAAAATTTCAATAAAAAAGTGTAAGTACCTATTTATGAGGCTTTTTTATAAAATGAGAAATTTGCAGTAGAAACTGAAAAAGTTGGTTCTATGTATAGCTAGGTTAGGTTTTCAGACATTCTTGAA
The DNA here is from genome assembly GCA_033439095.1 of Pseudococcus viburni. Classification (NCBI taxonomy): domain Eukaryota; kingdom Metazoa; phylum Arthropoda; class Insecta; order Hemiptera; family Pseudococcidae; genus Pseudococcus; species Pseudococcus viburni. The sequence goes on from JAVBJF010000203.1 coordinate 182,278, forward strand.
ATGTCCCCAAACATGAATTAACCCCACTCAAAATTTAAAAAAATGCAATTCTTTATATTCAAAATCTCATTAAAGGCACAATTATTTTGTTTAAAATATATTTTATGAGTTCCGACTACCTCTTGTGAAAGTAGAAGGATTAAAGTACACAAATCCACCAATAACAAAAAATTGATAATTTTGACCATAATTCACATTTTTGTGTTTTTCTCAAAATTAACTTTGTGACAAAGTAACCCCTTTTCTTTGAAAAAATCCACAAATATGATGAATGCGAGTCGAACAATGCCACTTTTGAACCAAGGGTGAAAAGAGAGAAGCGTGAGTGGTCAAAAGTGAGGGCAAAATAGGAAGCTGGGATCGGCCATTGAAGAGTAAGAAAGGAAGAATTTTTCAATAAGTAACTGGATTTTATCAACGTTTGTATCATTTTGTTAACCCTCTTGTCTAATAAAATTTAATATTTTTAATTCAATTTTGTCGTTTAAATGTCACCTTCTGACCAAAAAAAGTTCGTCGTTCATTGCCTTAAATGGTCGTTCAAACACTTAACATGTCATGAATTTTTTAATCTGCCGTGCAATAATTTTTTTGTCGTTTGTAATTTTTTTTGTCGAGGTAAGCCTTTTACTGTCGGGATTTTACTTTACAGTTGTGCAAATGATTCTTCTGACGTGAAAGTACCTATGCTCGTCGTGCTGATGCCCTTTTTGGTCGTGCGATTAAATCACACCCCAAATGTAAGGTACCCAACCTGAAAATGGATGAAGCCCATTTGATTAGGTAAATACCTATGTAAGGGAAGGTTGAGCAAGATGCAAATTGGCTTGTTATCGTCAGTGATGTGATTGAAACATTTTTCCTGGGCAATTGGTGGATGGGTATCCATTCGATACAAACAAAAAAAATTACATACCTGACGGATTACTTGTTTGGAGTTATTATCAATATGTGATTTTACGTGATTTTTGTATAATTATAGAAATTTGATTTTTGTAAAATATCATATTTTCAAGTTTGAAAAAAATCAGATAATTTTTTTTTTGTAATCTACATCCAATTACCTATCAAATGATGTATTTGGTTAGCACTTTTCCTCATATTTTCTTTCCTGTACATTGTGTTAAAGAAAAATAGTGCTAGTGGGGCAAGATGCAAATTGAAAGTGGGGCAAGATGCAAATTGAAACTGAGGCAGGATGCAAACATTGTTTTTAAATTCAAATTTTTCGAAAAAGTCACATATGGTACCAAAGATGGTCCAATTGGTATTTTTTCCAGGATATCACATTTTTGCTTTAATTTTTAGATAGAATATCAAAAATATCAAAAGTTTGCTTAAAAAATCAGAGGTTTTTTAGAACTCCTCTTTTCAAAAATTACGCTTCTATCTAAATCTGTAGTATCCACCTTGAATGTACTTGAGTAAATTTTACAAAAAAATTCACAATTTTTCATCATGTCTTCACTGTTTGCATCAGGGGCAGTGGCGTCGACAGAATGGAAAATTGGGGGGCACAAAAGGGGCCATGTGTTGGACAATTTTTCTGCTTTTTCGAAGTGCAAAAGGGGGACTGACTTTTTTCACCTGCTAAAAATGGGGAGGTGGTAAAAAGGACGCATTCTTCCGCACTTTCGTCTCAATTAAATTAAAAAAGTGTTATTTTGTTAGTGCCCGAGCGAAGCGAGGGCGAAGTTTTGAAAAAATTGGATTTTAAATGCCTTAAAAAGACGTTTTTTCATGTTTTAATGCTTTGAAAATCCCTATTTGATGTAACTGTAACGTAAATTTATAAACACAACATGAATTGGGGGGCCAAGCGGGGGCCAGAACTTTTTCCGGGGGGCCTGGCCCCCCGGGCCCCCTTGACGACGCCTCTGTTTGCATCTTGCCCCGTGGCATTTTGCATCCTGCCCCATCCATACAAAAAAGTGAAAAAATTTCAAAAAATTCTGTATGGTTGAGGTATGCACCAAAATGGAATTTTTTTCAGCGAAATGAAAGGTAAATGTTTGAACTTTAATTTGTTGTAAGAATCAGAAAAATTTGATTTGACTGGAGGCGCGACATGGTCGCCGACCTTCAATACTAATTACGAACCCACTGACCAAAGACAATAAAGACACGAAACTGTAGCATTCACAATCTCGAATCCTTTATAAATGATTCCAAATATTCATACCATCGCCTTACTTACTCGTTTAGAATCAAACCTGGGTAAAATCTCACATTTCAAGGATGATCAATAATTATATTCACAGAAGAGCAGATACCTATAGTCATCTTTTACGATGATTGCACAAAATGGTAGTGACCAATAAAATTTCAAACGATTTTGATCAAATCGATATCACTCCAGACAGTGGCGTAACCAGAAATTTCTCAAGGAGGGGGTCCGAAATTTCATGATTTTTGAGAAATTGTAAGTTCACCCCCCCCCCCCCCATCAAATTTCCTTTTACTATAAAAACACAAAATTCAAACTTTTGTTAATTTTACCGTACCGAAATCGAATTATACGCGGTTATTTTTTTTGTAAAATTATTGGCTACGGCCTCTAATTATTTTTGTTTATTTATTCGTGTCGTTCGTTAACCCGCGATCGTTGTATCGTTTTAACCGTTCTCGCATATAGTCGAATTGTACTTAAATATAATTTAGGCTTAAAAACTACCGAGTTTTTATAGCCTCACGCGATGTTATATTCAGTTTAATATAAGGTAAAAACTAAATCGAGTTTTTCCTTTCTTTTCTTCTTCGTGAAACTGTCTGAATTTTCTTTTAAAGAAAAATTCATTTTTGCTGTGAAAATAATTTTCAATGAAAATTATTATCGTTTTGGTATCGTCCGATCGAACAATTATCGTTTCCGTAGAAACGACCATCGTCGAAATTCCGATCCATCGTGAAAAACTGTTCAAAATTGTTGCGCAGTCGAAAGTCTCCCTAAATACGAAAATTTAGGGAAAATCAATCGTAGGCGCGTTGCTATTGGCCAGAATAATTTTCCGAGCAGTTCGTATCGATATCTGCTTCGTGCGATAATATTTACGCGAAAATTTTCCGACCGCTTTCCCTACGTCTTGGAAAATTCGAAGAATTTTCCGATTTCCGAAAAGCGTTTTTCATCTATCGATCACTTCGCCCAATCGAATCTCACGCTCCTCACGCCAAGTCAGCGATTTTCATCGTATTTTCCACATGGTAGCAGAGCGTGGTTCCTGTGAAACGGCGAATCGACTCGGTATATGATACCTCGTCTGTCGAAGCTCATTGGTCGAGGCGACGCTGCGAACGATACTTCCAACGAAGAAGATTTCCGTGGTTTTCCAGCATCGAGCGAAGCTGAAAAAGTGTTAACTCGATCACAAAAACGTAAAATTCGAAAGCGACTATCGAAAGAATTAAATACTTCCCTCGTCGGTCAATCTTCTGCGTCGCCGATACCGTCAGCTCCGTGCATCGTATCAGCCAATAACGAATCCGACGCAGCGTCGATCATCTCCGACGACCAATCCGAAAACGAGAAAACAGCTACGTGCTCTGAAAACGAATCGTCAGCGTCCGAAATGGCTTCTGGAGAATCGTCGTCGAATATTCCAGCGCACTTGATCTTTAACGGTACCGACTACATTATCTGGAAGAAGCGAATCAAATCGTTACTTCTAGCTAAAGATCTCGAAAAGGCAATAACGGCGAACGGCGGCGCTACCGACAAGGAAAAACGAAAAGCGTATTTTGAAATAGTTAGCCATACGACGAACGCGGTTTTCCGACTCATTAGAGAAGAAAAAGACCCGGAAAAACTCTTCAGCGAACTCGACGAACGCTACGCGAAAGAGAATCAGCAAATCGTAATCGCCTGTCGCGCAAAATTGGCTGCCCTCGATATCGACAAATTTAGGTCTGCTACCGATTACTGTGACGAGGTGTCAAGCTTGGTGAACCAAATGGAGGCCGCCGGTACGAAGGTCCCGAAGGATGAGGAGTATGCGTTTTTGAACTCCGGACTCAAAAATATCGAGAAATGGAAGTCCGTTAAGAAACCGGCAGAAGCCCTTCTGAATATCGCACCCGCCGACCCAAAATTCCTGAGGGGTTTATTAACCAGCGACGAAGATAAATCCGAAAAGGCGACGTCGAATATCAACAAAGGTTCGGCGTTAGTAACTTCAGCGTCGAATAATCGAAATCCGAACGATCGTAAGCCGCGTCCGAAATGTGCCAAGTGCAAAAAGCTCGGCCATCTCGCGAAAAATTGCTGGGCCAATCGAAATCAATCGCCGAGAGGAGAAATAAAATGCTATCGTTGCGGTGGCACCGGCCACATAGGAAAGCAGTGCCCTCGGTATGGTGATGAAGCGAATTCAAAAAGGTCTGAACCGAGTTCCAGCTCCAGCTCGAATTCGCCGGCGCCGAAATCTCCGTCGAATGAATCGTCGAATCGTCCGAAGGCACTTATGACATCCGAAGAAAATGTAGCGTTAATCTCAACCGGCGGTGAAATCGTCTTCGTGCTCGACACCGGCGCCACCAGCCACATGATAAACGTACCCGGTATTTTGGTCAACGAAAAGCCAGTAACGTCGAACGCTGAAATTATCGTCGCGAAACAAGATACAGCCATCGTGCGATCGTCGGTTGGTGAGTTACCAGTCACTAACGATAGCGGCGTAAATTTTATCATGCAAAACGTGAGTTATATTTCCGATTTATCGTACAATTTAATGTCCGTGAGCCAGATTCGTCGTCTGGGGTACGATACCGTGATCGCCGACAAAATTTCGATCGTTCACCGCGATACTGGTGAAAAACTGACTGATGTTTTTGAACAGTCAAACGGTTTGCTTACTGTTAAATTTAAGCTGAATAATTGTACCGATAATTTCGACTTCGCGTTAAACGCTCTATGGCATCGTCGGTTAGGCCATCCGAGTAGATCGGTTATGTACAAAATACCCGATATTAGTTGTACCGAACATGACTGCCCTCTTACGAACGAGTGCGATACGTGTGCCAAAGCGAAGCAGCACCGTGGGCCTTACAATACCGAGCGCGAAAAGGCGAAGCAACCGTTGGACATAGTCCATGTCGACGTAATGGGTCCGCTGAGCGCCGGTATCGATAACGAAAGGTATATTCTTGTGTTCGTCGACGATTTTACTCACTACGCGGTAACGTTCGCGATAACGGCTAAATCGCAAGTCGGCGAATTTTTCGAAAAATACGATAACATAGTAACGAATCTATGGAATCGTCAAATTAAGCAACTACGTTGCGATAGCGCGACCGAGTTTATAGGCGGTAAATTTCGCGAAGTAATCGAGAAAAAGGGTATGCGATTAATGGCTTCGGAGCCTTATGAACACGAACATAACGGTACGGCCGAACGTTTTCTACGTACCATCAGTGAAAAACTCCGTTCGCTTCTTTTCGATTCGAAGCTCCCTCGTCGATTTTGGCCGTACGCGTTGTACACGGCTACGTTTTTATACAATCGTCTTCCGTGCTCTGCTATCGCCGATAAAAGCCCGTATCGTTTATGGTTCGATCGCGATCCGACTTTCCAATATGTTCGCATCTTCGGCTGCGTCGCTAGGGAATTTATTCCTAAAGAAAAACGAACAAAATTAGATCCGAAATCCGTGGAAAAAATGCTAGTCGGTTATACTGAAACAGGTTACATGTTACTCGATGTACCGCGAAATAGACTATCGTATTCGTCAAACGTTATATTCGATGAAAATCAGCTTTATGCTGACCGGTTAAACGAAACTTCGTACGATGGTACCGTAAATATTGAACCTGAAACAATCGAAAACTCGTTAGTCGCGATAAAATCCAATCTGTGTAACGATGACGATCGTATCGAATACTCCGCGTTAATAGCCACCGAGCAGGGCAAAGAACTCACGTATGAAGAGGCAGTAAACGGTCCTGAAGGTAACGAGTGGAAAAAGGCGATCGAGGAAGAACTGAGAGCGATGGCAGTGAAAGATGTCTGGTACGAAGTCACCGAGGACGAGCTGGAAGGCAAGGACTTCTCCAAAGTCGATACGAGATGGGTTCTGCGAAAGAAAATCTCGGTTAATCACGTCGTAAAATTTAAAGCTCGATTAGTTCTCCGCGGATACAAGGACTCTCACCAATACGAGCTGGATGAGACTTACGCGCCGACTGCAAACGTATCGATCGTCCGTGGTATCGTCTGCATAGCCACTGTGAATAAATGGAAACTCCGTCAAGCCGATGTATCGACGGCATTCTTGAATGGCGAAGCAACTCGTATGATAGTTTTCGATCCACCGAAAGGATCCTCCGTAAAACGTAAAATCGTATTCGTGTTAAAAAAGTCCCTTTACGGACTCAAAACTTCGCCGCAGAACTGGAACAAAAAATTAAAGAAAATTTTAGAAAAATTAGGTTTCGAACAGTCTGCAAACGATCCGTGCGTTTATGTAAATAAAGACGGCGATAAAACTCGGTGTATCTTTGTAATTTTCGTCGACGATTTCCTAATAACCGGTTCCGACGCCGAATTAATCGAGTGGCTGATCGATCAGCTAAATAAAGAATTTGGAATTCGAGATCTAAAAGAACCAGAAAAGTTCATCGGTATCGAAATCGAACGTAAAAGTGACGATGTAACGTACTTACATCAAAAATCGTACATCCGTGAGTTAATCGTAAAATATGATCTTGAAGACTCTAATCCGATATCGTCGCCGATGGAACCCGGCTTAAAAATCGAAGACAAACGGCTGGATAAATCGTTCGAAACGAAAGTTCGTGGCATCTTAGGATCGCTATCGTATCTATCGCGAGGTACTCGTCCCGATATCGCGTTCGCCGTAAATTTCTTGTGCAGATTTCAGCATCTCGCTAATGCTGAAATTTTTAATTATGCTAAACGTATCATTAGGTATTTAAAAACGACAATCGATCGGTCGTTAGTTTATAATTCAAATTACCTTAATGTATCGTATCCGTTAAAATTGTATTCCGATTCTGATTTCGCCGGTGATGACTCCGATCGAAAATCCACTACCGGTATCGTCGTCATGCTGAATGGAAATATCGTCGACTGGATCGTCCGAAAGCAAAATTGCGTAGCACTATCGTCGGCAGAAGCCGAATACGTAGCTCTTTCGACGGCCGGAAAAGAAGCGAGATCGTGGATAAACTTACTCGATAGTCTCGATTTGGTTACAGATGTCGTACCGATTTTCTGCGACTCAAATGCTGCTATCTCGATAGCAAATACCGACGAATCTCGTCGTACTCGACATATTGATGTATCGTATCATCATATTCGCGATCTTATCAGATCCGGTGTCATTCACATCGTGAAAATTTCATCGAGTGATAACATCGCCGATCTATTGACAAAATCGACCAATAGGATCGTCTTCGAGCGCTTGTCGAACGAAATTTTTGATTTTAATAAAATCGACAAAAAGTAAATTATCGTCCGAGGGGCGGTGTTAATTTTACCGTACCGAAATCGAATTATACGCGGTTATTTTTTTTGTAAAATTATTGGCTACGGCCTCTAATTATTTTTGTTTATTTATTCGTGTCGTTCGTTAACCCGCGATCGTTGTATCGTTTTAACCGTTCTCGCGTATAGTCGAATTGTACTTAAATATAATTTAGGCTTAAAAACTACCGAGTTTTTATAGCCTCACGCGATGTTATATTCAGTTTAATATAAGGTAAAAACTAAATCGAGTTTTTCCTTTCTTTTCTTCTTCGTGAAACTGTCTGAATTTTCTTTTAAAGAAAAATTCATTTTTGCTGTGAAAATAATTTTCAATGAAAATTATTATCGTTTTGGTATCGTCCGATCGAACAATTATCGTTTCCGTAGAAACGACCATCGTCGAAATTCCGATCCATCGTGAAAAACTGTTCAAAATTGTTGCGCAGTCGAAAGTCTCCCTAAATACGAAAATTTAGGGAAAATCAATCGTAGGCGCGTTGCTATTGGCCAGAATAATTTTCCGAGCAGTTCGTATCGATATCTGCTTCGTGCGATAATATTTACGCGAAAATTTTCCGACCGCTTTCCCTACGTCTCGGAAAATTCGAAGAATTTTCCGATTTCCGAAAAGCGTTTTTCATCTATCGATCACTTCGCCCAATCGAATCTCACGCTCCTCACGCCAAGTCAGCGATTTTCATCGTATTTTCCACAACTTTATTAAATTTTCATGCGATTTGCATAGCACATTTAAGGAAAAAAACTGATGATAATGTAATCTTGGAACAAACAACTTACATAGGTACTAATTATTTTGGCCTTAAAAGCCAATACAAATACCTAATAAATCCAAGAATTGGCGTCAGAAGCTTTTTTGGGGAGGGTGCAAAGTGGGTATGGAGACTTGGAATATTAAAAGGGAACTATTTTTTGCATTGTTGATTCAAATAGTTTATTTTGAGAAAATTAGATTTTTAATGCTTCAAAAAGGCATTTTTTACATAAATTCCTGACTATAATTATACATAATTATCAAATGTGATTTCTTTCATGCCCGAGCGAAGCGAGGGCGAAGCTTTGAGAAAATTAGATTTTTCATGCTCCAAAAAGGCACTTTTTCACGTAAGTTTCTGACGCCAAGGGGGGGGGGGGTCCAGACCCCCTGGACCCCCCCCCCGGGTACGCCACTGACTCCAGAGATTGATCGATCGATATAAAAATTAAGATAGATATCACCAAATCAATTTTAGTGAAACTCTCGAGTACTGAAAATTACACACTAAGGAGCTCTTAGATGGGATCTTCAGGATTTGTTATTTTTAGCTTAGAATAAAAGTCTCCTAACTCAGAATCCAACAAAAAACATTTTTAAAAAATAAAAGATTAGCCCGCACGCAAAAAATTGTGAGTGGCCTTAGCTGGGAAATGATGAAACTAATTTCATGGAATAAATGTTCAAAAATTGCACAACAGACCAAAAATGAAGTCGGGTCCTCCAATTTCGCTCAATTTTTTTTTAGAAGTTCCCCTTGCGGTCTATTCACAAAACCACGATCATTTTTTTCCCAAGGGGAATTGGCCCTCTAAATTTTTATGCAATCGCGATTTTTTGCTAAATCACCCAACTTTGAGGACAAATATCTCGAGATAGGTTGTACTTGAAAAAAAAAAGGATTGCGGGGTCTGAAAGATAATTAATAGGTAAGAAATTCAAAAACGATAATCACATTTTGAAAAGCTCAAAGTTGAACTTTGGTGGTGAAAGCTCAACTTTCATGACGAGAAAAAAAGATGAAAGCTACTATTTAAAAATCTGAAAAAATTACAGTGAGTAACCATTTTTACCCTTTTTTCAAGCAACAAATTTTCAATATGAGATCTCTAGACCGGGGGGGAGGGGTAAAGGGGTCCACAATTTTGACAAAAATTCAAAAAAATCGAAAAAGTAAAGTAACACATTGATTACCTACTACTAATTCGAAGCCGCTGATTTCGAATACGTACTCAGTTTTTTCATTCGACCCCTATGAACCCCCTATTAGCCTCCTTGATACAGTCGAAATTCAAAAAAATGAAAAATACGTGTGACCAGTCGTTGCCAAGTTTTTGAGGGCGCTGAGTTCGAAAAGTTGCTTATTTTTTAGATTTGACCCTTTGGTGCCCCTCTAGCCTCCCAATTTTAGGAAAAACTATACAGTGTGTTCCATGAATCGTCTGCCAAACATGTTTTTTTGGATATAACCGGGTACCACTGAAAAAAAAACTCGAGATGAACAATTTGCCTATTTTGAAAATTGAAGGGGCAAATGCTGCTTCTAAAAAAATCACGTCAAACATTTTTTTCAACCATGGGAATGAATTGTACTTTGAAAACTGAGTAAATTTTCACTTCATGACTTTTTGCCTATCTTTAAAATTGAAGGTGCTACAAAAAAAATTGTTCAAGAAAAATTCTAAAAAATTAACTGATTAAGGGAATGGATAGTACGTTGAAAACTGCAGAAATTTTGTTCTGTGGACTTTTTGCCTGACATCAAAAATGAAGGGGCTACGGGTCACTCAAAATAAATCGGCTTCAAAAAATTTTCAAATTTTCTCAACTTTTAATGACCCGTAGCCCCTTCATTTTTGATGTCAGGCAAAAAGCCCACAGAACAAAATTTCTTCAGTTTTCAACGTACTATCCATTCCTTTGATCAGTTAATTTTTTGCGAATTTTTCTTGAACAATTTTTTTTGTAGCACCTTCAATTTTAAAGATAGGCAAAAAGTCATCAATTTTCAAAATAGGCAACATGTTAATCTCAAGTTTTTTCTAGTGGTACCCGGTTATATCGAAAAAAAAAAGTCTGGCAGACGATTTATGGGGCACCCTGTATTGAGAAACAAAAATATCGTGTGGCATATCGATTCTAACTAATTTGAGGGCGTAAAATTCGAATATCGACATACATTTTGATCCGACCCGACCCCCTCCCCGTGCTTAGGTGATCAATAGGAATTGAATATTTCAAAAAATTACTGGGAGGGGGTCGGATCAAAAAGTAAGTCGATATTCGAATTCTACGTCCTCAACTCGATCATATCGATATCAAATTTCGCTCGATTTCTTCTTCACTACAAAATGGGATTTTCAAGGATTCAGCGAAGTATCTGGTTAATCCCTTTTATAAATGTAGCAAACGATAAAATCAGAAACACAATTATATGATGATGGATAAAATTTTCTAGTGTTGGGCAAAATCGATTATTTGAAAATAATCGACAATTGATTAATCGACGGGAAAAATAAAGTGGAAAATTCGAACGATTTTTTCTTTATTTTATCGCCAACGCTGCCACAAAAAATTCAAAAATTCTTTAAAATGACTAAAATCCTCTAGGTCAAAAATCCTTGACCATTTTTTTTACAATTCTGAAAAAAATAAAATAAAAATGTAAAAATTAAACTATTTTTATTTCAAATTACACGTTTCTCAGAGATCCTTACAAATTTTGAGCGCCATTTGGGATTGAAGAGGGGCATAAGTAACTTCAACTTTAGAAATTTCAAGAGAATTTTTCCGTTTTTTGGGTCAAAATTGGACAAAAATAAAATAATCTAATCTTTTTGGACATTGAAGCATACACGTTCACACGTCATTTCGTTTCGATTTCTTTTCACTCTCTTCAAAGTTCATTTTTCTTTCAAAACACCGTACAAATTCCTCCGAGATACTCTTCCATATTAAACCCGAGATATTCCGTTATCCTTACAGAATGTTTTTATCCCATGTTCTAAGAATATTAATGTATGTATAACGGATTAGAACTCGTCCATCGCGTCGTACGCAACATAGCTATTTAATAAAATAATTTGTTTTCACGTAATAACCACTACGCCGCTGTGCCATCCCACTATACGCACAAACACACTTCCAAAGTAATTAGGGTATTAGAAATTATAATTTCATAACTGTTCTATTAAGCATTCTAATTACGTCCCTACGTACTACACAGATATAGGTATATAGTTAAACGCACGTACCTAATACCTATATACGCGGAAAAGAGCCAACCCAATGTGACGTTCAGCTCGTCTTATTACACGCATCACTGATGATAGACGAAAATTACATACCTATAGATTGACAATCAACGAGAGCATATAAACTCGGACGTTTTTTTAAGCAGTTAAATTAGAGTAAGATGTAAACTCTGGCTATATATTTACACAACTGCTGGCAGACTCCTCAACCTTATAATAACGTCAAACAATGCGTCTTATAATTACGATAATGTAGTAATCTCGTTTACGTTCATGCAATCCGATGTGCCGGCATAAACGGAAAGGACGGACGAAAGGTATGAGTACCTCTGCTCGTTGTTATGGGCTTTTCAAAACGAAAACAAAGAACGAATAAATTATAATTGGATGGTTTCGTTTTATAATTTTATTCGCCATATGTGTACATATAACGGCAACAATCAACTACCTATGCAATTTATGCGAAAACAGTATTAAATTCACTGTCATATAAGAAAATTGACGTTACGAGAGACAATCAGATATATAATAAGTATCAACGTTTATATACCACCGTACAATAATACTTTCAAATTGAAGAGAGTAATATTACACTTCGAAGCGGTTCACTCTCTCTTTAATTTGTTGGACAAATAGAAACGGAGGGACTTTTGTATAGGACATAAGTAGGTATCTGGGTACTTTTTAAATTAGTATTTCGCTGCCTTTGAAGTACATTTTATAATTTAAATTCCTTCCAAAATATACCCAAGGATCTATTTTTAATAGAAAAATTTATCATCGTATCCGCGTTTACAATTCGCTCATAAAAATATAAATATTCTCGAAACACGTTTTTTTCCCTTCGTGAAACACTCGTGGTTTCGGCAAGATTCTCTTTCTAATCGAGAAATTCGGTTTCACGTGTGCCTACAGTGAGCTCGCAACGTTGAAAATTTCAGTCATAAATTATCATCTGTTTTATGATCAACTATTTTTTTTTGTTTAATTAACACACAAAATATAAACGAGGAACAAGGTAGGGTATTTCGAGATGAGTTCGGTTGCGTGAACCGTATTAATAATTTAAATAGATACCAAAAGACCTTCGATGATTATAGGTACTTTGATTATGTGTATGTCTTCATTCAACGTTTTTCTTTTTTGGGTAAGAAAAGAATGAGTTCATGGAACTATTTTTAGAAAATCAATGCGACAAGTTTTACAACTTTCATAACGTAGTTGTAATAAATACATGGGATAAATCCGGCGTTATTAGGTAGCCTATGGTATGGTTTGTGTAAAAAAAATCGTTTATATGCTTGGATATTATCACCGGGAGGTATATTGGTCCATGGTGGACTGGCTGGTGTTTACTACCGAATATTTGAGGTAAATTCCGTTTATATGGATAGTCTTGACATTGTATGGTGTCTAGAACTGATTCATAAATATTCTGAGAAATATGAGGATGTGTGCTACCTACCGTTAGATTAAAAGATTATCTCTCGTGATCATGAGAAATTTGTTGGAAGAAATTTACCTAAAAGGAAGAACTGCTAGAACGATGGCAATTTTTATCCTTGAAAATGTCAATTTGATCAAAAATTACAATTTCTTCCCAAAATGTCAATTTTCAACAAAAATGGCAATTGTTACTAAAAATTGGAATTTTTAATAAATATAAGTGAAATTTCTTCCGAAATTGGAGATTCTCAATTTCAGTAAATAATTGTTTTTTTCTGATTAAAATTGTCAGAAATTTTGCCGCAGCAGAGCAAAGTTAACCAAGCATAGAGAAGCCAATCGAGCCTAGATAACCTGAGAAAAAATTGACGAGCATACTATAATTTTTACAAAAAATGGTAATTTTTTACCAAAAAAAAAGGTAACTTTTTACCAAAAAAAGACAATTTCTTGCAAAAAAAAGACAATTTCTTGCAAAAAAAAAGACAATTTTTTGCAAAAAAAATTGTAATTTTATTTAAAAACAATTGGTAATGTTTTACAAAAAAATGACAATTTTTTTTACAAAAAATTGCAATTTCTTTCAAAAAACGGTAATTTTTACAAAAAAAATTAGTAATTTTACAAAAAAAATGGCAATTTTTATTAAAAAATGACAATTTTTACAAAAATTGTATTTTTTACAAAAAAAAAATAGGTAGTTTTTCCCAAAATTGTTGATTTTTACCAAGAAGACAATTTTTACTAAAAATCGCCATTTTTACAATTGATTACCATTTTTTGTAGAGATTACCATTTTGGGTAAAAATTACCACTTTCGGTAAAAATTGTCATTTTTGGTAAAAATTGTCATTTTTGATAAAAATTGACCATTTTTGATAAAAATTGACCATTTTTGATAAAAATTGACCATTTTTGATAAAAATTGACCATTTTTGATAAAAATTGACCATTTTTGATAAAAATTGACCATTTTTGATAAAAATTGACCATTTTTGATAAAAATTGACCATTTTTGATAAAAATTGACCATTTTTGATAAAAATTGACCATTTTTGATAAAAATTGACCATTTTTGATAAAAATTGACCATTTTTGATAAAAATTGACCATTCTTGGTAAAAATTGACCATTCTTGGTAAAAATTGACCATTCTTGGTAAAAATAGCTATTTTTGGTGAAAGTTATCATTTATGGTAAAAATTACCACCTCTGGTTTATCAGCTTTCATTAGTTGGACTTGGCTTGACTGAGTTTGTCTGGGCTGAGCTTTTCACCAAAAAATGTTAACTTTATCTGAAATGACAATGTTTACTGAAAGTAGGCAATTCTTCTCAAAACTAGAAATAAAAATGTATTTTCAGAAAAAATTACCATTTTTGGTAAAAAAAATCATCAGTTTAGGCAGAGATAACCGTTTTTGGTAAGGAGTATGATTTTCGGGGAAAACTGACATTTTTCGGTCAAAATTACCACATCTGGATAAAAATTGACATTTTTTGGTAAAAATTAAATACTATTTTTTGTTGAACTAGGGGGCTCCGCCCCCTAGGCCGCTCCGCGGCCTCAACCCCTGGCTCGCGCCCTCGCTTCGCTCGGGCTGCTCGCTTCACAATTTTCCTAAATATTCGCCCTCGCTTCGCTCGGGCCAAATTCATCTTTCTGATTTATTCTCATTTTTCTTAAAATTAATGACAATCGTGAAATAAGCAATGGAATAAATGAAATAAAGCGGAAAAGGCCGCCTCCTTTAAAATTTAGTAGAATCGCAAATTTGTTCCATCAACCCTCTTCCCCTCTAAAAAATTCGGCCATTTTTCTCCCCAAAAGAACTGATTTAATCGATTTTCAAAATTTTCAGTTATGTTTACTGGAGCTACCTTCTAGTACATAAAATTTAGTTGGGTTGAAGTCCAGGATAGCTATGTTATAAAAAAAAATGAGGATGGCGAGATAGGAGGGTAAAAACAGTATATACCTAGTTGAGAAAATTTAAAATTGAAGTTTGGATTTTTACCGATTTTCAACCTCCCTCTCTAACAAAATGCCTTTGAAACATCTAAATAAAATAATCAGATGCTCAACAGCTTCCTAAAACAATGAACACAATACAGAAATTTGGAATAGAACAATGTGTGAGTGGGAGTTGGAAGGGCATTGCAGGTTAAACAAAGGGGTTTGGCTTTGGAAACTGATTTCAACCACTTCTACGCTCAAAGGGTCACCTTGACTCAAGTATATTTTCGAAGACAGACGGACAGGTATAAATTTTTTAAATTCAGAGAGGCCAAACTGTGTTTTCTTTCGTATTTTCCGCTGATTTTTGCCTTTTTGAAAATTTTGAACCCCGTCCTGTTTTGTAATGAGGGCTGAAAAGCAATGGAGTTTTTTTTTTTTCTTAAATAAGTGCTATTTATCTATGAATATATCACAAACGTTTTGAAAATTTTAAAAAGGTGAAGTATGATACTTAAAAGTTATATGACAGCCTGAGCTGTAAGAAATGTGTAATATTTTTCTTATTATAAAAGGATTTCAGTTGTACTAAAGGAAAGATCACCGCTAAAAGCACCCCCCTTCCTCCATCCCCTCCAGACACCGTCTCAGGTAAAAAAGTTGGAAAATTTGTCCGAAAAAATAAATTTTTGGGAAAATGTTTTCTTTCAGTAATCACAATCAATTTTTCAAAACTTTGGCCCCACTTTTGACCTTGTACATAGATATTTCATTTAAATCCACAAAAAATATTATTATTATTTTTTAAAAATATTTTTCCTCAAAATTTCAAGTAATTTTATTACATTTTTTTTCTTAAAAACTTGTTTTCGATGTTTGAAAATCAAATCTTTTAAAAACTTTGCCCTCTGTGTGCTCGGCCTCATCATATTTCTCCTTCAATAGTTTTAAACTTTAAAGTAAAGGTAGCGAATTTTTTATCCATAGGACTTCAAACTTGAGATTTTCGATCACATTGAAACCACTAAATTTTCAAATTAAATTATAATTTTTCTGGAAATTTTCCGTACCACTTTCAAGTTTCATAGGTTTTCTCAACTACAATGCAATTACTCAGGGAAAAGCAATGTATTGAATGAGAGGGAGAAGTGGTCAAAAAATTTAGTTCGGTCTAAAAATTTGTGCCATTCAACTCCTTCCTCAAAAAAATCAGTCCGTTTTATGCCTGAATAAATTAATTTTCAAAATTTTTCAAAAATCGAATCGAAATTTGTGAATTTTTGGCCTCTCAATATTCGGACTTCGGTATGTCACTGCACAAAACCAAATTTTACTTCAAATTCATTTCATCTTTAAGGTTGGCAAATTTCAGTTTGAATGCTGGAAAAATTGTGAACGTTACCTCCCTCCTCCCTCCCCCAGCAAAATATTTCGCCACACCAACTGCTCTCGAGTTTGATTTTGAGAGTACAAATAATATACTCGACTTATTCATATATTAGATTGAAGCCCCCCCCCCGCAAAATACTTTGAAAAGAATACTAATCAAATACCAATTTTTTGAGTAAAAAATATACCACAACCTTTTCTTTTGTTGAGCACTTATACTTTATTGATCCATTCAGATCGTTTTTTCGCACGACCAATAATCAAAATTTTCAAAATTTATGTAGTATACTTATAGGTAAATGGCACTTATTTTAAAGGGGGAAAAATCCATTGCCCTTTTCATTTTTGATCTCTCAAATCGATTAAAAGCGGTTGTAAGACGTTTCAAAGTTTTCAGAAAATGTTGGAATTTCGCAGCAATGAAGAAACTCTTGAAAAGTGGCTTGTATGTAATCTGTACCCTGAGTGAAAAATGTGTGCACCTGTACAGTGGATGTGCGATGTGTGTAAAGAGTTTGCCTTACCTACCCGCTACCCCAATGTACAGGTAGGTTGGCAGTTAGCACTGTATGCGTTGTCAAACTACCCTTACCAATTCACCACTACAAACGCAACGCTCTGTAGATACGTCACTCACAATTCTTCTGGCTCGAAAACTCGTTTCAGCACAAACACAAAGCCAGAGTTCGTGTAAATACAACACTACCACATCTCCGAGATCTCGATATCTCGAACGCAGTTCGCGACCGTCTAGACGGTTTTGATTTTTTAATATAGAGAGAAATTATCACTTTCCGTATAATTGACCACGTTCGTTAAAAATAATCAATTTCGGTCAAATTTACCATTTTGGTAAAATTGAGATTTTTGATCAAAATTACAATATATCGATTATCGAATTTCGAACATCGAGTATCGTATATTCAGGTGCTAATAATGATTTCGAGTAAAAAAAATGTTGGAAAAATTTCAGACCTGAGAATAAAATTTTGAGAAATGAATTCAAAGTAAAGAAAAATTAGAAAAATTTAGATGACCTTAGAGATGGGAAATAATTTTCACAAATCATCTCGCGATTTCTCCATTTCTTGTGAGTTGAAAAAAATAATGAAAAAAATCAGCGTTAAGAAAAGTTTTAGAAAAATTGAGATGACCTTTGAGATGAAAATTATACAAAATTTGCCAATTTTGGTGAAAACAACTTGCACCTATTGATAAAAATTACCACTTATTTGCATTCATTTAATGCCTTCATTTTTTTTAAATTCCTTATAGATGGAAATAAGACAGCTTTTCATTTTGGGTCATCTGAGAGACTGATACGCCGGAAGTATGAATTGTAAACTTTAATGTAGGTAAATTTGATTTTATCTTATTTTCTGAAACAGATTTTAATTTTGAGGGTGGAAATAATTTTGGCCATTATTCAGAAACGGAGGAGTAAAGAAAACTTTGAAATTTCATTTATCAGATTTCTCATGAGCTCGATATTGTAATGAAAATCATATATACCAATACGAATTACAAAATCCATCGCCAGCCAAATGTAACAAAAATTCAAAGATATGGAATAGATAAACCATGTACCTAGAATAAATATCGTCATAGGATGTAGGATTGACCTATTTTAGAATTTTTCATTTTGCTCAACACGGTGATACGTATGTACCTACCTACGCACAGATTTACCCGTGAAAGAATTTGGTTTGGTGAAATTGTAAGTAAATTTTATGGCATTAGAAATGGCCATAGGTTAGATTTAATTTCAGATATTAAAGAATGTTCTATATGGAAGCGTTAAATTTTTTTCTTTATAAGTAATGAAAAATAATTACTCTGTTAGGTAACGAGCCAATATATACCTACGAATATTACGCACCTGGAAACATTTTATAGAATAAAATACAATATCGAAGAGTCACGAATGAATAATGGAAGCAATCGCCAGCAGCGGGTACGGTGCAAGTTGATTAAATCTGTTGCAATTAATGTTTTAAAAAGAGAAAGTGTGTAGATTTCTGTATAGGCGAGTCTGCAAGTGATAACACCCAATTTCAGTCGCGTCCAACATGCATACGTGTGTAACGTACTGATAGAACATAGGTAACCTGTGCTTGGGCTTGGGCTGTACGTTTTCAAGTACAACTTGGCAGATTACATAGGAATAATGTCGGTGTCAACTCTTATCGTTGTCCGACCATGTAAAGACAATGAGAATATTGCTGTAATTAGATGACTCAATATAATTTTTATCTGCGGCATTAACAGCGGTTTGGTTTTAATCCGTGGTCTTTGGACAAGCTTTTGTGTTTATGAATGGGACAGCTCTGAAGCCAGAGTTTTTCTTCTTTTTCTAAGGTATTAGGAAAGAAGTTGAAATGATGGATCATTGACCCCAAAAAAACAGTTGCAAAATTTGTCTATAAAAATAATTTATTCAATCAATGTGGGTGTATGGTGAGAAAAATTATTTTTAAAAATTCATCCCTAATTGCTAAGTAAGTAAGTACATTCAATGCATTGAGGAGACCATTCCAACATCAGACTATACCTACTACCTTTGGTAGTGTTTATCCCTATTTTCATATTTTACTATTTTATGAAACTATTTTTTAAATTTTTCTTTTACTCCAATCTTTTGATCTGAATCAGTAAAATTTGGTAAAATTCTTGCCTTTTTGAATCAAAGGAATTTTTTGGTTACTTTCCATTTAAAAAAAATGGCTTTCTCTGTCCAATAATTAATTGACTGAAAAATCAGTCATTTTTTACTGAAAATTCAGTAATTCTGTCTAAGTACATAAACTTCAGTAATTTTTAAAAATGAAAAATCAGTACTTTTTGACTGAAAAATCTTTAATTTCTGACTGAAAATTCAGTAATTTTTGAATGAAAACCCGGTAATTTTGGAATGTAAAATGAGTAATTTTTGAATGAAAAATCTGTAATTTTTGAATGAAAAATCGGTAATTTTGGAATGTAAAATAAGTAATTTTTGAATGAAAAATCTGTAATTTTCGAACGAAAAATCGGCAATTTTTGAATGAAAAATCCGCAATTCTTGAATGAAAAATCCGTAATTTTTGAATGACAAATTCGTAATTTTTGAATGAAAAATCGTTAATTTTTGACTGAAAATTCAGTAAATTTTGAATGAAAAATCAGTAATTTTCGAATGAAAAAGGAACATTCTTTGACTGAGAAATGAGCACTTCTTGGCTAAAAAATTAGTAATTTTTGGCTAAAAAATTAGTAATTTTTGACTGAAAAATTAATGAAAAGTCACTTGTTTTTAATTAAATTTGTTTCGCTGATTTAAAAACGCAAAATTTTACCAAATTTGACTCATTTAAATTCAGAAAGTACAAAAAAAGAGTATCGAAATTTTGAATTTTTCTACCAATTATTATATTTTACTTTCCTCGCTGTAATAGTGATGAGACACTCGAGTGCTACTCTGATTTACTTTACCTTGTTTCGGTTTTTTACGTATAGTTATCAAAAAATAAATAAAAATTCCTTCGTAAGATGAACATAAATCAGAAACATATTCAACACTTTTAAAAAACCAGTGTTTTTTAATTTTATAAAAATTCGAATTCAAAGTTCTAAAAATGAAAACCAAACTTTCAACGGCGGATGGAAGGAATCCAAAGCCGCTCAAAATCATTAATCTAAAATAAAAATTATAAGAATACGTGCTAATAGAATGCTTATTAATTAGAATTACAACAGCACAAAATAACAACAGACTACAAAATCTGAAAAAAAATTCGTACACGCAAACTGCTATAGTAAAAATCAAAACATTAAATCTGACGAGATAAAAAATGAAAATAGTCGAAGAAAAAACATTGGAAAAAATATATATCAAAAACGTAACATTATTTTTTTTATATTTTATGCTGTAAAACACAGTTAACAGAATATCAATAACAGATGTAAACATTGTTGTAGAATTTAAACATAACATCCAGTTGAAGAGAAAATAATAGAAATCAGCATGAATTACCTTTAGATAGGAAAATTTTGCATATTGGCACAACAAATACGATATTATATACGTGGTTAAATTTTTCTCCGAAACTTTATTCTCGTTGTGGTTTTTCAATACGTGGATAAAAACGAAAAAACACGAAAACGCGAAACCAATCGTACAAATGCTGTGGAGATATTTTGGCTGCAGTTCTTCGAAATTCGAATGCAGTTTAAAAACACACCACGTATCATCAACATCTTGCAGTTTTTTCAAACTGTCATATACGTTTTCAAGGTACGGACTTGGTGATGAGAAATTCAGTTTTTTGTTGTATATTGAAGAATTACACATATTTTGGCCAGATTAGATAGAAATGGTAAATCGCACAACCTTAACCGTGAAATTCGACTATGTAAATGAATTGACGAATGAGACCATCAAGCACGCTATTTCAATAGATTTCAATAATTAACCAAATTAACTGGAGGCACGGAAAGGTCATAAATAGCAGATTGCATTTGCATTTACCGCAATACTTTTTATAAAAAAATTAATTTCGGTAATTGAATAGTAAATAAAAAAGTTATTTTTATTTTTATCTCCAAAAAAATATCTAGAGAAAAAAACTGGAATATATATTTTTTTAAATGGGTATCGTCTGGAATTAGCATTTTTATGCTGTTCTCATTGTAATGTGTACCGTACGTATGTATTTTTTCAGGGGTAGGGGGGCACATTGATTTCCGTCATGACCATTTTTTCCCCAGTCAATTCAATAATTTTCAAAAACTCAATCTATTGTTCTAGTATCATGCTGTTCCAGTAGTTTCAGTGTTTCCAGTGACTCCAGTGATTCTAGTGTTATAGTGTTATAGTGTTCAATTCTTCAACTGCACCCCCTCTGGAACTCAATTTTAAATCTTTAAAATATCTTCTTTTGCAACCGTCGAGAGTTAAATATTCAAAATTCAGAATTTCTACTGTAGGTACCCCTTTCAAAACTGAAATCTGTGAATGAAAAATATACCTTTTCCTCCCTCTCCCTAGAACTGAGTTTTGGTGATTCAAAACATCAGTTGAGCCCTAATCTAGACCTGAATTTCGAAAAAATTTAAAATTTCTCCCGGAATCCTCTGCAGAGTTCAATTTTAAAAATTAAACATTTTCCTGTACGCTCTCCTCCCCCTCCTTCGAAGCTGAATTTTAATAAGTAACCACTTGTTAGTTTACTGTTTTGAGTTTTTTTTTTTTTGATTTTCAGTTAATCCGACTGATTTTTAGTACCTAAATTTAATTGATTTTAAAAAATTTTACTATACTTTATACCAAAAGAGTTTGCCAAAATGGCTGATTTATAGTAGGCGGTGCGGGGCGATGGAGAGGTAGCTATTCACACTATGCGGTCAATAAAATTTCGTGATTTTTTGAATAGCTAATGAATATTGTTGCTCTGTTTAGTTTGTTATTGTTCGGGGGTCTTGTTGTTTTTGGCAAACTCTTTTGGTATGAACTATAGGTATTTGAAAATTTTTACCCATTTTTAGTCAATTTTGCCAATTTTCATCAAATTTTATTGATTTTTGAGAAATTTTGCAGATTTTTTTTGTAAATTTCGCTGAATTAGAGAATTTTACTGATTCTTTTTCAGAGGCACTTTTTCACTGATTTTTTCCAATGGGTCGTATTGAGATTCTGTGAATCAGTGATTTTCACCAACTCACGAACAATAAAATTACTTGATTCAATAATTTTTTCATTGTGCTGCAATTCCAACTGTAGGTATATCGTGAAATGATTTTCGCTTATTCATAAATAAAAGAGTGGAAGGAGATGTTTGGCTCAAAACTTCCTCAACGATCGATTCCAATGAAAAATTCTAGTACCTACATAAGTAAATAATCCATCATGCAACTGAGTTGATCTGCCACAATGAGTCATCACCATACTTCATTCTCAACAACCCATACTTCCAAACATATTTTTCCTCAAATAAAATTCCCAATCCAGATCCTTTTACCCAGAACACGTTAAACCCTTCCAAACGGAAATCACTTGGAATTTTTACGTGGCCAATTCGCATAAAAAGTCATTCTGGATCATGGACACTTTTACCACGTACCACGATTTCGCTCACGTATATCCTTGCAATCGCACCGGCACACAGCACATTATCCCAGCTATCAATTAAAATCCGAAATTGATTGTCAATTACTGTGAAAAAAACAAACAAAACAATCGGCATACCACATATTATTTTATTTTCCAACTTGTTCGTCGTCTTATTCGCATCAGCAACCATCGTTTATGTGAATTTTTAATCAACGACGTTTAAGACATATACTTTAACGATGCTGATTTTTACGACTTAATCGTTTAATTATTTTTACCTTTACTGTTACAATTATATAATATGCGTAAGATTTTTTTTCGATTTTAAAACGTTTATACGAGTACGTTTGTTAATTTTCCATCATAACGGTATTAACGGGTATCTGCGGCTTAGCTTCAGTTGCGGTAAAAGCAAAAATTGGCCACTTCTAATACCTATCTTCTATATGCGAATACAAAATATAGCAAGGCACTGGAAGGAAAATAGGAGTCTGGCTCGGTGTACAGGTAAGTCTAAAATAACTGTCTGGCATATTATATTATCTACAGTATGACACAGAAGTCTTGTCCACTTGAAACACTCCTCATGTCCTCAGTCAACATCTCAGAACTGAATTGATACCAAGAAGGCTCAAACGACAATGTGTTCCTGGCGACCAGGGCATTGAAGATCGATAATCAAACTTCTAGTTTTACCTACAGGGTGCCCGTCAATTGAGAAACCGGTTTGGGTTAAAAAATAGGGGTCCGGTTTTTTTATTGGAATAAAGTCTACACACTGACGCGATTAAAATGTGATATGTTTTTTTGAAACCGGTTCTGCAGTTTCGAACCAGTTGTCAATAATATCCAAAAAGGGGAAATATGAAAAAAAGTTTAAAATAAAAGTTGTAGAGAATTAAAAAACAGTCATTTTTTGTTCCATAACTTTTTTTCCATCTTGCAATGGGAAGAAGTTGTCGTACAAAAGGATTGGAGTATAATTTTTTCTTTTTCAAACCATAAGGTCATAACTCTTCTCCATTGCTAAATGGAAAAAAATTACGGAACGTGAAATATTCAGTTTTCAATTCTTTACAACTTTTATTTCAATCTTTTTTTGATATCTCCACTTTTTGATACTTAACAGATTATTGACTTGAAAAAAAACACCAAAAAATGGATTCATCTTGCACCAATTCCAAAAAAAATGTAGATATCAAAAAAAGTTGGTTAGAAATAAAAGTTGTAGAGAATTGAAAACTGAACATTTCACGTTCTGTAACTTTTTTTCCATCTAGTAATGGAGAAAAGTTATGGCTTAAGAAAGAGAAAATTACACTAGAGTCTTTTGTACCATAACGCACCACCAGTGCAATAACAACACATCTCAAAAAAAATGAACTTCTTTATTTTTGATGTAAATTGAAAACTGATCAAAGATGAGCACGTTTCAGGAAAAAATACGAAGGTCAATTTTTTTCGAGATGTGTTGTTATTGCACTAGGGGTGCGATAACTTCTTTCCATTGCAAGATGAAAAAAAAAGTTACAGAACAAAAAATGTTCAGTTTTTAATTCTCTATAACTTTTAATTCACACTTTTTTTGATACATCCACTTTTTGATAACCGGTTATCGACTCGCAAACACAAAGAAAAAATTATACTCCAACCTTTTGTATGACAACTTCTTTCCATTCCAAGATGGAAAAAAAGTTATGGAACAAAAAATAATTGTTTTTTAATTCTCTACAACTTTTGTTTCAAACTTTTTTTCATATCTCTCACTTTTTTGGATATTGTTGACAACTGGTTCGAAACTGCAGAACCGGTTTCAAAAAAACATATCACATTTTAATCGTGTCAGTGTGTAGACTTCATTTCAATAAAAAAAAACGGACCCCCATTTTTTAACCCAAACCGGATTCTTAATTTGCGGACACCCTATAGGAAGGACTAGAAGTTTGATTATCGATCTTCAATGTCCTCCTCGCCAGGAATACATTGCCGTTTGAATCCTCTTGGTATCTCTTTTCAGTTCTGAGATGTTGAGAAGTGTTTCAAGTGGACAAGACTTCTGTGTCATACTGTACATTGTACCAGTGTATGAATATGACTTTACAGAATTTCGACACCGAAGCTTAATCATTTTTGACGAAGCAGACACACCTGAGAGACGCGACGTCTGCTCTATGAAAGATGAATCATTCCAACATTGTTTCCATTCAAGTTGGAAAATTTTCTTCATCCCTGCGCATCGGTTCTTTTACCATCCATGATTTACGACCATGATTCGAAAGAAAAATAGTTAGTTGACCGGAAATCCTAAACACAAGTGTGTAATTGCTGTTGAAGTAAAGGTGAATGCATCGAGGAGCAGCGTCTACGAACGATTCCACAGACCAATAAGGAGTTATCCAGCGTGAACAAAGTACCACACGACTTGGAAACATATCTGGCCAGCGAGGTTCAAAGTACACGTACAAATGTTTAATTTTAATTGTACTACGGATGAAGGAAAGAGAATCCGATGCAATTAGAAAATTCACCCGAGCACGTTACCTACGTTTCCTTTACAATTAACCGAGGCTCTCGAAATGAAACAAATTCTCAATGGCGAGGAATTTACTCGTCGAAACCCTTAAATCGCGAAAATTTACAATTTATTATAAATTTTACGATTCATAGGTAATAAAAATCTGCCATTCCATTGCCACATTATCCTCTGCATTTCATCCTCCAGGGATCGTTTATCGATCGACAATTCTAACGTTTTGGTGGTAGCGTTGAACACATCGAATTTCAAATTTTCATTGTGATTTTTCAAATTATCGTGTTTCTTCTGCTCTTGCCGGAGTTTCTCCTCGAGCAAAGTTTTCATGGAAATAAGCGTCTCTCTTTCGTTAATCAAGAAGCTGAAATTCTGCATCAGTTGGTCGTTTTCTTCGACGGCGTCGATGACGATGGATGTCGAATCCGAAGGCGTGTACGTCTTGACGACCAGCTCGTTTTCGTCATCACTGTCGAGGTAAAATTTCGGCCCGTTATCCGGATATAGTTTTATATTATCGACATTTTCGCGTTTTATTGATAATTTACTCCGAGCTCGTGGCGATAGAGTTAATACGACAGATGCCCGCGAAGTTTTCTCGATGCTAATTACCCTTTTGGATTCGTATACGCCGAGACTCTCTGGATTCTGTTTTTGACGCCTTTTTCCAACGTGTTTGCCGGGTTTATGAAACTTCGTGAATGGTATGACAAGATTCGGCTGATCTTGGATACGGTACGAAATTCGCATTATCAATAATAACGCGAACACGACCATGTCTCGAACGTGTCCGACAATATTTTTCCATAGTAATTCGATCGTGCTGTCGGAGTGGCGTTTTGGGTCATTTCTTTCAATTCGTCGTTTCCTTTTGCTCGCCCGGGATAAACTGCTGAGTCAGCCGGTTTAATTTACCCATATAGAAATTCATCGACGGTAAATCATATCTTCGAGGAGGTAACGGGAATATTAAAAACACATATTTATAAGAAGATTATTCAAATGTAAAAATATTGGTATCTAGGAATACACGAAAGGCCATAGTGTGATGTTTCTTTCGCTCGTAAAAAATTATCATATCATTAAGGTGCGTTAAACCTGAAAACCTCATTCGTTCGTCTATAATGGCAATGATTTTAAATATTTCAATTTCTACCCGAATAACAATCGTGTTCATGGTTAAAGAATACAAAAAAATCAAATGTTTAACCGCATCTGTACCTATAAAGGTAATTAAATTACTTTCAAATTAAATTGATGCCAGTATATGTACTTTTGCCATTATTTTTTACGTACCTATCGCGCTTTACTTTTCCAGTAGGCGATTAACGCTGCCTTGAACATGCGAACTATTAATTATAGTTAGTGTTTCGAGTACCTAACCGTTTTTAATTACATAAAATTATAAATTTATCGAATTTTTTCGTATTATTAATTTTTAGAAAGTAAACGTTGAAAGTACACGAGTATTATCTGGTCGTAGGTAAAGGAGTGAGAGGGCAATCTGGACGATATTCGGCTTGCCAACTGTACCTATTTTGATATCTACCGCGATAATTATGAATAATATTGTACTTGCATTATTTATACCTAAGGTCACACCGAGAGTGATTTTGCTGGCTACTGTTTTGAATAGGTAATGAAAAATGTGGGACATGAAACCGAGAATTATATTTATTGGCTGTGAGCTCGTGCTGAGGAGTTGATGACTTTGAGAAATTATTTTTCATCAGTTTGGAAAAAAATCGTGTAAAATTACATTTTAAAGCTAATAAATTTTTCAGCAGATCTGATCTGGAAATTTTGAAATTTTACGAAATTTTAGAGAAATTATTTTTCAAGAAATTGAACTTGAAAAAAATAATATATAGATTTTATTTACGTATTTGGATGTTTTTGTTTTAAAAAAAATCCATTTTAATGTTCAACTAATCCCCTTTTAAAGCCCAGATAAGAAATATGTACGTAACGCGACTTTTCGTAGATAATTATTTTTTTTCTTTCGAAAAATCAACCCTCAGGCCCAGTCTCAGATTTTTGAAATTAAAAAATCCTCCGAACTCATTATTACGTTTATTTTTCAAAATATTTTCTAAAAATTATTTTAAAATTTTTTGATAATTTTCACAATTTATTACGATTTTTGAATCAAATTCCGTCAAGGAAATCCTCGATAATTTTCTTCGATTTTTCTCTCACTTTGAAATGAAAATACATAGGTAGGTATTACTAATTTTCTGAGAGAAATCATTTTATTTATTAATATTTTTAAATTGACGATAATTTTTCTGACTAAAAATGAAAATTTTTCAGGGGAAGGGTGGGAAAGAGGGGTCTGTCAAGAAATGGACTGAATGTATATTTTTTGAGCAGCTTTTGTCCCCTTGTCAAAAAATTACGTTCGAATGAGAAAATTGGAAAAAAATTACATTTAAAGTTTGAAACATTGAAAAAACTACATCCGAATGGAAAAAATTCCATACTTACTCAATACCCAGGTTAGAAAGTATTCAGTTTTAACCCCCTTTAAACCCCTCTCCTCCCCATCATAATGTTGACTCTGAGAATCTATTAACTTTCCTAACATTTTTCTTAAAATCAGGAAGTCTGATTATTCTCAATTTTTGGAAAAATTTTTCAGAATAAAAAAACTTAATTTTTTCGTCCCGCACAACTCACAAGTGCGTCATTAAAATTGGAAAGATCATGATTTTCTCAAGGAAGGGCGATTCTCATCTACACGAAAAAACGGAGGTCTTGATCAAAATCATCAGTCAGAAAATCAGGATTTTTTCAAACTTGGTAATTTTCGTCAAAATGAAAAACTTCGAGATGATTTTCTTCAAACTTAGAAAGATTGTAATTTTTTCGATGAAAATGGGTTTCCCAATAATTGAAAAATACCAATTTTTTTAAATTTTCAATTTGTCTCTAAATTAAAAAATCGTGACTTTCTCGAAGAAGGTATTTTCTGTATAGGTATCCACATATGTACTTGACTGGAAAATTACAATTTTTCCCATTTGACACAAAGGGTATAGCCGGGTTTTTGGTGAAATCGGCCCCCTCTCCGATTTTCGATCTAACCCCCTCAGGTGGTGTACCTTGATGTAAAAAAAATTCAGAAAAATTTTTGACCCCCCAACCCCCTCCCTTTCGGAGTTATGACCATTTTATTGCATTATTTTCAAGAATTTTTAATTTCAATGGAAGTGAAGGAAATTTTCTATTCTTTGGCACAAAGTTGCATCTCGTAGAGGTGTATTTACGATAATTTTTTCAAAAATTTTGGTGCACTCCTTCACGTTGTTTCGCCTATTTGAAGTTTTCAATCGTAAAAAACGCCATATAAACGAAGAGCGACCACTTTTTAAAAATATCCCAAAAACGTGTTTTTTAACGTAGATTCACGTCACGTATTCACTTTTGGCGACTTCGATGCACCAAGGGCCGAAAATCGCGAAAAACCGTACAAAAATGTTGTTTTTTTAGCATATTTTTCAAATTTTGAGCGTTTTGTAAGGAGAGAAATGGCTGAACGAAGAAACTAACGTCGGATTCGTATTTATCGGGTCAATATACCCTGATCAACACCCTTTTCGCGGTCGTTTTATTTGAAGACTCGAAATTCGCTATTTTTGTCATGAAAAATCAGTGAAAAAGGTGAATTTTGAGACTTTACGCAAAACGATCGCGAAAAGGGTGTTTATCGGGGTATTTTGACCCGCTAAACACGAATCCGACGTTAGTTTCTTTATTTGAAGGTTTTTTCCGTATAAAGCACTCAAAACTTGAAAAATCTGCTAAAACAACATTTCTGCATGGGTTTTCGCGATTTTTGGACCTAAGTTCAAAGAAACAGCCAAAACAAAATACTCAGGGAAAATCTACATTAAAGAATATGAAACTGTAAATTTTGAACTTGGATACCTAATACTAGGCCAAAATTTCAATTTCGGGTAGTAAACTAATAACTTGAAGTGGTATTATAAAATGAAATTTGGGTTTCTGATTTTAAATTTGGCCTTAGTTTTTTTATTTAGGCCCTCTAGACGCCCCTATAAGCTCATATAGAGAACGGAAATAATAAATTACCAAAATTCGGAGTTTTTCGCGATTCGCCGATCCAATTTTCCCTGAGTATTTTGTTTTGGCGTCGGATTCGTGTTTAGCGGGTCAAAATACCCCGATAAACACCCTTTTCGCGATCGTTTTGCGTAAAGTCTCAAAATTCACCTTTTTCACTGATTTTTCATGACAAAAATAGCGAATTTCGAGTCTTCAAATAAAACGACCGCGAAAAGGGTGTTGATCAGGGTATATTGACCCGATAAATACGAATCCGACGTTAGTTTCTTCGTTCAGCCATTTCTCTCCTTACAAAACGCTCAAAATTTGGAAAATATGCTAAAAAAACAACATTTTTGTACGGTTTTTCGCGATTTCCGGCCCTTGGTGCATCGAAGTCGCCAAAAGTGAATACGTGACGTGAATCTACGTTAAAAAACACGTTTTTGGGATATTTTTAAAAAGTGGTCGCTCTTCGTTTACATGGCGTTTTTTACGATTGAAAACTTCAAATAGGCGAAACAACGTGAAGGAGTGCACCAAAATTTTTGAAAAAATTATCGTAAATACACCTCTACGAGATGCAACTTTGTGCCAAAGAATAGAAAATTTCCTTCACTTCCATTGAAATTAAAAATTCTTGAAAATAATGCAATAAAATGGTCATAACTCCGAAAGGGAGGGGGTTGGGGGGTCAAAAATTTTTCTGAATTTTTTTTACATCAAGGTACACCACCTGAGGGGGTTAGATCGAAAATCGGAGAGGGGGCCGATTTCACCAAAAACCCGGCTATACCCTTTTAATAAAAAAAATGATTTTTCTCAATTACATTATGAAATCATTTTTTTTTTAAATTAAAAATTCGTAACTTTATTCATCGACATTTTCCGATCACAAAATCATGATTTTTTACTCTTGGACAATTTTTATTAAAACAAGGTGCCTAAGAAAATTTCCAAATCGAAATGTAAAAATTTTACAGGACCTTCGACAAAATACTATTTTTACCTTTCATTCCTGCAAATTTCACCCTCACAACAGATGAAGTAGGTAAACTTGATATTTTGCAATCCTGTTCAAATTTTTTAAAAATTCCAATGGTAGATTCTTTGTCAAATCCGATTATTTTTTTGCATTTCATTTTTTAGCATTGATTTTTTTGGGAGGTTTTCAAAAAAAATCAGCCTTTGTATTGAATTTTTATGAATGGTTCTAGATGTAAAACATGTTTTAAAACCAAAATGAGACACCTCCCCCTCCCCCTCCAATTTGAAGAGAGAATATATATTGGTTTTAAACTCATATTGTGGTTTTTTACTGATAATCCTATACCTATTTCCAAAGTTCATTCAGCTTTAATATAATTCATCTGCCACAAAGAAATGAAGAACACATAGACTTTTTTCTGCCAAGAGGGGCTGCCCCCCTCGTGTATTCAGGCCCTTAGCACTGAAATAAACCTATTAAAAATTAAACAAGTACAGGAAGTTTGGTAAAAAATGACACCCAATCTCATCGAACAAGATTCTGTTACGAGTGGTGGCATGAAAATTTCGAAGCCAGTCAAACCAATTTCCCACAAACAAACAAAAAATTGGACATGAAGTCTGCAAATCTTCATTTATTTGGAAAATAATATTACAAAAAGCCGATTTTTTAATGAAAAATGAAGGTTTTTTCCAACATCACTGATGTTTTTAAAAATTAATTCTATTTCGATCATTGCAAATTTGATCCATTTTATTATTACTCAAAATCTAGCTTTCCAGATTGAAAAAAATCGTCAAGTATCAAACTTCGAGAGCTCGATTCGCTTGAACATGTTTGTCACATGGTCTCCTATTTTCTCTACATGTTTACAACGTGCTCGTCACATGTTTACAATTTTTTATCTTCAACTTTCCACGTGTAATGTTTCACTAGGTACTCATTTGCAAGATACCGGTTTGACATTTTTTATCAATTTATCGCTGATATGTGACAAAAATGCCATAAGTATCTATGGATAACTTCTCATATTTTTCTCAAATCTCAATCTGGCATCGAAAATGAGTCACGTTCTGAAAAGGTTCTACCATAATATTTTGATAAGAGAAGAACTTGAGCTGATATCTTCAGAGGAGAGGGTTAAAAATTAAAAATTTCTAGCTCAGGTAGAATTTTTCCCAATTTTTTTGATTTCGGCTCTAAATACAAAATATTTCAAAATTTTTTGAATAAAGGATCATTGCTTTCAAAAAATTTTCGACAAAAAAGGCAATTTTTCATTATTGACAACCTAGAAAGAAAAATATTGTCCTTGTTCAGTCCGATTTATACTTTGACCTCTTCCCTCTCCCTTCTCATCACTTTCCTTCTTCCAGATCTTTTTTCCGAAGGAACGTGAAAAATGAAACGTAACTGAATTTAAATCCCAATACATGAGACTTCTTTTTTAATTCCTGAATTTTTCATTCTATCCCTCAAAATGAGGTGATCTCTATTTCATTTTCCCCCTCAAAATTACCAATAAAGCACACGTAAAATTTAAATCAAACCCACATCCTTTGAAAATCAAGTTTCATCTCACCCTTCGCCAAAATTTCAGAAGATAGGTATAAATTCATCCATCTGGCAGACAATAACGCATGGAAGTCTGAACCAGATAGCCATAAATTAGATAATCCAGAACACTGGAGTAATATTCAACACCCTTTTAGCGACTCGATTTGGTTTATTTTGCACAGCACCGGTTCTAACACTATCATTTTCATCGGTTACTTCAACAAATGGTAATATTTCGTCTCGACCTATCGCACATGTTATTCTTGTACCATCGTTAATTCTCACACCGGTAAAACAAAACATCTGGTTCATCTACCTATATTGTAGTTTTGGTTCTCTGGAGTAAATCTCACAATCAGCTTCGGAGTTCAGACCGGGCATATCCGTCCAATTTCACCTACCTATTTTGTTTTGTCAATATTTCGTCTGATAATAGTAATCCTCATCGTATTAAAAATCTTCGAAATTGATAAGAATAATTTACTCGAGCCGGCTAAACAAACACCTGGGTACCTCTACCTGTCTATTTACATTTCCGCTCCGCCAAAGTATACTCAACAATACCAAATTGATTTGAAAATTTGATAAAATATTTCTTAACTGGTATTATATTTATCTAGGTATATATCAATCGAATTTTTCAACGTTATGGAGTCGTAAAATGGGAAATCTAATCTAGCTCATGAAGAAGAGAAAAAAAACAGTAACAGTAACACAGTAGAGTATCTAGCCGGCAATATGATACATAAAATACCGTTACAAGTTGAACCGCCGCCGCCGTTCTCGATAGAGATAAAAAGTAGTGCAACGATTATCTTTAATGCGCATGACTCTCTGACCAACTCAAGAAAAGAAGAAATATAACCGGAAGAAAATAGCAGATGTTGAAGCGCGCTGCAACTACTGAACCACTTGATTCGAGTAGTAAATTAATAAAATTATTTACGAGTGTATCGAATTAACGGTTTCCAGTATATTTCCGCAAATTTCTCAACACCATTGCGCTGCACATCTCCGAATGGCTCACGCTGAATGCCTTTTGCAGAATGGCATTTTCATTGCCGGCTCGTTAAATTAAATATTTAGTATTATCGTACAGGTATGAGTACGAGATACCTGCAGATACTTCCTCTCCGCGTCCGCTCGATAAACAGTCATGAACCAGGTATTTGTTAAAATTGCGCTCGAAATGCTCAATTAGCGGCGTCACGACGGTCGACGGTCCCGATAATCGTACCATGCTGACTCGTGTTCATAGTTATACAGTTATACTTATAATGCGAAACTTTTCTATAAAAGCGCATTTTAGCAAATTGATGGGTTCATTATGACTTTTTAACGAGCTGTTCGGCGGTATAAAATTATCGAAAAACGATCGCCTCTTCGCCAGAATGTCGAATTATAAAGTAGTTCGGTATCGCTCGAATCAACGGTTTAAAATTTCAGATTTCAATGAAAAGCTACCGATGCGATTGACCTGGCCGTCTTTTCGACCTTGAACCTGAGAAATTTTCTAGTAGGTTTTGACTGATGAGCGGAGCAGGTGGAAGATAGAGGGGGTGGAGAAAATTTTTCGCCGAGCATTTGATTTGTACGGCTTTGAATTTATAAAATTGTTGAACGATCGATTGATTTTTTCTATTTCTATTTTTAGTTTCAATAGATGGAAGGAAAAAAAAGATAATTATAAATTGGATGCATGCGTATTATTTTTTTCTCACATTCAATGTGTTGTGATAACCATCAAAATAACATTAAACTCGTTTAAATTATATTTAAAGACCTTGTGTTGAAAACAGGTATCGTGTTTCGTTAAAATAATGAAAACATCATTGGAGAATTGACAATTCGATTGAGAGTGTGAAAAGAATGAGTCATCTTCTCCAATGACGATTCTGGAGCATAAAAATGGTAATTCCAAAGCCAATTTTTTTTAGAATTTTCAACTAACTACCAGAAGGTTCATCATTCGATATTGAGTTCGAATAAATTAGTAAAATCACAGTAGTCACCCACCCCTCCAGATGTTCACTGCGTTACAGACAATTTCAGAAAATTTTATACGGATTTTTGAAATTAAAATTTCTATGGGATTCATAAGCTTACGGTGAAATTAATAAACATTGAACTTTATTATTGAATTCACCCTGAAATCATTATAATTGCGGTAATTCGCCGGTCATTACAACAATTTACTGACATTTATAGTAATTTACCGGTTGTATGATTGACCTATAGATACGTTAATTTACCGGTCACCGGTCATTACAATAATTTACCAATAATTACGGTAACTTACCAATAATTACGATAATTTACCAATAGTTACGGTAATTTACCAATAATTACGTTAATTTACCAATAGTTACGGTAATTTACCAATAATTACGGTAATTTACCAATAGTTACGGTAATTTACCAATAATTACGGTAATTTACCAATAGTTACGGTAATTTACCAATAGTTACGGTAATTCAACAATAATTACAGTACTTTACCTATAATTACGGTAATTTTCTGATCATTACGGTAATTTACCAATAATTACGGCAATTTACCGGTCATTATAATAATCAACTGATAATTACGGTATTTCGCCGGTCATTACAATAATTTACTGACATTTACAGTAATTTACCCGTTCTATGATTGACCTATAGATACGTTTAATTACCGGTCATTACAATAATTTACCAATAATTACGGTAACTTGCCAATAATTATGGTAATTTACCAATAGTAACGGTAATTTACCAATACTTACGGTAATTTATCAATAATTACGGTAATTTACCAATAATCACGGTAATTTACCAATAATCCCGGTAATTTACCAATAATTACGGTAATTTATCAATGATTACGGTAATTTACCAATAATTACGGTAATTGGTCAATAATTACGGTAATTTACCGGTCATTACAAAAATCCTAACAATTTACCGGTAATCATAATTTACTAGAAATTATGATAATTTACTGATAATTGTGGTAATTTATCAGAAATAAAGGTAAATTGTGGTGGTAATTTATTGTAATTCTAGTTATTTAGGACCATATTTGTGGTAATTTCGCATAATTATGTTTTTTTTTTGTAATCCTGTTTCTTTTATTATAATTGTGGTAATTTATCGTAATTATGACAATTTAGGGTAATTGTGGTAAGTCGTTGAAATTATGAAATATCTTCGCTGAAATCATCTAATTCCAGTCTCAAATCTTAAAATTACTCTAAGCAATACTGTCTTATCGTTATCGATTGATGGTTATGGTTCAAATAATGTCCGCAAAATTTCAGTAAAAAAACTTAGTCATTTCCCTGAACATACAGGATTACTTAATATGTAATAATATTTATGAATTGTGATACATTCTTCGACAACTATTATTGTTATTAAGTAACAATAGGTATGAGTATTTCAATTTAGGTACCTATCAATTTCGACAATTTTCATGATAGTAAGCAGTGTAAGCACTTATTACATATTTCAGAAAATTTTTATGATTTTCAGGAATTTTAATGATATTTTGCTATCTCTTCGATTCATACCATTTTTCATTGGAATTTATGACACTGTGACGAATTTAATGCCATTTCAAGGATTTTTTAAATACTTTGATTGCTTCAGATCACTTAAAAATGAACAGACTTAATAGAAGTACTTGAAAAGATCGGTTTGGACTTTTTTTTCGTAAGTTAAATGGGAGGGTTGAGAACAGTCCGGAATTTGTGTCTAGACTAAATTTCAAAACGGTTCGGTTAAAATTTTACCCGCCGCCTCAATTCCTACGACTAATTTTCCGAGCACTTTATTCAATATTAATAAAAATGATATTTCATTAAAATTATGAAAAAATGACTTACTCATTTATACGGTATGTACTTCTTAATCTTACATTGAAAATTCCATTTGAAACTCACCTAAAACAAAAAAAATATTCATTAGTACCTAATGATATACCGAAATTTCTTTTTTTTCGTTGAAGTTGGGAGATTTTTTTGAAAAATTATGCAGAAAAAGCAAAAGCTGTTTTCTTAAAAAATAAGTATTTTAACTGCAAGTTCTCATCACTTCCTAGCTATGCCACTTCCCATGGATGATTCTTTTTCTTTGATTACTTTCAACTTCTACTGGTGCTAAATACATGAGGTAAAATGTTGAATTTTCAAGTTTTTCAAGCCCCTCAATAGTCATAAATTTTTTGGCAACATGAACAGGTGTACCAACTATTGTTAAGCAATCATTAAATTAATAAATTCTACCCCTCCTCTTTCCTCCCTTTCTTTCAAAGAAGTTCAATTTCTTGCCTACTACAATACTGCCATAAAACCCTTTCTTACTCCAAGCAGACCTGGCTCAAAATTTTTTTACACCACTACCAACCTCGACCAGAATCCCCATAGTACCATTTCATGGTAATATCGGCGTTTGGCGGTACACTTGAAAAAATAACAACGATAGAAAATACACTCGACCGGCAACAAATAAACAACAAATCGTGTACTGTACCTATACCTATACCTAGCTCATGTGTACTTATTTACCATAATACGAGTACGTCTACGTACATAACGCTTTTTAACATTCGAAACGCGGAAGACGTGCAAGTATTCAAGTTTTTCTATTTTCTCATTCTCAGTATAGGTACCCGAGTACAGGTAGCAAAGGTACTCGGTACGATGACACATGTTTATCAATTTTTCACATTTACATGTAAATTTATGTCAGTACTGCAACCGCAACTATCGATGACCTACTAATTCCAGCTCGTAAATTTTTTTGTTTTCTCACAACCGAACAAAGTAAACAATGGATGTCTTGTTTTTTCACGTATTTCTCGCATCAGGTTATTTATAACTTATGTGATTGACTACGGATGCATGTACTGTATGTGTAGGAATTTTCCGCGAAATAGGATCAAATATTTGCATACCTTGTGGTTTACCTCTTTAGACAAACGGATTTTTATGGAGAAAGGAGAAATGACTCCAGTAAGATGTGAATAGCCTAAGAAAGTCTTTTTCATGTTTATCCCAAAAAAATTGAATAGATGGAGCAAAAATACATTTTTGACCCCAAAATGATATTCCTACCCCCACCAGGGAGGCGTGGCCTTGAAAACTGTAATTTTTACAGTTTGTTTTATCTTGAGCACTTCATGTAGAAAGAAATGGCCAAATGGAAAAATTGATGCCGGATTACGTTCAGCACGTCAAAATGTCTTGATAATCACATTTTACGCGATTATTTTAATGAAATTCTCAAAATTCACTTCTTTTTTTACAGAATTTTTCCAATCAGCCGAAGAAAATTCATGAAAAAAGTGAATTTTCAAACTTCGAGTAAAATCGTGCATCAAATATCGTGTAGGTTAAGGGGTAATTTGAACTACCTACTGAAAACGAATCTAAAACTGGATTTTCCAAGTCATTTCTTCTCCAAGTTCGAATAAAAACAGTTCTTGAAAAGTCTTATGCGTCACGAATTCAATAAATCTGGCAAAACTCAGTTGGGTGTATGATCACATTCAAATACAATGACATTTGAAAAAACCATTTTTAAGGGCTTTTGAATTTTTCAAATCCAGTTGTAAAGTAATTTTTGAGGTCTAAGAAATCGAAGAAAATTTGTAGATGTTCTTTATGGTGAATGGAAAAAAACATTTCCCGAATTTTGATAAAGTTAACTTCGAGGGAGAGATCTTCCACGGGGTATATTGATCCTCCAGCTCAAAAGGGGGTGAAACTAGAAGACCTCAGATGAGATCATTTTTGAGAAAAAGTGAGTTTTTTACCACTTTTGGGTAAAGAAGGAACAGGAGACACCATAAATTATCCAAAATTTCACTCTGGAGGGGTGTACAGGAGAATTTCCAAGTTTTGGAACTCTGTACTGAATAGGGGGAATTTTAAATTACTAAAATTCAGCCACGATTGTAAAATTGCTATGAAAAACTTCAAAAAAGCGTGGTAAAAATTTGAAAGTTTTCGGTCAACTACACCCTTTTCCCTCTTCTCCCAGCAAAATCACAAGTTTACATACATTTTTTTTTCAAAAAAGATTAGAAAATTGATTTTTTGTTTTGTTTGTTGAAAGTGTTTCCAGTAGATCTATTAGTCTTGTGATCTTACCTCCTAGTTTAACCCCCCCCCCCCCCCAAAAAAAAGTACAATTTGAATTTTTACCTACACCTACTCAAACCATCGACCTTGAAAGGGTATAGCCGGATTTTAGGTGAATTTGGCCCTCGCTCCGATTTTTGATCTAACCCCCTCAGATGATGTACTTTTATGTAAAAAAAAAGTAGAAAAATTTTTGACATCCCCCCACCCCTCTCATTCAGAGTTATGGCCATTTTATTGCATTATTTTCAAGAATTTTTGATTCAATGGAAGTGAAGGAAATTTTCTGTTCTTCGGCACAAAGTTACATCTCAATCGTAGAGATGTATTTACGAGAAATTTTTCGACAATTTTGGTGCACTCCTTTACGTTTTTTTTGACTGTTTCTTCGAACCAAGGTCCAAAAATCGCGAAAACCCATGCAGAAATGTTGTTTTACCAGATCTTTCAAATTTTGAGTGTTTTATACGAAAAAAACGCCAAATAAAGAAACTAACGTCGGATTCGTGTTTAGCGGGTGAAAATACCTCTATAAACACCTTTTTCGCGATCGTTTTGCATAAAGTCTCAAAATTCACTCTTTTCGCTGATTTTTCATGACAAAAATAGCGATTTTCGAGTTTTCAAATAAAACGACCAGAAAAAGGGTGTTATCAGGGTATTTTTACCCGCAAAACACAAATCCGACGTTAGTTTCTTCGTTCAGTCATTTCTTTCCTTACAAAACGCTCAAAATTTGAATAATTTGCTTAAAAAAACAACATTTTAGTACGGGTTTTCGCGATTTTCGGCCCTTGGTGTATCGAAATTGCCAAAAGAGAATACGTGACGTGAATCTACGTTAAAAAACACGTTTTTAAGATGTTTTCAAGAAATGGTCGCTCTTCGCTTATATGGTGTTTTTTACGATTGAAAACTTCAAATAGCCGAAATAACGTAAAGGAGTGCACCAAAATTGTTGAAAAAATTATCGTAAATACATCTCTACGAGATGTAACTTTGTGCCGAAGAACAGAAAATTTCCTTCATCTCCATTGAAATTAAAAATTCTTGAAAATAATGCAATAAAATGGCCATAACTCCGAATGGGAGGGGATGGGAGGGTCAAAAATTTTTCTAATTTTTTTTTACAAAAAGTTACATCATCTGAGGGGGTTAGATCGAAAATCGGAGTGGGGGCCAAATTCGCCTAAAACTCGGCTATAGCCGAGTTTTAGGCGAATTTGGCCCCAAAAAATGATATCAAAGGGTATACGTATACCCTTTGATATCATTTTTTGGCTTTTACAAAAAGGGTTGAAATTGAAAAATTGAAAATCTTAAATTTGAATATTTTTTGATTTTTACCAAATTCAAATTGCTCATTCAAATTTCCCCCTCCTCAGAATTAAGTCAAAAATTTTTTTGAGATTCTTTTTTCAAATTAAATGATCTCATCAATTTTCGTCCAAATCAAAGATATTTAGGTATATGACGCAAAAAGGAAAAAGACGTAATATTTTTTAAAGTACCGTCTCTTCGGAGAAGTGGAATGAAGTGGGAATATCATTTTGGAATCAAAATAATCTTCTACCTGCGCAAAATCCATTTTTCAAGGAAAAAAGTGAAAAAGGTGTCTCAAACCATAAAATTCATTCAGAGTTGACCTCCCCACTTACCCTTTCACTCGACACTCCAGTCCGTACGCACCCTTACTATTAATACCACCCCTAAGACAGTATACTATACAAGCTCAAGAAATACCATTTAAACGAATAGTTTAGAATTTCAGGCCGACACGTAACTCCAGGTTAGTTTGTTGATCGATGCATTCGTTACATGTCAAGTTAACTGATTCATATTTCAGTAGGTATCGTGCTGTGGGTTAATTTTTGTTTCTGTTCGGCTCAGTTTGCCTCATAAACACGATTCTTTCTACAACGTGTTCGTGTACATAGATTTTCTCATCAATTTACATCACAAATGTAGAAATTTCTCACTATTAAATAATTTTAAAACCGCACGTAAACGCACAGATATGGTCTCGAAGAACCTAAGTACATAGTACATACATAAAAGCTTAAATACACATAAAAACATCATTCTATGCGGTAACTCTAATTCACACTAATTTGCAACAGCGCAACTGTTCAAATATGAAAGCTCGTAATAAACCAGAGGATTATTCTTAATGAAGTTATATTCTCTATGAACAGTTATAAAACACTATACGACGATGAGAAAAATACCCAAGTATTAAATTCATAGGCAGGTGATTATATTTAGAGGATGTACCCTTAATAAAAATTAAAAGTGAAAAAAGAAAACAAAATACTCGTTAAACAGTTACATACGCAATTTTTCAGCATTAATCCGTTAATTTGCGATAATACGAAATGCCGTATCATCGATGACGATCGCACCGCAGCTAGGTAACTTTTTACTATCTAATTGACTTCGCGATGCAATAAAAGCGTAAAGTCAACAGTCGACACGTTACAATGAGATTTGTTCAACAAACAATTGATTAGCAGGCGAGACGGAATTTCTACCAGATGATGGGCTATGATAACGAAATTCGGAAATGTTTACCCCGGTCCGGTGTGTGAAACAAATTAACTAGAATGTAAAATTGCGCGATTTAGATGGTTACGCTTTATGGATACGATGAAGGACAAAGATTATAATCTACTACCCTAATCACGTTCGTTCTGTGAAAGTTGCCAACGTATTATTATAACAAGAAAGTAAAATGTTTTATTGTTTTTGCGGTGTATGCGTTAATCGGTGTTTTAGAAGATTAGATGGTCGTGGAACTGTTTATTTATTGAATTTTAGATATTAGATGTGGATAGAAATATGCGATTTTATTCTCACTATAAGGGCAGTTTTGTTTTTACTTTCGAACGAACTTGGTTTTTTCCAAATTCAAATTAAATTTTTTTGAGATTTTTCCAATTTTGGATTTTTTTGAACATTTTTCTATGTTTTAATCGTTTTCAACCTTTTTCCATACCAAATTTTTTCAACATTTTTTCCAATTTTGAAAATTCTTTAACTTTTTTCAGCTCTTTAGGGTTTGATAATTACAGCAAAAATAGTTCTGTACCATAGACAGATTTAGGGTGGGCTTCAAGGGGGCTAAGCTTACCTAAAAAAGAAATTAGCCCTTACAAGTTAATGAAAAATACAAATATCTTTTGTTTGTTTTTACTCAAAAAAGCTTGAATCACAATTCATTTTTTCATTAAAAAATCTTTTTCAGTTGAAATTTTAGGCAATTTTTCAACTTTGATTTTTTACTGACTCAAAATTAGCATATAAAATTTCGTAAGTTTGTTTGGGCCCAGTCGTTCTTGTTTCATTCTATTTGTGTTTTTGTTTCGCTGATTTGTGCCTTACAAAAACGTTTTTTTCTGTTTTTTGTCGGTTATATAATTAAATGTGACTTTCCAGTAGGGTTTACTGGTCTTACCCCTCTCCCCTCATTTATAACGCCATTTTTGAATTAATTCAAACGATACGGTATACTTAGTCGAAGAGCTGAAAATTTTCTCAAAATTTTGTCCATTCCGAATTCTCTTTAACATTTTTCCAATCTTCTTCCAGTTTCGAATTTTACAATTTTTTCCAATAATTTCAATTTTTCAAATTTTTATTCGTTTTAAACTTTTTTACAACTTAAATTTTGAATTTTCTCAACATTTTTTCCAACTTGGAATTTTTTCAACATTTTTTTCAAATTTAAATTTTTTTAATTTCTATCAAATTTAATTATCTAAAATTTTTTATACATCCAATTTTTTTCAAGTTTTCAAATTACCACAATTTTTTAAATATAATTTCAAAATTCAAATTTTCGCAATTTTTTTCGAGTCATCCGCCTTTTTAATTCTTTTCAAATATTTCGCTTCAAATGAGAAAAATTGTCAAAGAAAACAAAAAAAGTGAATGTAGCTATGTAGGCGATATCAATTTTTGACGTCTTTTTGTGTTGGAACTAAATTTCATCGAGCCTGACAAAGGTTGGAACTTAAAGAACTTGAAAAAAAGTATAATATTTAAAAACTTGAACTTCTAAAACAGGTTAAGAAAATTTAACTCGCAAAAAATGTGGAATAAATTTTGAATTTGGGAAATTGCTCGACGAAAGAATTGTGAAAATTTCACGACTTGGAAAATTTTTTAAAAACTTGGAAAAAATTCCGGAGTTGAAAATTTTTTGAAATAATAAATACCCATCACTAGGGCTGAGATTTTTATGCGCTATCAAATCGATTATAAGCGCTTATAAAAAGCGATTAAAATTGCCTAAAAAAGCATTTATATGCGCTATCAAACCCCACCATGCATCATATCAAAATGTAGGTATTTTTAATCTGAATGCGGAAATGCTTTCAAAATTACTAAATTAGAATAAGGAA
Organism: Pseudococcus viburni; assembly: GCA_033439095.1. Taxonomy (NCBI): domain Eukaryota; kingdom Metazoa; phylum Arthropoda; class Insecta; order Hemiptera; family Pseudococcidae; genus Pseudococcus; species Pseudococcus viburni. The sequence goes on from JAVBJF010000203.1 coordinate 224,337, forward strand.
AGAAGTAAAGTGAGAAAATCATCAAACTTTTATAAAATTATGAATTATGAGAAGAAAAAAAATCGAACTTTTATAAAATTATGAATTATGAGAAGAAAAAACATCGAACTTTTTATTTTAAAATTTTCGTGAAAACGATGCGACTACAAAATAGAAAACTCGTTCGACAAGTCACAGACAAAATCTTGATTTTTTTTTTAATTTTGAAGAGTTGATTTTTTTTAAGCTCAAAATTTCAACTTTTATGCTGTTTTTTAGTGATTTTTTTTTCAAATATGCGAGAACGGTCGAAATAAGCGTTAAATAAGTGGTTTAAGGACCTTTTTTTGGCTAAAATAAGCATTTTCAAGCAATTACGTCGAAATAAGCAAAAATATGCGATATCAAATTGCATAATTCGGCGTAGAAATGCATGAATCGCAAAAGAAACCATGGTATGCGGTATCTACTATCACGCTATCAAATATGCGATATCATAAAAATCTCAGCCCTACCCATCACCATCAGGGAAAAATCTTCAGGTATGATCAGGTATGAGCATGACTGGATCACCCTGCTCAGGCCTGATGGGAGACTTCACAAAAAAATTCTGAGCCTCCGAGGGGCAAGGGGAGGGGAGCAGGAGGTGCTCAAAGTGGGGTAGCAGTCAGAGTTTTGATCAGAGAAGGATGGCAATGGTTTAGGGAGATGTAGAAACTCAAATCGTATTTTTTAAGTCCTACGAAGGCTTCTCACACAATTTTGATTGGCTAAAAACGCAAAAAACAGCGTTTTTTTTTCAAAAGGAGGTGCACTTTGAGCACCTCCTGCTCCCCTTCCCTTGCCCCTCGGGGGCTCAAAATTTTTTTGTGAAGTCTCCCACTCAAAGCAAATCACACCACCAAATTTGGTCGAAATCCAAGATATGTTTTTTTTTTTCGATCCAACCTTATGATCATACTTGTTCAAACGCGGTCATTTTTTAGGCTTGCTCATGCCTGACAATTTTTCCCTGGGTAACTAAACTTGAAAAATAATTTGAGAAAATTGAAAATTAAAAAAAATTGACAACATTTGAAATTAGGAAAATTTTTTGGAGAAAAATTTGGTCTTACAAAGGAGGTCTTTTCACCGATATAGTCAAATTTTGGACTGAAACAAAAGTATAACGAAAGCAAATCATGAAAGAACACCCCATATCCAAAATTTCAGGTGCTAAAGTTCATTTCTAGAATTTCAGCGAATCTTTGAAAGATTCAAAATCATCCCATGATATGAGAAATTGATCTAATAAACAAAAGAAGCTTAAAGGTAGCACCCTATTTTCAATCTCCTAAATCGATTAGAAGTCGTTTCGAGGCATTTCGAAGTCTCCAGACGTACCCTACTTTTCAATTTCTGTCAAAAAAATATAGATTTGAACTGATATGTAATTAGGTGCGAGGATTGAAAAATTGTGCTTTAATTGATCACATAAATCACCAATACCTATGATCAATCCACGTTTTGAGGTGCTAAAGTTCATATGAACCATTTTGATAGGCTTTTCACCAGAGCTGAAAATTCCAAAATTTTCTGGACGCCCCGAAACGTCTTGAAACTTCTTCCAATCGATTTGGGAGGTTGAAAACAAAGTATATTATACCAAATTTCACATTTTTTGGTTGATTACTGATTAGATCGAATTTTCATAATTCGCAAGGTCATAGAATAATTTTGGATTTTCAAAAATTTGCCAAAATTTAAAAAATGAAGTTCATCCCCTAAAATTTGAATTATAGGGCTTTTAACGACGTACTTTCGATATTTTTTTCGGTCAAACTTCACTTTCGATTGGGATATCTCCCTTGTAAGAAATAGGCAAGGTATAATATACCACGTGAAACAAAATCGTCCTTCCCATGAGTACCTATAAATAAACTCGCGTGATAGAAATGGGCTTCTGATGGACTAACTACGTAACCTAACCACCTATCTAAATCTTACACTTCTGTTTATTAATCACGGATACATAAATCACTCCAAAACGGTGCATTGAACGATTTTAAAAGGTTCAGATTAATCTTCAACGTTACCAGTTCGGTTACGTATACTTCATCAATTTTTTTCGCTATATAGTTAAAGGTGATTGTGAAAGTTTTGGATTATTTATTGGCATATATTCGCGACATATATGGGATTTTCAACGAACCCAAATACCGAATTGGTTCAATAAGCTACTATATTGCCAATTTCTTACATTTTATAGTTCAGAATATAAATTGAGATCAGATTGAAATATTATAATGATTTTTGGCACACTCCAAAGTGTTAATAAATTTCACAACATGAATGGAACATTCTAATGAGACAATTTCTCCATTTCCATTTCTATTGGCAAACTAGAGTTGGTATAATTTGCAGTTGGAATAAAATACCCACATCCGTCATCAATTCATTATCCTTCACCTTGAGAATTCGAATGAATGAAATCTTTCATTAGCGAAAAAAAAAATACTAAATGAGCAGGGCCAATGTCCGACTATACCCGAATTTAATTCATCTTACAGCCGTGTAATTTCTCATTTAAAAAATCAAATTCAAAACGATCAGCATCGGCAAATTATTAGGTTGTTCAACTTGGGCGTATATTATAAATATGTTCAATGAACGTGCAAATTCATTACCGAGAGTCGATTGATGTTTTCTACATTCGCCCACAACTCTTAACTCGGCTCATTGCACTACACGCGTTACTTATTTACCATACCGAATGTACTCGGGAAAAAATTCGCCTTCGAGTGAAGGAAATTCTAAAGTGCGGAGGAGTTTCAGACGTAATCAAATTTTATGTCGATCTATCTGCTGCGGCTGATCTCGGGCCATTACGACGCTTATATAATGAGTAGTTTGCGGATTTTGATTTTCAAAACCGCACTCAACAATCAATTTAAACGTTTGGAGATTCGTAAATTGCTTCTTGGTTGTCGGTGCTTCCACACCGCTATGTTTCTTCCGAGTGAATTTCGGTACCGTTAATAAACCACCTATGAAGTTGGAAAAATCACGTAGATGGTTTGAATGAGAATTGTTCGACTTGTATGGTAAATTTGAGGTAGAATGACATTTGTTTCTCGTGTCGGTATACGTGACGAATATAGATGTTTTGATAATCGTAATAATTGATTTTTATCGAGAGTAGGTGGCTTTTAAAAATAGATATTAAGTAAGAAGGTAGAACGAAAAAAAAACACGAGTAGTTTAGATTTTCATCGATTCCAAACAAATGAGTCATTTTGAGTTAAAAATCTATAACAGCTCAAGAAGGCACAGCTAGAGATCCTCAAAAGAGGCTAATTTTTGGAAGAAATCGCAGTTTTAAGGTTAAATCTTGATTAACCTTTTAGTGAGAATCAATTTTTACATCGAAAAGTTGGGAAATTTATTTTCATTAAAATTGGAAATGGCAGCACAATTTTTTGTATCGAATAATTTCTCACATCAGTGTTTGAAAGTTGAGTCAAGTTTTGATTGCAAGAGAATGACAGAGGTATGGCGATTCTCCTGGTTTTTCGCTAGTTCTACAATATAAGCCATTTCCCTGCCTTTCCTTAACGTGAAACTTAATTTTTTCAAACTTATAAAAATTTTGAAAGGGGATCATTCTATTAAAGACGGAGGGGAGAGGAAGATTTCATCTTCGAAATTCAATAAGTAAATCTTTTTTTAAAAACTTTTAAAAATAACTTGGTTGAGATAAAATTGTAATGACTGACTTCCTGAAGGGTGGGGGGGGGGCATAATGAAAACGAATGCAGAAACCCAGTTTTTGGGACTTCATAATTTTTATCCTTTTTTTTAATTAAACAAAAAATCCTTCCTAAACTTTTCAATAAGAAAATTGTTTTTTCAAAATTATACATTCGCCGAGACCTTGAAGGATTGCGAGGGGGGGGATTAATTTTTTCCGAAAATCAAAAATTACAACTTTTCAACGAACAGTTGCCACTCTAAAAATTGTACAAAATATAAAAACTTGAAACTCCATCATTTTGGTCAGATGGTCACCTCACTTGTTTCCTTATTCCTACGCTGCTGTTTTAATTAAAGGCTTAGGTGCTCATAAAAAACGAAAACTTTTTCGAAAAATAATCCTATTTTTAGAACCCCTATAGATGCGCTCTTAATGAAACAACTTCGTTAAATACGTGTAAATGTTTCATTTTCAAAAAATTGAGACATTTCATTGGTTCAGAAGATTTGTTATATTTTTTCTCCTTAGTATGATGCGATAACAAACCTTGAATTTGAATTAGAATTCACGAGACCATTCAATATAGAAAATTAATTGAGTTTTTGACCAATGATTGAAATAATTAATTTTCACAAAAGAACCAGTTAATAGAGTGGGGGGGGGGTCATCTCCAATTTCATCGAGTGAGATTTTTGGAAACGGAATGCGAATTTTAAATCTCGCTGGCCAAAATTTCAACTGTCCAAATTGATTTTCAGATTTTTGATGGATTTTCAAAAATCCAAAAATAGTGGATTTTTAACTAAAAAATAAATGTGTTTTTTCAGAATAAATCAAGTATCTTTTTCTTAAAAAAATGAAAAAAAAATTAAATCTTTGCTTAAATGGCCTTCCCAGATCTAAATTTTACCATCTTCAGCTGTTCTGAAACCTCAAACACAATTTTTAGTTTTCTCCAGTATTGAAAAAATTTTCAGAACCCACGGAAATTATGAAATTTCGAGTTTAAGGAATTGGTATTAAGTAAAAACGATAATTTCCCCTGGTACAGCTAAAGACTTTCACGTTTGATCATTTATAATACGTCGACCCCTTCCCCTTCTCTTCCTTCCACGTTGATAAAAAACAGTAATTTGGAGGGGGACAGCCTCAACGTCGTGGTGGTTGAGGATAATCTCGTTTGACAATTTTAAAACACCTAAGTCAGAACTCGATTTTTAGCTGCACAAATAATTTCTGGGTCTCCTAGAGAAATTCAAAGATCTTTGAGAAAATGAAAATATTACTGGAGGCCCTAAAATTCCAGAAATGGAAAAATTCAGATGGAGGCTAATATTGAAGAAAACCCTAATTTTCAATACTTCTTTTTACATTACTTTATTTGAAAATTTTTCCATTAAAAAATATCTGTCATTTTTGAATGTTCAGAAATTCATCCAAAATTAAAAAATCAGCTTGAATAGCTGCAATTTTTACCAGAAGGATTTTATTTTAGACCATGTTCATTTCAAAAATTGGATTTGTTCAAATTGAAGGCGGACTTCTCAAGTGGTTCTCTCTTTGTACAAAAAATAAATAAGTAAATAAAACGAGTGAAAAAATTGAAAATTCAACAATGATAAATTATTTATCCTAAATTTCAATCATTCAATTCAATCCAATCACACCTCACCTGATTCGAAATCAGAATCAGGGGCCAGGGGCATAGGGCTCGAGAAAAATAAGCTAGGTGATTGAATATTCAGTTCCGAGTTCGAGCCTTTGAAACGTTCACGTGGAAAACAGGCGTAATAAATTTTTTACAAGGAAGAATTAAAAATAAATAAAACATTTTAAAAATAAATATTCATTTTTTCCCCGTTTTGAGAAATCATCGTAAAAATCAAAACGAGTTTTCATTGGTTCATGTTTGTTTACTTTTTAAAACTTCATTTGATTCTTTGGTATGATTGATTTTGTGATAAGGTTCCACCTCCACGTGTTTCAGCCTTTCAGGGTTCACCAAAAGTACTACAAAGGAAAAATCGTTTTATCTAAATTATTCAAAGTCTATCACCAAAAGTCATCAAAAATAATAATAGGACATTTAAAAGCAATCAAGAATAAATGAATCGAACCACCGAAATAAAACGATTAGAGAGAACTTGGTCATCATTTTCGAATACCCATTTTTCAAACTAGTACTTCGATTATGATTCTAGAAAACGTAGTATAAGTTGAGAGAGTTTAGAAATGTAGACACGCCTCACCACTCTCATCAAACGACCATCAAGATCAAGTTAATTTGATTTTAAGAATGCAGTGTTAAAGTTAAACTACCATTTACCAAACTGTCTACCGTCTCCGTGGAAATATAGATCAAGATCATCACAAGATCTATCACACGAAGTGAAAATAAGTAATAGAGCACCGAATGGACAAAAGGATCGAAAAATGATATTCATATATCAAATGATGAAGACTGATGACTGAAAAACTTCAATTATTCTCGTTTCTCGAGCACATGATTAATTTCCAGGATAAACCGAAGCCAAGCCTTCCTCATCATCTTTGGTCTCAGTCTCAGGTTCCCAAATCTTACTACAGCTCATACCCATATCTATCTAAACAAATTATCACTCATTGAAGACCAAAAAGAACGATAAAGTAAATAAAACCAACAAGTACCTTATTAGTAGCTCTATTTTGAGCTCTCAAAACAGCTGCCTGGGCCATGATAAATACTTCAACGTAAACTTGCAATTTTTCCAAGCACAGAACTCAAAACATCACGAAATTTCACACAGCAACCATTCGAAAATCCGTACGAGACGAGAATATAATAAATTACGAATCGAAACGAAACACGAATACGAAATTAACACGCTCGAGACGATCACTATCACTATCAATTAATACGTTTCATGAAATAAACGTAACTGGAGAACACTCCGGAATTCAGACTGCGTTAATTTCCATCGCTGGACAAGACGAAATCGTTCGGTGGTTCTATGTAGGCTAATGATTGCAGCGGTATCGTTCAACATCGTACGTCGTCGGATACATTCGGCCAAACAACCTGTTCAGTAATGAAGGCAACCCATCTAACATTACCGTCCGGTAAATAGAGATAATTTCAATTTTTCACCATCAATTGCTTCGTATGTATGGGTAATGATCGAACAAAAAATGAAAAAAACCCGGCTCGTCAGTCGTCCAACGAGTTGAATTCGGTTAGAAGCTTAAACGCCTACGTTACGTCGTTTGTAGAAAATAACGTAGGAGTAATATAATTACGAAATCATTTTACGTTAAAAAAAAAAAGAAGAAAGGAAAAAAAAACAACTTAGTTCCAAAGACGCCGACTCGACTGGGATTTATAACCAATGTGGTCAACTATGTTCTTCAAGAGTGAGTAATACGTATTATTTAGTTTTCCGTCGTTGATTTTGGGAAACATGTGTAGATAATTTACATAAAACCTTTACTTTTGGTACATTACAGATTAGCTGTACCTAAAATGCTGCCTTGTCACCTTTTTGATCGTATTTATTGCCACTGGAGAGTAAATTCGAAGGAACGAAATACCGGTATGCACTCGGTCGTTGAATCTCATCTCGCAGCGGATGCCTACACATGAATGAGATAATAAGACATAAGATGCTTTAATATTCGGATATTTACACGCACGGTGCACGAAGACCGAAGATGAGGTGTTGGATATGTCGTGTGATTAAATCGCCGACGAAATAATCGGTTCAGGGTTAATGATTTAGTGTTCGAGATGAAATGTCTTTCTGTTTGATATTTTTTACGAATGCTACTTGTTATTTTGAGGGATCAGAGGAAGTTGAGTTGTTGCTAAAATGTTGAAATGACTTGAAGATCTGATCTGGATATCCGGGGTTAGAAAAAAAACAGAACTTTGTGGGGAAAAATTAGACTAGTATTTTCACTTTACTCGTATACCTCGGAACTAGAGCTTTGCCTTCTACTGATTTTTCAACGTAGAAGGGGTCCAACATAGGCGCACCCAAGAGAAGGGTTCCAGAGGCTCGAGTACCCTCGTTAAGCTTCACAAGGAGATTTTTCATCATAAAAATGTCAAAAAGAAGTGCACTCTTTTGCTTTTCAATTACCTATCATTTTTCAAAAAAAACTCGCCCTTGCTTCGCTTCAGTAGTGTTTTAATCAATCTTTCTTGAATCTATAAATCTGAATCAGTCAAATTTGGCGAAATTCGTGTCTTATTTTTAAATCAGTGAAATAAATTTCACTCAATTTCTAAGGGGAATCGATCTGGGGGGGGGGATTAGCCCCAGGTCACTTCAGATGTTAATAGACAACAAAAAAAGTTTTTTTTAACAAAAGCACTAACAGAATGAAACAAGAACGACTGGGTCCAAACACTACTACAAAATTCTATATTATAATTTTGACCCAGTGAAAAATCAAATTTAAAAAATTGCCTAAAATTTCAACTGAAAAATATTTTCTAATGAAGAAATGAATTGTGGTTCAGGCTTTTTTGAGTAAAAACAAAAAAATTTGCATTTTTCATTAACTTCTTATTTCTCATCAATATCTATCACTTTTTTCGAAAAAAAAAAATTGTTAAGTGAAATAGAAATAAGATTATTTTTGAACACTTATTTATGAAAACAATGCTCAATAGGCATAAACACGAAAACAATTTAGCAGGGTTAATTTCACTTTTGAGAAGGCCAAGCCTTTCCGAGACCCATCCAAAATCAGCCTATGTGAGGAGTGCCCCCCCCCCAATGAATTTCAAGTGGAAAGTTGAAAAATTTAGACAGAAATTGGGAAGTTCAATAACAAGTTGGGAAAATCAAAACCATTGGAAGAATTCTCAAATTTGGCAAACATTTTTACTCTTTCTAAAAATTTTCAAATTTTCCAAAATTTATACCTACTTTTCCAAATTTTTAATTTGTCAAAATTTTCAAACTTTCAAGTAATAGGTAGGTATATATCCGTTTTTTACACCCATTACTTCGAAAAATTTGTCAATTTTGTGAAAAAATTTTCAGCTAAAATTTTTAATATTGTCAAAAATGGTTCACTTTTGCCAATTTATTTTAATCTCGTGGGTGGAACAGTTTTTTCAAGTTTGCAAAATTTTTCAATTCTACTAAATTTTTAAATTTTGTCAACGTTTTTATTTCGTTAAAATTTTTGTAAGTTTATGGAAAATATTTTCGTTATATGTGTCATTCCGCTAGCAAAGAGCCCATATGGTCGAAATAGAGTTATTGCCATGGGGCAATACTAGAGACCCTAAGTAGTCGAATAAAACCGATCCCAGCCCAAAAGGTTCAAAATTCGACCAAATGGGCCCTTTTCAAAAACCTTTCGAACCTCATTTTATGTCACTTGAAGTGCGTTTTCGGCAAAATCCCTGTACCACACGATAGTAGACACTCCAAGGAACAGAAATTTTCAAAAAAAAAGATGATTTTGACCACTTTTGCTAAAAACACGATTTACTCGAAAACTGTGATCGACCAAATGGGCCCTTTACTAGCAGAATGACACATATGTACTATTTTTATAGTCATTTTTTAATCAAACTTTTCACTCTAACCAAAATAAATATTTTGATTTTGAAATTTTTTTTACTTTTGTCATTATTTTTCAATTCTGTCAAGTTTTTTAATTTTATTCATTTTTTAGATACCTACTTTTTTTCTTATGAATAGCCAAATTTCGCAACATGTTTCCATTTTAAAGTTTTTAAAATTTCAGAAAATTCTGCGAAAATATTCAATTTTTCTAAAATTTTAATTTGGTTATATTCCCGGCGTACAAAAAAACAGAAAAATTGACAGAAAAGAGCAGAAATTTTTAATGTCTGCTCTTTTGGACCCCCGTTGCGCGTTGAACGACCCTTTTTGCCCCCCTCCCCGTCGGTCAGAAGGGAGCAGAAAGGTGCGGAAAGGTGCGGAAAGGTGCAGAAAGGAGCAGAAAGGAGCAGAAAAGAAACAGAAAAGAGCAGAAATTCTCAGCAGAAAAGAGCAGAAGGGAGCAGTTCATCAAGTTTTTATTTTGCCTAAAATCTTAATTTGGACAAATTTTAGAGGATTGATTTTTCAATTTTACCAGAACAAATGTTTGATTTTCCCAAATTTTATAATATTTTGCCAATTTTTTCACTCAACAAATTTCCAATTTTTCAATTTTAACAGGTTTTTGGTTCGAACAACTTTCCTAAATTTTTCAATTTTTTGTTTTGTCTCTATCAAGTTTTGCAATTTCTTAAACGGTCAATATTATTTAATTTTTAAATTGAGCCATCCAATTATTTGATATAAATGTATTTTCTACTAGAAACAGATCTTTTGGTCGTTGGATTCAGCCGTGAAGAGCTATCAACGAAATAGTTCTTTTTTTTTAGTAGTTCGGGTAAAAAACTAAAACTGGAAGATTATTTACCTACCTTTATCAAATTTTTGATTAGTTTCGCTTTAAATGGTAATACTTTGTATCAAATGTACTTGATGACTCAACCGTATCTAAATATTTGTTTAATTATTCAAAAAGAACACTCAGATTACTATTTTGTCTCATAATAATGACGACATTAATTTTTATTTTAAAACAAACATCAAAAATAAAAATAAAAATTCTCAATTTTCATCTCCTCGACCACTGATAAATTACCAACTAAGCTGAAAAAAATTGATTTCTGATGCCCTGTGTATTCGTATATCTATTGACTACCTAGTGTAAACGAGTGCCACTCTATCACTAGATATACAAGTTTCACCTTAAGTGGTAATAATTAATCTTAACGCACAAGTCGAAGTCGAATACGAATAATTTCACGTCGTAAAGAAATATGTAAGTAATACAGTAACAAGACGTCGCAACAAGATTTTAGTTCTCCGGACTCCTCTCATATTAATGCATGTATGTATCTCTATAGTAAAGTCACTTAGGGTAGGGAACGTTAACGAGTAGATATGGGTTATGTGGTTAGTAGACTTCGGTACAACAAAGAATGGAATTAATATACCAGATGTTCTACAAGGTAGGTAAAGGTATACATAAATTAATACAGTCAACTAAACAGACATTAAATGTATAAATGTAGACGATGACGATATCTAAATCCGACTTAACATGTAGGTTGTTTCTTGTTTTGTATCGATTGAATTATGGGAGGAGAGGTGTTTGAAAATTTTCCAAATTTCGAATTTATTTCCTCTCTGTTTTTGTAAGATAATTTTTCACTTCGGTTTGTAGTAGGTGTGATGAAATTACATAGAAAATTGTGTCAATTCTTAATCAGTACACGTCATCGACGCACCTTGAAATTTTTCATGAAGATAGGGAGGTATTAATTTCAAGGAGAATGAATCAATTTTTTAAAAGAAAAAAGGTTTTAAAATTTCAGATTAATTGAAAACGAGTGAAAAAATAGGCAGAGAAACAATGTTCGTTGATCTCTCGTATCCCCTCCCCATCTCTCCGCACCCTTCTAACAGTTCTAACGATAAAATGACACTGAAATATGAAAATTGAACCTCTTTTTTTTAATTACGTTTTTTGGGCTCGATCAAGCCAAATGTGGCAGGAAGTTGGTTGATTTTTACCCTATGAGCTTTTTTTAAAAAATCTAAACATCTGAAATTTTAAATTACCTAAGGACCACTGGTATTACTAGGACCTCTGGAACAATTGGAACCTTTGGAACCACTGGATTCACTGGGACCACTAGAACCACTGAAACCACCACAACATAAGAACAAAGGATGGTCAAAAATCGAATAAGTAATCAAAAATCAACTTGGATCAAATAATAGACGAATGGAAGTCTGAAAATATCAAAAATATTTAAAACTTGCAAGTGATTAAAATTAATCAAAATTTTTCGAATCTGATCATTCAAAATTTTCAAAATTTAAAAATCATAAAAATTCAAAATCAGATTTATCTGAAACGGAAAATTTTCAAGATTACAAAAAAAAATTCAATGATTATTTGCAAAATGACTACCTATAAAAAGTAATTGATGGTCAAAAAAATATAAAAATTCGAGAATTTAATATCAAATTATTTCAGTAGGTACTTTGAAATTATAAATGTTTGGAAGTTTGAAAAAAATTTTCAGCGCAATTAAAATTCAAGATTTAAAAAAACAGATTTTTTTAAATTTTGAAATCCTTGAAATTTAAAAATCTTCAAAAATCTAATCGATTAAAAAAATATAAACATTTGAAATTTATCAATAATTTTCAGTATACTTGAGAATTTCCTAAAAAGCATCGAATTGAAAATTTCAAAAAATAGGATAGAATGGTCCAAAAAAATGAGATGGATCTTTCGAATTGGATTGAATTATTCAGAAAATACATTCCAATGATTAATTACGTTTTTGTCGGAAAAATTTTCAAAAGCTACTTCAAATTTTTAAATTGAATTTCTTTAAAAATAAGCTCGTACAGTAAAAATAATATGCATTTTTCAAGCCGCTCAACCTGAAAAAAATCTCACTCAGAAGGGAAGAACTTGAATTTCAAAAATCCAGCGTCATTTTGATATTAGAAAACAGGAGAGGGGAGATTACATGACAGCAATTTAAGTACCCCCAGAGTAAAATGATAATTTTGATGATTTATTTTTTGCTTGGGAATTAAATAGGGAAAAATTTAAATTTTCCAATTTATTTTTTAAAAAATAAATTTCTAGCAATAGCTCAAAGGAGCAGAATTTAAAAATTTTGAAGGCTTCGTAACTAGGTAGGTACTAGGTAATTAAAAGTAAGTATTTATACCTATCAATCAAAAAAATTCCCTCAATTCTAAATTCACAGATGTACCTAAGTACATAGAAATATCTACTTCAAAAAAATAAACAAATAAAAATATCAATCCATGTGATAAATGAAACACCTAGACCTACCTACCATTCAATTCATTGACCTAGGTTATTTTCTATACAATCAGCGAAAATATTTTAATAACGCTGTTTTCATTTTCAAAAAAAGTGAAACCCCACTAATATTATTTAAAAATATGTCTACAGTTTATTTTCATCTCAAATTAATAGGTAATTATAAACTAAATAGGTATCCCAGCCGGCAAGGCTGGCTAGAAGACTGTGACTAATCAGAATACAACCGACAATGAAAACATTAAAAAAAGTCAGCGTGATGAAAATTACACTGTTCCTCGAGTGTAAAAAAAATATACCTAGACCTACACCGAACATACTATACCAGGAGCCATCAAGCACTTAAAAAACAAAAAATTTTCTATTGATTGAAGTTAGTAGAATGAAAAGTACGTCGAGGAAAAAATAACTTCATTGTTTAATGTGTAGACAGAGGTAGGTAAACTTAATTGCAATAGGTCAACTCAAAATGAGCACAGTTTCGTGAAATAGGTACTGACTCCATTTAAACAATTAGGTACTCAAGATATGTATAAGGAAAATACCTAGACTTATTTTAAGAACATTCTATTCTAATTAAATTAATGACGTGTTTTTGTAAGAATGATGAGATGATTTAATGAAAAAAAAATTTATCGAAAGGGTTTTTAGAATCAACCGAATGAGTACCTACCTGTTCTAAATACTGTAATCTTTTTTCGATCAATGGGATGCAATTTGGTAAAAAGAGACTGGAAAAATTACTCTAGTAAGTGACGTCCCGAAGGCATTTGGCCTGGGGAAAGAGAGGAGGTAAAATCTGACAAAATTCAAGTTCAGATTTTCAATTTTCCCAATTATATGTACTTGATAACTAGGTATACATCACTAAAACTTTTTTTATCCTCCCACAATGCTCCTTTATTACAACGTATTGGACTTCAATTCAACTAAATTTTATGTATCTAACTTTACTTAGCAGGTAGCTACGGCGAACTTGATTGAAAATTAATTTATTCAAGCACGAGATAGACTGACCTTTTTTGGGGAGGCAGGGGTAGATGAAACAAAATTGCGATGGAACTAAATTTTAAAAGAGTCAACTCTCTACACATTTCATCCACTTCATTGATTACCTATTCCAAATTTGCCATTTTTTAAAAATCCATTACCAATTTCACTGTAGCTGAAAAAGTATAGGTACAAAATCATTCATTTGTCCTGAGTTAAGTGAAGGTGGAAAATTTCGAGAAAAATACTAAAGAAGATCACTGTTGTAGAATTCTGGATTATTTTAAAACTATAGAAAAAAGAAGCGAAATTTGATTGCTTTTTTAGTTTTTTATTTTAAAAAAACCATAAATGTAGGTAAGTGTAGGTAAAACTGTTCAATTTTCCCAACCTGAAAAAATATGGATACAAAAATGATAAATTTTCCTCTAGAAAATGCGATCATTTAATTCTGCTTTCTCATTAAAAATAACTAAGAAAATGAAAGTACAAATACAAACGTCCAATTTCTCAATATTTGGAAAAATAGGAGTACTGGGGCTAGGAATTTCAAGCAATAAAAAATACGAAATAAACGTTTAAAACAAGCAGTTGAAATGCATGAAAAAAGCTCAAAAGAACTTTACATATAGGTATACCACGATGGATATCAAAGTAGAGGTAGGTAGGGTACTTATTTTCAAACAGAATAAAACTTTATTACCGAAACAAGGCGGATCGGCAGTAGCCAATCACGAACAGGGTTTTTGCATTTTAATCAATTTTTTTAAAAAATTAAAAAAAATTATTCGTTATTCTTTCAAAGCTTGTTGGGCAATTATCATTTTTTTTACCGAAAATAGTAAAGCTCATCACCGAAACTTTGTAATTTCATAGGCAAAGATGCTTAAATATTACAAAATCATGAAACAAATTTGAAAATTCAACGCCATCATAAAAAAAAAAATCGTAATCAGTTGCATTTTCATATTAATATAATACCACATCTAGCTCATAGAAATGCGGCTAGCTAATTGGCCGTTTCAGAATACTGGTCGCTGATTGGCTACAAATTGAGAAAAAAGAAGCAGAAGAAGAAATAGAAGAAAAAACGTTCGCAATAGGGTTTTTCGCGCATCGCGCAAAAACCCTAATGATGGCTGCATGGAATCGAACGGTATTGAATTAAGTAAAAAAAAAAGTAGAACGAAGCTGATTTTTTTTTAAATTGAAAAGCAGGTACCTAATAAAAAGGTTGAAAAAAAATTCAACTTCAATTTTGTTACTAAAAAAAAAAATGACAAAAGTTCCTTATTTTTGTGTTTTTTTTTCAAAAAAAAGCTCCAACGACCACTGACGACTCAAAAAAAACGCAATTTAAGCCACTTTTTACCACTTTTTTTTTTAGACAAAAATATAAATTTTTCAGCATTTATCACAGAAAAAATCAAAAAATGTCACCGCTTGACTCAGGATGACCTCTTTCTCATTTATAAATAAGTGAAAATAATCGAAAATCACTGGAAAACAGTTACAATTGTAGCACAGTAATAAATCAGTGAAAAAAATTGCAGAAAAATCAGTAGTAAAATCTCTGAAATTTCCCGAAAATTCAGTGTAATTTTTTGAAAAATCAGCGAAATCCGCTAAAAATCAAAGAATTTTACTGATTTTCCCTGTGCTGCAATTCTGACTATTTATCGGTAACTTTTCACTGATTCAGAATGAGGGAGCTGGTTCGCAAAGAAAACTGCTGTACTCTCTCATTTTTGAATCAGTGAAATTTATCAAAAAACACGGAAAAACAGTCAGCATTGCAGCACAGTAACAAATCAGTAAAGAAAAATATGTCACTGAAAGCAAGCCAGCGAGAGAAAATTACTGGAAGTCAGTGAAAATTCTCTGAAAACTCAGTGATATTTATGAGATTCATTGAAAAATCTGTGAAATTCTTTGAAAAATCACTGAAAATCAGTGAATTTCACTGATTTTTTGCAATTCTGACTGTTTATCAGTGACTTTTTACTGATTCGAAATGAGAGAGTACCTATGTCATAAATAAGGTACAGCAGACAAAAAAACATTATTGGTTGGAAATCCTAACACTATAAATTGAGTAAAAAATCGTAAATTTTTCCAACTTAAGAAAACATAAAAAATTTTCCAACTCGACAAAATATGAAAATTTTTCTCAATTGGGAAAATATGAACATTTTTTCAAACTGCTCTCTTATTCCGAATCAGTGAATAATCACTGATAAACAATCAGAATTGCAGCACAGGAAAAATCAGTGAAATTCACATGATTTTCATAAATATTACTGAGTTTTCAGTGAATTTTTATTGATTTCCAATGATTTTCTTTCACCGACTTGGTTTCAGTGAGAAAATGTCCACTGATTTATTGCTGTGCTGCAGTTCTGACTGTTTTTCAGTGATTTTTGATAAATTTCAGTGATTCAAAAATGAGAGAATGGATTGAGAAAATGTAAACATTTTTCCAACTAGGAAAACTGTAAAACATTTTTCAGCTCAAAAAAATTAAAAAATTTTCCCAACTTAGGAAAATGTGAACATTTTTCCAGTTCGAAAAAATTAAAAATATGAGTAGGTACAAATGATATATGTATCTTACATTTGAAACGGTTCAATTTTCCCAACTAAATGCCGAAAAATCTCTTTGGGGGCTTTGGGACGTTAGGTAGTTACCCTTCCTCCCCTCCCATAACTACGTCCCTGAATTACTCGTATCACTTAAATAACAAACTGAATCGAAGAAAACTCACCCTAACGAAAGAAAAGCTCTTCCAATTTTCATTTCCGCCATCAGCCTCCAGAAACTCATCATCTTCAGTGTTTTCCTTGCCATTTGTACCATTTCCGTTGGCATTTTCACGACACCGTCTAGACGTTTTGTTTTCCTCGTTGATATCTTCATTTTGACTCTTTTCGAGAAAACTTTCCGCTTCCAGCTCATCGTAATAATTGTAATGTTTCACGTACTCGATATCGTATAAAAAATGAATGGTTTTATTAATGGTTTGTTTACGTTTATCATTTTCCATTTCGGCCTAGAATGAAACCAAAACCAAAACACACCCGGTACCGGTTAAATAAATCGCGTAAATTTTTTCTCATTGAAAACACAACGCACGATTAAATTAAACACATAGGTACGTTAAACATTTCAGCTCCTCGCGTAAGTAATGCACAATTACAAAGAACTTCAAGTATCGAGGTACGTTATCATTTGGAAAATTGCGCAAAATAAGAACACGCCCGATACGAATGATTGTCATATATCTGTGTATTAGCTTGTAAATTAATTAAAATGTAATCTTAGTATAGAATTGTCATCGGTTTAGATTGACAAGTCGATGGCGATGAAAATACGCGCTGTGCTATCGTATCGAATATTTGACTACGAAAATACGTGCGATGCTGCGATACATGAAATCATAATTGTCCTTCAAACCCATAGGCATGTACAATTGTACGGTGAACATTTTATTTGTAATTATCCATTGTTATTAGATGCAGATATCCAACGGATGAAAAACTTCCCCTTTCGTACCCCTGCTCGTTTGTATAGGTACGTTACGTATCGCTAGATTATCGGATGTTCGAAAATAGCCGACGTAATTGATTAATTCGTACGTACGAGCAATGGAATTGAGCGGTTGACGTAGTTTCTCAAACTCGATGACGTATCGGTTTTGAGTTTATGTGAAAATGCTACGTATGGGCGATTTTTTTCTTTCTTTGGAGAGACCATAGCGATGAGGTAGGTTAGTGTTGGTATAGGTAGGTATGTGAATGAAGGGAATTTTATTTGAGCTATAAGAAGGTATGATTTGGTACCCATGAGTTTCTTTGTACGTTTGTACTTGAATTGATGAAATTGATGAATTTTAAAAATAAATTTAAGCCCCAGCTTGACTATTTTTGAACCATAATCGCTCGGTGATAACTTGATGGGAGGTAATAGGTAGGTATTATTATGTACCAATTTTACGTTGGTAAAAAATAGGTGGGCCTGAGTTCATATTTAATAGTTGATAACTTTTTAT
The DNA here is from genome assembly GCA_033439095.1 of Pseudococcus viburni. NCBI lineage: Eukaryota > Metazoa > Arthropoda > Insecta > Hemiptera > Pseudococcidae > Pseudococcus > Pseudococcus viburni. Next base: position 241,983 of record JAVBJF010000203.1, read on the forward strand.
CAACGTTTTCTATAATTAATGTATTAAAAAATGAAGGTTGCCAGATAATTAGAACGAAGTGATAAGAATTTGAAGCATCTTTCGAGACAATAATACAGCGCTGATTACGTACCTACTACCTACCTACGTATAAAGTTGAATAATTATGTACATACTATATCTCATATCGTGTAACTTGAATACCGAGTACTTGAGGAAAAGATTTGGATATTTTTGATTGACATCTTTATGATTGTGAGGTAAGTAGATAGAAAGTATATTGGTAATTCTACGTGATATGTGTAAATATTTTTCATTAAATCATAATTTAACAATCAATTTCGTAATTTTTTCACATTCAGATATCTCGGTATTGATTTAGGGATTTGGCAAAAGTAGGTTTCATAGAGGATAATTTTTCACTTCATTGACACTGCGGTAGCTATACCTACCTACTTATGGGCTCCTCCCCCCCCCCCCCCCAACACAAAAAACCGAAAAACTTCGAACAATTATAATTAAAAAAAAAAACAACACAATGAGCTCCTAAATTAAAATTTTTACAACAAAATTTAAACAAATAAATAGTTCAAAAAAAAATCACAATGAGCTTCTAAATTTCAATTTTTACGAAAAAAAACTTTAAACAAATATAAATTAGACAATTATTCTTCACTTTTTTTTGTATGAAATTTTTTTCAAATTTTGAAAAAATGTTTGACTTTTGAATCGAATGAGTTAAAAAACTTGACTTTGCACGAGTTGCAGGACCTCTTGGTAAAAAGTTGGACTTTTCTTTACCTGCCTGGGTTTTCAGGACCGTTAGTTACCCTGAAAAACTAAGATACCTACAAAGAGCATGAATAATTTTTCTCAAAACATTGTCTCTTTTTTTGTCAAGCGTATAAAGTTTTTTGAATAGTTTGTGAAGAGTTTATGGGACAGAAATTGAAGAAGAAATTTTCAGACCTCTGCTAAACACAACCCGGGGAAAAAATTAGATCCGACCGAATCTGATAAGATCCAATTCCATCTGATTGAGTGATTGGATCCGAAAAATGGCGCGATTAAATCGGATCCAAGTGGATTTAAGTAGATACAAACAAATCCAAATTAATCCAATTAAAGACATTTTTCTCTTTAAATTGAAAAAATTTGGATCCAATTAGATCTTTTTGGATCTAATTGGATAACATTTCTTTGCCCTGTAAAGGAGAAAAAAAATTTTGTGGTGGAGTTATAAAAATTAGATGCAAAAGGATCCAATTAGATCCAATTAGATGCAAAAAGATCGAATTGGATCAAATTTTATTTCAATTCAAGGAGAAAAATGTCTTTAATTGGATCTATTTGGATCCACTTGGATCCGATTGGATCCAATTTTTTTCCCTGGGAAAATATTAACCAGAATCAAAAAATGTTACGAAATTTGAAGATTTTAATAAGTTAGGTATGCCAAACTTAATTCAAAATTCAAAATTCAAAATTTTTCAAAATTTTTCATTTATAAAATTTAAAATTTTCCAAAAAATTTTATTTTAAATGTAATTTTTGAAAAAAATCGTGTTTAGAATTTGGATGTTTGAAACAGTTTCATCTCTAGAATAAAAAATTTTCCTAAATTTCATCAATTTTAGGATTTGACATTTTTCTGAAATTTAGAATCTCTTAAAAATTTGACTACCTTTAATTTCGGAATTTTCCTTACGGAGTTGACTGGAGTCTGAGTCAAACTGACTCCGACTCCGACTCAACTCCGGAATCGAGTCGGAGTCAGGGAGTCAAGATCAACGATTAACTCAGGAGTCAAGTCGGAGTCAGGAGTCAGGGTGTGAGTTAGACTCCGAAGTCAAGATGGAGTCAGGAGTCGAGGCCTGAACGTGACTCCGGAGCAGGGATGAAGCTAGAGATGTGCGCCGCCGAAAAATTACGCCGCCGCCGCTGATTTTTTCTACTTTTTTGCCGCCGCCGCCGCCGAGTAAAATTACCGGCGCGCCGCCGACGCCGTCATTTTTATCGGCGGCGGCGTCGGCGTAAGGGAAGGGTCTTCTCCCAAAAAGATGAAAAAGAGCCTGTAAATTATTAATAAATGACAAGTTTCCCAGTTTTCATTTTTCAAAATATAATTTTTCAAAAAATTGCTGTTTTTTAAATGACGTCATTTTTCGGATTTTTTCCATATTTTGAAACTAATTTTGTTGAGTAAAAAACAATGACGCCGCCGAAATCGCCGTCGCTAAATTTTATCGGCGCGGCGCCGGCGACGCCGCCGCCGCCGGAGGTTTTGGAGACCTCGCCGCCGTCGCCGATTTTAGCCGAAAAAACGATTATTCTGTTGCTCTGAAAACTGAAAAGCCAGCTGAAAGCTTAAGTTATATTATTAGCAAAGCTAAAACCAGCTTAAAGCTCTATTTTTTTCGGCTTTTAAGTATTTACTTGAATATTTTTAAAAAGTTCTTTCTACTAAATAATTGGAAAAATTTTTTTAAATAAAATATAAAAATTAGAAAAACTCAAAATTTTTCAATTTTTACAAAATTCAAGTTGAAAAAAATTTTTAAATTGAAGAAAATTTTGAAAAAATTCAATTTTTGGCAAAATAGTTGAAAGTCAAAGCTGAAAGCTGAAAGCTGAAAGCCGAAAGCTGAAAGCCGAAAACAGCCGAACGTCAAAAGCTAATCATTGTGATGAAAGCCGGCAGCTGAAAGCTGAAGCTGTATTTTTTTAAGCTAAAGCCAGCAGCCGTATTATTTTTTTCGGTTTTCCATCCCTGCTGCGGAGTCAAGGTGGAGTCAGGAGTCAACTTTTTGGCTAATTTCTATTCCCTGGTCCAAAATCGGAGTCAAATTGACTCCAAATTAACTCCGACTTGACTCCGGAGTCAAGTTGGAATTAGGAGTCAACTTTTTGGCTGACTCCTATTCCCTGATCCTAAGGCTTACAGGGATCTTCGATCATGCGGCTTATATAATAATAATATAAGCTGTTTGATCGAAGGCAGGGACAGAGGACAGAATTTAAAAATCCGATCAAAAACTAGTAGGGAAAAGTGCAAAACTAGGTATAAACAAAACGAATTGAAAAAATTTCACATTTTTCTAAATGTTAGTAGATAATTAGGTATTTCCAAAAAAAAAAAATTTCAAATTATCTAAAAATAAAGAAAAAACCAAAGAAACACTGCGCAGCCCACAAGGAGCGTATTAATTTTTCCATAAAATGAGATTTTTATTGCCTCTATCAGAAGAGGCAATAACCTACCCAAATAAACTTCGACGCTTCCATTCGACCAATCAAAGAAAATACAGTACCTATGTTAAAAAGTAAAAACTGACGAGATTAAGATCAAAATTAAATTAGGCACAGCCAATGGGTGGAAGAATTTTAGTAAAATGTCAAATTGCACTTTTTCAAAAAGGAAGGGAGGAAGGTACCGAAATACGACGTAAATTATGAGTATGATGGAAAACTGCGTTCTCTTTCTAAGGTGACCTCATTTTGAGGGCTCCTAGCTCCCTATTATTTCTATGGCTAGGGCTGGGAAATCAAAATTTTTCTGAAGATTCCCCAAAACTCAAGTTTTGTTTATTCTAAAATCCTTGTTTCAAGTATAAATAGGTACTTGTATATACATATTCCCCTCAGGTACCTACCTACCTAAAACGTATCTAAAGAAATAAGTAGGTAATTTAAAATTCAAAAAGTATCCTGTTAGTTGACTATTTTTAGTTCATACGAAGGTAGACATACCTAAATATGTTATTATAAAACAAGAAATATTGAATTCTACTTACCCAAGGCGAATATTGCAAAACATTCACTTAATATAAAACCACCGAACATTTTTTCTCAATTAAATTAACCTCCCTCAACTCCAAACTTTATCTATTACTCGTATTAAATTCGAACATTTTATAAAATATCTAAACAACGTGTTAACAAACGCTTTAATAATATACCCATGTGGACATTTAGGTACGTAGACACATATGTAGGTACGGCACATGACTAACAGCTTAAAAATATAATGCAAGAGGGTTGAATATACCTATATTTCCTTTTAAAAGACTTTTCAAGTGCATTCACACTGATCGCTTCTCGCCTGCATTTGTAAGATATCCATTTTGTGGGTCAAGTAACTTTTACATGAGATGATATAGCTACCTACCTACCACATAATAAAACACAATTTTCGTGTTAAGTAATTTATTTTATTTTTAATATTTTTCAAAATCAGGAAGTACATATTTATTTTATTAATTAGCTCGGTATAAAAAAATGTACTAATAAGGAAAAATTTTAAAATAAACTTAATTCCGGACATTTCAAAAAATATCATTCGAATGCATCGAGGATATCTCGTTACATAATTCCTAATTAAAAGATGAATTGAAACGATTCGTATGCACTGTGCACTGACAGGAATCAATTTTCCACTTTCTATTTCTCACGACTGGGTATTTTTCAAATAAATATATTACACGACAGTCGTCTATGTCTAAATCTATACCAAAGTAGGTACAATACGTCAGCATTTCAATTTTCAGCCATAAAAATATGAGTGATTAAGTTGGTAAATTATACTACACAGGAGGTACTTCTTGTATCATTAGTGTGTGATCGGTTCGTAAAAGTGAGCGGAAATGTCCAACTGCGTCAACGAGGGTGTTTGTCAGGTGTACGAGTATGTTATTTATTGTTACTCCCACCGGCAACTTACTTGTTCCTTGTTGGGTTACCTACATATACGTTACACTATTCTATGAATGAAATTGCGGCTGGCTGTGGCTGGTGACAAAGTTATGTGGAATATTGGGTATCTAAAATACTAGGACAAACGTATTTTCATTTACGATAAAAATCTCTCATTAAAACATGTTGAAATTACACCGAATATGGCTATTTTTCGAATCAGATACATTTCGCCATTAAGTATGAAAATACGCTTATTCGGTACAATGTATTTTTAATATGGCATTATTGGCTTCGGAATCGAGATTAAAAATAAAATCCACGATGGCCTGATCTAAATTTTTGAAACACGCGACTGTTTTATTTATTCAAAGATTATCGATTGAAAATAAATTTACAGCTAATTTTCCACTTAGGCTGTCATATCAACTATGAATTATTTATCTAAGGCTAGTTGCTCGGGTGTCCAATTAGTTAACCATACTTGCTACAATGTTGGAGAAAGTGCTACATACTGATTCACCCAGACGACCGATTTTTTTCCTAATTTAATCGAGTCGAATTATCGAAGCCTGGTCCCATGTCATAAATCTGTTCATATTTCGCACCCGTCGCCTCATTTTATCAACTATCTATTTAAATTGCTCGCGGTGGAGAAATTTTTTGCGATATTTTTATAATTTCTATTGATAATAGAAGTCGATTTTGTGTGAATTACTGAAAATAAATTCGAAGAGATCCGATAAATGTATGAAAAATATTGCTATAGAAATATAACCTCGAAAATATTTTAGAAAAAAATTTCCAAGATTTTTTATTCATTTTTAAGAAAAAAAAATTAACTCATTTTACCAGATTTTGATGTCAAATACTCTCAACTTCAAGAATCCAGACTCTTCCTCGTTCCTCCTCTCTCTATCTGAGATTCAAATAAAAAAAATTAAAATCAGCTAAACAATACTCATAGAATGTTTAGTGCCACGCAACATTGAGTTGATTGAGCAAGATAACTCGCCTGAATTTAAAAAAAAAAAAAAAAAAAAAAAAGTCGATTAGTCATAGAACAAAAAAAAGGGGGAAAGTGAAAATATTCCATAAATTGTAGGGTGAAACTTCAAGTCGTAGTTTGTCGCCGCAAAAGCTCACATTCCAGTGTTGCGATTTTTCAAGCTAACTTTGTATTAAATCGTGTAAAATATGCGAATTCTTTATAGGTAAATATTTACCTTGTCATATAAATCTTTTTTTTTTTTGCATCTACTCTGTTAATTTATTTAAAAGAAAATTGCAGGCCGTATTGGAGTATAAAAATGCAATGGAAATAAAAAGTAGAAAATACGCATTATGTGTTCGGATCGATCAATTTTGGGTGGAGCCTATGATTTTGTCTCGGTGAATGGTGCCGTTGTGGATTGAAAATTGTCCGTCTAAAACGTAGTCGGGTACATCTTTTGACATGAACAATTCGATTTCCGTTTAAAAACTCCAAGTACGAAGAATTTTTTGGGATAGGCATTCATTCAATTGTACAATCAAATCGTTAAAACAATCGTTTCATTTGTGTGTTCAAGTTAATATCGCTCGTTGTCGTTAATTTTGTACACCAAAACAAACTGTTGAATTTTTTATAGGTACTTTATAATCATCGATTTGAGCTGATTACCGGTTTCGAGGTATTTTTAAGTTGAGATTGGTAAGTAATGGGTTTTTATTTTGCATAATTTTTAATATTTTTAGTGAAAGTTTTGGATTTTTTGGTGCAATTGTGTGGCAATATTTTCATTTATATGATTTTTAAGAAAATAAATCACTGATTTAATTAAGTATTACGAATGATAATTTGTTTTAATTTTATTCATTTAATGATGGGCTTATAACTTTAAAAATAACTTAATTAGTTTTCATAGTGCTCCATTCTGTTTCTATTTAAAAAAAAAAAAAAAACTCGATACAAATTCTTTGTTTATTTTAATGGATCATTTCACGTAAAAAGAGCAAAATATCATTTAGTAAAATTTCCATTTGAAAAAATTTGTGTATAGAAAAAATGTGGCAACGAAAAGCTGCAGCACGTCAGCAAGAAGCTGAAGATAGATCACTTGCCCGAAAACTTGCAGATCAAGCCACAGATCCTTGTGAAAAACTACGTTATCTATGTCTGGCTAGAGGTTCGGCTGGAATTCTAGGTTTGGGAAGGTAAATACCTCCACTTAGCAAATTTAATTTCAGTAATTTGATAGGTATTTAATACCGTCATTTATTTGATATTTTTATCCAACGTAGAGTTTTTCGACGTATGGACGATGATGGAAGTAGAGCTTTAAGTTACGAAGAATTTGTCAAAGGAATTACAGAATCTGGATTAAAATTATCTGATGAGCAAAGCAAAATATTATTTTCACGATTTGACAGAGACGGTAATGGGTCCGTCGATGTGACTGAATTTTTATTCGCTGTTCGCGTAAGTACCTAAAATTTATACCTACGTCTGGTTTATTGAAAAGATTTCCTTTCGAAATTATATTATTTCAAAATCGTAGCCGCCAATGTCTCCAATGCGGGTCAAATTACTCAAAGAAGCTTTCCAAAAAATCGATAAAACGGGTGACGGAGAAGTCACCGCAGAAGACTTGAAAAACGTGTATTCTGTTAAAATGCATCCTAGATATTTAAGCGGAGAAGAAACCGAAGAGCAGATTTTGAAACAATTTTTAGCTGTGTTTGAACAAGATGGAAATGTTGATGGAAAGGTAACAATTTACAAATGGGTCGTTTTCAGATCGTTAGTACCTTCTCTAGATATAACTGGAAAATTTTTATAGGTAACTGAAGAAGAATTCATGAATTATTACTCTGGTATTAGCGCTTCAATTGATAACGATATTTATTTCGATTTAATGATTCGTCAAGCGTTTCAACTTTAAAAGGGAGTTTTACCTATCTGGAAAAAATATATGAAAATTGCTTCAGTTTCACTCAATTTCATTGGAATTAACCTAGATGCTCGAGACAACAACAAAAAATTATTTTCTTAATTTAAATACCAATATTTGTACAAAAAAATGAATTCGAAGCCAACCAACTTAATTGTGCATGTTTCTAATATTCATTTTGTACTGTTTTTCTATGGATTATTTCATTTTATTATGACAAAATTTCATTCGTTATTACGTTTATTTATACTTTGGTATTGCATTGCTCTTTATTAATTATTATTTATGTATTCATCATTGTTTTTATTAATTAATTTGTAATACGTTCTTTTTGATGTTAAAGCACATTAATCGTTTTGTTTTTGTTTCGAGTTTTGATTTTTTTTAATCGATCGAATGAGTTTCATTTAATTAATGATTTGAATGTTATATTATTCCTTTTTTTTTTTGCATCTACTTCATTAAATTATTCGAAAGAAAGTTGCAGACCGTTAAAAATGCAATGAAAATAAAAAGTGGAAAATATGCATTGTTTTTGGATCGAATAGTTTTGGGTGGAGCTGACGAGTTAGTCTTGTCCATAAGCGCACCCAAGGGGGGGGGGGCTCAGGGGGCTCGAGCCCCCTCCTTAAGCTTGGACAGGAGATTTTTTTATTACAAAAATGTGAAAAAACGTGAATTTTTTTGCTCTTGAAACATGATTTTTCAAAAAAATTTCGCCCTCGCTTCGCTCGGGCAGTATTTTAGTCCTTCACTTTTGAAAATTGATGATTTTTCACCGATATTTTGGTCAAAAATCACTGATTTCTCAATCAATTCCCAGTTTGCCAGAAATAATAAAAAATTGTGACTAAAAAAATCAGTAAAAAATAACTGAAATTCCCTAATTTTTTAATTTTACTTGGCTCAAAACCGTTTATGAATTATCAACCTGCTGAAAATACCCTGACTACTGAAATATAACAAGTTGCTGAATTTTTTCATTGAAATTTCACCCCCTCCTATTTTTCCGGATTCTGAGCCCCTCCCTTAAATAATTTCTGGGTGCGCTTATGGTCTTGTCTGTCTCGTATCCGTCAAAAACGTAGTCGAACACATCTTTCGACATGAACGATTCGATTTCCGTTTAAAAGCTCCGAATAGGTATGAAGAATTTTTTAGGATAGCATCATTCAAATTTAAATTGTACTATCAAAACGTTTAAACAATCGTTTCATTTGTGTGTTCAAGTTGATACCTATCGTTCATTGTCGACAATTTCATACTGTTGAATTTTTTATAGGAACTTTATAAACGTAGATTTGAGCTGATTACCGGTTTCGAAATTTCCAAGTTGAGATCGGTAAGTAATAGGTTTTTTTTCGCACAAATTCTAAAGGTGTAGTTTAGTTCGAAAAATTTAGTGTGTTGCTTAAGTATTACTGTACAATACATAAAATTCACCAAAAACGTGACCAAAACTCCAAAAATTGACTCATTTCAAATTCGAATCGGACGGAATCTCACAACTGCACCCTCCCATAAATGATACCGAAAAAGTGAAGTGATACTGCGACCGTGTCGGTCGCGTTCTCGCGTCACGTTGTATTAGGCGGGGTCTACACGTTGGAATGTTGCGTTTGAGATCACATTTCGAAATTCTTTTCATTTTTTTTTTATTATTAATTTTTTCATCACAACATAATCTAACAATATCAACGATTATTTAATGGAAGTAGAATGATTGCAATTTATATACGTTGTTTATTTAAGTATAAAAATACATTATTTTTGATTCTCAAGCCATTTCCATGATAGAATTTCCTAAATTTCAACTTCAAATTACAATATCTAAAAAATCATCTCGACGACCTAGTAATATTTTACATGTTTCTGGACCCAAATTCAACGCTCTTTCCGAAAATGCCGAAAAATTCCAGATCCGCGCAACCCTTCGGCCCCAAAATGGGCTTTTTCTTGGGAAAAATGAGCAAAAATTACGAAAAATACCCTAAAAAAATTGATAAAAAATTTTTTTCAATTTTTTTGACACATCTTCTTGAAGCTGAGATCGCGCCCGATTCAATGGTGCAATTGCCATCTCGATCAGACCAGCGGTTCTCTTAATAATCGCGAATAAGGGGTCGAACGGAAGAAATCTCAGCCAGAAAATCACTTTTTTCAACTAAGCCACGTTTTTATACAATTATACCTGAAATAATTTTTCACTCAAAATCTAAATCGACGACCTAGTAATATTTTACATGTTTCTGGACCCAAATTCAACGCTCTTTCCGAAAATGCCGAAAAATTCCAGATCCGCGCAACCCTTCGGCCCCAAAATGGGCTTTTTCTTGGGAAAAATGAGCAAAAATTACGAAAAATACCCTAAAAAAATTGATAAAAAATTTTTTTCAATTTTTTTGACACATCTTCTTGAAGCTGAGATCGCGCCCGATTCAATGGTGCAATTGCCATCTCGATCAGACCAGCGGTTCTCTTAATAATCGCGAATAAGGGGTCGAACGGAAGAAATCTCAGCCAGAAAATCACTTTTTTCAACTAAGCCACGTTTTTATACAATTATACCTGAAATAATTTTTCACTCAAAATCTAAATCGACGACCTGGTTATATTTTACTTGTTTCTGGACCCAAATTCAACGCTCTTTCCGAAAATGCTGAAAAATTCCAGATCCGCACAACCCTTCGGCCCCAAAATGGGCTTTTTCTTGGGAAAAATGAGCAAAAATTACGAAAAATACCCTAAAAAAATTGATAAAAATTTTTTTAAAATTTTTTTGACACATCTTCTTGAAGTTGAGATCGCGCCCGATTCAATGGTGCAATTGCCATCTCGATCAGACCAGCGGTTCTCTTAATAATCGCGAATAAGGGGTCGAACGGAAGAAATCTCAGCCAGAAAATCACTTTTTTCAACTAAGCCACGTTTTTATACAATTATACCTGAAATAATTTTTCACTCAAAATCTAAATCGACGACCTGGTTATATTTTACTTGTTTCTGGACCCAAATTCAACGCTCTTTCCGAAAATGCTGAAAAATTCCAGATCCGCACAACCCTTCGGCCCCAAAATGGGCTTTTTTCGGGCAAAAATTAGTAAAAATTACGAAAAATCCTCTTCAACTTGTCGAAAACTTAGATAAAAAATTAATCTGAACCCATCATTTTGAAGCTGAAATTAAGCCCAATTCAGTGGTGCAATTACCATCGTGATCCGACCAGCGGTTTGCTTATAAATCAAGTTTTAGTGTACGAGAGCAGAGAATCTTGGCAAAAACCCACTCTTTCTAATCAAGCCACGTTTTCATAGAATTATACATAGATTTATTTTTCATTAAAAATCTAAATCGGTGACCTAGTAATATTTTACGCGTTTCTGATGCTAAATTTCATGCCCTTTCCGAATCTGCAAAAATTTTTGGAATCCGCACAACCTTTCGGCCCCAAATTGGTTTTTTTTGGGCAAAAATGAGTAAAAACTTCGAAAAATTCACTGCAATTTCGAAAAAGATTCTGAGAAAATTTTTTAATAACATATATTTTGAAGCTGAAAGCATGCTCGATCCAATTGTGCAATTACCAGTCTGATCTGACCAGTGGTTTGCTTATAAATCACGTTTCAAGTGATGAGCGGAAAGAATTCTTGCCAGAAAATCACATTTTTCAATCAAGGCATGCTTTCATATGATTCTACTTTGATTTATTTTCTTTAAAAATCTAAATCGACGATCTAGCAATATTTTACATGTTTCCGGTCTGAAATTTCACGCTCTTTCCGAAAATGCTAAAATATTTCAGATCTGCGCAACCCTTCCGCTCCAAATCGGGCTTTTTGTGAGAAAAATGGGCAAGAAAATCGAAAAATTCCTCTCAATTTTGAAACAAATGGAATAAAAAAAAATTTTATGCATCAAATGGAATAGAAAGACTTTATGTCAATGTTTTTTTTTCCACAAGATGTATTGAAAAAATATTTTACTCAATTTGATCAACGTTGAGGAGAATTTTACGATTTTCTTGCAAATTTTGCCCACAAAAAGCCCGATTTGGAGCGGAAGGGTTGCGCAGATCTGAAATATTTTAGCATTTTCGGAAAGAGCGTGAAATTTCAGACCGGAAACATGTAAAATATTGCTAGATCGTCGATTTAGATTTTTAAAGAAAATAAATCAAAGTAGAATCATATGAAAGCATGCCTTGATTGAAAAATGTGATTTTCTGGCAAGAATTCTTTCCGCTCATCACTTGAAACGTGATTTATAAGCAAACCACTGGTCAGATCAGACTGGTAATTGCACAATTGGATCGAGCATGCTTTCAGCTTCAAAATATATGTTATTAAAAAATTTTCTCAGAATCTTTTTCGAAATTGCAGTGAATTTTTCGAAGTTTTTACTCATTTTTGCCCAAAAAAAACCAATTTGGGGCCGAAAGGTTGTGCGGATTCCAAAAATTTTTGCAGATTCGGAAAGGGCATGAAATTTAGCATCAGAAACGCGTAAAATATTACTAGGTCACCGATTTAGATTTTTAATGAAAAATAAATCTATGTATAATTCTATGACAACGTGGCTTGATTAGAAAGAGTGGGTTTTTGCCAAGATTCTCTGCTCTCGTACACTAAAACGTGATTTATAAGCAAACCGCTGGTCGGATCACGATGGTAATTGCACCACTGAATTGGGCTTAATTTCAGCTTCAAAATGATGGGTTCAGATTAATTTTTTATCCAAGTTTTCGACAAGTTGAAGAGGATTTTTCGTAATTTTTACTAATTTTTGCCCCAAAAAAGCTCATTTTAGGGCCAAAAGGTTGTGCGGATTCCAAAATTTTTTGCAGATTCGGAAAGGGCGTGAAATTTAGCAACAGAACCATGCAAAATATTACTAGGTCGCCGATTTAGATTTTGAATGAAAAATAATTTCAAGTATAATTGTATGAAAACGTGGCTTGATTGAAAAAGGTGATTTTCTGGCTGGGATTTCTTCTGTTCGACCCCTTAATCGTGATTATTAAGAGAACCGCTGGTCTGATCGAGATGGAAATTGCACCATTGAGTCGGGCGTGATCTCAGCTTCAAGATGATGTGTCAAAAAAATTGGAAAACAATTTTTCTGAATTTTTTTAGGGTATTTTTCGTATTTTTTACTCATTTTCCCAATAAAAAGCCCATTTTGGGGCCGAAGGGTTGTGCAGATCTGAAATATTTTAGCATTTTCAAAAAGAGCGTTGAATTTGGGTCCAGAAACAAGTGAAATATAACTAGGTCGTCGATTTAGATTTTGAATGAAAAATTAATTCATGTATAGTTCTATAAAAACGTGGCTTGATGGAAAAAAGTGATTTTTTGACAAGAATTCCATCCGCTCAATACTTTAAACATAATTATTGAGCGTACCGCTAGTCGGATCGAAATGGCAATTGAACCATTGAATCGGGCGTGATCTCAGCTTCAAGATGATGTGTCAAAAAAATTGGAAAAAAAAATTTCTGAATTTTTTTAGGGTATTTTTCGTATTTTTTACTCATTTTCCCAAGAAAAAGCCCATTTTGGGGCCGAAGGGTTGTGCGGATCTGGAATTTTTCATAATTTTCGGAAAGAGCGTTGAATTTGGGTCCAGAAACAAGTAAAATATAACCAGGTCATCGATTTAGATTTTCAAGTAATTGTCATTTGAAATTAAATTTGCCTCATAAAAGTGACCTATATTTCCCATTACATGGCTTGAAATTATAAATATACACGTTAATTACATTGAAATCATTGTACTTCAACTAAAAATATTAATAAATTTATTAATATAGATAAGAGGGGAAGATGTGATGAAAAAATTAATAATTTAAAAAAAAAATGAAAAGAATTTCGAAATGCGATCTCAAACGCAACATTCCAACGTGTAGACCCCGCCTAATACAACGTGACACGAGAACGCGACCGACACGGTCGCAGTATCACTTCACTTTTTCGGTATCATTTATGGGAGGGTGCAGTTGTGAGATTCCGGCGGACTCTTTCAAATTCAAACGTTATCGCAGAAAGTTAAAGAAATGTTGACAACCGGTTCATCTTCATATTTCATACTGATAACGAAAAAGGGGTTGGCGGGTTACCCAGCCAGCGAGCATTGAATGGCATTGAATACAGAGATGGTTGCGCGTTCGTTTACGGCAGGTTAGTTTTTAGCTCCGCCCCTCAAGGTTCCAGAAAATACGCATTTAAATAGTTTAATACGCGTGGCCTACATTTAATTTAAATAATTATTCAGCACCAAATTATTTTTTCAAAAATCTAATTAATGAGTGTTATAGTTGAGTAATTGTAGAACATTATCCTCTTTTACCTCACTTTTTAGCGTTTCTTGAATGTCTTTTAGGAGTTTTAGGTACTCAAGAAAATTCAATTTCAATATCAGCATTAATCAGCGATCTTGCTTTCTTCATTTTAAAATTAGGTATTAAATTACTTATTTGAAAAAAAAACTGAAACCACTGGTGAAATATTGTACCTAAACCTAAGTGAGAGAAATTAAATTATCGAAATTTAATGACCTTTCGAAAGAGAAATTTTCCAAAATTAACGCTTTTTTATTTTTCCAGATATTTATAATGTATTTCAAATGTAAAAAAAAATGACTTAACATTCCTCATCAGTTCAACGTAGAATTAAAACAACTTTACAGTTCAATGACGACCATAATTTTTTTTACAGCATAATGTGAAGAATTTCATCCTCGTTTTAATGATACACATTTCATATAAGGTACCTATTTCAAATTCTTGTCCCGTTTTTATTTCTTTAATAATTATCTTCGATTAATTTTGATTTAATGCGACGCGGTAAATAAAGTAACAGAATAACACTGCAACTGCATAACTGGAGGTGATCGGTTTGGACTTTTTTTCGAATATTGAAGAAGAGAGTAGTGAAGTTAGGCTTGGACTTGGACGTTGGACCTTGAAACGACGTGGTAAAAATTTCGACCCCATACCCTGACCCTACATTTACCCATCCACACCAGACTCTAAAACTTGAAAGTAAAATGTGACCATTTTCAAAAAGTATTGAAAAATTGAAAACAAATTATTTTGACTTTTGACTTTTATTTTCAATACATAGTTGTTTCTTGTTTACAATGGATGTCTTAACCTAGAAATATACTATGAATGTTTTAACTCTTTAAAATCATTGACTGTGATATTCCATCATTAACCTACTCCCTGTCCATGTGATTTTTCAAAATGAGGAAAAACGCATTGTTCAATTGGTCTCAATCTCAGTTAAGATGTGGAATGAACACCTACAAAGCAGGTTTGACCGTTAAATTAAATAGGTACCTACTCTCTCTAGTTCTCAAAAATTAAAATTAAAAAAGTTCTCATGTGTTTCTTAATCAGAAATCTTCGAAGCTTTCGCGCTTTTGTTTGAAAAACAGCCATAGTCCAACACATTGATTCTGATTGGTTGTGTCGTGGTCGTGGTGGACTATGTAGACCCCTGCGCCGCCGCGCCACGCCGCCGCCGCCGCCGAAAAATGTGGGTTTTTTGCCCCCGCCGCCGCCGATAAATGTCTCGGCTCGAGCCGTTTTGTTTTTGACTATTAATATTGTAACTTAAAGATCGAAAAGGCGATTTTTCATCTTGAAAATGTGAAAAAAAGTGCATTTTTTTGTTTTTCAAACATGATTTTTCAAAAAATTTTGAAAGCTTTCAGCCGGCGTGAGCCGCCGCCGCCGACAGTGTGGCCACTTTAGCCGCCGCAGAAGGAACTGTCATCGGCGCAGGGGTCTAGGACTATGACCTTTGGCTGTTTTCTAATTTTTAAACAAAAAGCTCAAAAAACTTTAGTTTAATAATTTAAAAACATAAAAAAGTGTTGAAATATTTTTTTAAATCCAAAATAATAATAACACCATCGTTTTTTTCGTAAAATTTAATTTCAGAAACTACAATAATTTTTTTTCTGAAGTAGGATCATGAGCATGGTTGTTTTCTAAACGGATTTTCGAAAAAATCATCCAAAGTAATCTCCCGGGGAGATTGCACTTTAGGGGAGATTCTCCCCTAAAGTTCATCATTTAAACGAGGATAAAATTCATCGTATCATGCAGGAAAAAGATATGGTCGTCAGTTGTCACCAGGGTTGTCACGAGTCTGCTCTGAAAAGGGACTCGCAGAGGACTCGAAGACTCGTAGTCGACTCGGAATGAGACTCCGAGTCTTTATTCTTAGAGACTCGCTCCTCGAAGACTCGGAGTCTCCCTTTTGAACGACTCAAACTATGCGAGCGAGTCTTTTTTGCGAGTCTACTTGCGAGTCGCAATTTTTTTTAAATGATTGTATCAGCGATTAATTGTGAATATCAAAAAAAAGTACATTCAATAAAAACGAGAAAACTGACCTATGTATATTATAAGTATATTATCTATGCAAATTATATTCTCAGTAAAGACAAAAAATTTTCGCCGTATTAAAAAATGTTCATCTTGAGATGTATAATTTGGTCAATTTTTGTTTTTATTGAAAGTGATGATTTAAATTTAAAAAAATTTACAGCTAGAAAATTTTCAGACAGAATTACAGATATTGATAGCAGGAAAAAACGACTCGGGAAAAAAGACTCGGGAAAAAAGACTCGGAATGGGACTCGAGACCGAGACGTCGAGACTCGCTGAAGACTCGTGAGTCTTTTTCCGAGTCTTTTTGTGAAATACTCGCGGGGTGTCGACTCGGAGCAACAATTTCTAAGAACTCTCGACCTCGACTCGGAGTCGCAATTTTCAACGACTCGCGTCAACTCTGATTGTCACTAAAATTTTGAACTTATTTCAATGCAAAGTTGAACTTGAAAGTTGAAACTTGTACATGGTTGATTAATGTGAGATGAGATTGAGATGTGTTTGAATTGAAATTCGATTTTCTCGATTCGAGTCGAGTGAGGGAAACGCTAAAAAAAATGCGATTTAAAGGAAAGAAAATATTTTACATTCACTCATCTATAACTCTACAGGGTCTATAAATGAACCGGGCACCCTCAGCGCAAAAATTCCCATTCTTTTCTTTTCTTTTTTCTCATTTCGTTGCGTTGCATCACTGATATTATTGTTGTAATACGCAACGAAACGAAAACAAGATCAAAAAAGTGACGAAGTTTAATGTAAGGGATGAGTCATCTTATATCCGGACCGCGCGAATCATTTCAGTCGTTCAGCGTTCAACTCTTTTTTACGTCTTATCACCATTTGAAAGAGGAAAACTGGAGGATGATGAAATAAACAATTTCGAATTTCGTTGTCGGTTGTATTTGTATGGTCAAATTCACACAAAATTATGAATATTAATCAATAATTTGAGCAAATTCGACCACTCAGAATACAACCGACAACGAAATTCGAAAATGTTTATTTCATCATCCTCCAGTTTCCCTCTTTCAAATGGTGATAAGACGTAAAAAAGAGTTGAACGCTGAACGACTGAAATGATTCGCGCGGTCCGGAAATACGCTTCACAGAGTTGAAATGCCCACACGATAACATTACATGAATCTTTTTTTTAACATAAGTAATGCACTTGCATCTGTGTGCAGCCTAATTTGCGCCGGGGTAACTTTTTGCTAAAGGTTGACTTAGGTTATTTTTTGATGGTTATTTATTTATTTTTTTTTTTTTACTATTGTTAATCCTAAAGACTAAACCTCACCTCACCTTGACATACAGTTGTTCTGAAAAAATCGTCGTTTTGAAAATTGTAAAATTATGATAAAATTGTTTGGGTGTTTTTTTACTATTGTTAATCCTAAAGACTAAACCACACCTCACCTTGACGTTCAGTTGTTCTGAAAAAATCGTCGTTTTGAAAACATCCGATGTTTGAAAATTGTAAATTCACTAATCAGTAAAATCACGATGAAAAAAATTTCAAAAAAATATTCCACCAGCGGGGATCAAACCTGAGACCTTCCGCACTGCAGGCCGACACACTATCCATTCAGCTACCGGAGCAGCTTGCCGAAATGCGTTTGACAACGATATACATGTCACTAAAGTACGTAAAACTACCCCCCCCATGCGCGCGTACGTATACACGCGTACTACATCAACCTTTAGCAAAAAGTTACCCCGGCGCAAATTAGGCTGCACACAGATGCAAGTAGAATGCCGTAATCTCGAACGTAAAATTATCAATTCTTTAGGTTTGTTCGGGCGACCTCCTGAAGTTACTGAAACTACGGAGGTTACTGAAATCTCACCAACACTTACAAAAGTTACTGCGTAAAAACATGCAGTAACGTTCAGTAGTTTGGCTCCAATTGTGACTTCTAGTCAGATTCCGCAGGTTTCAGTAACTTCAGCAGGTCGCCCGAACAAACCTTTTGAAATTAAAATTTTTTATTAATTACAATTATTGACAAATAAGTGATGAATTTATCATTAAAAATTAAATTCATCAAAATTATGATTTTTGGTAATTTAAAAACTATAGGGCTGTTACTGTTTTCGGCATTTTTTGGAATTTTGTAGTGGTAACCCTGCATTTTCTATTGTTTCATTCATCTCACTGGTGGAAAACATTGAAATCACAAATTTTAATTTCGTTTTATTTCGTGTTTCTGGAGATAATATTATTTTTTGTTGATTATTGAAGCTTAGAATGATGTTTAGAAAGTTCATAAACGTGAGATACTCAGTTATTCTTTAAAATACTGAATGTTTTCCACCAGTGAGATGTGATAAGACTGATAACAGCTCTTTGTGACGTCACACTACGTCACGAGTAACAGCCCTATACCCCAGACCTTTTTAACGGAAAAAAACATAAATCAGAAATATCACTATTTTAGGTAGAGTATTTTGCGCTGAGGGTGCCCGGTTCATTTATAGACCCTGTATAAGTTCTATGTTCTATAACACTCATTAATTACATTATATCCTTGAAAAAATCATTCAGTAATGAATAAAAAGTAAAATTCAATCGGCGCGAGCTTGCGTACATTCAAATAAATAAATAAATAAATAAATAAATAAATAATACGAGAATACGTGACGTATTATTTTTTTACTTATGTTCTGTTCTGCAGCCTTGGTGGTGGGGATAACGAAATTAGGTGGCAGAATTGGATTCTAGCTACACGGTGCTCCTCTATGTTATATTTAATTTTAATGCTCGCTGATTTTTGTATCGAATCGATAAGATAATAGTGTTAACAGATTGTTTTATTCTGTTTCAATAAATAATTTGACTTTAAAAACTTTTAAAACGTGTGAAGAGCGATTTTCGAAGCTTACTTAGTTACTTTTCTTTGAATTCTTGTCTCAATCGGAAATTGTAAGCATTTTTTTCACGTTTGGCATCATCAGCTGTGCATAAAATTTGTCGAAAGAAGAAAAGAAGATTAACCAAATTACCAAGTAAAAAATCATTTCTGTTTTCATTATTGAATCGTCCGTTTAAACTATAATCGTAGTCCAACAAGAGAGTAAAATAATTTGCGTGAAATGTTTCTACCTACGGTGTACGGTTGAAAATTAGCATCGGCGAATCTCAGTTATTCTCGAAATGTGGACTGAGAGCCTACAGAGTAGGTTTGACCGTTGAATCCCCCCTTCCAGTTCTCAACAATTAAAATAAAAGAATTCCCCATGGTCTTTGAAGTTTTCGAACTTTGTGTTTAAAAAACCGCCATATATGGAGTTCTATTTTATTTTGCGGTCTCCCTCCAGATTGTAGACAGAATAAACAACGATTTTTTAAAATTGTGATCATGTTAATATTTACAAAACACAAAAACAATTTTTTTTCCTGTTTACAATCTGTAATTAAAATCAACCTAGTAGGCTATCTAGTTCGAAAACCTTTGAATTAATAACACAAATAAGATGTCAAAATATTTGTTTAAATCTTAAGGAATTATCACCATCGGTTTTCTCGTAAAGTCTAATTTCAGAAACGCAGAAACTGCAATAAAAATACTATTCATAAATTTGGTCTATGGTTGTTTTTTTTTTCAACGGGCCCCTCAAATGTAAAATATTCTGATTGAATAGAAACGTGGGTTCGGTTCAGGGTTGCGTTCACTTTGGGATTTTTAGGTATGTAAACATATATAACCAAGGTGTTGCATATACCGATCGCGTCCTATGTGTAAAGTAAACCCATCAGAATTTTTCGTTCACGAATGATTTATTATCAATTATTTTTTTAAATGTTATTTCCCCTCCTGTAATAATTAACTGGCTATTCGTGGTTTTACTGTTGTTATAGTTGTGATTTTTTATTATTAGGCAAGAGGCAACCACTCAACCAGTGATTTTTTTTAAAATGAACGAATTAGCGCTTTATTTTCTTTCTTTATACAATACATAGCACATAGCTGTGACGCGATCGGTATATGTATACATATCTAAAATCCCAAAGTGAACGCACCCCAGTACTCATTAATTCTTCATAAAATTGAAAGGAAAAAAGTTATTTTCTAATCTCCCAAAATCAGAAAATCCAAAAGCAAGTGAGTTACTCTGTTGTCAATAATTCGACGTGCTCCTCGAGTGATTTACAATTTTGCAAAATTTTGAAAAGATATTAGATTTATCCGACATAGAGTGATGAATATTTTCAAAATTTCGCCCATAGGATCTTTGAATAATTTCGCAGGTCGCGACAAAGCCCTTTTTTCGAGATAAGATTTAGTAAGTGAGAAATATCAAACTAAAATTTGCCTAAATTGGTGAACTTTGGATCAATATAATAATGTAGAAAAAACATTTTTGAAAAAGGGTGTCATCGCGGCCCAACTATATTATTTTTCAATAACATAATGAAAATATAAAATCAATCAGTTCAGTCGTCTCCGCGTAATTTCCTAATTTCTTTCAAAAAACTGATTGTTTTTACTTACTTGTATTTTTTTGCCTACTAAACTATACCCTAAATATTTTGAATGAAAGTTGTGTTGATTTTGTGGGAGGGGGGAGGGAGAAATTGTGTTGGTATTAATTTAATATTAATTATTTGAAAAAATGAATCACTTGATTTAATTAAGTATTTACTTCAGTATTACGAATGATAATTTTTTTATTTTAATCATTTTCAATGATAATGAAAATTATTAGTTTTCATAGTGCTCTATTCTATTCAAAAAAATATTTAACACGCACCCTTTACGATTTTTAATGGGACATTTTATGCAAAAAAAGCAAAATATTATTTTGTAAAATTTTCACTAAAAAATATTTATTTGTTTGCAGAAAAATAATTTCATTATGTGGCAACAAGAAGCTGCGCAACATCAGCAAGAATCAGCAGATAAATCACTCGCCCGACAACATGCAGATCACGCCACAGATCCTTGTGATAAACTGCGTTACCTTTGTCTGGAAAGAGGACCTACTGGAATGTTAGAGTTTGGAAGGTAAGTGCCTCCACTTTACAAATTTAATTTCAGTAATTTGATAAGTATTTAATAGTGTTATTTATTTTATATTTTTATGCTACGTAGAGTTTTTCGTCGTATGGACAATTTTGGAAGTGAAGTTTTAAGTTTTGAAGAATTTGTCAAAGGAATTGCATCATCTGGATTAAACTTATCTGACGAAGAAATCGAAGCATTATTCTCACAATTTGGCAGAGATAGTGATGGGTCCATTGATGTGACTGAATTTTTAATCGCTGTTCGCGTAAGTACCTATTTATGTACCTGGCTTGTTGGAAAGATTTTCAATCGAAATTGTTTTGTCTTAAAATCGTAGCCGCCAATGTCTCCAACGCGGGTTAGAATACTCAAGGAAGCTTTTCATAAACTCGATAAAACTGGCAGTGGAGAAATCACTGTAGCAGACTTGAGAAAATTGTATTCTGTAAAAATGCATCCTAGATATCTAAATGGAGATGATTCCGAGGAGAAGATTTTGAAGCAATTCTTAGCTGTGTTTGAACAAGATGGACATGTTGATGGAAATGTAAGACTTTACGAACTGATCGTTTTTCAGCTCATTAGTAACTTCTTTTGATATAACTGGAAATTTTTTTACAGATAACTGAAGAAGATTTCATGAATTATTACGCTGGTATTAGTACCTCAATTGATCACGATATTTATTTCGATTTGATGATTCGTAAAGCGTTTTCACTTTAGAAAAGATTATCTATTTAGAATAAAAAGGAAAATTGCTTTATTGCTTCAGTTTTACTTCACTTCATTAAAATTAACTTATGTACTCGAGTCAACAACAAAACATTTTTTCTGAATTTAAATATACTAATATTTGTGCAAAAAAAATGAATTTAACACCAATTGGAATTGCTAACTGTATCTATTTAATTGTATTTCTTATATTGCATTCATTTGCACAATTTTTCTACGGATTACTGTATTTCATAAAATAATTTTTTATGAAAAAATTCCATTCGTTGTTATGTTTATTTTTAATTTGGCATTGCATTGTTCTTTATTAATTATTATCTATGCATTCATCACTGTCTTTATTGTATACAATTTGTAATACCTACATTCCTTTCGAAATTAAAACACATCAATCGTTTTTTTGTTTGGAATTTTGATTTTGAAGTCGTTCGAATGGGTTTCATTTTACTAATTATTTGAATCTCATGATCTGGAAAAAAATCTATTTTTAATGTCGAAGAAAAATACAATTTCAGGGTGTCCAGTAAGTGGCCAGTCAAACAGAAAAATTTGAATATGGTATTAGGTAACCATTGCTAAAAAAAAAAAAAAGTGGTAGTTGAACATGTTGCTTTTCTGTGAAATTGAAGGAACAAACCTTTCAAAAACACTTCAAAATATGATATTTTTAATCGTGGGAGGAGAATAGGTTTCATCCAAGGTAGAGAAAATTTGAAAAAAAAAAATTGAACTCCAGGATTGCCTTTTCAAGTTTGATGTTAGGTAAAATCATCAACACAAAATTTGTTCAGTTTTCAAATTTTCTTCATTCCTTGATTTTATTATTTTTTTTTTGGGGGGGGGGAGGATCTTTTGGACACATTTTCTTTCTTTACTAGTAGTTCCTTTAATTTTCAAGTTGGACAAAAAAAAACCAATCGCGGACATTTGTTTAGGATCTTGGTAAAGAGTACATCGTGAGGTAGTATGAGATTTTCATAAATGAAATTTCATTTTACAGCACTTCTACAAAAATTCTCGAAGAAGGCCAAAAAAAATTTGGCTAACTTTTCGGTTTTCAAGCTAGGTACTTACTGATTGACTAAACAACCGTAAACAACTTAATTTTTATGAAAATTACGAGTGTAAAAAATTGTTAGTAAATCAAAATGGAGTTGGCCGCACTGCCATGAATTTTTTTTGAAAAGTTTCATCAAAAATTAGTCTAAAATCTAAATGTGACGTAGAAACTTTTTAAACTCTGTTTTGAACTTTTGAGGAGGAAATTAAGTTTAGTACCTACAAATCTTTCGATTTGCGATTTGCAAATCAAATTTTCATTTTTCAACCCCCTTGTGTGCAGAAGTGCAGAACTGTAGAATTTGTAGAGGACAAAAAATGGTATCTAATTTCAGCTTCGTGGAAGTTTAGAAACTCAATCTCAAATCGCACTTTCTTGAGGAGAAGGGTCCTGAAGGGGTGGCCGAGCTTTCCAGCAGATAGCGAGCCGTGAGGTAGCAGTAGCACTATCAAAAGTGGCAAAAAATCACATCCTTCGTCGCCATGTCTATCTGGGCTGGAAGATTGGGGGCTCAAATTTTTTGGGAGATCCACTACTTGAAGTTAAAATCAACTAAGTACCTCATTAATTTACGTTAGAATCCACAATACATTGCACTGCAGGGACTTTTCTTTCGATTTGTGGACAATACAATATTGTTCAATATGCAATTTTTTTGGTGATAGCGTGGTGCTCAGCGTCCTTAAACTCCTTAAACCCGATTTCTTATTCGGCATATCTCTCGCCTACAATATCAAAAAGGCAAAACAAAAACAATAAACAAAGAAGTAAAAATTTAAAAAACAAAAGTTTTGAATTTGCAAGGTATTTAAAAATTACTGCATAAATTACTGTAATTATGAGAAATCTGTTATCAGTCTGCTTGTTGATGATTTGGAACCAGGTCAGCTTGGCTTGTTTATTCCGGCCCGACTCCGGTTCGGGCGTATAAAAAATTATTAATATTTTTTATCAACTTTGTAATCAAACGAAAAATATTATTCTACTACGTGTAAATATTTTCTCATATTCCATCTTTTGATCTACTTTATTTTCCAGCTCAAAAATGCTAAAAGCAGTCATTCTAATCGGCGGCCCTTTAAAAGGTACGTAATTGATTCACAAAACACATATTTTTTAGCCTCAAATTACATTTAATCTTCTGCTACAGGAACAAGATTTAGACCTTTATCGTTGGATATTCCAAAACCATTGTTCCCCGTCGCTGGTTTACCAATAATCCAACATCATATTGAAGCATGTGTTCGTATCCCGGAATTGAAAGAAATCATTCTTCTGGGCTATTATCCTCAGTCCGATCTCATATCTTTTGTGCAAGAAATGATCCAAGAGTATAAAATAGCCATTCGGTAGGCATATCCCACGACAATATCACATTTTCCGACACATTTCGTTGGTAATTTTCATCTTCTGATTCTAGATATTTACAAGAATTTGTACCCTTGGGTACCGGAGGAGGACTGTATCATTTTCGGGATCAAATTCGATGCGGAAATCCGACAGCATTTTTCGTTATCAATGGCGACGTTTGCGGTGATTTTCCTCTCCTCGAGATGTGCGATTTTTACGGAGAAAAAGATGCTTTGATCGTTGCCTTAGGAACCGAAGCTACGAGGAATCAATCAGTAAATTATGGTATGTTCATTTCTGTCCCTAAATCCGGTTTTGTAAACGATTATAAAACTTCGAAAATTTACAGGATGTATTGTAAGTGATAAAAACACCGGAGAAATATTGCATTATGTGGAAAAACCATCGACTTTCGTTTCAACCTTGGTTAACTGCGGAGTTTATCTATGTTCTTTGGATATATTTCAAATTCTAGCTACAGTTTTCAAAAAGAAGGAAGAAATTCACTTGTAAGTGTTCAAAAGTGGTTCATTATTGTATAAAATTCTCGAATTATTCGAAATGTGTCATTTTTACAGCGAAGATTTAACGTCGAAGAATAACTCTGCCATTATTGAGCTAGAACAAGAAGTACTACGACCAATGGCTGGTACAGAAAAAGCATTTGTTTATCAAACGACGAACTGGTGGTCTCAGTTGAAATCTGCTGGATCAGCTATTTACGCGAATAGACATTGCTTACAATTGTACAAAAAACGTCACCCAGAACGACTTACAGGGTTGGGTATTCAAGACAGACAAATTAAACAGATCCCTAAGATTATTGGCGATGTGTTTATTCATCCAACTGCTTATATTCATCATACAGCTGTGGTTCGTTTGATATTCAATTGAAAAAAAAATCCCCTCGAAATGAAAATCTAATAATGAAAAAATATCTTTAGCTTGGTCCTAATGTCAGTATCGGAGCCAATGTTCATATCGGACCAGGAGTTAGAATTCGTGAATCGATTATATTGTCCGGAGCTAATATATCAAATCACAGCTTGGTAAATATCAGTTCGAAAATTTATTATGTTTTGAATAATATCATGGTATTATTACATACAAAACGTATAAAATTAAAAAAACAATTGCAGATTTTATACAGTGTGGTCGGCAGAAGTTCTAAAATTGGTGCTTGGACACGAGTCGAAGGAACTCCTTGTGATCCTAATCCGAACAAACCATTTGCAAAGATGGATAATCTTCCTTTGTTCAATTCTAACGGCAAACTAAATCCATCTATAACCATATTGGGTAAATTATTCTTCATTTTTACACAATACCATTATTAAAAAAATTTGTAATTCGGTGGCTAAATTTTTCTCCGCAGGGAGCAGCGTAACCGTACCGGCCGAAGTTGTTCTACTGAATTCTATCGTTTTACCCTACAAAGAACTCTCGAGAAGTTTCAAAAATGAAATTATTTTATAAATTGCTTTTTTATTTCATTTTTTGATATTTTTTTGTTTTTGTTTTGTTCAATTTTGTAATTAAGTTTTGTACATACCTATAATTTAGGTAAATTCAGTTTGATTATGTTTATTGAAAGTTACGAGGTGTTTATAAATAGTACTGATGGCTTTTATACTTATTGGTTCAACTGAATAAAGTTAATTTTGAATATAATCAATACCTACCTATTTTTTCATTCAAGGACGGTAATTTTCCTTTGCTAACCTAACACAATGATTCCATTATTCCTAATGATACTTACTCGTTGAACACATTTAGATTAATTTTAGAACACTCGCTGAGATGGTGGAAAAGAAGATTTCAAAAGTTGTCGTTTCAGAGGAGTTTCTGTAGACTTAGCACTAGATTTGTAATTTTTCGTCGCGAAGGTATTCTGCATGGCGTTTCGTTTCACTAAATTGCACGATTTTCTACGTAAAAATATCAAAATTACATTTTCAATTGATTTTCGTGTTGAAAATGTCAAAAATACAAACTGAATGTAGCTATTGATGCGTTGGGTTGTAAATTCATTAAAACTAATAGCTTCGTATAATTTTTGCCTATATTCTTCGACTGTTAATTGGGTATCATCTCTTACCGCCGGAGTCACTGGAGAAATCGGAATAATATCCTGTTTGCTTGAGAATCTGTAAAAAAAAATAATGATTCCAAAAACTTCGGAATTTTGAAATTATAGACGAACGAACATTTTAACGAAAGGATGTTCTAAGGCTGCTGTAGATGTGATCCGATTCAATGGATTGAAAACCAGTAATTTAGTGAGTAGGTCGTAAGCATCCTCGTCTACATGTCTCAATTTTTTATTCAACGTATGCGATCTAACGAAAGTAAATTTTTCTAGGAGTGATTTCCCATATCCGGTGGAAATCGCTTTAATATCTAAAAAAAGTAATATCAAAAATGTATTTTTACAGCTGAGGGGGAAAGATGAAGTGATGCAAATTTTACCAGCTTTAGATTTCGGTGGCACTGTTGACATAATTAATTCAATTTGATTAATTGTGGAAGATCCTGGAAACAATGGTCTACCTAACAACAACTCGGCTAAAATGCAACCGATACTCCACATATCGACTCCTTTTTGATACCTATAAACATAAGTCATTTGGGCATTTTAATAAGTAGGTACCTACCTACGCAATACTAAAAAGATTAAAATACTTATTGTAGAAGAATTTTTACATTTTTGAAGCGACTAAAATTTCAGGAGCTCTGTACCATCTAGTCGCGATATAATCTGTCAACGAAGGATCATATCGTTCGCCATATGAAGAATTTTGTTCCTGAACTGATCTAGCTAAACCGAAATCAGCGACTTTACATAGGCATTCACTGTTCAGCAGTATGTTAGCTGGCTTTAACAAAGCAAACAGATCAAAAAGATAATTGATAATGAAGAAAGTGCATTGACACGCAGTTTGAGTGCGACTGACTTCCTGGTAGGTAATTGAACTTTGTACGAAATGCATAAACAAGACAACATAACACTACAGATCATTTACGGATCCAGACGACTTTAACAGTTGTGCCAATTTTTTCAAGGATGGAGTGTTTGAGAAATTTTCTAAAAATTAAATAATACAAACTCTCGAAGACTTGGTGATTTTTCCAAAACTATAATTTTCTAAAAATTAAAAAAATTCCTGCACGAGTAATTTTTTTTAAATTGTACAATTTTCCAATGATGAGAGAATTTTTCAAAAATTGGGTAAGTTTCCAAAAAATACAGAATTTTTCTAAAATTGAAGAATTTCTCGAAATGAACCATTTTTTTAAAATTGAAAAATTTTCTCGAACAGTTTTTTAATAATTGATAATTTTCCAAACATTGGACGAATTGGAGAAAATTAGTTAACTTTGTTAACATTGCACGATTTTGCAAAAATTTGAAGATTCTTTAAAAATTGAAGAACTTTTGAAATTTTGAACAATTTTTCAAAGGTTCTAGAATTTCTAAAAATTTGGACAGTTTTCAAAAAAGATAAGGAAAATTTTTTCAAGTAGCAAGATTTTTAAAACTGATACTTAATTTTTTTTAAAAATTGGAGACTTCTAAAAATGAGATAAATTTTGTTATATTGGAAGATCTTTGAAAAAACTGGACAATTTTTTGAAAGTTGGCCTATTTTCCAAATTATAGGTACATTATTCGACATTCAATTTTTTTAACACTCAAAATTTTTTCAAAATATGGACAGTTTTTAAAAAAAATAAAAATAGGTACCTAACACGATTTTACAAAAATTGTCCAGAATTTTTTTTTTAGATTTAAATAGAAGCAATGAAATCTTATTAAATCCGATCAGATCCAAAATGTGTCTAAGCAGTGGCGTCGTCGGAAGCTTTTTTTGGGGAGGGTGCAAAGTGAGTACAAAAACTTGAAATAACAGAAGGATTTTCGGGGGAGGGGGCAAAAAGGAACCTTTCTCGCACTGTTGACTCAAATAATTTATATAACCGAGATTTTGTTCATGCCCGAGTGAAGCTTTGAAAAAATTGAGCGTTTAATGCCCAAAAAAGGCCTATTTTCATGTTTTAATGCTTCGAAAATCCCAATCTGATGCAATTTGGGGGGGGTGGGGTGCAAATGATACTTTGCACCCCAGTCAGAATTTTGGGGTGGGTGCAATGCACCCACTGAACCCCACCTTCCGACGCCACTGTGTCTAAGCTCATATCCAATTGATATAATTGGATCTTATCGGATCTGTTTGGATCCAAAAAGATATGGATGGGTTTGCTGAAAAATAATTAAGTGTGGATTATGTAGGATTAGATCTTTTTTAAACTTTTCGAGTACAAAAAGATCCATAGGCTTCTTTGTTTAAAAAAAATCAAGTGTGGATTGTTGGATTCGATTTGATCTAGTTGAATCTGAACGGATCGAAAAGGATAATATGGGTATAGATTTTTTCTTTAAAAAATATATAAATTTTTTTCGATTTTCTTTTTGCTTAAATAATCTTCTAAAAACTGAAAAATTTTCTAAAATATACAAAATTTTTCATAATTAAGTGGCAAAACTTTTTAAAAATTGAAGAATTATTCAAAATTTGATCAATTTTCCAAAAACTGATCGTTATTCCAAAAAATTAGACAATTTTCCAAAAATTCCACGATTTTTTAGTTTTCAGCGTTTCTCAAAAATTTAAGAATTCGCCAAAACTGGGTCTATTTTGAAAAAATCAGAAAAATTTTCAAAAATAGCACATTTTTTCTAAAAATGGGATGAAAATTTTGGATTCACCAATGCAAAAAAATTTTTCGGTTACCTACCTTTAAATCTCGATGAATTACATTCGCCGAATGTATGTAGGCAATGGCGTTTAGAATTTGATAGATTATGTAACGATTGTGGATATCTTTCAAAATGTTACCTTTTCTTATCACTTTATGAAGATCTACCTCTGAAAAAAATCAAGTTTACTCAAATTCTTACTTATTTTCTGAAAAAATTTCATAATCAAGCACTTCTTACCCATGTATTCGAACACAAGATAGATATCATTACAATTGAGAGCTCGATGAGTATGAAACAGTCTTACAATATTTGGATGTTCGCTGAACCTTTGAAGGTAAAATATTTCTCTGTAGGTTCTTTGAGCATCGGTTTTATTTTGAAAAGCATCGAAAATCTTTTTCAAAGCTACTTCGGTTTTTGATTTCTTATCAATTGCCCTCCAAACAATTCCATAGGCCTAAAATGATAGAATTCACATATATTTCAATTAGAAGTTTTTAGAAAAATTTTAGGTGACGATGGAAATCAAAAAACAATAAATTTAATGCTTAAAAATTATTAATGCACTTTATAGCTTCTCACAAAAATGGATAAAAAGTTACGAACTAAAGAACTATTCGACTGATTTCAGCATTTCACTCAAGTAAGTTTATGTCAAAATCAATCTCGACTTACCCCTTTGCCGATTCTTCTTTTTACAACGTATCTATCAAGTATATGAGCATCCAGTTCCATATTTTTATCCATAACTATAAATACCGAACATTACCATCAAAATGTACTCCATCATTTACTTATTGTCAATTTACTACCTAACAAACGCATTCATCTGAGAAAAATAATTGTTTTTTTGTTACCTTGGCGATTCCAAACATTCCTTTTAAAAAATTGTTTCCTTGCCTATTCAACGGTAGAAATGATGCATAAAATTTACAATCGTAAGGTTACGTCGCTATATCAATAAATGCTATAAATTGTAGCATCGCATCGTTAAGTAAGTAAGTACGTGGATATTTTTCAGGTCATTTTATACGATATCACGTTTACATTTCGATGATTAAATCACATCTCGTAAAACATAATTTCGAAATAATAAAAAATATTACAGAATACACAATAATCTTTATTGCGAATTTTTCAACTTTAAAAAACAAAAATCAATTTCTCTTCTTTGCCTAACCTAGGCCTATAAGTATTTACATTGAAAATATCAATTTGATGGCCATATCTAAGATTATGAAAAATTACACTCGAGTTCAAGGAGTTATATAAGTAAAATAATAAAATGGTACATCATATACCTTCGTATTACATTAAAAGGTATCAAGGTAGAAAATAAAGGGAAAGTTTCAGTAAAAAAAAAAAGAAGAGGAAAATACAATACTATAGAACTTCGTAATAATTACTAACAAATAATATAAATTAAAGTCGAAAATATAACAAATGAAATTCTTACAAAAGTACACACGCACACAAATGAGAACTATTAGAAAAAGAAGCTAATCTAGGTGCGAAAAAAATAGGTACTTAATTCATCTAATGAACTTTTCATACTGAATGAACATTTTACTGGATTAGCTGAAAATGAAAAACAAAATTAGTCAAATTGAAAATCGAGAAGTATAATTCCAATAGTAAATAAAAATTGAACAATCTACGAAAAAAAATGCTAAATATGCGTATCAATAATATTAATTCAAAACCAAAACCAGTTATACTCTTCTAACAAAAAAAATAATCTAAGAAAACCACGAATCGTTAATTAACCGGCATTCTGATCTTACCGATTTAACGACACCTTTGATGAAACGTTTTTTCTTGGAAAAGTCGTACGTCGGGTACTCGGAACTTATTAAATTGTATACAGTCTTCATTGTAGTATTCTCCAAATTTAAATCGGCTAAAACTTTCTTTAAGAAAATTTTCAATTCTTCATCCTACAATTCCATGTAAACGTTACATGACAATTCAATATAATACATGGCGAAATTATTCTGGGCATGAATCGATTCGATACAAAAATACACAAAATCGTATTTCAATTTCAAATTTCGTCGTACAATTTTTTACATCGGTCACTTAATCATTAGGTCGAATATTTGATACGCATACTTGGGCATTAAAAAAAAATCATAATATAAAACAATCATTTACTTCGATATTCTCCATCCCAAAATAGTAAGAAGAAAACAAAAGAAAATCAAAATTTGTAAAAAACAAAGAATCTTTATGAGAATAATTTTTTACAAACTTACACTCAGCTTATCCTTAGTGCTTCCGGATTTTTGAGCAGGAGATTGTGAATCACTTGTGGCTCCATCTTCCGAATCTTCGTCTCCTTCGGCATTTTTCTTTTCGTTTTCTTCGTCTTGTTTGGATTTCTTATTTTCTTCTTCCTCGATTATTTGATTACGTTTGCGCTTTTTAGCTGGTTTTTTCAATTCCTAGAAGAAAATCGAGGCTAGAAGGTGCATAATCTTCATACCGAAGCAGCAGACAAACTTACGTTACTACTATCTTGGTCATCGTTTTTCGATTCATCGTCATTGGCTTTTTTATCGTTCGTTTTCGAAGACTTGGAAGTTGCCTTGGATGATTCGCCATTCTCTTCTGGTTTTTCTTTCTTATCGGCAGCAGGTTTGGATTTTTTACGTTTTTTGGTTTCTTCTTCGTCCGCATCACTGCGTTCAAAAAATTGATTAATTTTCGAATTTTTAAAAATGCAAACGATTAAAAAATAAGAGAATATTACGCGTCGAAGTAATTCCGTTTTGTGGCTTTTCTCTTAGGATGACTAAGCGAAGGATTCTGAGTTTTATCGGAGGTTTTCGGTAAAATTAAAAAGTTCAAAATTTCTTTGGCACATTCGTCTTTCTTCTTGAGCTTCATATCCAAATCAAATGAGAAAATTAATTCTTTCAATTCGCTCATAGGGAGCCTAAAAGTACAAAATCATGAGTTTGACGAAATAGTTTATGAATTAACACTGGGAATATTAAACTGACTTTTTCAGAGCAGTCACTTTTCTATTATAGTCATCTGAATCTTCGAGGAAAGGAAACCCATTAAACTTTTGGATATTAGATAATACTAGTACGATTTTTCCAATGCGACCAAATATTAAACGGTGTAGATTTTTCAATGTTACGATCCTTAAACGCTGAAAATTCGATAAAAAAAATTTGGCAAGTGAATAATGGTCAAAATTCACATACGAATTGGTTTAAAATCAGGCCTACCTTCAGTCTTTCATTTACAATAGGAATTTTACCCAAAGGCTTGCCTTTTCCGGCAGGCACATCAATGCCCGCCTTTTCAGGTTGTTGTTTTTGTTCGAATTTTAAAACCGACGTACGATTTCGACTTCCTTCAATTATAGGCGGTTGATCGAGTAAAGGAACTGGAAAATAAAATGTTGATATTTAACATTATCAGTTGTAAGATGGAGAGATACGGATACATAGGCGTACTTTTTTTCTTAACATCGATATCATCGTATTCCTCCCCCTCGTCATTTTGGTTTTCGGCTTCGTCAGATTTTTTCGTCTTTTTAGATTTCGTTGCTTTAGTTTTTTTAGGCTCCGGGGAAGCTGTTTCTTTGGAATTTTCGTTACTGTCTTCTTCGACAGTATTGTTATGTTTCGCTTTCTTCGAGGTGTCTTTTTTCGACTTTTTCTTGTCGTCTATTAATTCTTTACTATCGTCGGCTTTCGAACCACCTTCCACTTCTTTCTTCTCACTCATTATGATATATCTGGAAAAGTATAAAAATCATAATAAATACCAACATTCGAAAAATATTCGAATATGTACGAATGAAAGTTGTTATGGGTGAGATGAGCATAACACGGCATATCTAATCTGAGATATTCGGCGTTTCTATTCCGGCCCAGAGCCTAGAGGAGGCAAGAGGGGAATAAATCACTAAAAATATACGACTTCTCAATATATTTCTTATCGATATTCATCGATAATACATTAACATACGTTAATTAATGAAAATGCATTAGAATTACTGCTACCAACAGCCTCCGTATCAAATAAACAAATCATAACACGGAAGCATATTCCCGCCATTTTGGTAAATTCATTAGGAAACATTACGTTGTAAGTATACTTACTCGAAAATATAAATGAGATGAACTTAAAAATTCGATAAATTTACGTCAAACGTGTAAAATTACTGTAACTCTACGTTTTTAAATGTTTCAAGACATTTACTCTTATTTAAAATACAGTATATCACTAGTCAAGTTAAATATGGCTTCCGAAGTTCCGAAACGCGGAATTTTTTCACAACCAAAACAAAACGCTGGAAGATCGAGGTGAGGGGAAGTGAAAAGGAACAGAAGAAGGAGAAACAAGGGGAAAATTTTAATATGGCGAGGAATTCACAGATGGCGCTCGTGTTTTCAAAACAAATAAATTGATAAAAATTATCATTTCAGAAGTGATTTTTTTTATTATTGTGAAAAAAATGGGAAAATGTTTCAAAACTGTGGTAATATGATTCAAGCTGACATGAAATTAACGAAGACATCAAATTAAGCGTTGAAATTCATTCAAATTCAGTTCAAGAACAAGTTTGTAGACAATGATAATGAAAGTTCCAAGTCCACGTTTTATATCATTTTACCGGCTCTTTTGCAGTCAAAGCTTATCCGAGACCAAGGCAACCGCTCAGTCTATAATAATTAATGGAAAAACTTACCAGAAAGACGAATACACCAATGTGAAACCTAAAATCTTATCATATATTGGAAAAAATCTGCATAATCGCGAACATCATCCTATATGTTTAACCAAACAGAACATCGTGAATTATATTTATTCTAATTTCATCGGTAGAACTGGAAATCCTATATTCTCTATCTACGACAATATAAATCCAGTGGTTAGCGTTAAAGAAAATTTCGATTCTTTGCTCGTGCCTGAAGATCATGTCAGCCGTCAGAAGACCGATTGTTATTATGTTAATAAAGAGTTCATGCTGAGAGCACATACCACAGCTCATCAATACGAATTAATTCAGATGGGTTTGGATAATTTTATTGTATTTGGCGATGTATATAGAAGAGATGAAATAGACAAAACACATTACCCAGTTTTTCATCAAGCTGATGGAGTGTATTCTCTAGATAAAACTCAGGTAATGAGATGTGTTTCTGGTTTATTTCACCAGTGTACTGATTCGGTTTCAATTTCAGATTGAAAATGTACTCGGCAAGGAGATCTCTGTGTTTGAAAATTCGAGCTCGGAAGATACCGAAGAAAAGCAAAAAGAGCATACTTTAGAAGCGACTAAATTCATCGAAAATCATTTAAAAACCACCTTGTTAGGGTTAATTCGTAACTTGTATAAAAAAGGCAAGTTGAAGTGAAAATTTTATTACAATTGGAATATTGGAAGTAATAATTATATTGGATTAATTTTTGTAGATCTTAAAAGCAGATGGGTATCGGCATATTTCCCTTTTACTCACCCTTCTTGGGAATTAGAAATAGAACTGAATGGCGAATGGACAGAAACTTTAGGATGTGGAATCATGAGACACGATATCCTAAAATCTGGTAAAATTTAAACAAAAACTCCTCTAAAATGTTCATTATAAATTTTAACATATGTTCTTTTTAGCTGGAGCTGGAAATCGCATCGGTTGGGCATTTGGCTTAGGTTTAGAACGTTTAGCAATGCAACGTTACCAAATTCCAGATATTAGATGTTTTTGGAACGAAGATAGCGGATTTACTTCGCAGTTCGAAAAAGCTAGTCCGGACGATCTTATTGTCTACAAAGTAAAATTGATTTGTTATTCAAATGTTACTACATATGCGTTCGATTACATTTGCCTTTCCTTTTTTTTAGGAAGTTAGTTCAAATCCTCCGTGTAAATTTGATATTTGTTTTTGGCTGCCGGAAAATCAGCCGTTTTCGTCCAATGATTTTTATGATCTTGTTAGAGAAATAGGAGGTGATATCGTTGAACAGGTATTTAATCATGTGACTCGGGTGATTTGGTATTCAATATTGAAGATTATCATCGATTTACTTTTTTGTGTAGGTTAAGCAGGTCGATGAATATTTTCATCCTGAAAAAAAGCGCAAGTCTCATACGTATCGTATTGTATACAGACATATGGACAGACCGTTAACCAAAACTGAAATTAATCAACTTCACTTGAGAATCACCGCAGCATCGATCAGGAATTTAAATGTTGAACTTCGTTGATAAATTGTACATTTATAATAAACGTTTGCTAGAAAAATAATCACTGAAAATTGTTTATTTTCCATTTCCTATTCGCTACACAAACATTAAGTATACCAAATTTTTCATCAATATTATAAATTAAAATTCAACAAAAAAAAAACATGATCATTGATCCGATTGTTCGCACAAAATTAAAAAATTTCATAGAATTAAATAAAATACATCTTTGGTATTTTCTTCTAATTTGGTACCTTTTGGAATTTTTCTTCATAACAAGCAATTCAATAAAAATTCACGAAAAAATTAGGTAAAAATTCGATAACACGAAGCATCTACATGCATTAAATATTTACTAAAATAAAAGCTTATCTATGTAATAATTTTCACATTTCAACTTTTTTTTAACTAGTTGAAAATGATAATGATGAGTTCACAAACATTGATTATTTAAATATAACATCGATGAGATCATTATCTTAAATGTAATTTAATCTTAAATAAAGGTAGTGAGGTGTTTCGTCAATTTTTACAGTCAGCCATAGATATTCTAAGGAAACCCATATCGATTTACGTATTCGATCCACAATATGAAGAATATTAATTGAACCCAGTATCTCCATGTGTGCTAGAAAATATAATAAATTCGTTATTGAGCGATGAATTATTAAGAAAATAACATCAACGGTAAAAGAGATCCATACTTAAAAAATATCACAGGTTTTCCGACTACTTTGGTTGAATTGAGAAACCAGAATGCCCTTTCGCAAGACTTCACTTTAAATACACTATCAGTTACCGGATAAAGTCTGCCTTCATTTACTAGTTCGCTCAATTCATCTAATATTCTAGAATTTAAGGGCACATCTTTCCATAAATTGACTCCGAATTTCTAAGAAAAAAAATTACAATTAAAAAAAATTAAACAGAAAATTTTGCAATGGATATCAAAGATAAGAGTATTAAAAACTTACTTGAAGTATTTTCAGCCAAAATGAATAAAATTTACACAAAAAATAACCATCCCAATCTTGGGGAATATAATATTCGGAAGATGCATTAATCAACAGGCCATCATTTCTCACCATATTCTCGCAAAATTTTTCAGCTGTAGAACCAATGGTATTGAACACAATGTCATATCTACAAAAAAAAGTACAAAAATTCTCAAGTGAACAAAATTACGTTCAAATTTCCTCTCAACTTGGCAATATTTACCGTCTGGATTGCGGTAAATCAGGGCTCATGTGATCTAGTAGCAATATGCTTTGAGCACCCGCATCCAACATTTTGTTTACAGCTTGAGACATACAAGATGTGGTAATGCTAACGTTGTACACGGAACACAATTGGATAATAATACAACCGATGGCAGTATTTCCACCATGAACTAATACCCTGCGAAAAATCATTCAAATTTAGCAATTTCGAGCTAAATTTAAAAATATGATTAATATGGTCCCTTCATTAGTACCTCTTTCCTCTTCCAATAGACGAATCAACGATCCCTGCTCGATTTTTCACACAATCTAACGCAATACTACCAGAGTACGGAAGAGAGGCAGCATCAAAGAAATCTAATCGTTCTGGTTTATGCGCCACAAAACATTCTTTTACAGCTACGTACTCGGATAGAGTACCAGTCATCCAATATGGTACTGCTACCCATACTTCGTCGCCAACTTCGAAATTTTTTACATTTTGGCCTGTTTGGACGACTACACCGGCGCAATCTCGACCCAAAATAATGGGAAATTCGTTTCGTTTTTTCTGCAATAATAATTTATTATTGGAAAATTAATTACACGAAAGTAATAACTAATGAGAATTAATAAGGAAAACATTTGTACGAACCAGGATGCTATTGTTGAATAATTCTCTCAATACTTTTCCATGACCTAGAGCTATATGAATATCAATAGGATCCAAAGAACCAGCTTTCACATGGATTAGAACGTCATCGGCTTCACTTAAAAGAGGAATTGAAGCTTCTTCGAAATAATTAATGCCCTGTAATACAAATCGAGCAAAATTTATTACGTATTTATATCGAATAAAATTTCTTTAAAATTAACGAAGTTACCTGCACTCCTCGATCATTTTTAGCCACCACAGCTCTCATAGGAGCCAAATATCTCGTTTTAGTAAATATACGATGACCGAACAAGGTGACCAGACAACTTCCCGCAAAAAATCCAATAAGTCCGGCAACAGCATGACTACTATTCCCTGTGAAATCACAAACAACCCAATTAATTCATGCTCATTAATCAAGAATAAATCGATATAATTATAAACTCACACTGTCGAATAGTACTCGAAACATTTCGTAAATGACTCCATCCATTTGGAACGTAGAATGAGTTTTGATAAGGAATAATTATAAGCTGCAAATATAACTGATCTAATTGTGTTTTGATATTTCTCAGCAATGTTTCTAAAGATGTATCCGATACCATCGAGGCGAAAAATTCTCTAGTTTCGCGTACGCAAGAATCGACTGTTGAATTCGTTTCATTCTTTAGAATTATGATTTGGTTCTGAAAAAATGAGTAAAGGTTAATGATTAATGATTAATGATGAAGGTGTTCTTGAACGAATAATTTGATGAAATTGAGACAGATTAGGTACGAATGTGGTTCAGTATGAATGATATCACACTTACCAACAAATAATCAGTGAATTGAGATAGGTAACTGACTAATTCCTCCATTTTTAGTCGTTTTTCTAGTTGATTTCAGATAAGTGTTCAGATAGCCATGATCAGCGAAGTGTCAAACACTACGGATTAAAAATACAACAAATTCATTGAAAATAAATACAAAGGTACGTACATATTTGATAAAATGACTAGAAGTAATTAACTAGATAATTGTCTTCGTAATTTAATCGTTCACATTTCTAATTTTTAAGCGATTTATGGTCAAATTTAAAGCAAAATTCACGATTATGAGATGAATTTTTTCAGAGTTCTGAGCTTATCACAATTCATTTCAATTGGCTAATATCGATACCCCACCATTTGTTTTATGTTTACTGATTGGTGATTGGTGGAAAACGAAACAGACGCTATTCGATTCCCGAAAAAAGGAACCAATAACATGAATCATTAATTGTTCCCAAAATTCGTTTTTTGTTAATTTTTAATTAACTTTTTTTTTTAATCTACCGTGGAAATTATTTTTTTTACGTATTATTTTAGGCAATAAAGTAACAGACATATTTTTCAATCTTGAAAAATTAAATCAAAATATTGACGCAGAGAAATTAATTATAATTCAATTAGGACTCTATTTGAACAAATTTTGGGAAGTATTACACAAAAGAAAACAAGCGAGGTCCGGGGGGGACCTGGCAAGAGGGTTCCCGGAAAACGGAATAACGTATCACAATTCACTAATTCACAAGACACATCTTGTTTCGTTTGGGCTATGGGACACTTGTTTTTTCAAAAAAATAAATAAAAATGAAATAGGTAAGTAGTCAAGTACCTAAAAATTCAAAATTAGAATAATTAATGCTTGAAAAAATTCGAGGTTAGAATTCTTGAATCATGATGATACGTATTCGAAATTGGGATAAATAAATATTGAGTAAATTACATAAAATGTTCAGAAAAATTCGAAAGTAGAAAAATCATTAAATCAGAACTTCGAAAACTTCAAAAGTTAAAAATGAAAACATTGAAAACCAAAAACGAAAAACTCCAATTTTTCAAAATTATTACAATAATTATTAATGCTTGAGAAAATTCGAGGTTAGAATTCTTGAATCTTGATGATACGTATTCGAAATTGGGATAAATAAATATTGAGTAAATTGCATAAAATTTTGAGAAAAATTCGAAAGTAGAAAAATCAGAACTTCGAAAACTTGAAAATGAAAACATTGAAAACTAAAAACGAAAACCCCCAATTTTTCAAAATTATTACAATAATTATTAATGCTTGAGAAAATTTGAGGTTAGAATTCTTGAATCATGATGATACGTATTCGAAATTGGGATAAATAAATATTGAGTAAATTACATAAAATGTTCAGAAAAATTCGAAAGTAGAAAAATCATTAAATCAGAACTTCGAAAACTACAAAAGTTAAAAATGAAAACATTGAAAACCAAAAACGAAAAACTCCAATTTTTCAAAATTATTACAATAATTATTAATGCTTGAGAAAATTCGAGGTTAGAATTCTTGAATCTTGATGATACGTATTCGAAATTGGGATAAATAAATATTGAGTAAATTGCATAAAATTTTGAGAAAAATTCGAAAGTAGAAAAATCAGAACTTCGAAAACTTGAAAATGAAAACATTGAAAACTAAAAACGAAAACCCCAAATTTTTCAAAATTATTACAATAATTATTAATGCTTGAGAAAATTTGAGGTTAGAATTCTTGAATCATGATGATACGTAGGTATTCTAAATTGGAATAAATAAATAATTAAATACTGAGTAAATTGCATAAAATGTTGAGAAAAGTCGAAAGTAGAGAAATCAGAACTTCGAAAACTTGAAAATGAAAACATTGAAAACCAAAAACAAAAACCCCCAATTTTTTCAAAATTTTACAAAAACAAAAATTTTTTTATAAATAACGTTGACTTGAGAAACAATTTTTGATTTTTGATTTTTATCAGCATAAAAGGTATTTAACTATTTTAATTTGATTAGAGATGAAAACCAAAAATTTCCCGTTTTTGAAACTCTGGAAATTGAATAATTTCATTTCGACTTCGACTTCAATAAAAAGAAAAAAAAATCTCTCTTTCTCTCCTCTGATTGGTTAATTGGCGCGATGATGAAATTTACTTTACATCGCACCAGATCGCACTGTTGTTGTGCTGAAGAAGAAGAAGAAAAACGTCTGGAAGAACCGAGGTGATTTTAATAGGGTCCCCACCGGAAGGTGGGAACCCTAAAAAGATAGCAATAAAACATCGACGCAAAATAATTAAGTTTTATTTAATTACTCAAAACTGTCGAAACGCATGAGTACTAATTTCATAGATTTTTCTACTTTTTACGATGTGTATCGTTATCCAATTTTCTGTTCAATATATTCTGTGATATATTTCCGTTCTATGTTAATTACCACGTTGATACTTAATTCAAGTTTTACTCGTACTTCTAATTACTCATTATTTTGATACAACAGTACAAAATCATCTCTATTTTCAACTCAGTTTGTCGCGAAACGCGGTGAAGTTCTGACCGATTGAAAACTGGACTCGACTCTGTCATACGCATATAGGAAGTAGTTGTTTACGAAAATATTTTCCCAAGAAGTATGATCTCATCTGTACTCGGATACTGTGCAAATATACGATCAACAGTTGGTTCTTGGTTCGCATATTGTTGATAAAATTTCGAGTAAGGTGTACTTTAAATTTTAATTATCGTAATTCTTAATCATTTATTGTAAAAGTGGAGACTGTTCTATTTTTATGCATTCTAGATAATTTGTTCTGTTCATACAGATAAATAATGCATCAATTAAGAATGTTTCAATTGTAAGCTGCTCATGACGGTATTGCTCATCGAAATATAAACTTATTACGCTTCGCTCAATCCATTAAATCTGTCAGGATGGTTTCCCTAGAAATCGATGATTGTTTTCAAGATTCTCCTCGTTTTAGGTAAAGTTTTTCATTTTTTGTCGTTTGTCGCTTGAAAATTGATATCATATCTCGTTTTAGAACTCTCATTGATAAGGAAGAATCAGAGATAGAAATATTGGAACAACGACTCGAAAAAGTGAGTAATTTTCATTCCCTTTCGTCAATTTTTCATTGTAATATGTACTTACTCACTTTTTTAAATCTTAGGTGGTTAAGATGTGCTCGTCGATGATCGACAGCGGTAAAAACTACGTCAATCAACAATCTCAGTTTACCAATAGCTTATGGGAAATGGCCCTGTGTTTTAAAAACGACCAAAAATCGAAGACCAATTTTTCCAGAATCATAGATGTTTTTCACGACATGAATAAATTCCAAAACATACTATTCGAACAAGCTGCGAAAACAATATTGAATAATTTCAGCTCGTTTTTAAAAGAGTACGTATTTATCTCTGTAACGCATATATTTACGCACCTTGCTCATTCCGTATCCTTTTCCGGTGCAGAAATATCAAAGCATGTAAAGAATCGCATCACCATTTCGAAAAAGTATCCAGCGAATATGATTCGGTTTTGTTGAGAAATGCCCAAGCTACCAAATCACGTCCCCAAGAAATCGAAGAAATTGATAACGTGTTGGCAGCATCTCGTACATGCTTCAGGCACACAGCTTTAGATCACATTCGTTCGGTCACATTGTTGAACAAGAAGAAAAAACCGGAGCTTATGGCCGCAGTAATTACTTTATCACCGTATTTTATAGTCTACTTCGTAACATTAATCACCATTTTATGGATTTTTTTCGCAGTTATCATCTTATTTGAGAGCTTGCAATACATATTTTCATCAAGGTTATGATCTCTTCGAAGAAATTGGTTCGTTTATGAATGAATTAGACGATGATATTCATACCATGCAAGTAGACAATACTAAATTCGAGAAGCAAGTTGGAAGTTACCATCTTCACGTTGGCACTTACGATTGTGATGTGAAAACTCGACCGGATGGAGGTTACTTGATGGAAGGATATTTGTTCAAACGATCATCGAACGCGTTCAAAACATGGAATAGAAGATGGTTCTATTTAACCAATAATCAACTTTTGTATAGGAAAAGAACAGGTTTGTTTATTTTTCTTCTATTTTCATCCCACCTTCTGTTTTCATTAATTTAATCGTTCGCTATTAGGAGACGACGTTACTGTTATGGAAGAAGACTTGAAACTTTGTACCGTTCGACCAGTTTCTGCTGATTTTGAAAGAAGATTTTGTTTTGAAATTCTTTCCCCCACGAAGTAAGATTTTCGAACTAATTGTTCAACTATATTGTTTACTGATACGATTGTTTGTGTGTAGAAGTCACATGCTACAAGCTGATACTGAACAAATGTATCAGACGTGGATTAATGCTCTACAGCAAGGTATCGGTTCAGCAATTCAAGCCAATTCGCAAACTCTCAATTCATCCGAAGATTCTCAGAAACAATCTAGTTATAATCTTTTCGAAAGTAAACCCCAATCGCAAAAACCGAGGTAAATGGTGCTCTCGAATAATATGAATCATTTTATGGCATGTAATGAGTTTATTTAACCTATTTTAATTGCAGAGTATGGGAAATCATACAAAAAATACCGGGTAATGATAAATGCTGCGATTGTGGTGATTTGAATCCACATTGGGCCAGTATTAATTTAGGAATTACATTATGCATTGGTAAATATATTAAAAATTGCACGCTTATTTTATTTTATCGCCTGTTTCATGAAAATTTGCTTTGCAGAGTGTTGCGGTGTTCATCGTGGCTTAGGAGTACAATTTAGTAAAGTGCGCTCGTTAAAATTAGACGATTGGGAA
This sequence comes from Pseudococcus viburni, assembly GCA_033439095.1. Taxonomy (NCBI): domain Eukaryota; kingdom Metazoa; phylum Arthropoda; class Insecta; order Hemiptera; family Pseudococcidae; genus Pseudococcus; species Pseudococcus viburni. The sequence goes on from JAVBJF010000203.1 coordinate 284,589, forward strand.
TTGGAAATCTTGAAAGTGATGGCTGAGTTGGGCAATGATATTGTAAATGAAATTTACGAGAAAAATGTACCTGAAAATGCCACCAGAGCTTTTCCCAAATGCAAAAGGTTCCATATTTCACCAATTTATTAATATTTTTCATATTTAGGCGTATAATTTATATTCTGATAATTTCAGTGATATTCGTGAAGCTTGGATTAGGGAAAAATACGTCAAGAAATCGTTTGTCAAAAGTATCAGCGTAAATCCCGTCGCCCATTGTAACAATAACAACAATCCAGCACGTAAAGAAGTAGCTAGAAAATGGAGCGTACGTAAAGCCCGTCGTAGGCTTCAGAATAAAGAAAAATCATCTTCAAGATCGCACGAAATCAAAGAGGAAAGACAGTCATTTAGTAGTGAAAAATCGTTATTAGTTTTTGGAGAAAATACCAACTCACAGGCCCTAGAGACTCCTATATTTATCAGTAGTGATGACGATTCAGTTACTAGTGAAGATGGTAAATTAGCCGTCCATTTTTTTATTTTTTTGGTTTTGATTATGAATTTTTTTACTCAATTATTTTTGGTATTTAGTGGCCGAAGAAGATATGTCTAAACTTTGCCCGAACTTGCTGCTGTATCGAGCATCCGAAGCGCATAATTTACCTGTGATGTGCCATGCATTTGCCGCCGGTGCTGATCCTAACTGGGCTAATACAGAAGATGAGAATAGAGTTGCTCTTCATCAAGCTGTTAAGAGTGTAAGCTGATCAGTTTATTGGTTTGGTTTGATTTTAAAGTTTTATTTTTTTGTAATGAGTATCAAATTATTTCGCAGGGATCTGTTATGGCTTGCGAATTCCTGCTTCTCAATTCGGCTAAAATAAATGTTCAAGATGCTGATTCCAAAACACCATTATACCTTGCTACATCTTTAAGTGAGTCGTGTTTTCAAAATATTGATGCTCCCAAGGAGAACCGAAATGAAAATATTTTCGAAAGTATGTCTAAAAAGAACCGCATCCAAAATTTCGGGTGTTGAAATTTATTTTTTGAAATTTGTCCAATTTATGAAAACTGAAAATTATCCCAAGGGCCTGCAAAAATTCAAAATGTGAACATTTGATTTAATAAAGATAAAGGGCTGAAATTTGGTATATACCCTATTTTTGGCCTTCCGAAACAATTGGAAAAGATTTCGAGATGTTCTGAAGCCTGCAGAAAATTTTTGCATTTTCCATCTTGGAAAAAAAATCTCATGAAAATGATCAGATCCAAATGAACTTGAGCACCTACAAACGCAGATTACCCAAATTGTGATCCAATTGATCAATTTAGGCCCAATTTTCCAAAATTCGGAACGGTCGGGTCAACTCCATATTTTTCTCCAGCAAAAATTGTTTCTGAAAATTTAAAAATACGCCAATAGCATAAGCATCGAGATAGAAAGTTGGAATTCAGTGCCTACCTATTTTCGAATTTTCGAATAAATTAGAATCACTTTTGAACCAGTTTGAAGCCTTCTGGAAATTTCTCAATTTTTTTTTGAAACGTTTTTGCTGGAAAAATATGGATTTAATTCGGCAGTGACGAATTTTGGAAAATTGCGCTTTGATTGATCAAACTGGTCAAGCTTAAGAGTACTAAAATTTTCTGTAGACTCCAGAACGTCTCAGAACTGTTTTTGATCGGTTCGAGAAGTCGAAAATGGGTATCTAATGTAGGCACTAAAAATGATCGTTTTAAATTTATTTCGAAAATATGAATGCGGAGTAGCTAAGAATTTATGTCTAGACATTAGACTCAAAACTTCAAAAGACCTTGTAAAAATTACACTTTTCCTGCTCCACTCAGCCCTTCCCACTGGGCCACAAAATTTGGCCATGTTCGAAGCAATTTTAAAAATTGTAGAAATGTTTTTTTTTAAATGGTTTCATTATGGTTGGGTTTTACTCCAAAATTCAGGGGTCTTTGAAAAATGTTACTTTTTCAATTTTTTTCATACACATATTTAGTAGGTAAAAAATCTATAAACATTTTTTTATTTTTTTGAGGAAAATTTCTTCTGAGTGATGTTAATCTGAATATTTTAACCTATAAAAACCATTTACGGTTTTTTATTTATTATCATTGCGTCGCCTCTCATCTGGGCAATTTAAAAAAAAACAAATGCAGGGTAAAATTTTTTCAAAAATTGGGGAAGTGAAGAAAATCGCCGTCGATTATTTTTATGGGTTGAAATATTCATATCAACGTCATATCAGGAGAAATGATTCCAAAAAATATTTTTCGATTTTTTACTTTATGAAATTTTTCATTTTTAAGGGCCTCTGAAAAATAGGGAAAACTGAAAAATGAGATCTAATGGTATTTTCAGGTAGAACCCATTTTTAATGATTTTTTTTGCCATTTTTTTCAAATTTTCTGTACGTAGTCTGATTTTAAGGCTTGGAAGGGATGAGTACTGTTGGAGTAAGGGGAGTCTTTCTAACTGCCCCATCTTCAATTTTCAAAAAAGTTCAAAACGATCACCTCACAGTATATACTATGTACTCAATTCCAAATTTTTACCTTGATGAGATCAAATTTTCAAAAATACTAAAAATTCTAAAAATGACCCTGAGTATCTGAAATTTTGGTTGGTGATGGTTGATGATTATTTTTGGATGTACTTTCGACAGATTTCTATTCCAGTTCAGAATTTTACAGCTGATTGGAATATCTCGACTTCCCCTGTCAAAATTATTCGATTATTTTTTGATTTGTGATTTTTCTGTTTAGATCACACTTCTCAAGTTAGCTTACTGTTGAAACATAAAGCCGATCAACATTTGAAAGATATCGACAATTTGACGCCATTGGATATTGCAGTGAAGGAAACAAATGCTGATATTGTTACTTTGTAAGTAAAATTTAATTGCATTATAATTTTACACCGTGAATTTCACATTTAATCTTTCATTTCAGATTACGATTAGGAAGGCTGAACGAAGAAATGAGAGACGCCGAAGATAACGAGAACGATCGAACGTTCACCGAAGTCGTCAACGAATTCACTCATTTAAACATGAACTCGAATAATTGCCAAAAATAATTATTCGATTAACTTCATACTCATCGAAGATCAAAATAAGTATTATATTATTCTTAAAATATATCATTTTTTAAAATTTTGAACAAATTTTCCATGTTCTTGCCAAGTCAAGAAGTATTCCATTGTTAGAACACAAGTATTAAATCAAGTTATTGAACCAAGCCGTTCGATGCGCTGATTAAATAATTATCATCGCTTACATTACAACTCCTACTCTTACCATTTTATATGTACAATTAGTTTTTCCTTGTCCAACGATTATTTTATAAAACTTTCGTTTTTTATTATTTTTCTTTGGAACAAATGTGATAAGACACTGTTTTATAAGTTTTTTGTACTGGTATTTTTTATATTACTTTGTGATTGGTGTGTAGAAATTATTTATTCTTTTCTTTCATTTTTTTTCTATTTTTATTTTTTTTATTGTTATTATTTTTGATTCGTAAAGAGCTACGTTTAGAAACAGGGTTTCAAAACAGCATCATTTCGTAGAATGATCTGTTCACTTCCACCTTTGGTATTAGACTGACTATTACGAAGTATAATATAAACCAGTTTAATTATAAATAATTCATCTAGACATGTTTTAAGCATAACTATCATCCATTTGATAATTCATAAGGTGCAATATTTTTTAAATACATTAAGTTATCGTTTTCTTCAGACTGATTCTTACTCGAAATGCTGCATCCCTCTTCCTACATATTCTCAAATCTTTAATCATTTTGATACCGCCGAAACAACAAGTGATGAATTTGAATAAGACAATACATTACCCTGTTATTATTTCCTCTCATCGCCGAAAGTTATAATTTTCCCATGCCATGGTTCAACCCACTTCCTCTCAACATCCTATAGGAATTTGACAGTGACCCGTTTTTGCACCTAGGCAAAGTTTCGGTGCACAAGTAAAATTGTGGTTGATTAATTTAATAAAACCGATGCACGTTACGTGATCCTTTAAAATAAACTGCAGAATTTTCTCGGATGTATTCAAGGTTATGAAGTAGTCCATCTTGTACCAGTAGCCTACATACTTTCGAATTATGTGATAAATGGAGTCTGATTCTGAACGTTATTGCGAATCAACGTTAAACAAAATGGTAAGTGTTTTTTTGAATACGTATTTATTTAGAAAAATTCATTAACCGAGATGTTTTTTAAATTTTAGATTAGAATATTTTTATAAACTCGAGTGAACTTGTCTTTGTCTGGTTACATAATTCTGTTGTTTAAGATGGATTAAATTAGAACGCAATAAGCGTGAGATGAATTTACACAGGTGTAAAATTTAATACAGACTGAGAATTATTTTTAATTGAGAAGTTATCCATTTTACTCGATTTAGGAGAAAGCCCGGGAAAATTTTCCATTAATTGAAATGATAGGCAAAATTGAATGAAAATTCTCTCTAAAATTATTATTCACGAGTGTACACGAATGTAAATCAATTCCATCGATAAATTAAAATTTCTAATTTCGATCGCGAATCGACGAAATTACCGTTCCAATCGAAAGTTGAAACCAAAATGTAAAAACCATGGGTTTTCAACTTTATTTGTACCAACTTTACGATCGGTTGGTAACATAGCCATTAATTGAAACACACGTGTAAGTACGGGTTCGAGTTGGAAATTTTTATCAGTTGATGGCTTAGTTTGTATTTTGATTCGGTATTAGGAATATTCGAAATAGATTTATATTTGTGACGAATTATTCTATTCTTGAGAAAAGTTTCTAAATTTATATATTTTTCTTGACCGAAGGTTAGTACTTTATGGATTTTTATTAGTTACGTGATGTATCTACTTTAGAATTCAACAACGAATTTTTGAGTTCGTACCTTACTATCTCACCATAGACCATATTTCACTGTTCAGTTTTCGCAGAAAAGATTGTATTGTTTCTTTTTACCCTCTTCGACGATAATTAACTCGTATTCGAACAGCTCACCGGAGAGAAAATACTATCTCGTGACTTCTTAGTCTAATTCTATTCTAAACTGATAAGGAACGATGAATGTGATTGATTTACACATGTTTGTTTGTTCGGATAGTTTAACGTATCAAGAATATAATGGATTCATTCTCCACCGAGACAGCACCGAAGAAACGTTCTCGTTCTAGAATGGGTACCGAGTCTACCGAAAGAGCCAACGAAACGGCGTATAAGGCCGCCGAAACCGAAGATGTGCCCGAAGAAGATATCAACGATGCGAAGAACATCGCCTTATTATTCTTTTTATATTTACTTCAAGGAGTTCCTTTAGGATTGGCAGCTGCTATACCTATAATTCTTCAAAATAGACACATCAGCTATAGCGAACAAGTACGTGTTTTATTTTATCGATAAACTTACCGTCGCTGTGTTTGATTAACGATTACTGTTCGATAGGCTGAATTCAGTTTAGTTTCGTGGCCGTTCAGTTTGAAGCTGCTGTGGGCTCCGATCGTCGATGCGGTTTATTCAGCGAAATTCGGTCGCCGGAAATCGTGGCTTATTCCTACTCAGTATTTAATTGGTATGATTTAGTTTCCGGTGTTACTTCGTATTGTGAAATTGATATCGATTGATTTTAATCATTACGTTGTATTACAGGTGCATTTATGTTATTTATTTCTTTCAATGTGGATACGTGGCTTGGTGACGAAGAAGGTAAAATACCTCCTAGAATAACGTTTCTGACGATGATGTTTTTCGCCTGTAATTTTTTGGCTGCTACTCAAGATATCGCTGTCGATGGCTGGGCTTTGACGATGCTTCATAGGTTGGTATTATACCTATTGCGAAGCTTTTTATACTCGAAATCAAATTATTGTTATTTATATGTACACTAATTACTGATAAGGACTGTTTTTTATCTACAGTGTGACATTTTAATGATCGAAAGTCATGTTCCCTGAGATTGGAAAGCTTCTATTAAATTCTATCTAATTTTTCTGTACATAAAATAACAATCGCAAAATGTAACGTTTTTGTTTTTTTTAATAAGTTGATTGTTATCACCAAAAAATAATTTTTCGAGGCTGATAAAAGCATTTCTGAGAATTCCGTCTTGAGAGATTCAAATATTGTACTCTTTCAACCCGAATGCTGATTATTTTATCTCGCTAATTATAACAGATTGTTTTGCTACTAAGGAAATCCCCTTTAAACGAGTGTCTATTTAAAGTAATGAATTATTCATATGTTTATTAGGAAAAATGTGGGACATGCTTCAACCTGCAACAGTGTTGGACAAACAGTCGGAGTTTTCTTCGGATACGTGGTGTTTATTGCTTTGGATTCGGCAGATTTTTGTAATACGTGGCTTCGTTCTACTCCTGAGCCCACCGGACTTATCAAGTTTTCGAGTAAATATATCGTTTGCTTTGGAATAACGATTTGGATGTGGTTTCCGAACTTTCGATTCCACCGATTTTGCCAAGATGTGCTGATTACAAATATAATCAAGGCAATACACGCAGATGAGGGAAGTCTACCGAAACCAAGGTACCCGGCGTGCAAAAAGAGCAGAAATTCTCACTGTCTGCTCCTTTGGGCCCCCGTTCCGCGTTGAACGACCCTTTTTGACCCCCTGTTGCGCGTGCATCGCGCATCGGAAGGAGAAAGGAACAGAAAAGAGCAGAGAGGAGCAGAAAAAAGAGAAAAAAGGAGCAGAATTTGTTTGCTCTTTTTGCACGCCGGGTATTTTTGGAAAAAATTCACCGATTGAGACCAAAATTGAGTTGTTGGGTGTACTCTTGTACTCAACGCGCTGATTAGGAAAATAAGACCCATAAATTACTTCTGATGATTTCAAGCCTGCTAAAACCAGTTTATTTTTTAAAACTTGACTCTGATTTTCTTGAAAATTAGTAAACAGAGCGTATATTTAATACGCTGAAGCTGATTACGAATATATTGTGCTGATGAAAGGTTTCGCGAATATGTTCAAGAGCATAAAAAAAGGGATGACCGTTTTTCTGAAAATTCGTTTATAGAACGCGTCGAACGCGGTGATTACCTAAACAACATCGAGAATTTCCACAAGCGAATGTAAGTCTACAGAAACCGTTTTCTTTAGCGAAAATTGACCCATATTTTCTTGAAAATATTGAGCTATTTCAAATTCCGATTACAAATGAATGAATTAAATTTAAATGAAAATGGGTTCTTTCAAAAGCAAGCTCGGAAAAAAAGACTCGCGCGGTTGATGTAATTAGGTGAGGTTAGTTTGAGAAAAACGAGCGAATTTCTCATTTTAAACGAATAAGAATAATTAATTTAGTGTGAAATATTTAGTTTTTAGACAAATCACTCCACATCCTGACCTAACCTAATTTATTCTCATTAACCATACGAGTGGTTTTTTTTTCAAGCTTACTTCTAAAAGGAAACTGGTTTCTTGGGGCCAAATTCTTTCGCAAGAATTTTGATATAATTAAAAATTTTGGCTGATTTTTGGAAAAGAAACCGGTTCCTGCAGACTTGAAATCATCGGAGGTATTTTTTGATGTTTTCGTAATCAGCATGTTCCGTCGAGTTTGCCCTGTGAACCCATTCATGTTTAAAATCGTCGAATTTTTTCCAAAGGAAACCGGTTTGGGTAGACTTCTGTTCATCTACGAACATTGCCATTATTATATTCGTGATCGGCGCCCCAAAAAAGAATTATAAATCAAAGGAGGGGTGTCTATGAAGGCGGATTTCAGATTAGAGGCCAACACAAAACTGGAATACCTGAAAGTTGTTGTATTGTTTTCCAAATATGACTTGAGCATTGATTTCCCCTCTCAAGTTGAAAATTCCCAAAAATTTTGGAATTACTGCTTCAAATTTGGAAAAACAATGGAGTATTATTATTTGTAGAAATTTATGTAGTAAATGCAGTGAAGGGTAATTTTTTCGTTATTGTCCCTTTATGACCAAAGTAAGAGGGAGGAGGTCAGTTTTTCAAAAATTTCCGAGTTCCATTTCTCGTCGATTCTCTCTTGAAAATTTTGCATAATTTCATGGTTTTTTTGGGGGGGGGGGGGGTGTCAATCTGCCAAAATTACAGTGTAGTCAAATTTTTCGCTGGTTTCAAAAATTTCTATTTGTGACTTTTTTCACTTTTTGATATTTTGGAACTCCTTGAAAATTTAAAAATGTAAAATTTACACTAAATGCATTTTTTTGAGCATATAATTGAAAATTTGGACTAAAAAGTGAGATAGAGCTCATCTTAGACCCAATATCCTTCCTTAGTGTTTAGAATGGATTCTCGTAATTTGGTAATTTTGCATCAGTAGAATAACAATTTTTCTACCTTTTAATTGGGCATCATGTATACAATAACTTTTGGATATCTCCAAAATCGTACCTCAAAGACAGCAAAATCCTGAAATTAGTAATTCTGAAAATTGAAATAGATACATCCAAAAATATGAATCTTTCTTACACGAGAACATTTCAGGTTTCATGTATTTCTGGGCGATCACTTACATCATTTCGACCACATTGGTGGCCATATTCAAAAAAGACAACAGCTTATGTATCGTCGAAAATGAAAAAGAAATCGACATGAACGTGAAACAGAGCTACCAATTACTTTGGGAAATTCTAAAATTAGAACCGGTTCAACAAATGGCTATGATATTGCTCACCTGCAAGGTACCTGAAATTTTTATTACTTACTTATTTGTCAAAAAAAAAAAAAAATTATTATTATTATTTATTTAAAATAATTTCCAGGTTGGATTTGCCGCCGCAGACGCCGTCAGTTCCCTGAAACTAATCGAGGTTGGAGTTCCTAAAGATAAACTTGCCATTTTGAGCGTACCGTTGATGCCTTTCCAGATCATTTTACCATTTGTAATCAGTCGATATATCGTCGGACCTCGACCCCTCGATGTTTTCATTGCTGTGGTCCCATACAGGTGGAGCACTTCCTACATCACCAATTCAATCGATAAAACTCGAATTTGTATTTATTTATATAATTTCTCCGCAGATTATTGATTGGTTTAATGGTAGCTGGACTCGTGTACATAACTCCTAATTTCTTCGTCAACCACGAATTACCTACCACTTATTATTTATGGTTATTAATTACCTATGGAGTACAACAGGTGACCTATATCGTCGTTAATATTTTTATAGTTTATTCAGTTTCTCACCTGATTTTTTCCTATTTGCAGATGGCTATGTATACGATGTTCGTTTCTGCGATGGCATTTTTCGCCAAAGTCAGCGATCCCAGATCCGGCGGTACTTATATGACATTATTAAACACGTTGAGTAATTTAGGTGGAACTTGGCCCTCGACCGTTGTATTATGGTTCGTCGATTTATTAACGTTCAAAAAGTGCCACAGTAGTTGTACAGGAACCGAAACCGAGGTATTTTTTAAATCTCTCAGAGCATATTTTTTTAATGAAATTTTTTATTATTTTTTGACAATTTTTTAAACCAAATTTTTAATTATTTTTTGACGATTTTTAAAACAAATTTTTAATTATTTTTTGATAATTTTTAAAACAAATCTTTAATAATTTTTGACAATTTTTTAACAGCCTTGCGATTCGAAAGAAATCTGCCAAACGTTTGTGGACGGATATTACGTCGAAGTGATTATTTGCACCATCCTTGGGATCATCTGGCTCCAGTGGGGTAGAAGCAAAGTGAGAAAATTACAAAACCTCGGAGACGCATCGTGGCTCGTCAACAGTAGAATATTCACAAATAAAAGTTGACTATTGCCCGACTGCGAATATGTTACCGTATCTCTCGAAGACGAAGAAGACAACGATGAAAATGAAGACGAAAACGAAGCAGATGATAGGAAAGAGCTCGTATGCCAAGCGTAATCGCTAATTGATGACTAACGAATAAAACGAGTCGGTTTTTGTACCAATTTCAGCCTTTATTTTTTAAAATCAGCTTCGAGTAACATTTCGCGTACTATTTTTTATACATTTTCATTTTTAATATCGAATCGACTCTCATTCTCAGTGAGTATTATTATGCATTCCATTTTCATTCCGGAAAATGGTTGTAGGTTGTTAAAGTAATATGTTGTTGTAATTTGTGCCTGTCCTAGTTACATTTTATTGCACAAATTCACAATCGAATGTGATAAATTCAACTTTATTTATACGACGTTTTTACCTACCTATTTATTATTTTTTATTCGTCGAACGAAGTTAGTACCCATTGTAGATTTCTTCATTTCAGTATTTTGGTTCGATGAATCGTGATTTTTTATGAAATGGTTTCATATCGTCGTGTCGTTTTGATTAAAATCTGTGTTACTGGAAGAAATCGTTAATCCATCACATTATTTATATAAAATCACCGATTGACTCGGAGGTATAATTATCTAAGACGTGTGTGAATTTTACTCATAAGAATTTTCCATGTAATACCTAGATTAACTGTTGAACTAATTTTTCAATCAGTATGTCTTGTTTCTCGATTAATGATGTTGGAATTGTATCATGTTTCATTTAAAAAAATGTTTTGTTCGTTGCACGGTTTCTGTTCAATCATATTCAATGGAAAAATCACAATTTCCAATGATACTCTGTCGATTTAATCCTGTTGAAATTTTAGTTTGACTAAAAAGTGGGAAAAATTCGTCACCAAGGGTAAGACAGTGGTAAAATTCGAGTTTGGGGAAATGCTGCATTCTAAAAAATACATCAAAACACATTTTACACTTACGAACGTAGTAAAACGAGAAATAGCAAAGGGTTTTTCTTGGGTCTCGGCTGGTAAGGGGTTTTACAAAAATCTGCATACCACACGTAATCTGAGAACCAATACCAACTAAAGGGTTAAGTTTTTTGGATGTTGCAATCACTCAAAGTACCTACGACCATAAAACCAGCGTTCATCAAATATCCGAATATTCTTTGAACACAGCCAGTGTTCATCGCATATCCGGATGAACAAATATTATCCCAATATTCGGATATTCGGATTTTACAGAATATTCCAATATCGTTTTAATATTCGGATATTCGGATATCGTTTTAATATTCGGATATTCAGATATAGGTAGTTTTAATATTTGGATATTCGAATATCGTTTTAATATTCGGATATTCGGATTTTACCAAATATTCGGATATTCGGATTTTACCAAATATTCGGATATTCGGATTTTACCAAATATTCGGATATTCGGATATTCGAATTTTGCCAAATATTCGGATATTCGGATTTTACCGGATATTCGGATATTCGGATATTCGGATTTTACTAAGTATTCGGATATTCGGATTTTACCAAATATTCGGATATTCGGATATTCGAATTTTGACAAATATTCGGATATTCGGATTTTACCAAATATTCGGATATTCGGATATTCGGATTTGACCAAATATTCGGATATTCGGATATTCGGATATTCGGATTTGACCAAATATTCGGATATTCGGATATTCGGATTTTACCAAATATTCGGATATTCGGATATTCGGATTTTACCAAATATTCGGATATTCGGATATTCGGATTTTACCAAATATTCGGATATTCGGATTTTACCAAATATTCGGATATTCGGATTTTACCAAATATTCGGATATTCGGATATTCGGATTTTACTAAGTATTCGGATATTCGGATATTCGGATTTTACCAAATATTCGGATATTCGGATATTCGAATTTTGCCAAATATTCGGATATTCGGATTTTACCAAATATTCGGATATTCGGATTTTACCAAATATTCGGATATTCGGATATTCGGATTTTACCAAATATTCGGATATTCGGATATTCGGATATTCGGATATTCGGATTTGACCAAATATTCGGATATTCGGATATTCGGATTTTACCAAATATTCGGATATTCGGATATTCGGATTTTACCAAATATTCGGATATTCGGATATTCGGATTTTACCAAATATTCGGATATTCGGATATTCGGATAGTCGGATTTGACCAAATATTCGGATATTCGGATATTCGGATTTTACCAAATATTCGGATATTCGGATATTCGGATTTTACCAAGTATTCGGATATTCGGATTTTACCAAGTATTCGGATATTCGGATATTCGAATTTTGCCAAATATTCGGATATTCGGATTTTACCGGATATTCGGATATTCGGATTTTACCAAATATTCGGATATTCGGATATTCGGATTTTACTAAGTATTCGGATATTCGGATATTCGGATTTTACCAAATATTCGGATATTCGGATATTCGAATTTTGCCAAATATTCGGATATTCGGATTTTACCAAATATTCGGATATTCGGATTTTACCAAATATTCGGATATTCGGATATTCGGATTTTACCAAATATTCGGATATTCGGATATTCGGATATTCGGATTTGACCAAATATTCGGATATTCGGATATTCGGATTTTACCAAATATTCGGATATTCGGATATTCGGATTTTACCAAATATTCGGATATTCGGATATTCGGATTTTACCAAATATTCGGATATTCGGATAGTCGGATTTGACCAAATATTCGGATATTCGGATATTCGGATTTTACCAAATATTCGGATATTCGGATATTCGGATTTTACCAAGTATTCGGATATTCGGATTTTACCAAGTATTCGGATATTCGGATATTCGAATTTTGCCAAATATTCGGATATTCGGATTTTACCGGATATTCGGATATTCGGATTTTACCAAATATTCGGATATTCGGATTTTACCGGATATTCGGATATTCGGATTTTACCAAATATTCGGATATTCGGATATTCGGATTTTACCAAGTATTCGGATATTCGGATTTTACCAAATATTCGGATATTCGAATTTTGCCAAATATTCGGATATTCGGATTTTACCAAATATTCGGATATTCGGATATTCGGATTTTACCAAGTATTCGGATATTCGGATTTTACCAAATATTCGGATATTCGGATATTCGGATTTTACCAAGTATTCGGATATTCGGATTTTACCAAATATTCGGATATTCGGATATTCGGATTTTACCAAATATTCGGATATTCGGATTTTACCAAATATTCGGATATTCGGATATTCGGATTTTACTAAGTATTCGGATATTCGGATATTCGGATTTTACCAAATATTCGGATATTCGGATATTCGAATTTTGCCAAATATTCGGATATTCGGATTTTACCAAATATTCGGATATTCGGATTTTACCAAATATTCGGATATTCGGATATTCGGATTTTACCAAATATTCGGATATTCGGATATTCGGATATTCGGATTTGACCAAATATTCGGATATTCGGATATTCGGATTTTACCAAATATTCGGATATTCGGATATTCGGATTTTACCAAATATTCGGATATTCGGATATTCGGATTTTACCAGATATTCGGATATTCGGATATTCGGATAGTCGGATTTGACCAAATATTCGGATATTCGGATATTCGGATTTTACCAAATATTCGGATATTCGGATATTCGGATTTTACCAAGTATTCGGATATTCGGATTTTACCAAGTATTCGGATATTCGGATATTCGAATTTTGCCAAATATTCGGATATTCGGATTTTACCAAATATTCGGATATTCGGATTTTACCGGATATTCGGATATTCGGATTTTACCAAATATTCGGATATTCGGATATTCGGATTTTACCAAGTATTCGGATATTCGGATTTTACCAAATATTCGGATATTCGAATTTTGCCAAATATTCGGATATTCGGATTTTACCAAATATTCGGATATTCGGATATTCGGATTTTACCAAGTATTCGGATATTCGGATTTTACCAAATATTCGGATATTCGGATATTCGGATTTTACCAAGTATTCGGATATTCGGATTTTACCAAGTATTCGGATATTCGGATATTCGGATTTTACCAAATATTCGGATACAGTAAAACGGGGTGACGTGGACCTACGAGGTGAAGCGGTCCACTTGTTGAAATTTTTATGTTTTTTGCCAAGTACTCCCTGAATTTTGCACATAGCGACCTCTAACAAAAACCATCGTGTAGGTCTCGCTTCGGTGAACATTTTGCGTAAAAAACATTTGGGTTTACGATGAAATTAAGGTAAGTTAAGAACCGTTGAAATCAAAGCAAGAATTACTGATAATTTTGTTAAGGCGTAAACTATGGTCTGCAAAAGGAAATAATAATTGTGTCGCCAATATAAAGTTAATCAGGGTTGTAGAGAATTTTATGCTGATCATTTTGGTAAAAAAAAAAATTTCATTTTAACGATTCTAATCCGAAATAACAACGTTTTTATGAATGAAAACAACTATATTTTAACAGTTTTAATGCAAAATAACGACATTTTCATGAATGAAAACGACAATAGTTTAAAAATACTGCCGGTAAGATATCATTGCACTTACGTAACTTCGTTATCAAAGCACCAATATGCATTTTAATCAAAGTTAGGACCTGCAATATTTTTGAATTTTTGTTTTCATTCATAAAAACCTCGTTATTTCGGATTAGGATTCTTGGAATGAAAAACTTTTTTCACCAAAATGATCTGTATGAAATTTTCTAAACCCCTAATTAACTTTAAACTGCTGAAACATTTAAAAAAAATTTTCTTAGGCCATTTTTTTCAATTTATCAAGTAGAATGAAGATTTTTATGAATAAAAACATCCATTTTTGAGTCTTTTATTCGCTGTGGTGAAGGAGGGGGGAGGGAATAAATTTTTTTTCCAACTTTTTTTAGGTCTAAATTGACCAAGGATTTCATTGGTGCAAAAAAAATGGGGTGGTCCGCTTCACCCCAAACTGGGGTGAAGTGGTCCACACCTTTGAATTCGTCTCAAGGTCACATTTTTTTACCAAAAATGTTGATTTTTTCGGTGAATATTCCTGAAATATGGGCCTTTGATTTAATACCAAAACGACTTTCTGAAGTTAATATAGGGCAGAGATATTTTTAAAAAAAGCTGAAATTGTATCCACTTCACCCCGTTTTACTGTATTCGGATATTCGGATTTTACCAAGTATTCGGATATTCGGATTATACCAAATATTCGGATTTTACCGAATATTCGGATATTCGGATATCATTTTTAATGTTTAATATTCGGATATTCGGATATTGGTAGTTTTAATATTCGGATATTCGGATATTGGTAGTTTTAATATTCGGATATTCGGATATAGTTTTAATATACGGATTTTACCGAACTTATACGACGATGCCCAAATGCGTTTCGGAATATCCGGATATTCCTAAAATCCGAATATAAAAGCGATATCCGGATATCCGAATATTCGTTAAGCACTCCATAAAACATCTAATGAAGATACCATTTGGCCCAATAGTCCTGCAAAGTGCATACCATCGGTTTTTTTTTGGTTGTTTGAAGAGGAGCCAATCTTTTCTCCTTGTCCTCCACTGGAACGCCGCACCACATCGGGAAGGGTGGAGGGGGAGAAGTTGCAGTGTTACTAATTTCATGAAAACTTAATTTGTTTGTAAATGCTGGCCCCTTCAAATATTCAATTAGGCTTCAATGGTTTTAGAATCCAAAACTCAGTCGTGTGCATAAGCGCATCCAAGGAGGAGAACTCAAGGGACTCGAGCCCCCCTCCCCCACCCCTTTAGCTCGGCAAGGAGATTTTTCTATTATAAAAATGTCAAAGTAGAGTATGATTTTAAAAAAAAAATTGTCATCGCTTCGCTAGGGCAGTATTTTCTATTTTAGTAACTATTTCTTGAATAATACATACCATACCACTCTCTAAAAATTTGTATCAGTTGAATTGACAGAAGTTCTGTCTTTTTTAATTAGCGAAAAAGTTTTCATTGAAAATTAGTGATTTTTCAGAATTTTTACTGATTTTGCGGTCAAAAATTACTAAATTATTCTCAGTCAATGCCCCATTTATCAGAAAATCTCATCATTTTTCAATTTTTCTTCGCTAAAATCTGTAGGTATGTAATATGTATTATCTAATATCTACCAACTGAAAATACCCAAACTACTTCAACCCCACTGAAATAATAGGTTATACTTCATTTTTTCAATGAATTTTACCCCCCCCCCATTTTTTTTCGAAATCTGAGTCCCTTCCTTAGGTAAGTACATAATTTCTGGGTGCGCATATGCTGTCATGTGCAACTATTGGTTTTTTAAATTTTCAAAATTTTGGATTTCGAATTTTTTCTGAAAAGTGCAAAATTTGAAAAAAAAACACGAAAATTTAGAATTATTTTCTGAATAGAAAGGAGCGTCAACTAATAACCTTCTGTAATAAGCGAGGTCTTTTCGGACGATGCATTTAATCGTGTATTGTACATATTTACTTCAAGTAGATTGAAGTAGATAAGTATCACGGAGGAAATACATTTTACAGCCACTTGCAGCCGTCGGCATAAATTGACTTTTTCAAATATATTTAATATTTATAGAATAAGGGATAAAAATTCAAATTTTTTGGAAAATGTGTGTTGGGTGTCAGAATGTGAGCCTGGAATTGGATGCTGAAACCACCCTCAAGGTTCAAAAATTGGTTTTTGAGTTGAAATTGACTTTGAGCCTTTCAAAGTTAGTACATACAAATTACAATCAAAGACCCTCAACTCAAAAACCAATTTTTGATCCCTAAGGGTGGTTTTGACATCCAAGCTCACATACAGGAGGTCCGGTAAGTGGTCTGCCATACTTCATTTTTGGATGTAACCGGGTACCATTAAAAATAAACGTTAGATGAACAAGTTGCATATCTTGAAAATTGAAGGGGCAAATTATGTTTTTTGAAAAATCACGTAAAATTATTTTTTCAACCATGGGAATAAATAGTACTTTGAAAACTGAGTAAATTTTCATTATATGACTTTTTGCATAGCTTGAAAATTGAAGGAGCTACAAAAAATTTTGTTCGAAAAAAATTCTAAAAAAATGAACTAATCAAGGGAATGGATAGTATGTTGAAAAATGAACAAATTTTTTTCTACAGAGTTTTTGCCTAACATCAAAAATGAAGGGGCTACGGGCCATTCAAAAAAAAGTGGGCTTCCAAAAATTTTTAAATTTTATCAATTTTGGATGACTCTTGGCCCCTTTATTTTTCATGTTAGGAAAAACGTCTGTAGAACAAAATTTGTTCATTTTTCAACATACTATCCATTCCCTTGATTAGTTTATTTTTTTAGAACTTTTTTCGAACAATTTGGCAGACCACTTACCCGACACCCTGTATATGTTTTTGCGAATTTGTTTTCACTTTTTCCGATGACCCACTCTACACAGGAAAATTAAAATCCAAATTTTTGAAAAAACATGTTTTGACGCCTAATGCAATATTATTCAAAAATTTGAGCTTTCGCCCCTTTGTACAGAGAGTGAGTTATCAGAAAGGCTGAAAACCAGTTCGAAATTAAATTCAAGACACCAAAAAATATATTTTCATGCCCAACATATTTCTCGAAAATTTTAGTTTTCATTCCCCTAGGGGTGAAAACGATTTCGAAATTAAATTCGACACCTTCAAAACCATATTTTGACATCCAACGACATTTTCCAAAAATTGGAATTTTCATCCATCTGTACAAAGGATGAATTTTCGTTAGTAAAAACGAGTTCAAAATCGGATTCAGCCCCTCAAAAACCCCCTTTCACCAATTTCATCATTTCTAGTCTCACAAATTCTATTTTTTCAGCCTCAAATCCGGTACCATCCCATCTGTTTAGCGTAAGGGTTGAACCGAGCAAAGTGGGTGCTTCCACCACTTTTTGCTGAAATCCAGACAACTTCCAGACTACACTTTCATAACCCATCGAAACAAACAAAACACGTGGGTAATTAATCGATCATTTAATTCCTCTTGTATTTTTAAAAATATAGAACGAAAATAAATACATGTTCGAATCGGATATACAATTAGCTAATTCCAGAGGAAAATCATAAAAATTCGTCGGTAGCAACGAAAAATTGCGTGTATTAAAAGTAAACAATTTGTTCGCTAAACCAGTCTGAGGATATACGTTAAAATATGTATACTTTTATTTACATCTCTTACCAATACGTATTAAAATAATCGATAAAAAATTACATTTTCGTAACGAAGAATCTTTAGGTATAGGTACAATCAAGCACATACACAAGAACAATGAGAAAAAACCTCATCGGGTAATATAGTAACTGAGCAAGCCTTTTTTTTCTCTCTTAGGCTTCAATTCGATATTGATTATGAACTCTCAACAGGTAAACCTAAGAACATCTCGTCAAAAAAATTGATATGTTTGTTTCAAACAGAACAACAAATCTTTTCCGGGCTACAGAAAGAGAGAAAGAGAGAGCTTCGAAGATACTCGACGGATAATCCATGAAAACGCCCAGTTCTTCAAATTTCATTATATGGCACTGGTGTTTACGCTTTTAATGAAGAAACACGTTTCATCGGATTTTTCCATCGTTATCCTTCGAATAAAATCGTAAAACCGAAACTGTACAATGAATTCGATTAAAATGGAATGTCTCAACAATAACTTATCATTCGATAAAGTCACAGCGATCGTAAGCTTAAAAATAATCTTAAAAATAACACGAATATAACAGCCAAAAATTACTAAAATAACATATCAAATAAATATCGTTACCGAAATAAAGGAAAGAAGTAAGCAACGTAATAAATTCATCTCGACGTTGGAAAAAATCAACGTTGTCGCGTATAAAAATTAGCTACACAATTTACTAAAAAAAAAAAATCCTCGGGTTAAATTTGCGGTAAAAAATTTGTTTAAAAAAAGTAAAGACTAGTATTGGTCGCTTAAAACGGAATTTTTTTCGACTCGGCAAGACTTTTTTAATTACAGAATCTATATATTTTAGTCCTACGATAGTATCTATATTGTATAACGATACAGCGATGTGAAAAATATCAAATTTCACATTTTTCACTTGGTAACTAACAATACTCCGATTTCATAGAAAAACCTTCCGGATCCTCCGGAACGTTATTAAAATTCGGAATAGTTTCCCCTCTGAAAAATTTCATAAGCCACACGTGACGGAATTCACATTTCGATTAAATCTTCCGCCGTATTGATTGCAACTTACAAGGTAATGGAAAAATAAAAGTACTATCTTACAGATATGAAAACCTCATCATCCGGGGTCTCGAATATTTAGGTAAATTTACACATATAAATGCTGTCGTTTAAATTTCACGAGGTCTAAAAACCCACGTTTTAATAAATGGACACAATGTAGAATAAAAAAAAAGAGAAGACACACGCACACGTACAATAATAAATAAATTATATAAAAAGGACGCGCAATATACCTATTAAATTATACAAATACACATATAAGATAACCGAGGAACATGTTCAGAACACGTTTCTGACTTAAGAATATAAATCCTATTACGAGACGACACACGTATGGCAAAATTTCCCCCATTTTCGTAACCCAACAATCAATGTACAAAAATAAGCTAATAAAAAAAGACGCGAATTGTTTACATAGGTACGAAAAAATAGGATAGATGAAAATCGCGAATAAGTAGGTAAAATTTGCTACGTAGATGAAAAAATTGCGACGTATCTTCGGTCCAGTCCGAGTACCTACAGATACGCGAAGATACTAAAAACGACGTAAAATATATAGCCAAAATCAGTCTCTTTCGAAAATTAAAACCGTGTAAGGGTATTATTTCTTCAAATATGAAGGCGTTTTATAGCGATGGAAATAATCGCCCTTTATAGTAGTTCGAAGGCTGTCGAGTTGTAGGTTTCGAATTTCCAACGTTGTCTGTTCATGTTGGCGTTGCATTGCTCCATCGTTAGTTTCTTCTTGTCTTCGGATATAGCGAGGCATTTCTTACTGCTGCCGTGTTGGATTATGTTTTCCTGGAAGAAAATTTCAAAATTAGAGAAAAATGTATATTGGATTGGTAATTTATTGGATTGCAGTCTAGGAGCAGAGGTCATAAAAATATAATTTTTAGTGGAAGAAGGGTCTCCTATGAAGTTTATAACGAGAGATTCTTAAATTTTATTTCTCCCTTGGTATTACGTGAAATTAATAAGTTTGGATGTTTTTGGTCTTCCAGTAGATAAAAAATTAATGAAATGGAGAACGTCGTCGAACCAATTAAGATTGGAATAAAATTGTCGAAAATAAGTAAAAGTATTAGCAAAGGACCAAAGTAACTCATATTAAATATTCAAGAAGAATCTATCCTAAAGGAAGGAGAAGAGATGAGAAGAGGAGTAGAATAGCCTTGCGTTTCAAAAACAATATAATAGGTAATAGGTACTAGAGATGAGCACGATGCCGCTTCTAGGGTCGGCGCAGTAGCGACGATACTGGTTTTAATTCGGCATCGCTAGTAGCGGCATCGTACGATGCCGATTTCAAGCATCGCTGGCATCGCAAGAATCGCCCTGAGAACCGTTCTTTTGAAGAACGGTTCTTGGGAACCGAACCAAGAACCATTATTTTGAAGAACAGTTCTTGGGAACCGAACCAAGGAACCGAACAGAACTAAAAAAGGGAACGGAACCGGAACACAACAAAGTTCGGTTTTTGAAGCCCTGATAGGTACTTTTTAGAGCTGAAAAAAAACGATTGAAAGGATTTTTGGTTCGTCAACTCCATAATTGTATTCAGCGGTGAAAGGGGCCTGTCCCTTTTTATGGCAAAATTTTGGAGAAAAATCGTCAAATTTCGGTTCTTTTAATTTTGAAAAATTTTCTCCCCTGATATTTCCAACCAGAGATTTAATCACTTTTTTTTTGTTTTTTTTTTGTTTTTTTTTTTAGCTAAAATCACCTTCTTTGACTACTTTTCTGGCTACTATAGGCCATGGTTTAATCATTCTGAGAAATTAGAAGGATGGTTCGCAATTAGAATTTTTTCAATAGCCCTAAATTTTAATCAGATTTCGAAAAAATTCAATTTTTGACGGTTTCAAATAACATCTCAATATTTTAGGAACCCTTGAAAAATCGAGAGGCTTCGGTTTAAAATAAATGTCCGCATTTTCTTTTTCACTAAAATTTTCGGGAAGCAGGTGGTAAATTCTATTTCTAGTATTTCTTCTCGAAATCTCTTTCAGAATCAAAATTTTGTCACATATTTTCATCAAATTATAATTACGAGGATATCCGGGGGGGGGGGGGATTAGATCTGACCGAATCTGATCATGATTGGATCCGAAAAATGGCGCTTTTTTATATCCGATTGGATCCAATTTTTTTTCCTGGGATATTATATCAAAGTAATCTGAAGAGGCGTATTTTTCCTAACTGAAATGGGAAAACTTGAGAATATAGCCAAAAATAATTAAGTAATATAAACCACAATTAGTCACTCGGGTCTCGAATATAATATTTCAAACAAAAAATTTGAAGCTGAGAAAAGATTTGAAAAAATAATTTGGAATTTTAAAAAAATGGAGTTGAAAAGAATCCAAAAAAATTTGAAGTTAAAATAAAAGTTGAAGAAAAAATTTGAAGCTGAAAAAACAGAAAAAATACAGAAAAAACAGAAAAAAGTTTGGATTAGAACAGTTTCTAGGAAAACGTATGGAGTTGAAAAAAAATTAAGAAAAAAAATGGAAAAAATTGGAAGGTTTCGAAGATAGAAAATTCAAGAAAAAAGTTCGTAGTTGAAAAAAATTTAAGAAAAAAATTGGGAGAAAAATTCTGGAAAAAAGTATGGAGTTGAAAAAAAAATTAAGAAAATAATTTGGAAAAAAATTAAGAGGTGAAAAAAATCAAAAAACTTCCGAAAAAAGGTTTGGAGTTGAAAAAAATTCTAAAAAAATTCGAAGAAAAAAATTTGAAATTGAAATGAAAGTTCTAGAAAAAAATTTGAAGTTGAACAAAAATTCTACAAAGATATTTTCTGAATTCTACAAAAAAGTTTAGATTGGAAAAAATTTGTAGTTGGAAAAAAATTTGAAGATGAAAAAATTCAATAAAAAAATTACACACATTTTGTTTCAGAGTAAAAGCTTATGATGAATTTTTACTAAAATGTCAGATATCTACTTAAATTTTTTCAGTTGACGACTTTTTGTTGAAATGTCAAATATTTAGGGACATTTTTATTCCAAAATCGATAAAAAAAATGGTTAAAAAGATGTCGAAAAATTACAAATTCTACCATAATTTTTCATAATTATATTGAAATGGAAATTGCTTGGCAATTTTGAAAATCAGAGAAAAAAAGTGAAAAAAAATTGAATGTGAAAATTCGGTGGTGTCGTCAGAATTGAAAATTGAGGGGCATAAAAGGGGTTGTGTGTTGGACAACTTTTTTTTGCATTTTCAAAATAGAAAAGAGGGCTGACTTTTTTCACGGCTAAAAATGCACGTTCAGTGGTGTCGGAACTTCGGAAGCTCAATTGGGGGGGGGGGCAAGCGAAGGCCAGATTTTTTCGGCTGAGCCTGCCCCCCTGGAAACGTCATTATCAAAAGTATAACAAAAAGTCATGGTATATTGATTAGTCAAAATTTTACAATTTTTTCAAGACAAACAGAATGTCATTACCAAGGTTGCCAACCAAGATTTCTAAATTCACTATTTTGGTCGATAAAACGCATCACTAAAAATTACTGTATCCAATTTGTTCAAAATTCACTAAAATTACTCGTTTTTCTCCAGAAGTTGTTCAAATATCATTTCTCGTATCTTTGTATTCATCCTCAAAAATTACTCTATAGAAGCAGATAAAAAATTTCAAAATCGCCAGAAATGGTCGTTTTTTAAAATATTTTTCATCAAAAATCAGTAGACCTGGCAAACAGAGTAAAAATCACTAAAATCACTGAAATTTTCAAAAGCTGGAAAACAGCTGATTTCATAGTGAGAAATCACTGAAGTTGGCAACGCTGGCTCATTACTTACATCAGTGATCGTCTAGAATTTTTCGAAGTTTTTTCAAGTCAAACAAAATATCATATTATGTCAGTGACGAGTAAAATTTGATGGGCCAAATTTGATCTTGAATACTCAGGGGGTCAAAGTTGATCGTCAATTTCATAGATTGACCCCCACCCATGTTAAAATTAATTGAAATGAAATATCTAGAAAAAAATTTGTACCCGGGAAATTTGAAAAAACAATTCAAATTGATAAAAAATTGGGAAAAAGTTTGGAGTTAAAAAAAATTTGAAGTAGAAAAATATTGGGAAAAAATTTGCTGTTGAAAGGAATTGGACTTAATGAACTTCCCATTTCAAGTAACCCCCTCTCCCCAAAAATAGCAAACATTTTCAAAATAGGCCTTCTACTTTGGAGAGATGAAGAAAGGCTTCTGGGAAGACAAGATGGCCACCTTTTCTAAGCAGGGGATCTGCATCTCTGAATCGAATAAAATACGAAAATAAAAACACACAAATACTAACCTGAGGTTTATATATCCACATTTGATTTCCTCTTGATCCGTGACAAGGGAACAGGAAAACGTCAGTTCCGGCGTAATCGATACACATTTCATCCCTTCGAATTTCTCCATTCTTACTCAGCAACCAGTACTACATTCATACAAAAAATCTCCGGTTAAACCAGGTCATTGAATCAGGTACAACTACCAACTAAATAAATATCAATTAAACTACCTATCCGATAAATTCAATTGATCGAATGATTTCAAAATATAAAATTCCCCATCTCAAATCTTCCCCTTAGAAAACATTTCTCTTAAAATATTCCTTTTCAAACCCCCAATCGATTACGAAACACTTGTATCAATCTCACAACTCGACCTTTCATCCGATTATGCAAAAACCCATAATACAACTCCTTTAATTTCGAATTAAGGCCAAATTTCGTAATAATCTCTTTCGCACAACTTTCCCAACTCCACAAGGCTCCGTACATATTTCGTCTAACTGCGAAATTAAAGGATTTACATGTTGTTCGAAACACCTCCCCTTTTAAATCCCACACCAGGCTCTCACCAGCACTCTATTTTCCAAAACAAAACAAGGCAGTGACAAAATCCCAATTTTCTCGCGCCGATTTCTTCGTAAAGCCTCGCTTTATCGCCAAATAATTAAACATAACAAGCATCGGATACGATTCATTCTCAGGGAACTTTAATATACCACCAAGCAACCAGGTAAATTTATCAGCCAAAAAAAAAAGGCCATCTAAATCAAGCTCCGGGCAAATTTCGCAATACTTGGGCGGAAACTAATCCATTAGGAAAAAAATAACAGCCGAAAAGCTCGATGAGAATGAATGAGAAATCAAACGATCAATGAATGCGAATCGAGCTTCTCAGTTCGCAAAGCTAAATTCTATTTCGATAAAATAAGCCATTCAACATCAAAGCAAACGAGTTCATCGGATTTTAACCATTTTACGCCGCCTCGTTCCAATGAAACATACCGAGAAATTTTTCAAACCCCCAAAATGTTGTCTCGTTAAGAGAAATTTATTATATTTATTTTTTTACTCCGCATTTCCACCGAATTGTACAGTACACCCATAAAAACACCGAATTCTACCTTCGCGGAAAATTTTTTTCCGCCTAAAGTATTTTTTATAACGACGAGGTAAAGGTAAAAAGTAAAGGGACCAGCAGCTACAGTTTTACCACATCGTTATATTCTATACCTATATTGGAAAGAAAAGAAATTTTCAACGAGGTAGAATTCATCAATCATTTCGAGAGAAGTTCTTCGATCATTTTTCCTTTTTTTTCCTTCCTGCTCAACTTATACTTTATATCTTCTAGATGAATTATTTTTTTACGTAATCTGGGCGAGAGCAAAGAACAAATAAATTTAATTAACCGAGTTTTAGTTTATCGACTCATCGATACACATTTACCCATTAGCCAGATAAATCCGCATGAGTTGCAATTTTCTTAATCAAATAAGCGGTTTATCGAAATTTCCTTCGTTGTTAATCCAAACAAAGCGTTTTTCCCGCATAAAAAAATAAGCGAATTAAAAATCATATCGTGGCAATGTTGTTGAATGGCTTGAGGAAATAATAAAAAAAAAAGGTGAATTTATAAAAAAAGAAAAACGTGTGCTCTTATAATTTAACTGAACACCATAGTAACATGCTCAACATAGTAGATGAAGACGCATTCGTATATAAGAATTCTCCTTCGGAGTTGGAAATTTCAACGTAGGTATTTTAGAAATTTACACAAAACTTTGCTCGACGCTGAATACGAGTAAAACAACCGACATTCGTTTCGTTTCTTAAAAGTTTAAATTTCGTACACTTAAATGCCGCATTAGAGAAGAAATAAATCGATATTTATAAATTATACGGTATGGTAAAGCGACGAAAATTTTACCAGTTTTTCTACCTTGTTTTGGGTGAAATTTCAAGTCGATGTTTGTTTTTCCATTAAAATTATCAGTTAATGGTATGAAAAATTAAGGTACTCGAGGCTGGAAAATTTACAGGTGTTGAGAGAGGTAGGTGGGTCTGAATACCAGCGTAGGTGCTGGAGACCTACCAAGTAGGTGTGATTTTTAATCAAATTTTAGTTTTATGATGAAGTACAGGGTGTTCCATGAATCATCTGCCAAACGTTTTTTTTTTGGATATAACCGCGAGTACCACTAAAAAAAAGCACGAGATGAACATGTTGCCTATTTTGAAAATTGAAGGGGTAAATGCTGCTTCTAAAAAAATCACATCAAAAAAATGTTTCAACCTGGGGAATTGATACTATTTTGAAAAGTGAACATATTTTCACTTTATAACTTTTTGTTTAACTTTAAAATTTAAGGGCTAAAAAAAATTTTCAAGAAAAATAAAAAATAAACTGTTCAAGGGAATGGATAGTACGTTGAAAATTGAAGAAATTTTGTTCTGTAGACTGTCTGCCTAACATCGAAAATGAAGGGACAACGGGTCACTCAAAATAAATGGGCTCCAATTTTTTTTTTCAAATTTTCTCAGTTTTTAATGTCCCTTGGCTCCTTTATTTTTGATGTTAAGCAAACAGTCTACAGAACAAAAGTTCTTCAGTTTTCAGCGTACTATCTATTCCCCAGATCAGTAAATTTTTTGAGAATTTTTTTGTAGCCCCTTCAATTTTTAAGACCGACAAAAAGTCATAAAGTTTAAATTTGTTCAGTTTTCAAAGTACTATCAATTTCCATTGTTGAAAAAATTTTTGACGTGATTTTTTTAGAAGCAGAATTTGTCCCTTCAATTTTCAAAATAGGCAACATGTTCATCTCAAGTTTTTTTCTAGTGGTATCCGGTTATATCCCAAAAAAAATGTTTGGCAGACGATTCATGGAACACCCTGTGTGATCATTTTTTGGTAGAGTTTTGGGCTGTGGTCCCTTCGTTGAATTAATTTACCTAAATATTTTATTCGATACGTGACAACTTGAGAACTTCGATTGATAAAAAATTGAATTTTTTTAAAATTAATTTTTCAATTTTATATTCGTACAAAAACTTTTTTTCACTAAAAATTTCACTTTTTATTAAATTTTTTTTCGCCCAAGTTGATAATACAAAATTTTATTTTTGAGTTATCTTCTATCTTCAGTTGTTGATTAGATTGCCAAATTCAGTTTTTCCTCAAAATTACCTACAGTTTTGTCAAAGAAAATTAGTTTTTCACTTAATTTTAATTTTAATTTTTTCCCATGCGATTCCACTTTTAGCAATACACTAAATTGTTTATACCAATTTTTAATTTTCAGCTATAAGGTAAGAATTGAATTTCAGTGTTTCCTTTCGATTTTCATTTGTACAAAAAATGATTTTTCATTCAATTTTAAATTTTTAGTTCTAGTATTTCTTTTTTGAGTTTTAGTTTAGTAATTTTTGTTTTTAGTTTTTACAAATTCCAATTCAGTATTGAAAAAAAACGGTTCAAGTTTCGGTTTTTTGATTTTCAAAATGAAGAGTGGAGTCGGAGATGGGGGGAGGGGGTAGCAGCGATGGCAGCCTAGATTTTCTCAAAGTGTTGCCAGAATTTTTAAAGAAAAAGCGATAATTCATAAGTTTGATTAGATTTCTGAAATGATAAGAAGGAAAAGAAAAAGAAAAAGAGAATGAGGGGAGGGGATGAGGAGGAGAAGCAAGAGAAGGCAAGAGAAGTTCAAAGTTCTTTCATACAAAATGAGTAGGTAACACTTTTTTGCTTAAAATTTTCAACTTTTTAGTTTAAGTTTTCATTTTCCATTTTTAAAAAAATAAGTATTACAAATTATCACAAATTAGATTTTCAATTTGGGTTGATTTTTCAGACTGTGATGAGAAGGTAGAGGAGAAGGGAAAAAATTTAAGTTTAGGTTTCTACGAACAAGTTATTTTTTTCAATTAGAATTTACCTACCACGAATGTAGTTTTCAATGAGACTCTGAAATTTCTGAAATTGCGAGAAGAAAAGAGGAGGGGTTTCAAGGTTTCTACAAAAATAGGCGATTTTTTAAAATCACTTTCTAATTTTTAGTTTTTGATTCTTTTTTAGTTTTTTAATTGTAAATTTACATAAATCAAGTTTTAAGTTTTGGTTTTAATTCTTACAAAGTTATTTTTCTTTAAAAAGAATAGCTGGATTTTCAAATTCAAGAAAAAATGGGAAAAAACACTGACGACCAGAAACCATCACTGATCTTTTTAGTTTTTGTCTTTGATTTTTTGTTTCAATTTTTTCTCGTGTTTTAATTACTTAGATGATTTTGTTTATATTCACTTTCAATTTCCAATGCCTGCTCAATTTTAGTTGTGTAAAAATTCAATTTTCATTTCGTTAGATTTCCGCTGAGGGGGGGGGGGGGGTTGGAGTTTCAGTTCTCAACAAAGGTGACGAATATTTTAGTGACAAATTGCAGTTCTGATTTTAATTTTCAGTTTTTTTTTCAGTTTCACCTTTGAATTAATTCAGTTTTCTGTTTCAGTTTTAATTTTCGTTCAGGTAAGATCGTGAAGTGAAAAGAGGACTGATAGTTGAAGTTTCAATTTTTCTATGAAACAGATCTTTCAGTTCCGGGAAAATTATCGGTTTTTACCGCTTCATTTTAAATTCAATGGATGTAATTTTCAATTTTATCAATTTTTTTATCGTTTCAATTTTTCATTTTTAAATCAGATTCAGGCTTTTAATGTCTAAATCCTAAATATCATTTTTTTTTCAGCAAAAGTTTTCGAATTTTCAATCAGAATTTGAGAAAAATCTTGATAATTACCACAAGCAAAATAAAAATGCAACCAACAAATCATTAATTTTTTTCACTCAAAAAATCAACAAAATCAATAAAAAATCGTCATTCAGGCTCCTTTAAATGGCATCGAAAAATCTCCCAATAAATCGCCCTCCATACCCACTTATTAATAAATGTACCATCCCAACCAAACTCATCCAAAAAATTGAAAACCCATCTCGGCATAAATAAACCCACTCTTTCAACAAAACTATTCAAGAGAAAAAATTACGACATATCGTTATTTAAAACACCTCAACGATTTAGATTAAAAATTAAAAAAAATATAGGAAGTTCAAACGTCAAATACGAACGATCCCATGCAGCATACGTAGATAAAAAATGACTACGTTGCAACTGTCAATTTTGAGCAAGAAATTGAAATATGTAACGAATGTCACGTGAAAATATAATTATAATTGTATTAACGAACCGAAACCTACCTATATCGTAATTCACCGACGAATTTATTCGCGTGACATTTTTCGCTAATGTGTCGGATTAAATTTCAAATTATTATTACAACTACCATCTTTTTTTTTGCGTTTACAACCAACGTCGACATAGGTATCCGTTGGAAAAATATTTACGACTTTTTTACATGGAATAATAAGGTATAGCTTTGGCTACATCCGGTGATGTTTTTAATGCAAAAATGCATTGTTGTCGATCTAATTAACGTGAGGTACCTCGATGTATAAATTATTTTCATGTTTTCCCCTCTTACAGATAAAATCGAAAATTTTTCTTTTACCTGATACAAAAATTACAGGGAAAGGAGATGTGGTCTGAAGGGTAGAATTAGGGAGATATCTAAAGAATTGTTTTTAAATTTAAAATAGGTAATAAATTTCAACATTCAAAATATTACTCTCTAAACCCGAATCAGTCAAATTTGGTAACATGCTGCCTTTTAAAACCAGTAAAACAAATTGTAGGTACTGAAAATTAGTGATTTTTCACTAATTTTTTTAATAAAAAATTACTACTTTCTCCTGAGAAAATGAGAATTTACGGAAAAATCAGTAATTTTTGACAGTTTCAGTAAAATTTATTCTATTGATTCAAAAAGGCAGAATTTCACTAAATTTGACTAATTCAGATTTAGAGAGTAAATTTCGAAATTATAAAAAATTACTCCGTTCCTCATTTTTCAATACAAAAATGGTCAAAAAAATGATTCGATTTTTCATTTTTCAATGTTCTAAGTTGAACAAGTTCTTTTTTACTGTAAGAAAAATTCAGCTTAAAAATCATTCAAGAATGACCCTTCAATTTTAACACCAGGCAAAAATTCATCAAAATAAATTTTGATCAGCTTCCCGTCTCCAATTCAAAATTATGCTCGACCTTTCTTCCTCAAAAAAATCTGGCATGACACCTATCCATGACCCCTTAAATTTTGATATTAGGCAAGAAATCACCAGAATTTGTTTTTCAATTTTTTTCAAATTGTTACTTGAAATAAAATTTATTGGCATTGTTTTAAGAAATTCTTCAACAGTTGTCCTTCCATAATTCTAAAAAATTTTCAAATTTTTGTTCCTTGGCATTTTTTCTACAATCCAAATTATTAATTATTATTCAAATTCAGTTTGAATCAATCATTGTTCCACAAACGGCTGGAGTAGGAGGGGGGGGGAGTGATTCTATGGAATTAGAAAAATTTGTTTGGCACTTTTTTCATTTTTCCATGTTTTTAAAAATTCCACAATTATTCCAAGATTTTCAGTCACTTCTCCAAAATCTGTTTGAAAATTGGTAGAATCGAGTAATATGACTGACCAGGAGAGAAAAATCAATGTTTTTTTTTTACTTCTTTGAATTTTCATAAAATTATTATAAAATTCCTAAAATTCTGGAGAGGGAATTTCAAAATTTGCAGAGCCACTTCACCAATAATTGGCTGGAAAATGTTTAAAATGCTGGGAGGACCGACTGGAAACAAACAGATGAGGCATTTTCCCTTCTTTTGTCTCCTCAAAAAAGCAGCTCAATTTAAAAACACATTTTTTCAAATTGAAGGGATGAAAATAAACCTACTCTATCAAGAATAAAAATTTTCATCTGCAATTTATTGACCATAAGACATGGAGAGTTGAAATTTGCATACCTAATTAAAAGGGATATCGATTCTATTTTTTTAACCAACGTTCATCTGGTTCGATCCCAGGAAAAGCCAATTTGCTCAGAAAATATTACAAAAATAATTAAAAAATTTATTCTATTCATTATTTTTGGTGACATCTAAAAAATTCCATCAATAACCCATACAATGATAAATATGAGTGCATCTTTGGTAAATTAAAAAAAAGGTCCCTTCATAGTTCATATTCAGTAATCAAAACCACAGATTTCTGTTTTGCTTCAATTTAGAAAAGAATTGAAATTAACATTATTGGGGGGGAGGGGGGAAGCTAAAAACCAGATTTTTTACTCAAGCCTCATTTTCTTGATAAAAAATAATTTTGACTTTATGAGAAAGAAGCTCTATTTTTCAAAAATGATTTTCAGGTTTTTTCTCGATTCTGTAGTCAACTTTTACCAATTTATGCAGACCTGTTTCAACTTTTCATTCGTTCTTATTGTAGCAACAAAATTACACTTCTTAACCGGGCTCAAGCCCCGGACAAAATAGAAAAGAGGAGAGACAGATGGACATTTTTTTGCTTCAAATTATTTAAGCTTTCAGGGTGGAAGGAAGGAAGAGAGAAAGATACCAAATTTTTAATCCCAATTTCCCTAAATCAATAAAAAATTGAAAAATCTCTGATGAAAATAGTCAAAATAACATCACAACAAAAACCAGTAAAATTGACTAAAAACAGCAAAATTTTCCGATTTTGAGCAAATTTTACTCATATTTCCTTGTGCTGCAATTCTGGCTGCTTTCACCAATTCGTAAAATAAATAAAAAAGCCGCTTTAAAAAAAAATATGCAAATTCATTGCACCCAAGCAAACCGAGGGCGAGAATTTGTACAGAGAAAAAGGCATTCAAAAGCTGAAATTTCATCATTTTTCCAACAATTCGATCCGAAGAGTAGGAAAAATCCTCAACACCTGCCTCTTAACCCCCCCACTATCGCAGGCTTCACATACCCAAGCGAAGCAGGTAGCCATAATTTTAAAAAAAATTTACAATTTTCAGAAACAAAAAATCAATTTTTCAACAGCTCAATGTTTCAAAAAAACTTTGTCCCTTCCAAGTAAAAATTCCAAAATTCTCTAACTTCCAATTTTATGAAATTTAAAATTCCTCAAATTTTCCAGAAAGTGACGTTTAAAATTACACACTTGGAATTTTTTAATCAAAATATATCACCCTAAAAATAAAATTCTGCCTTAGAAATTTGAAAGATAGGCAAATATACAAATTTCACTTCACGATGGACTGCCTAATTACCAAATCGAAGGCGTTTCTCACTTACACCAATCCCTCCTCATATGTAATTTAAAATCAACCCAAATTCTACATATTGTCCGTCCAAAATAGCTTGAGCCAAATTGTGTCAGTTTCCTGATCAAAAAGCAAACAAAATTTTGATTTTTTTCCATTTAACTACAGCAATTTTATTTTTGGCTTTCGAATAATGAAACTGACACAATTTGGCTCAAGCTATTTTGGACGGACAATATTCAAAATCTTAAAATTTTTTCTTCGGTATTCAAACGCGCCATCGAAAGATCAAAAGCATTAAATGCAAAGAAAAAATTCACCTTATATTTCGTACTTGGCCCAAAAAGCATTCATAAATTTTACATTTTTTTATACGTACATTAAAAAGTGGCACTTTAATGGAAAATTATGGAGAGCGTCGAATAAAAGCTTTTTTTTTTAAAAAAAAACATAGCCTGGTATATGGTAAATTTTCTTTTCATTCGAGTGAGTCATTCATCGATAGCTAAATTAATATAACTCGCAATTCGTTAAAATCAATCGTTTTTTCAAAGCTACTCAAAGATTTACCGGGATTATAAGCGATAATTCTACCAAAAAAAATGATATGATTGGTCCAATGTACATTCGATAATGAGAGCAACTAAAATCTCAACCTATAGCTATAGCGGCAAGCAAAGTTTTCTATTTGGAAACCCTTTTGGCGGAAATTTTTCATTCTTTGTACAAAGTTAGTAAACTTATACCACCGTCACCGAAAAGGTTAATTTTTTTTTCGCATTAGACTTTAGCGCAAATAGATCTCAATTCACTATTACCTGATTACCGCCCTGTTTATGGCAAGGCCATATGGAAACAGTTCGGTGTATATCGTCTGGACTAGCTGGCGAATCGAGACAATAGTTATTCCAAAGATTCGCAATCTAAAATAGTCATTTTGCAACTTAATACACACGACTTGATATGTATTGCATGTTACCAATTAAATGTTCTTATAAATAATATAGAAATGACGCCTGTTGATACATCGAAAGCAGCGGTGGTAGGTCTGCGTATATCAAAAGTCGCCATTGCCTAATTTTTCGTGCTTTTTCGCAGCATCTTTCACAAACCTGATTACCACCCATTTTATGGCACGGATAAAGACCAACTGCTTTATGAGTATCCGCTTTACGAGTCGGTGAATCCAAACAGTAAACACCGTTGAATGCGAAATTGCGCACCTGTTAATGCGCAGTCATAATAATATTACTTTTTTTCTTCTTTGAAAAATACGCTACATACATGGTATGTAATGTAAGCAGAAGCACACACACATACGACCGTAAAATTATAACATCTTTATGCATTATCCGCTAGTATCTTTCTGGAAAGTGTTCATTAATAAAATTATCTCGTCCTGTATTCCGCAGATACATACAAAACGTACTCGTAGGTACAACATACTGTAATATTATAAAGATCCTGTTTTCGATAAACCATTTCTATATTTATACCCGTTGGTTAAATAATAAATAGTCGTATACGTTCGTTTACCTAAAGGCTGCCGTTGTAAATATAAATACCAACGAAATTCGTATGATTATGCATTTTACCAGCGTAGTTAAATAACCTTCTCTGTAGATATACCTGCGTTTTGAAATACATATTTGGTATTACGAATAAAGTGAATTTTAATCACCTTATTTGCTGCGCTAGTAAGGGAAATGTTTGTCAGCGTTTTTAGTATGTATTTTTGAAAGGCTGAAATTGAAGAATTTTCAGGCTATCGATCGAGTTTTTGTATAGAATTTGCCAAAAAAAAACAAGATAATTATATTTTCTCCTGCTAAAACGTCTATAGGCAATTTTATTTTCAAGTATTCGATAAGAGTTGCCTAACTTCTCCCTGTTCTGAGAATAAATGAGTATTTTAGCCACGAGCGCTGAGATTCTGGAACCATTTTCATATTTGACGACCGTTTTTTAAGTGCAGTTAACGAAGTGATGTGCGAAAAAACTGGAAAGGGAGAAGAGATACAATCAGAAAGAATCCTTATTTTTGGTAAACTGAATTTTCTTCAAATCTAAAAAATTAAATGTTTTAGAAATTGGCATCGATCGAATGATTGATTGAAAAATCGACCAGAAATCGATATTAGAAGAATCAATCCATAATTGGTTCATAAAATCGATAAATAATTGATACTTCGTAAATAAATTGATCTCAATATGGATAGGTAGAATTGAATTAAAATATTGATCAGTACTTAATCTGGAATACGCCTGACCTAAAATTTGATCGAAAAAGATCAGATGATCAGAAGAATTAATCAAGAATTTACTCTAAAACCAACAAGAAAAAAATCGAAATTAATCGAGAATCGACCCGGGAAACTGATTGTCAATCAAAGAATTTATTATTAATCGTTCTAATAAATTAATCGACATTCGATCCATAAAATCGAATAAAATGATTATCGATTTAGAAGATCGATTGTAGATCGATTGATTATACTAATTATTTAAGATAATTGACCGATTATCAATCCAAGAAAATTTATCAATAATCAATTTGGAATAATCGAATAATCGATTGGTAATTATCGAATTGCAATAATCGATAGGGCATCGATATAAAATAATCGATAAAACATAGATTTAGAAAAAAAGAAATAATCGATAAAATATCGATATGAAATAATCGATAAAATATCGATATGAAATAATCGATAAAATATCGATATGAAATAATCGATAAAATATCGATATGAAGTAATCGATAAAATATCGATATGAAATACTCGATAAAACATCGATATGAAATAATCGATAGACCATCGATTTGAAATAATCGATTAATTATTGATTCAAAAATAGACTGATTATTGATTCAAGAAAATTGCTGATTAACGATCAAGAACATCGATTGATTATCAATTCAAAATATTCGATTAATTATCGATTTAAAAGTTGAAACGAGATCGACTGATCATCAAATCAAAGTAATCGATTGATTATCGATTCGAAAAATCGACTGATCATTGATCCAAGAAAATCGTATGATGATCGAATCAAGAAATTGATTGAAAACTGGTCTAAAAATCTATCTAAAAATTGATAAAATATCGACACAAGAAAAATATTGATTTAATAAATGGATAAATAATCAATCAATGATCGATTTCAAAATCAAACATAGCTCAATTGATATAAAAAATGAACTAATGGTCCACCTAAAATCGATTTATCACTTATCAACACCGCGAAAAATAATCGAATCGATCTGATCAAAAAATCGACTGATAATCGACCAGGAAAAATACTTTAAATTGATCTAAAAAATCAGGTGATAACTAATCAATCTCAAAAATCGATTGACGACCAATTTTTAAATTCAATAAAAATCTATCCACAAATCGATCTAAAATTGGCGGAAAATTGTGAAGAAAATAAAAGAGAAAAAAAATCGATCAAAAGGGAATAATCGAACTGTTAAAACAGAACATAATAATCTGAAAAATCAACAAAAATCTTTTTCGAAATCGATAATTAATTCACCATCAAGGAAAAATAATTCACGAAATCTAATTGAAATATATTTTAAAAAAATTAACCAAAAATCATCCGGAAGAAAATTGGATCAATTTATCCATGACCAATCTAGAAAAAAAGTCAAGAAACAACCCAAAAACTGAGCTCTAAGTAGATCAAAAAGTAAAAGAATCGATCAGAAAAATCAGTAAAAGAAAAATGGGTCTAAAAAAATCGATTTTGAAATAACTTGATTGCTTGATAAAACACCTTTGTATTACGATTCAATATCAATCTAAGAAATCGATTAAAATATTTATGAACAATAATCAAATTGAAACAAAAAAACCATAAACAATCGATTGAAAAAACCCGATCAACAACAGGTTCAAAAATTCCATCTGATTACATTTGAAACTTGGGTAAAAATTGATGGGAAATATCATGAAATATTTCAGGGGGGGGGGGGACTCGCAACAAGAAAAATCAAGTAAAAATCTTTCAATAAATTTCAAAACGAAGAAATTTTGAAAAAATAAAAACAAAATTCCAAGGTCAATGACCTCAAAGTAGAAAACAACTTTGATCACATAATCTACAGAAACTATATCAACAACTGATGAGATTTGCCAACCCTAGGGCTATTCAGCGCTCGTGCTCCCTAAGTACCTACTTTTTAAATAAAAAAATTTTTCAAAAAAAAAATGAGACAGCGAATGTTAGTTCAATACTAAAACACAAAAAATCAACCAGGGACGATATTTCACCAGAATATAAAACATCCTGGTTCTGGTAACGTAAACGTGAATTATTAGCATGTATTTTCAACGTCAGAGTACTACTCACTTCTCCTTGAGCGATGGAATCACCAGGAACGAATAATTCAGGATAAACGTTATCCAAATACCACTTGAACGATTTGCATTTTAATTTCTTCCTTAATTCCATTCTGGACGTGACATCTCCGTAGTCACCCTACAAATACCATGTTCGAATTACAACCAGCTCTTAATTGCATTACAAAAATAAGTACTTTCGGTACCGGCTGTTCTCAAATTGAAACGTGCAAAATATTTTGCCAGGTAATTTTGCAAACCAAATTGTTCAAGTGTTAGAAGGTTCACTGATCCTCAGAATTGAAGGGGTAAATTCAAAGATCTAAAAATGGCATTCTTTAAACGTGTTACAAATTTGCTAAATTTGATGGGTTTGGGTAGGGTAAATTTTCCCAACATATCTCATGGAAAAAAATTCTCCGAACATTCAATCCCGTAAAAATTTTTCCTACTGTCAAAATTGCAAGAGGAACAAAAACTTGGAAAATTTTCATTTTCTGCAACACATTCAATTTTCAATTCAAAAAAATTATGCACCTAATTGATTTTGTATTGAAACTTTGAAAGTTCCACAAATCAAGTTAAGGACATGAAAATTTGCCTAAATTCGAAATTGAAGGCGTTGTGAAGGGACATGATGATAATTTGCCTGAATTTGAAATTGAAGGCGTCATGAAGGGACATAATAATTTGCCTAAATTCAAAATTGAAGATGTTACGAAGGGACATGATAATTTGCCTAAATTCAAAATTGAAGATGTTACGAAGGGACATGATAATTTGCCTAAATTCAAAATTGAAGGGTTACGAAGAATGCAAACTCACTCAGCACATTAAAAATTCAACACTAAAATTTCATAAATTAATTTACCCCTTCAATTCCGAGAATAGGCAAACCTTCTAACCTCGTTTCAATTTCAGCTGCTGCATTACAGGCAAAATATCCGGAAACTAACAGAACACCCTGTATAATCAAACGTCTGACAACGCTGAATTTATTCAACTTACCAAATCACTGCCTATCCTTTGGAAATAATATTTAGCATAATCATCCATCCACACTTTGGCTAATCGAATCGAATTCTTTTTCAGCACATTTACACCGCTACGCCACTTATAAGGAGATCTTTTCCTGAATATGTGACCGACGTGAGAACATGGCACAATTTCCAATACTCCGCCACACATCCAAGTCTACTCGAATCATATAAAATTTTTAAAAATCATCATCATTCGTGGTCATACATTTCATAAGCGCACCCAAGGGGGGCTCAGGGGGCTTGAGCCGAGCCCCCCCCGCTCGGACATGAGATTTTTTTATTATAAAAATATGAAAAAAATGATTTTTTTTGCTCTTGGAACATGATTTTTCAAAAAAATTCGCCATCGCTTCGCTCGGACAGTATTTTAATCCTTCTATTTTAAAAATTGATGATTTTTCACTGATCTTGTCAGAAAAAATCAATAATTTTGACTAAAAAATCAGTGAAAAATAACTGAAATTCTGTAATTTTTCAATTTTACTCGGCTCAAATCCGTTTATAAATTATCAACCTACTGAAAATATCCTGACTACGCCAGCGCCACTGAAATAACAAGTTACTGAAATTTTTCATTGAAATCCTCCCCCCATTTTCCGGATTCTGAGCCCCTCCCTTGAATAATTTCTGGATGCGCTTATGATACATTTCAATAAAAAATCTCACTTTGAACGAAAGCTCTAAATTTTCGCCACCCCAAATATCAAACCCGCTATCGTAGGTGCCCAGTCTTTCGAAAAACTTCCTGTCTATGCTGAACAGTCCGCCAGCCATCGTAGGACTATGTACCGGTTCCGCCGGATTGGAATGTCGTTTTCTCTCTCTTTCTGGTAACGAGTGCCAATTAAACTGAAAACAAAATTTGAAATAAGGCACGTCCATGAATTATTCATTTACCTGCCTATTCTAAACTTATCAATTATAACGCTAAGAATAAAGAAATCATAAGCATAATAAAAATGAACTCGGTATTCAGGTTTCGTAGCAAATTTACAGAAAAAAAAATCTACAGCGGGGCTACGAACCTACATTGTAAGCACATCCGTGCTCAGACAAAATATCGAATTTGTTCTTCATCGTTCAGAGGTTCCCTAATTGTAAGTAGGTGTGCGAGTATCAAAAAATACAATGGGTTTTATTATCGTGTTCTT
Source organism: Pseudococcus viburni (assembly GCA_033439095.1). NCBI lineage: Eukaryota > Metazoa > Arthropoda > Insecta > Hemiptera > Pseudococcidae > Pseudococcus > Pseudococcus viburni. The sequence continues at coordinate 322,726 of JAVBJF010000203.1, forward strand.
AGGTACATTGTAGTACCTCCGTCTGCAACGAGTTTTTCGCCCGTTAGTACGCGAATTAACACCTTCAAATTGAAAACTTCGAAGGAAGCCGTTGAGTCATTCAACTATGAACTACGTACAATAGTTTTATGGGTATTATTATGTACTTGTTTTATACCTTACCCATTAGCTATGAGTATGGTAGGTAGGGATACCATTTTGTAAATTTAATCCTCTTCGAAATGTAAAATTATACTCTTCCTAGTGTATTCATGTAGATTTTTATACAAACCCTTCTAAGTGGGTAAATGAGAATGCAAAAAAGGTGCAATTTTCCACACCTATGGGTTTTTTTGGGCTAGGTACTTACTTTTCAACACATAAACGCTTCAACTCGACAGCAATTCTATGGAATAGGTAGGTCTAGAAAGGAACATGGTAAATTTAAACAAAAACGTAAAATTGTCTTACAGTTAAACTCCAATCGAATCCACCAACATGCATACGCTCATTTTGATACCGATAAGCTAACGAATTATCATCGATAACGTCAATTACCGGCGTAACCACGTTATGGGGATCTCTACCAATGCGATCGAGTAAAGGTTCCAACCAACCTGAACAAATTTATTAATCTTTTACAAAACGATCAACCTCCAAGTACTTATAAATCGCCACTTCAGGTATTAAACTTTAGTACCATTTTCAGAAATCTTGTATTAGATATTCGGATAATATATCAAATGTTATTCAAGCTGTATGGGTTATCTCGGGCTAGGTAAATACTATTTTAGGTTTACGAAATTTTACAGTGTACGATGCGACTTTATTAAGTGAATTTTCTGATGCGATTAAAGTACTGATAATGTACCTTATTTGTATAGTACTGGTTTACTTGAAATTTAAAAAAAATTTAATTTATACGACGTCACGATGACGTAAAAAATGAAGTTATTTAGAGTGAACTGACGAAGCAATCATTACTATCTACTATCTGTTAATTACTTTTGCCAAAAAATGGGATTTCGACTTCGACGATCCATCTATCTAGGGAGGTATCCCAACTCAAAGTAAAATTTTGAAACCAAATAAAAAAAATCGAATTTACATCATAATAGGACCCATATCCAAAATTTCAGGTGCTGAAGTTCATTTTTCTCGAATTATGGCGAATTTTCGAAATTTCAAAATTACCTCATCGCCCTGCAAAATCTGAAAATTTGATCTAATCAACGAAGAGCTAAAATTTGGTATATACCCTATTTTTGACCTCCCGAATCAATTGGAAGCGGTTTTGAGACATTTCTAAGCCACCAGAAATTTTTTTGAATTTTCCAGCGCTGCGCTGGAGAAAAGCCCATAAAAATGGTCCATATGTACTTCAGCAGCTATAATCGCGGATTACCCATTTTGGCCGATCTATTTGATCGTTTAAAGCACAATTTCCCAAAATTTGTAAATTTTGAGTTCAAACTCGCATTTTTGGGAAGGCAATTTTTCTGGAAAAAAATTTACGCCCACTGCGCATGTATCGGGGTAAAAATCTTAAACTTGGTAGATACCCTATTTTCGACCTTCCGAATCATTGGAAGCGGTTTCAAGATGTTTTGGAGCCACCGGAAAATTCTAGCGCTGGAGAAAAGCACATAAAAATGGTCCATAATGTACTTCAGCACCTATAATCGCGGATTATCCATATTGGTGACCTATTTGATCTATTAAATCACCATTTTCTGAAATTCGTAACTTCGAGTTCAAATTTGAATTTTTAGGCAGAAAATTTTCCTAGAAAAAATTTAAAAAATACGTCGAGAGTATACATCACCCCGAGGTAAAAAGCTGAAACTTGGTAGATGTCCTATTTTCGACTTCCTAACATGGGTAATCAGCGATTATAGGTGCCAAAAAGTTCAACTCTTCAACCATGGGAATGGATAGTACTTTGAAAACTGAATAAATTTTTATTATATGACTTTTTGCCTAACTTAAAAATTGAAGGGGCTACAAATTTTTTTTTAATTCTAAAAAAAATAACTAATCAAGAGAATGGATAGTACGTTGAAAATTGAACTAATTTTGTTCTGAGAACTTTTTGCCTAACATGAAAAATAAAGGGGCTACGGGTCATTCAAAATGGAAAAAAGTTGAAAATTTTTTTAAGCCCACTTATTTTGAATGACCCGTAGCCCCTTCATTTTTCATGTTAGGCAAAAAGTTCTCATAACAAATTTTGTTCAATTTTTTACGTACTATCCATTCCCTTGATTAGTTAATTTTTTTAGAATTTTTTCCGAAAAATTTTTTTGTAGCCCCTTCAATTTTCAAGTTAGGCAAAAAGTCATATAATGAAAATTTATTCAGTTTCCAAAGTTCTATCCATTCCCAACGGGAATGGTTAAAAAAAATTTAACGTGATTTTTTAAAAAACAGCATTTGCCCCTTCAATTATCAAGATAGGCAACTTGTTTATCTAACTTTTTTTTAGTGGTACCCGGTTAAATTCAAAAATGAAGTATGGACGTTCACTCCCGGCACACCCTGTATGCCCACACATGTGACCACAGTGGAAAAAATTGTGATTAATCAGCAATAAATAAAAATATTGACAAAATTCCACTTCAGCCATGTGATGAACATCCCAACACATCATATTTCACAATTCATTCTCATTTTTTGTACTTAAAAGTCATACAGTAAAGGGTTAAAAATTATGGCAAAATTTTAAATACATGCTAAAATTTGTTTCATTAATAAAATTATTTAGAATATTTAAATTTTCTCAAAAAATTTTAACTTGGATTTTTCAACGATTTTTTCGTTTTCAACTTCAGATTTTAAAAAGTTCTTCCAACTCAAAAAATTTTCCCTCAATTTTTTTCAACTTCGAATTTAAAAAAATTGCAGATTGATGTTTTTAAAAAATTTCTCCAACTAAATAATTGAAAGAAATTGAAAAATGTATGAGATCAAAAAATTTATTAGAAAAAGTTTGTGAAACATTTTAAATCAAGAAAAAATTTTTAGCTAGAATTTTTTTAAAATTGAAAACAATTTTTGAGAAAATATATAGAAGTAAGGAAATTGTAAACATTAGAGTTGAAAAAATTTGAACTTGGAATATATTTGGACTTTAGAACTAAAAAAGTACAAGAACGAATTTAAAATTAAAATTCATATTATTTATGTATCGCAAGTTATGCAAGGATTGGCAATTTTGTGAGAGTTACAAAATTTGCACGTTTGTCAAATGTTGCAGCAAAATTTGAGTGCTTAAAATGTTTGTTTTTGTACCAAACAGTAAATTTTACAACAAAATTCTAACAACGAAGAATTAAGCTCATGGTAGAAGGGAAAGAGAGAAGAAAAGAAACAATTATGAAAATGGTCGCAATGAAAATAAAAGTGAAGAAAGCTTGGGCGGAGGAGGGGGCAAAAGCAATGAAATTGAACGTTTCGTAACAAAACAACACGAAATTTGAGAAAATGAATGAAAAAATACATAATTATAAGCTGGCTTAGGGGGCAATTTGTGAGCTCGGGTTACAGGGGAAAAAATTTTCAAATTTCCATCTCTTATCCAGTTTGGAGCGAAATTCATTCGAAAGAAATCGAAGAAATAAGAATGGATTTTCTAGAGAGTAAAACTATTGCGATTCATTTCTCCGAATCCTCTTTGATATGAAAGATCTCAGCGACGAATCGAAATTGGTATAATTAAGATCAGACAGAGAGGCAAAAATTCAACTTTCCAATTCAGATGACCTTCTCCCTTTTTTTCAAATTTCAAATCCAATTTTTACAACAGAAAAACATAATATCCCAAAATTTTTGATTCAAACTCAATGTTTTCAATTGAAAAAATAAAATTATTTTTAAGGGGATAAAACTGTTCCTTCCAGTCTTCCACCCTCCGTTTGATTTGATCCTGAAAAATTCTCTAAAATGAGATGAAAATTTATTCAAATTAGAATAAAAGATGATATTACTCTGATGAATTTGAAACATTTTGGTTAGTTTTCAATTCTATGATTTTTCAACAGGTAAATTTCAAAATATAGGCAAGTACCTCGTCATTAAAAATAATTTTTGAGGGTGAGAGGGGGGGAACGCCGCACCGTTCGGGATTTTGAAATTTTGGGAAATGTATTCGAAATTTTCCAGGTAAACGAAGTGGTGGCTTGAATTTCAGACACCCCCGCCCCCCGTATCCACAAAACATAAAATGCAAGAAACTACGATAGCAATGCAATTTAAGCACGATTTATCATTTATTTACGTAAAACTCTTCTAATTTAGCCTCGAATTTCCACGTTATTTTCTCAAACCCGATTTTCCGGTACTTTCCCATCACCGTAAAATATCACATTTCAACCTTCCATCGTTCGATATTCCCAAATAAAAGAAAACACAGCCATCTTTCCAAATCCGGCTCCAGATTCCCGAGAAAAATCAACCCCGCCTTTTCAAAACGACCAAAAAAAATAAAGAAATTTCCTCAACGTGAAATAAAACAAAAGGCGGAAAAAAAATGGTCGAACGAAAATAATGAAAATATAACGTTACGTTACACGTTATCTTCTCAGCAGCACCAAAATAAAAGCGTTTTTCTGGCGGAGTCGCCATTCATTCCATATTAGGGATAAAATTTCGTCTAGTTGCCACTTAGGCAATATACCTATATATATTTTTATATCGCCAAGCTTTTAGCTTTTTCCACCGTTTATCCCATTTCGTTTTTAAAACGAGCTGCTTATACTAATTACTTTCTTGTCATGTGCAGAGGCCCACAAAGAGGAAACATCTACCCATTAGATAATGGTCGGTCGGTGTACGAGTACCTACGTAATTCTTCAGAATCAGAAATTCGATATATTGAACTAAACATTTATTCGTATACACGCCTATATATGCGATCCATTTATAATTCTCAACTCTTTTCATACAAACTAATTCTTCACTGTGGAGTACCTCGTATACCAACAGCTTTGAGAATTATATTTTGTAGTGTACCGCCGAGCAGACCGACCAAGTATAACAAAACGTAAATGCGTTAGATACGGGTGTTTTTCAAAGCAATAGTATCCGCTGACTTCAGTATAATTACCCACTGCTGCGGTGCAATGCACTATACGTTCCTCTCGGTGCTGAGAAAACCACTCTTTTCGCTTTGTGTTTTATTGTGATTAACGTTGCTAAAGGTTAAAAAGAATGGAATCGTTCAATGCGAATCAATGGCTTCAATTACTCATCATATACGTTCCACAGTGTTTTATGATACTTTTTAGCCATATAATGAAGGTTAATTAATCGTTCGCTTAATCTAGAGATTTTTTACTGCAGCGGAGCTGTTGCAGAAGCTGACCATTTTAGGGTGTGTCTTAGTTCGAAATTTAAGAGTCTTACTCTCTGGAAAGGTTCAGTTTCCTCTAAAAATGATATTCTCAGAATTTTAGCCGCTAAGTTCAATTAGAGGCCATTTGCTTGGCTTTTCTTCTTCCCATGAGACTCAACATGAAGTAAGATGCTAAAAACGAAAAAAAAAAATGGAGGCAAATACCTAATGAAGAATTTTCAGATATTTCTTAAAAAATCCGAAAATGACTCAATTTTGATTTTTAGAGATGAACTTGGGGACAAGGGATCTACAATATTTCAAAAATGATTTTCATTTACTTTTTCAGGTTTTCAAGACTAATTTTCCAAATTTTCTGGACCTCTTACAGATGAAATTAATGAAATGGGGGGGGGGGGGGGGTAAATTCTGTCACAGAAGCATGACTTTTTCATAACTGAATTTCTATTTTAGTAAATATGAGCTTCTCTTGAAATGAAAAAAGATTCTACAGAGGAGATGAAATAATTCGTGTTAATCCTTTTTTAGTTTTATTTTCTCAATGGTTTGAGCGAAGAAGAAGAAGAAGAAGAAGAAGAATCGAAAATAATTATTTTTTTGAAAGAAATTTCGAAAATCAAAATTCATATAGGGCTGTTGAAACTGACGTTACAATTGAACTGGTGGGCAAATTTTAAATTTTCAAAGTATTTTTTTTATATGTAGCTACAAATTTTATTATTTTCACAATTGTCACAAAACTTCATTTTTTTAGCAATGAAGTTGATAAATTCATGAAAATTCCGCATAAATACGTACAAAATATATGTTTTTTGCCCACCAGCTCATTACCTTTTTTATAAAATATGACTTTGGATGACGTAGTTTCAACAGCCCTATTAGGTATCTAAGCATAGAAATTGAAAATCGTAACGACGAAATGTACAATTTTTTGAAAATCTGCCTTAAAACATTTACCAATATGTTTGAAAGAATTTTTATGAAATTTTTTAGGAAAAAAAAGCAGAAATAAAGTATTTAGGGCCCGAGTGAAGGGAAGACTAATTTTTTTTTGGAAAAAATCACATTACAAAAATAATAGTTGGCCCATTTTATTTGTTTTGAAAATGCTACTGTGATGAACCCTTATTTCCTAACGGAACGAGAGGACTACTTAATGCTTGGAAAAGAGTGATTTTTTAAAATAAAACACTCGACTTTTTTCTCTCAGTTCTTATTCCAATTTTGACTAAAAAAAACTGTATAATTTCCTACTTGATTGTTTTTTGAAAAGCAAAATTTGTTTAGTCCGATCGAAACATGGACAAATTTTTTTAAGAAAATCATGCTTGGAACCAAGAATAGGCCTTTTTCAAAACGAGAAGAAAATGGTAAAAATGACTAATTTTTAGTCAAAAATATGGCTTTAGTATGATTCATATGGCCCAAAATCGAAAGTATCAAATACTTTTGCATGACTATTAATTTTTTCAAAAAAATTCGTAATTTGATGGATGAAAACATGCATTTAAATATCAATCTATTTTGTTCAATATGGATAACAAAATGCCAAATTAAAAAATTTACACATATGAAAGGAGGGTAGAATTTGACCTGAGTGAAGAAATAATGATAAAACGAGCAGAAAAACACGTCACAGATAATCTTCTGGATTTTTACAAAATTCCATCGGAAATTTCAAAATTTCATGACTCTCCCTGACTTTTTCAAACTCTAAAAATTCCTTGACTTTTGCAAGTTTTCCAAGTTTTCCAAAAAGTGGACACCCTGTGAAGGGGGAGTGTTGAGGCCCTAAAATTGGGTAAAAATGGATAAATTTTACAATTTCAGGCCTCCCCAAAATCGAGTCATACATTTTCAGATTTTAGAAAAAATAGGGCCCAATGCAGGGCCTCCTATTGATGTCCGGAGCTAAATTTTTGAGAATCTTATTTTTAGAGGAAAATGAACCACCCCAACAAGTGAGAATTCCAAAACCTACGAAATTCGAAAAAAAAATCAGTGTTACAAGAAACATCCTACTGGACATGCTCAACTGCACCTTCACAAATTGGACACAATTTTTCTCTTTTTTTTTCACCACTAGACACAAGAAATACTCTCTTATTCATCTGAATCAGTAAAAAGTCACTGATAAGTGACCCCGCAGTGTTGCCAAAATTTTAGCATTATGCCAAAAATTATGCTAAATCATGCAACTTTTTTTTCTTTCATTTTTGGCTTCCTGGCATCATAAAATTATGCCAGGAAGACAAAAAACACCAAAAAAAATTATGCTAAATCTGGCATAATTATGCTAAATTGGCAACACTAAGTGATAACAGTCAGAATTGCAGCACAGGAAAAAATCAGCGAAATTCACTGATTTTCAGCGAATTTTTTCCCTGATTTTTCAAAGATTTTCACTGATTTTTCTGCTAATTTCATAAATTTTACTGACTTTTCAGTGAATTTTCACTGATTTTCCAGTGATTTTTCTCACTGATTTGTTTTCAATGTTTTCATTGAAAATTTTCTCACTGATTTTCTCCTGTGCTGCAATTCTGACTGTTTTTCAGTGATTTTCAAAAATTTTCACTGATTTATAAATGAGAGAGTAAAGATGACTGACGATAAAATGAAATAATGGACACCATTCCAGATGAAAAATTCAAAACATCTAACACACAAAAGTCGTAGGCAGATCTAAGGTATCCAACTAAACCCCATGTATTTTAATAAGCACCCAATAACTAATAAGCCAAACACACTCACATACATAATCAGTTCATTCAACTCGCTGCTTTTTGAAATAGCCACCATCAGCACCAGAAGGCCACCACTGCAGCAACGCCTAATCAACCATACACTATCATCATTTATCACTCCAGTATGTTTTCCACTTTTCTGTATACGTACGACAATTTTGTCAAACAAAATATAAAAAAATCACTGAACCGATCGATGATTTGTTCTTTTGCCGCAGCGTGGCGCTTCTCCATAAGCTAATGATCGCACAGAAGCGGAGGTTTTTTTCACCATCGCTCTTCCAAACTAACATCAAAGCAAACGAATACAATGAGCTGTCTATACGACACCATCTTCATTGTGATAGGCGTAACGAAAAAAATAATCTTCTGGTTCACGAGGCGAGCGACGCGACGCGATGGTGGACGCACGATGGACATGTTTAGGTAAATCTGTTAGCATACCTGTACGAATAGGTTGAGTAATCATGCAGCACTAACAAACAAGCTGGGATAATGCAAGAGGTACGAAGAGATTCTTTTCCTATTTTTTTTTCACGTCGTGATTTTCTCAGGCGAAGGGAAAAAATGCGTGAGGGAAGGAAGTACCATCAACGACAGAGGAAAAAATTTCACGTGTAGGTGATTACGTTGACTATGGGTCTAAAAAAAAAATACCAGGAGTTGTAGATGTCTTGGAGAGTTTTTACGTGAACGATGAGGATTCACCTATGATTCTTCTTCGTGAAGAAAATCGCAAGATGAAAATTGATTCAATTTTGAATCTTTGATCTCTCACAGATTTCATTCCACAGTCCACAGCCTTTTAGAATTTCAGCCTTTTTTCTTCTATTCATTTTGATCATGCAAAATAAGAAAATCGAGAAACAGGTATTTCAAGAATCAAGAATAAAAATCAGAAATAAATAGAAAATCGAAACTGACAATAAAAATTGAAATGAAAAATTACAGAAATAAATAAAAAATTGTTATATGTGTTAGTGAAAAATTGAAAACAAAAATTAAAATCATTAAATAATACAAAAATTGACATTGAAAACGATAATCCAAAAAATCGATGATCAAAAATTTGTAACTACATACGATTAAAAATCAAGATCAAAAACATTTTGAAAATCAAAAATTAAAATTTATGAGGTGAAAACCCGAAAACGGAAAGTAAAAATTGAAATCAAAACCAATTGGTGGCTTGAAAAAGGTAAAGGTGTTGATTAGTAGTAGTGGTAGGGGGTAGGAGGTCTTCTACTCAGCGTACAAATTTTGGAGTGGCATTAGGCGTACCTACAATTTTCATAACACAGGATATGTCGAAATGGTTCACCAAGTTCGAAAATTTATTTTTAAATGTTTAAAAAATAACTGTTTTTTATAGATACATATTTTGAAGAATTCTTTCAAAAATTATGTACTTTTTTACTTTTTTTTGCTCAACTACCGGATTTATTCATGATACACAAGTCAACACGATTTTTGTGTTTGGGTTCCGATTGCGAAATTTGGGTTGCTTTTATGTACCTATCTAATGAAGGGGAAAATATTTTTTTGTTCAAAGTTTACTTTGGGGGGTGGGGTAGCCAAAAATGTGATTTTTCAAGAACAATATACACGGATTTGAGAAATATTTGGAAAAATTCGGAAAATTTTTTTTTGGTCCAATCTTATAGAAAATTTCACGCTGAATCGAATGCCGCAAACCGCAGACCTCTATCTCTTTTAGAAAAAAAGTTACGGTTAAAACTTTTCTAAATTATGTGAAAAAATCGCATTTTTTTCGCCTTGCTCGCCGAAAAGTGAGATTTCTGAGAAATCTAAACGTTCTACGACCATAATGACCATGACAAAAATTGTAGAGAATTAAATTTCCTACCGGATAAGTGCATTCAGATTTTTCCGAGAGGCGTAGTTTTCGAGATATTCTCGAGTAAAGTTGAACATTAGTTGAGGCAATTGAGAAAAAAAGAGAAATGAAGTAATTTTTTGCTGTCAAAAGTGTTACAGCGAAAAATTGTGGAAGTGTAAGATCGATGGTTGGACTGCGTGACAATTTTTAACATTAGATTCTCACTCCTCCAATGCCAAAAAAACAAATGGTAGAGGAGGGTTGCTGTACCACCCCCCCCCCCCCCCCCCCCCCCTTCAATTTTTTTCTACACCATTAAAACCGCCAAGTATTCTGAAAATGAACAAAATATTAATTTGAATAAGCAAAAATCCAACCCATATGGCATATAAAATTTAAATTGAAAATCGCATCGATATAATCAATTAAAAAATTGATACGGAAAGGGAAAACGATTCCCAAAAAATTGAAAAACGGACCTATGGTATCGAAAAGTCAAAAACTGCACTCATTCTCAAGCCTTGCAAAGATACTTTTTAAAAAGTCCATCAAAAAATGAGTAGAAAATCCACGTAAATTCGCATTTCCTAGTTTTATTTCTACTTTCAATAAACAGCAATTTTCGCAGAGTATCATCTAAAAAATAAATGTAATAATGCAATAAGGTGACTGAAATAAATCGACAAAAAATTGGCGCTTACCTATCTTTTGACATGAATAATTATGTCTTAGGCCTGGGGGTTAAATTTTGAAAAATGTAACATTTTTAAAGCCAGCTGACATAATGACATTTTGTTGAACTTGAAAAAAACGTCTTAAAATTTTGACTAAAAAATGGATTTTTATTGGACTGTTGAAAACGAGAATTTTTTGGATTTTTTTCTTTATTTTTAAAAAATTTTCATTTTTCATTTTTTTTGAAACTTTTCAATTTTTTTAGTTATTTAACAATTTCGAATTTTCAAAATTTTTAAAAACTTTTTATTTTTTTACAAAACATGCGCTAAATGTGTGCATTTTTAAGGTCAATTGAAATTATGATATTTTGATAGACTTGAAAAAACTTGGAAAAAAAATTTGATGATCTTGATAATACCGTAGGTAAGTTGTTCACAAATCAAAATCGATGTATAAAATCAAAAATCCATAAATCTTACGAATTCAAAATTGAAATTAAAACGACATTCTTAAATTCTGAAATTAAAATCATATTCTAAAAACTAAAAACAGAAATTGTCATAGCCTTTTGTAAAAACCAAAAAATTGGATACTAAAAAAAAAATATCTAAAATTGAAACTACATATATCTTGAGATAATTTTTTGAACCCACGAAAAAAAATCATTCGGAACAAAACACTAAAAATAATTGGTAACCACTGAACCGGTTTCAAAATTGTATAGATTCGTTGAGCCCAATAATCCTGAAGACTCTCCCAACCTATCAAAAATGAATCCACCATTAAGAACTTTCTTGTCACACAACATAAACCTAATCATCTCCAAATTAGATACACATCTGTTTAAAATTATTCCTCACACGCTACCAAAAAACCACTCCAAATGATCAATACCCGCTAAAAAATTCAAATCAAAACATCGTCGATGTAAAACCATCGTTTGCTTTCGTTCAGCTGGTCGAAAGCTGAATACCGAGATCATAGTTTCTTGACCCTAGACATTCGTACATAAGTAAATAAAATAGCAGTTTTAATGTACACAAGCGTTACCTGTAAATTCCAATCAAAGCCACCAACATTTACACCGCTAGAATCTTTCCAATGAAATTCTAATGTTGTATCGTCTATGACGTCGATAACCGGACACACAACTGTGGTAGAATCGCGAGCTATACGATCCAGCAAAGGTTCTAGCCATCCTGTTAATAAAAGCACCATAATTATGAATATCCACTCTGCAGTAAACCCAGAGAAGAAATATATCAAAAAAAGCGTCCAGCTGAATCGGTTTACTTTTAACACCCTCGACGTATTCTCGGTTTCTTCGGAGAGAGCGAGAGTAAAAACGAAATTTACGCGGCTATAAGGTATTTTCATAATTTATTCAACGTGGTGATGGAAAATGCCACTAAATCTACATTATTTTTATTTTTTTCGCAAATAAAATTTATTTTATCTGCGGAATTTGGAATACAACATTTTATCGATACATTTGCTGCCGTTTTATCGTGTGCCACGCTAAAAGCAATGTCAATAAACTGCTGTAATTCGCGGCACGATAGTGGCGGGTTAGTGACTTGGACAATGGATTGCAATGGATGAGTATGCGACAGGCGAGCAAAAGCGATTCCCAACATTTTAATTTATTCGTTCTTGTAACGTGAAAAGGTCATCTCGGATATTTGACGCGGTTTTCGAATTATTACAATTTCCGACTTCTGCATGCAACAACATTCGACTCATCTATCGATTTTGATACAACAAAATCGCTCGTCATAATCCCACCATTTTTTTTCCACGTAAAATAATAATAAATACGAACCGTTAAATTATTTAAGCTATCGTAGCGCTCCATATATTATTATTTATTCTGCATTACCTTTTATAAAGCTTTTCTTCGTACATATAGCTAGAAATTTCTAAAATAAGCTATAAGTATAGCTTTTTGCCAACCCAAAGTGCTGAAGCAGTTCGCATTAATAATGCTCGACGACGAATTCTTATTTACTTTTTTTTCTTCGTAAAAAACCAACTACCTGATTTTACTTTCTATTTTTCAAAATAAGTCATATTTTCGACCCGACTTATGAGAACCATGTGAACGAACGTAGGGCGAGTATTTATGCCAGCCCCGGCGCATTTAATAATCGTCGTAACTATATACTCGAAAAATGAGCAGAAATATAGTGAAGCCTTTAAATAGCCTTGTTTCATGCCGCAGCACTGATACATCATCGTAGTAATATATTATTAAGAAAGCTATCCTTGAATTTATAACAATGTGGTAATGATACGACGCTCTTGTATATCTTTTAAGTATTTTCATTCTTTCGCTCCACGATCCTGTTTTTTTTCCTACACTTGAATTTTATAAAAGCTGCGTGCCGTGTAAGTGTTTCCCAATATTTTCTTCAAAGGTGGGCAAAAATTCAAAGGGCTTGTTTTTCGTAGATATTTTTATGTTAAATTAGTGCCAAAGGGTGTAGCTGGGTAAGAGATAAATTCAACACCCGCTTCGATTTTCGATCTAACCCTCCCAAATGATGTCTCTTGATGTAAAAAATGTTTGACCACTCTGCTCCCTCCCTTTCGAAATTATGACCATTTTATTGCATTATTTTTCAAGAATTTTCAATTCTTTCAACAGAAGTAAAGGAAATTTTCTGTTTTTTGGCACAAAGATACATCTAGTAAAGGTCTATTTACAATAATTTTTCATTAATTTTGGTGGACTCCTTCATGAGAATTTTGCCATTTTAAATTTTCAACTGTTGAAGGGGTCTCAATAGCAAAGTTTGAGTACTTTTTGAAAAATTCTAAAAACATGTTTTTTAAATGTAGGTTCATCTCACGTTTACCTTTGACGATTCCCATGGTGCAAAAGCCGAAAATCGCAAAAACCCGAACAGAGAAATGCCATTTTGACAAATTTTTCAAATTTTGGGTATTTTATACGGAAAGAAATGAACAAATGAAGAAAATAACGCCAGATTCGTGTCTAACAGGTCAAAATATTCCGATAAACACCTTTTTCGTGATTGTTTTAATTAAAGTCTTGAAATTCACTTTTTTTGTCGTGAAAATTGAAAAATCAGTGAAAAAGTGAATTTCGAAGCTTTAAGGCAGTACCTTAGCATTCAAAAATCTCAGAAAATAGGTAATTGTTGATTTTTATTCAGAAATAGGTGTCTACCTATTACATAAAAAACGCAATTCATGAGATGTTGATTTCTTAAACGAAAATTTGTGATTTTATCTACATATGAGGTCATCCAGAAAAGAAAGGACCTCAGCAGTCATTTTACCGAATATCACTTTTTCGCATTTGGGACCAGAAACCCCTGAAAAATCGATTACAGCCATCCCCGAGGTCCCTAGACCTCAAAAAGTGCCCTAAAATTAAGATTAAGTACAAGCACTTTTTCAAGTTTCATTCAAAAAAAGTTACAAAAAGTTTATTTTTAATTTCATCATTTTGAATCAACCGAATAACGCAACCACGAAATGTTGATGAATTCACACACACGCAAAAAAAACCTCCTACCAAAGCAGATTCTCGCTCAGACCAGCCTACTACTGTTTAAATGGCCTAAAAATAAAATTGGAACTGGAATATCTCGATTTCAACTCCGATTAGGGAAGTAAAAACTTTAGACGAGTTTTTCTCGAAAGTTTGTTTTTCGTACTAAGGTCTCTTCTTCCTTGGACGACCACATATGATCATGAAAATAGATACCACCACCCCCAATGAAAAAAATACTGTCATAATCGAGTTCTACGACCCAGAAAACGTATATTTTGATGTATCACATGTTCATACTGCATGAGTTTGTTGATGCTCCCTTACATCCACGCCCTCCTCCTCCATGAAAATGTTGCGAAATTCCGAAGTTGGGAAGTCATTATTATTTCTGAGTAATACCTACTTCGAACCATTAACAAACCCCGTTCAATCCAATTATGAGACTTTTATGAGAATTTTACCAAAAATATAAATTTTTCGAAATCCCCCCCCATTTACCCCGTCCGCTCAACTTTTGGCAGCACTTGGGGGTCGGCAGACCTACATATTCAGATTCAGCGCAAAAAATCCTGTAATTTGACACCAATTTCGACTATCAATGTTTTTGGCAGAAATTTCATGAAAATTGTGAACTTTCAAGCTTTTGTTGTGCTTGAAAGCAGCAGCTGCGGATCGAGACACTAGAAGTTCATACACTAACTTTTGGAACAGGTCCCAGCCTTCTATTATTTCTGCCCATTTTTGGTACGTTCGGCTCCCGGACTATAAGTATAAAAAACCAGTTTCATGAGGACAAAACCGGTTCTGTGAAAGAAAAACCAGTATCACATGAACAAAATAGCTTTTTATGGTCCCAGGAGCCAATTTTATGAGTAAACCCAGTTTCATGCGAGTAAAACCAGTTTTGCGTGAATAAAACCGGTTATGTGAATGAAACCGGTTTTTTGAATAGACCCGGAACCGGTTTTGAGTGAGTGAACCTGGTATTTATACAGGCAAAGTATTTTAAGAAGGCAAAACCAATATCAAATGAACAAACAAGGATTTTTATTGGCCCAAAACATGTTTCATGCACGTAAAATAGTTCTTGTGGGATCAAAACTGGTTTACGCGGCCTCATACTATCAAACCCCACATTATATTATAAACGAAATAAGTTTTCATGGGTGTAAAACTGGGTTTATGAAAGCGGAACTTGGTATCTTGGAAATAAATTAGGCTTTCGAGAACACAAAATCAGTTTTAAGAAAGTAAAACCAGTTTTGAATGCTTTCATGAAAGCAAAATACGTTTTTAGGAGTGTATAACTGAAGACCTCTTTTCCAAAAATAATTTTTTTTTTCAAAAAACGAAAAATACGTTTGTACTGTATGCCTTTGAAGCATTTTTTCTGCTACCAAACTAAATGTACCTATTGTACAGTGCTATACCAAAAATGTGGCGAAAGTCTCGATCCCCAAAAATTTGATCTTTACGAGCTATGACCCTTCAAAATTGACTGAGTAATTTTTTTCAAAAATTGACTTAGGCCACTTTGGAAAAGAGGTCTTCAACTGGTTTTATGGAAACAATAGTTTACGCAGGTGATTTCACGAAAGCATAACTTATATCATATGAAAATACAGGTTTTTATAGGTATAAAAACGGTTTTGTGAATGCAAAACTGGTTTTATGAATGAAAGCCTATTTCTGAGAGACTGAAATTGGTTTGAAAACAAGAAAAACTGGATAGGTATATGAGAGAAAACTTGGTTTTGTGAGAGAAGAACTAGTTTTATGAGAGCGAAATAGGTTTCCACCAATGCATGGTAAACCGATACCACAAGAACAAACCCGATTTACAAGAGTAGAGAACCGGTTTCATGAATGCAAAGTTGGCTTCGTAAAAAAGTGTATAATGAGAATAAATAATGTGACTTCTATGTTCACAAAACCAGTTTTTTGTTCGGAAACCCAGTCTGGTGTCAGCAAAACTGGTTTTTATAAATGCGAATTCAAAACCGGTTTCATATGAGTAAACTGGTTTCAACGAAGCAAAACTAGTTTTTACATGAATAAAACTGGTTTTGTTCAAGTAAACAGTTTCAACTAGAATAAAATTACATAGTTCAACAAAAATGAAGCTTTTGAATGAAACTGAAACTGAGACTGACATTGACATGAGTTAAATTGAACAAAGCTGGTTTAATTTGAATGAAATTAAGTACCTTTATACTTGATTAAAATTG
This sequence comes from Pseudococcus viburni, assembly GCA_033439095.1. Lineage (NCBI taxonomy): Eukaryota > Metazoa > Arthropoda > Insecta > Hemiptera > Pseudococcidae > Pseudococcus > Pseudococcus viburni. The sequence goes on from JAVBJF010000203.1 coordinate 339,074, forward strand.
AGAGAAATTATTTTGAATAAAAATACGACGGATTTTTTTAAAATACAAAAATGATGAATAACTTTCCAAAACACATTTCTCACATTTATTCAGTATCTCAATTTTATATTAAAAGTAAGAGGAAAATATTGAAGGGCTAATACATAAGAAATTGCCAAGTGTAATTTTATCAATTTTGAGGACATATTGTCTATTGTACAAACAATCAACAAACTTTGACAAGGAAACACGGTTTTAAAAACGATGAAAACTTGAAATCGCTCTCTACCTACATTAAATTTCATAAATGCAAAAATAACACTCGAAAAGTCAATAACCTAGGTCACTAATTGAAAACAAATTTCAAATATAATTTCATCACCATCAAAACACACACTTTACCTTCTCATAACAACACCGTATTTCACACATATTCTTTCCTAAGTAAGTATATGGTTCACGAGAAAATCAAAACAAATCCCCAAAAGAAAAAAAAAACCTCATCGCTACCAAACATCATTATTTTGTAAATAAGACGATGATTTATTTATAAAATACCAGCGCATAGTTTACGTAGCTGCAGGTGTTTCGCAATTGACAAAGCGGAAATTGAAATTCAACTTGAAATGTTAACAATGTCATTCTGTAATCATTGCATTTGTTTTTGATAGCTTCACGCTAACTCTCTCTGGCAAATAATCACCAAAGGAGAAAAACAATATAACGAAGGAAATCGGCGTCTTTTCCAGACGCTTAACGTTCGCATATTCAAACGAGTGTAAAATTGGGTTTAAAATTTTTACATTCCTTATTCCTTCTCATTTCACGATTCGCGATTCTACCCACTCTTTTAAACGTACAATAAGGATATGAAAACAAACACGTAATATAATTTTTCCTCTTTCTTTATTTTTATTTTTTTTTAGTCGACAACAGTGACATTTTCCTTTCCTCGAGAATATAAAAAAAGCTCACCGCGTTGGTTTAATTTTAAAAGAAAAATCATCCATTTTTTAACTTTACTTTGGCAATGAAACTTACGATCTAGCTGCGGAAATGATTGGGCGAATGCGAAAGATGGAAAGTTTTCATTTTTTATTAACCCTATAGTGGCTTTTTTGCCTTCGTCTGTGAAAATTTTCAAATCAATGAAGCGAGAGCGAAATAAAAACGTTACGTTATAGGTTTCGCATGTACGACGTACAACTGCATTGTACATTGTACGACCTTATAGCGAATTAATATATATTGAGCGTTCGTATAATCCTCATTCTTTACCCCCACAAAGTTCAACTTTTCCAATCCGAATAAAATCGACTGTACACTCGAATGAGAAAAAAAAACATTCACGAGCCGAAACGTATACGAGAAAATAATACAATTTCAGATGTCAGCCGGATACAGCAATGGTATAATAAATTAATCTAGTGAAAAAATAAATTTCGATATTTTTACAGACGAAAAATACGTCAAACTTACCAATGGTGCATTCGCAATGGGAGTCTAAATACGTGAGCACAGGAGCGGAGGCGTGTTTGGCACCGATAAGCCGAGCTCTTATCAGACCTTCTCGTTTCGAAGCTCTGATTATTTTCACTTTAGGAAACATAGCCATGTAATCTTCTAATTGTCTTTTCAAATGAGCTGAAATAATACAAAAAAAAATTATTATAATTAAATTGATTTTGAAAAAATTCGACATTTCAAAAAAATAATGAACTAGGACGTGAACTTGTAAAATTAGGATTGGGCAAGGTATTTTCGTCCTTGAAAATTCAATAATTAAGATTTCGTTTTTGAAGGAAGCTAAAATAGATGGTACTTTGGATATTTCATAGGACATCGATTACTTCTGCCATGCCACCCACTTCATGACTGTGACTTTCAGTGGAATCATCAAAAATATGAAAATTGCGATGAAGAGGACAAAACAGGTAGACATTTCTACGTGGAAAATGGTTTGTGTGTAAGAGGATTGGAGGATTTTTTTGGAGAAGGGGGGAGACCAGACTCTTTTTGAAATGCCAAGTCCAACTTTGTTAATACCTTTCATAACTTTTTAGTCAAAATTTGCACTTTCTATGACTTTATATCGACTTTTCAGTTTTCACAACTTCGCAAAATGTTATGGGAAATTCATGATTTTTATTCAAAAGTACCTAAGGAAGAAAACGGTATTGAATTTTATTTTAAAATTTTCAAAATCATACAGAATTTCATATACCAAAAAAATATCGAAAAAGATAGATTTTATTTTTCCAATTTTATCTGTTTTTTTTTTTTTACAAACTTCTATTATTCTTTTATGACGTTTCAGTCAAAATTTAAAAGTCATAATTTTAGCTTTTCAACAAAACTTTCAAAATGAAATGCAAGATTTTTGATGGGACCTTTGGTGAGATATCTCTCCCCCCCCCCACATTTAATGAAATAATCTTGGTTGACGGGCCTGCTTGAAATATTTTCTTCTGCGTAGATTTTCCAGGTCAGTTGTGCAGTTACATTTCAACCAAAATTAAATCCCTGGCAAAATAGAAAGAAAGTGTCTTTTTTCTGCTTTATAATACAGGGTGTTCCATGAATCGGCTGCCAAACATTTTTTTTTTTTTTTTTGATATAACCGGGTACCACTGAAAAAAACTTGAGATGAACATGTTGCCTATTTTGAAAATTGAAGGGGCGCAAATTCTGCTTCTAAAAAAATCACGTCAAAAAATTTTTTTAACCATGAGAATGGATAGTAGGTACTTTGAAAACTGAACAAATTTTTACTTTATGACTTTTCCCCCAACTTTACAACTGAAGGGGCTATCAAAAAATTATTTTAAAAAATTCCAAAAAAATAAACCAATCAAGAGAATGAAGAATAGGTATGTTTAAAACTGAAGAAATGTTTAGACTTTTTGCCTACCATCAAAAATGAAGGGGCTAAGGATCATTAAAAATTGAGAAAATTCGAAAAATTTTAGAAGCCTATTTATTTCGAGTGACCCGTAGCCCCTTCATTTTCGATGTTAGGCAAAAAGTCTAAAGAACGAAATTTTTTCAGTTTTAAACGTACTTTTCACTGCCTTGATTGGTTTATTTCATTAGAATTTTTTAGAATTTTTTTCATAGCCCCTCTAATTGTAAAGTTAGGAAAAAAAAATGAAAATTTGTTCAGTTTTCAAAGTATTATCCATTTCTAATTTTTTCATGGTAGAAAAAAATTTTTGACGTAATTTTTTTAGAAGCAGCCTTTCGCCCCTTCAATTTTCAAAAGAGGCAACATGTTCATCTCAAGTTTTTTTTTTAGCAATACCCAGTTATGTACATCCAAAAAAATACGTTTGACAGACGATTCATGGAACACCTTGTATATTCCAACTTTTTGGGTGAGGAGGATGGAGTTTGGACTTCGGAAGGGTTCGAACAATATTGTTTGAGAACCAGATCACAAATTCATTCAGCTTGAGCGTAATGAGAAAAAAAAATTTTTGAAGAAAAGTGCGGTTAAAAGATGAAATTTTATTCTTTTTTTTTCAACATTGCCATTTCGAAGGAAAACATTGATTTTCAAACACAAAGTAGGTAATTTATTTTTCTATAGTTCGTTGTTTAAAAAAATGCATAGCTTTGGAGCAAAAACTTTAAAATTCTCTCACTTTGGTAAAAAATAAACAAAAAATAAATGACCATCGGTGTCTACGGAATCAAAAATTTTTTTTTTTGCTATTTTCTGAAATTTTCTTGCTTTGAATTTTTCCTAAATAGAACTTTCTTTTTCATCTTTTGATTAAAGAATTCAAGGAAAGAGGAAGATGTCAAAAATTCTTGCTTTATGCAGTAAAATTATTAAAATTCTTGCTGTTTTCTGGTTTTTCTTGTTTTTCTTGAAAGTAGATACCATCTTTTATAAAAATTTAGGTGTCACAAAATTCGCAAATTTTGACTCTGGGACCATCGAAAAGAAAAAATTTGTAAAAAATTATGATCTTAAGAGTGTTTCGAATTAAAATTTTCCAATTTTATGAATCTTCTGAGAATGTATTTTCTTAATTAAAAAGAATATAATTTCTGAGTAAAAAATTCATGATTTTGCAATTTTGTTTTTTTTTCGATCCTTTGATGATAATTATAATTAAGAACTGTCTGGTTAAAGTTTTGAGTGGACTGTATAATTAGTTTAAAAAAGCACTGAGAGTCATTACGCGTATATACATCGCAAATATATTTACAAAATGTCACAATTAGCAATAAAAACCATAAAAAGCTTGGTATAAAACCACTTGAAAAAATACATTGAAAAGAGGTATGTTTACATGGCGAGATAAAACAGAACAGAAAAATATCGTACATCAAAACGTACGTAATATTAGGTACTATTTACAGATAAATTTACAATTGTATTACTCCGCATCCCCAAAGTCCGAGGTTTCTTATCTGTGGAGATAAGAGTACATGCAATGCACTGATGGAGTGCACTGAAAAGAATCTACCTTAGATAGGCGATCTTTTTTCATCCTAACAGAGCTCCCCTGGGAAGACCTGAAGGGTCTTTAGGGTTTCGAGCTGAAGAATCCGCTGTTGATGGATCAATTCGCTCTTCGATTGGCAGCTTCACCAATTGCTGCACTGACCTTTGGTATTCTGAGCCCTTTGCTCTCACAGTTACTACGCGCAATCGCCCTTTGGCGTCTGGTTTTCCGCTGATAATTCGCGCTAATGGCCAATTGCAGGGAGAAGATAGTTGCTTGATGATAACGATGTCGCCGATGCAAAGGTTCGGAGACTTGACTTTCCATTTGGATCGTGTTTGTAGCTGAGCCAAGTAACTCTGACGCCATTTTGTCCAAAATGAAGCGATCACTTGGCGATGTACCGTTAAGCGTTCAGATAAAGATACTGGCTCCGAGTCAGGTTCACTTTGTTCGAGTAAATGCGAACCAACAAGAAAATGGCCAGGGGTTAATACATCTATCGTGTCCAAATCCTTTGTACTTTTACGCTGGTACAAAGGTCGAGAGTTCATGATCGATTCGATGGTCGTAAGTACGGTCTTGAATTCGTCTTCGGTAAATACGGAGCCTTTTGTCACAGCGAGAAGGTGTTTCTTGCCCGATTTTACCGCAGATTCCCAGATACCTCCGTGATGTGGTGATCTGGGTGGAATAAACTTCCAATTGATGGGAGATGTTGTGTGATTACGCTCCAATTCATTTTTCGCTCCAACGAAATTGGTCGCATTATCGGACCACATGATTGTGGGAATTCCGCGACGTGCGATAAACCGTTGAAAGGCAGCGATGAATGCTTGTGTAGATAAATCAGCTACCGATTCTATGTGTACTGCTCGAGTAGTTAAGCAAACGAAAAATGCAGCGTAATGTTTCAGATGCTTGGGTGACCGATGATTGGTACACCTTATCGTAAAGGGACCAGCAAAATCTACGCTCGAATTGGTAAATGGTCTAGCAATTGTTGTTCGTTCTGTCGGCAAATCACCCATAATCTGCTCAACTGGTTTCGCTCGCATTCTTGTGCACCAAACACAATCGTCGATAGTTTTTCTTACTAGTGATCGAATTCCAGTTACTATCCAATGTCTTCGTAAAATAAACGTTCTAGTAAAGGCTTGAGAAGCGTGGTAGTATTTCTCGTGAACATGACGCACAAGTAATTTTGCCAAGTTTGATTGAGCATGCAAAATACGAGGATGTTTGAAATCGTAGGTGAGATTACTATTTCGCAAGCGACCTCCTACTCGTAATACGCCATCTTTATCCAAGAAAGGATCGATTGAAGCCAAATTACTTTTTGCGTTAACTGGATCTCCTTGTTTTATCGCATTCATTTCCGTTTGAAACCAATGCAACTGAGATATTGTGTAAAGATGGTCGATCGCTTGAGTAGGAGTTACAACAGCATTCCTATTTTTTGTACGAATACGTTCGATGAATGTTTTCACCAATGTGAATACTCGAACAAGCTTATTCAACGATGAGAAACGAGAGATGATTTCTTCACTGGCTGTTGAGCACGTGACCATTGAGTAATACGATTTGCGAATCTCTGGTGGATTTTTTGGCAAATCGATGTCCATTGAGCAATTAATTTCGTTTGTTAACCACGACGGACCATGGATCCACAACTGATTGTTGACCAGCGATTCAACCGATAGGCCACGAGTAACCAAATCAGCTGGATTCTCCTTCGTGTTGACATAATTCCATCGATTGAACGGTATAAGCGAGGTTACATAATCGATACGATTACGCACGAAAACATCGTATTTCGAAGCAGGACCTTTTAGCCAAGCTAAGACTATTGTTGAGTCACAAAATGCAAAGGTATTCGAAATATTGAAGTCCAGTATTTCAGTGACATTCTTCATGAGTTTGGCAAGTAGTACGGTGCCTAGTAGTTCGAGTCTAGGTACCTTTATCTCCTTGAGTGGAGCTACTTTCGATTTTGAACAAATTAAGGTGACTTCAATCTTCCCAGATTGAGTATCATACGCTTTGAGATAAATAACAGCACCATACGCTTTGTTACTCGCATCGCTGAATCCAATAAGTTCGTATTTTTTCACCGTAAATGAAGCGTAACGTCTAGGTATTCGCAAATTGAACAGATTCGCCAAATCCGAGTAATATTCCAAGAATCGTTTTTTGATTTCGTCTGGGATGGGGTCGTCCCATTCAAGTCCTTGCCGCCACAAATCCTGCAACAGGATTTTTCCTTTGATAAGAATTGGATTTGCAAATCCAAGAGGATCGTATACGCTGGCGATTAGAGATGAAACTACACGTTTTGTAAAGTTGACATCTGACAAGTTGACAGGCTTGAAGTTTATGCGAAATTCATCTTCAGTTGGGTACCACTGAAGTCCAAGAATTTTCGCAGCTCCAGATGATGAAAACGAAACAGCTTGCAAGGTATCCCGTAATTCCGGTTCAAATGCATCCAAAAATTCCTTAGAATTTGAAATATACTTCCGGAGTGGAAGTTTCGCTTTTTGTAACTCATTGTGAATGAGTTTCGCCTTTTCAATCGCTTTTTGGACCGATTCTTCGCCAGATAGCAGATTATCCATCCAAATTTCTTTTCGAATGGCTTTTTCGACGTGAGGTAGGTCTTTTGGCACTTGCTTACCAACGACCTCTAAGCATTCGGTGGTTTGAAATCCAGCAGGGGTTGTTCCATAAGTTACCGTGTTCAACTCGTAAATTTGAACAGGTTCATCGATGTTGAAACGCCATAAAATCGACTGAAATGGTCGATCAAGTAAGTAAACGAGAACTTGATGAAAGAATTTTTCGATATCGGCAGAATACCCAACGTCGTACATTCTAAATCCAATAATTAGATTAAACAGCGGTGGTTGCTTGATTAATCCATTCATGAGTAGTTGGTTGAGCGATAATTTGCCTTTTACGTAGGCTGATGCATTAAACACAGCTCTGAACTTCGTTGTAGTACTGTCTTCGCGAATTACTGGCAAATGAGGTATATAATAGCGTTGAACATTCTTCGTAGTATCAGCCAACTGCATATGGCCTAGATCTAGGTATTCTTGCATAAATGCAACGTATTGCGAACGTAAATTTTCGCCTGCTTTCTCGTATTTCAACAATGCGCTATAGGCCTGATGATAGGTATTCGATAGATTCTCTAGCGATGATTTGAATGGTAGGCGAACTTGAAATCTACCATCTTGTAACCGTTCATATGTTTCTTCGAAGTGATTTTGACACAATTCATGTTCATGAAGCGTTATTTTGGGAGGAATTACTTCTTCCACTTCCCAGAATTTTTGCAATACATCATGTACAGTTACGCTCAGACAGCAGCATTTTGGATCGATAGGCTTGAGATCTCTGATCGGTCCAATTGTTAACCAACCAAATTGCGATTCTTCTAGGCAGAGCTCTCCGATGAATTTTTTCTGCCCAGTTGTAATCCTACTTGCGTACTCTGCTCCGATTAGAATATCTATCGACGTTGAATCTAATCCACGATCGGCAAGTTCTAGGCTAGGATCTACAGAAGCGATATGTCGTACAATTCGTGGTTCGATATTGTACGGTAGAGCACCAATAACTTCGGCGTTGAGCTTTATTTGAGTATTATTTAGCCTAGATTCGATATTGAGCGATACAACGTAACTCAAACGCACACTTGAAGCAGATACTCCGATGATACTTGACGATGATGGACTTTTTGCGATATGATGACGATTTACGAACGATTCAGTTACTAGATTGACCTGTGAGCAAGAATCAATTAGCACTCGAGCAAGAGTTACGCGTTTTCCTATTCGCACTTTGACAACAGCGCTAGGTAACAATATGTCGGTTTTGGATAGGCTAGTAGCGAACGTGGTCTTCGTTTCAGGTTCATTAGATGTGCTGGGAGTAACTGGAGTTCCAGTAGGCGCCGCATTTTCACGATGAAGTAGAGTATGATGAGAACCTGAACACTTTTTGCATTTGGAAGCTAAGCATAGGCCTACGAAGTGACCTTGGCGTAGGCAATTTCTGCACAATCGTTTACTCATTACAAATGAGTCGCGTTCGCTGACTGCTTTTCCCAAGAACGATGAACATTGAGCTAAGTAGTGTTTTTGACCGCAATCTACGCAATCAGGCAGTTTGCCACTTCGATTAGGTTTATTGACCAGAGCTAAAGTTGATTTAGGCTTCTCAGCTGGCAGTGACTTCGATTTTTTACCATTGGTCGGAGATTTCGCTCTATCTTTCGCTTTGCTACCGCTGCTGTCTGAAGAAACCGTTTCTATGGATAGGCATCGATTATTTAACCACTTTGCAAGTGAGTCAAATCCAGGGTATTGAGAAAAATCCGCGTTCGAGTTTTCCCAGTCTTGTTTCAAGCGATCAGGTAGGCGCCTAGCTAACCCATAGGCTAAAATAGGCGATAATTTCTTGATATCGATGCCTGCGATTTTTAGGCCTCGGACTGTAGCTTCGTATTTATCCAAGGATTCACGTAGATTCGAGTTATTGAGAAATGGCAATTCAAAAATATACCGAAAATGACCTTCGATTATTTTGCGCTTGTTATGGAATCGTTTTTGCAAATGAGCATACGCTTCTTCAAAAAAGGTCCCCTCCATGGGGAAATCCTTGAGAATATATTTCGCATTATCCACCATAGCTAGTTTCAAGTAGTACATTTTTTGCGGAGATTTCAGCGTTTCGTTTGAATTAACCACAGCTTCGAACATGGAAAGCCATTCTGTGAAATTTTCGATATTTCCATCGAATTTTGGAACATCGATATCAGGGAGCTTGACGTTATTATGATTCAAAAAACTGCCCATGAGAGAGGAGTTCAATGTTTCATTTGCTACAGATTTATTCGCTTGTTCTTCTCGCTCTAGCCTAGCTTTGATAGCTTGAATATCACTGATATATTTCTTCATCTCCGCCAACGATGTATCATATTCCTTTGCAATTTTTAATTCCGCTTTCTGAAGATCATCTTGAGTTTTAAATTTCTCCAAATCAAGGAAATCGTATAGCTGGTTATCAATATTCAAGATTGCTTGTAGATCTGACTTCCAGTAGTCAAGATAAACACCTACTCGATAGACGTTATCTAAAGATGGGTTTTCCTTCATGATGTCATCCACTTGTTTTCGATTAGCATATACTGAACGGAATTGGGTTCGCTTATCTCTTTTCAGAGAGTCTTCAGTCGGAGGTAAAGTAGCCATTTCTTGAGATATTTGCTCAAAGTTGAACCAGTCAAACTTTGATCACCATGAGTATGTCAATATGACGCGATTTTGTGAATAAATTCACTGCCAAATGTTCGATATGTGGATTATTCCACAACCAGAAAACGATAAGTGAATAATAATTCACAACCAAGATGATATTTTGCACTGTACTTACAGCATGACTTGCACTTGATAGCTGGATCTTTCATTCAAGATCTGGCACACTGAGGACCAAATGTCTGGTTAAAGTTTTGAGTGGACTGTATAATTAGTTTAAAAAAGCACTGAGAGTCATTACGCGTATATACATCGCAAATATATTTACAAAATGTCACAATTAGCAATAAAAACCATAAAAAGCTTGGTATAAAACCACTTGAAAAAATACATTGAAAAGAGGTATGTTTACATGGCGAGATAAAACAGAACAGAAAAATATCGTACATCAAAACGTACGTAATATTAGGTACTATTTACAGATAAATTTACAATTGTATTACTCCGCATCCCCGAAGTCCGAGGTTTCTTATCTGTGGAGATAAGAGTACATGCAATGCACTGATGGAGTGCACTGAAAAGAATCTACCTTAGATAGGCGATCTTTTTTCATCCTAACAAGAACTGATTTAAATTTTTTTCAATTAATATTTTTTTCCCCTTCTAATTTCGAAATCAACGTAAATTTTCCTCACTTATACTTCACAACATCAAACAGAAAACCCCCACAAACCAGGGCCTCACCACTCATTTTTCCAAATCCTTTTCAAAACCTTTCACCATATTAATCATATTTCTTAAATTTTTTATTTCAATATCACCCACTCGAAATATTTAATAAATTCGTCATCGAGCACCCCTCAATCAACAGACCCATACAACCCAGATTAATTCCTCCAAGTATCAAAAAAACACCAGCTAATTTCACCGAAAAAAATTCCACCATCGATATGATCCATAAAACCACGATGTCGCCATCGCTCGCCGATATCGACAGGTGAAAAAATTCTTGCAGTTGGCGCGGAAATGAACTAATCAAATGAGCCGGCGCGCGTAATTACAAATGAGAAAATAATTACATCCTTGATACGCGACTATAACACGTATAATATAGTCGTATATTAAATCGAAACGCGTATTTTTTCGTATACAATAAAGAAGGTTGCGCGTATCACGATATACCGATGGTACTCGTAATTCAAATTCGTCATTTGGGTACAAAGCAACGTCAGCATCATTTGCGTCCCCCGAACTGCGCCGCTGCATTGATGAAACGTACTAAATTGAATGCTAATTTTCAGCAATCGTGAAACCTTTCAGCATCAATACCCATATCGATGATAGGGGTGCTTGGTATCGAAACCGAAATAACTCGTCAAAAATTATATAAAATCCAAATCCGCCATTATACATGAAGGAAAAAAGATGAAAAAAAAGGGCTCGACAAGCGCTTTTTTCACACTACCCTTCGAAACAATATAAACTGAGTGAAAGAGGCAAAATGCCAACAATTCGTACTCGACAATAAACAGTTTTCCGTTTAACGCGTTTCGGTGTATCTTCGACTCCTCCTCTTGCTTGCTGTTCACTTTTGCACGTAGATAGGTATATAAAATGTATGTATATTTCGGTTCATTTTATATTCAATACCTACTCCATTTCGGCGCAGATTATACCAACGTTGGTATACAGAAATGCTTTAAACTAGCTCCATTAAAGAAATTCATCGATAAATGTATCATATACCTGTACGATAGAGTAGGTAGAGCTAAGTGTAGCCAATTTATAAATATAGTATCGAGATAAAGGTAATATACGAATGATGGAAAATTTTCAAATATCATTTTCACACAAGATCGCTTTTCGGTCGAGCAATAAAAGCACACCCACGGAGTATTTTTCGCCGGAGATATTTTGTAGGTATGGATTGGGGTATCTATGAAACCAAAATTACCACAGCGAGATTTAATCGATGAAATCCTTGTCGAATTGCAAACAATTCAACTCCTGGTTAAAAATATCTGCTTTTTGAAATTTATAAGCGCGCAAGTTGGCAGGATTTTATTCCTCCAGCTGTGTATTTTGTTTGCCAAAGTAACCTAACTTTTTCGACTGTGCTTATCCTGGGTTTATCTGCATTGTTGTGTACGTGGGTTGGTGGGTTGGTAGGCACATTCGTTACAGGATAAACACGTTTGTAATTTAGGGTACCTACTTGTCAAAATCACCGAGATATTGTACTAAAATATTTTTCAGATTTGTTGAACTACCTAATATACAGTATGACACAGAAGTCTTGTTCACTTGAAACACTCTTCAATATCTCAGAATTGAAAAAGAGATACCAAGACGGTTCAAACGGCAATGTGTTCTTGGCGACGAGGACACTGAAGATCGATAATCAAACAAGTCCTTCCTAAAGGATGTCCAAAAATTGAGAAACCGGTTTGGGTCAAAAAATGGGGATCCGGTTTTTTTATTGAAATAAAGTCTACACACCGAGGCGATTATCATGTGGTATATTTTTTTTTGGAAACCGGTTCAACAGTTTTGAACCAGTTGTCAATAATACCCAAAAAAGCAGAGATATGAAAAAAAGTTTGAAACAAAAGTTGTAGAGAATGAAAAAACAATCATTTTTTGTTCCATAACTTTTTTTCCATCTTGCAATGGAAAGAAGTTGTCGCACACGAGGTTGGAGTATAATTTTTTTTCCAGTCAGTTACTCTTCCCCATTGCTAGATGAAAAAAAAATACAGAACGTGAAATGTTAAGTTTTTAATTCTCTACAACTTCCACTTTTTGATAACTGGTTATCGACTTGAAAAAAAAACATCCAAGTAACTCGGAAAAATTGGGTTCATCTTGCACCGGTTTCAAAAAAGTGGAGTAATCAAAAAAAGTTTGGAATAAAAGTTGTAGAGAATTAAAAACTGAACATTTCACGTTCTGTAACTTTTTTTCCATCTAGCAATGGAGAAGAAATATGGCTTAAAAAATAGAAAACTATACTGGAATCCTTTGTACCATATTAAGTTTTTTCCATTGCAAGATGGAAAAAAAGTTACGGAACAAAAAATGATTGTTTTTTAATTCTCTACAACTTTTGTTTCAAACTATTTTCATATCTCTGCCTTTCTGAATATTATTGACAACTGGTTCGAAACTGCTGAACCGGTTTCAAAAAACATACCACATTTTAATCACCCCGCTGCGTAAACTTTATTTCAATAAAAAACGGGACCCCAATTTTTTAACCCAAACCGGTTTCTCAATTTGTGGACACCCTATAGGAAGAGCTAGAAGATTGATTATTGATCTTCAATGTCCTCGTCGTCAAGAAAATATTGCCATTTAAGTCATCTTGGTATCTCTTTTCAATTCTGAGATATTGAGGAGTGTTTCAAGTGGACAAGACTTCTGTGTCATACTGTATTATTCAAAGGTATACTTGAAACTGTGATGAATTATCTAACACATTTTCTACATTTCTGCAGATATTTCAACAGGGGAAAGGGGTGGATTTTTTATACATTTTTCTTCAAAAATGTACTTAATGAAAAAACCAAGGTGTTCGTTCACTGAATCTTAAAAACGAAAACTTTAGTTATGTTTTGGATTTTTCGAGTCATTTTTATGCCATTTTTCTGGATTCAAATTTATATAAAAATAAAGACCCTCTCTTTTTATCTTTTGTTTAAAAAATTCAAGATGTAAAATTTTGAAAATTCTTGCTTTTCACAAAAAAAAACTGTAAAAATTCGGGCTATTTTCTGGTTTTCTTGCTACTGAAATGAAATTCTGGCCGATTTCTAATTGAGGAGCTCTTTTCCAAAGTGGGTCAAGTCCAAAATTCTTATATGAGAAAAGGGACTTTCATCTAAATTTTTTTTAGTGTCAAAAGCTGAGAAAAAATTTACATTTAAGCCTCTTTTCTCATATATGGTTTTTGAACTTGACCCATTTTGGAAAAGAGCTCCTCAATTTCTGATATTTCTTTGTGTTTTTGCTGATGAAAATCTGCCTTTTCAAATCAGTGAAATAAATTCTTCTGAAAATTTGTGATTTTTCACTAATTTTGCAATCAAAAATCATTGATTTTTTCGGTGAATTCATTATTTGTCAGAAAAAATTAATAATTTTTGAGTGAAAAATCGTCGATTTTAAGTAAAATTAATTTTACTGAATCAAAAATGTAGAATTTTATCAAATTAAAGAATCACGACTGATTCAGGTTAAGAGAGTATTACTGATCTTCCTTCCCATAGTTTCAAAATCGCTGTTTATTACTCTTAAATCACAATAACAAGATTTGACAGTTTGGGGAAATTTTCTCAATCATTATTTTAACAGCGATTCACTTCAAGCCCCTTTTCAGGAAAAATCGTTCTCTCGGAATTTTTAAATTTTTTGGAGAAACAAAAAAAAATATTAATAGATAGGTACCTATAGTGAGAAAATAAATCTCAACATATTGAAATATTTCTACTCAAAAGATAATTCATTCCATTGACATTTTTTTCTTGTTACTTACTGAAAAACTTACAAAATCACGAAATGTGTTTTTCTTAATTTTTGGAAAATATGTGACGGGAGGGGGAGGATAAAAAATCACTGATATACGATATTGATCTTTTTGGGTAGAAACATTAATAGGACGACTTTTTTTTAATTCACAATACCTAATAATTTTCTCATTTCTTGCTGAAAATTCAAAAAATAAAAAAAATACCAATTTTTTACAGGATTATTTCAAAAATTATATAAAAATTGAAAAAACGTCGTCAAGGGTATTTTTGCGTAAACATATTAATATTCAAGAGTAGGTAATTTCAATAGAAAAAGTATTTTTTTCCAAACACTTGTAAATTGTCAAATTTTAAAGGTAATTGAGAAGGATTGTACTGAGCAGTGAATTGAACTTTGAATTTTCATCAGGTCGTTGAAAGATCTAGATCTCTGGACCTAACTTTTGTGCCACTCCCATTTAATTTTTGTCGAAAAAAATCATTTCAAGTACAAATTGATAACCAAATTATAAAAAATTAATACAATTAATTTCATTCTTGAATTTCAGAAAATGTATACAAATCCAAGTTCGCAAAAGTAAAAGTAACTTACTCACTGATACAAGTAGGTTAGATACAAAATAGGAAAAATTCCTTCGCAGGTTTAGGTTAGGTACCTCGAAGGAGTAAATTCAACCAAGTATCTTGGCTACGAGCCCAACATCGAGCGTAGAGTTTGTAAAAACGCGGAATTTTCAAAATCACGACTTCATACTTCTATAGCGTGCATGACACTTCCAAGAAGTTTCCAAATAGGTGCGTATGGCAATTTGTTATACTTATTTCTACACCCCTGATTTTATTTCCCAATTTAAGATACTAACAGTAAGTAAGTATATGGACAACAAAGCAGGAAAAAAACAGGAACAAGAACACACGTTCTGCTTGAAAAAAGTTTTTTTTTTGAGAAAAAAACAAGGACGTGACATATCAACGTAAAAATATATCTACCGAGGAAGTTTGAAGTGTAAGAAGTGCAAGATGAGAAAATAGGTACGTAATATATTGTTTCAAGTTTAAATCTAGTTTTCGTTTAAATGGGAATAATTTTTTTTTAAAATCCAACACAGAATAACCATTTTTACGGACTGGCGAAAAAAAATTTCTAAGAGGATTTTGAAATTTGTAGAGCTATTTCTCCAAACACGAGGTTCGTACATAATTATGTAGAAATCAAAAATCAAAAATTCGTATTTTCTACGAACATTTTTTTTGTACTTTCAAACGCTGCGCTGTATAAGAACCTAGAAAAATTCAATGAAAAATGGTTGAAATATTTTGGGACGATGAATTCATCTTTATGGAGAGGTGGTTCTTGAACCTTTGAATTTCTCTCCAAAATTTTGGAGATTTTATGATCAATCTGTGAAAATGACCAAATTTTGAAAATACTAAAAATTTGAAAAATTCGTATTCTCTCCGTTCCCATCAAGTCGTCCTATTCCATCTCGGTCATTTTTCAATCAATATCTGAAGAAGTACTTCTACAAACCTTGAAATTCTCTATGAAAATGACTACTTTTTTTGAAAATATTAAAAGAAAGGAAAACGTATCCAATTTCCAAAAGGAAGAAAAAATGGCTTGATTAAAACCAGTGACGAAAAACTAAAAATTGGAAACAGTTTTCAAATAAAACATTCATTAGATGATGAAAATTAAATACTTTTTCATCATTCTCCCCCCCCCCCTTACTGATCGTAAATTAAATCCTTCAAATTTACAAAAAAATGAAATTCATAATGAAATTTAAAATCAATACTCACGCATAGAAGAATAATCGTCGACTAGAATAATTTCTTTCAAAAGATGGGTAGGAGATCGTTCAATCACCGAATGCACAGTTCGCAATAAAACTGACCATGCTTCGTTATGGAAACAAATAATAACCGAGGTAGCAGGTAAATTCTTCAAATATCGACCAGGTTCCTTGCACCTAAAAACACAAAGCAATCAAATTATTACAATTTGAAAATCATAAGTATTTATTAGATTTCAGTTTCTTGGTTACTTATTTACATCAAAATATTCTTCCCTAAAACCTCCACTCAATCCGTCTATCATTCAGTTTCTGATTTCTGCTAAATAAAGATCAATTTTGACCATTACGAAGCAATAAAATATGGAGAAAAAACCTTCTGGGTTCATTTCCGAAATCATTTTCTCAAAAAACAAAAAGAGGCCCATGAGGGCGCGGACAGGGGAAAGAATTTTTCAAAACTATCGGGTAAGATATCGAATTCCAAGTTTTTTGACCTCCAAACTTCATTTCGGATTTTGTTTCCTAAAAAAAACTACAAAAGGGCCCCACGACAGTTGGGAATGGGACAAAAATTTGAAAATTTTCACATGGGGTATCAAAATACATATTTTTGACCTCGCCTAGTATTTGAAGATTTTTTCGATGCGATGAGGTAGAGGGGAGGAGAGGGATAGGGAAACTTTAAAACATATATTTCTTACTATTATTTGCATGTCATTTCGAATATGGAATGCAGAATGGGTCACGTTCAATTTTTCACATGAATTTTTAAAATTGTTTAATTATTTAAGAAACATTGCAAAACTGTTCAATTTTCGAATAAAATCATTCAGTTCGTGGCAAAATTGATTTTGAAAAAAAGCTTAATCTCAAATATTTTTTTAAAAGTCATCAATCTGGAGAAAAACTATATAATTTGACAATTTAGTATTTTTTGACCCCCTCCCCCTCCCCCCAATCCTTTCTGCGGTTGTTTTGACGAATCGTCATAAACCGAGACCTCTGAGCCAAAGTTACCATCCCAGAGGTCTCTGTTAATTTTTCAAAATTTAGTTCTGGAGAAGAGTACGAAAAAAAATCAAATTTTTCCAAGTTTTTCGGAACTGCCCCTTTCGAACAATGGTAGGTAAATTTCCAATTACTCGTTTCAGTTCATAAGCTCATTCAATTCTAGACCCTCGAAGAGGAGAGCTGAGTCAACAATTTTCAGATGAGGTGTTCTCTACTCATAATAAATCATACCTCACTTCATAACTTAAACTGTATTTCTATCTGCGATAGTGCTGAAAAATTTTTTTTCTTAATAACTCTTTGCCAAGGTATCAATCAACAGGGTTGGTGAACTAATAAGTAGGTAAAAAAGATTTGATAGGACTTTTTTAAATAGAAATCTCTGTTTTTTTTTAAATTTTATGCAAGAGCGGTAGGCCGTTTGGACGAAAAAAGTGACTTCAGAATGAAAAAAGTGACCAATAGTGACCTTTTGGCAAAAAAGTGACTTTTAGTGACCAGCCTTGAAAATAGGGGACAAGTCACTAAAAAAAGGTGACTCTGTTTGATGCCTGCACTTAAATAAAAAACATCCCTCATTACAAAAATTGACCAATTTTCTGGACACTGACAACTTTTTTGGACACTGGGGAATTTTCCAAACTCTGGCAAATTTTTTGAACACTATTTTTTGAGACAGACATCTTTCATTCCCATTAAAATTAAAAATTCTTGAAAATAATGCAATAAAATAACCACATTCTCGAAAAAAAGAATTCCGTAAAATTTTTCACATCAAGGGACACCACCTGAGAGATTTACAATGAAATTCGAAACAGGATCCTACATCACAGCAACACAATTCGCAGCAATATTCCATTAGCAAATGGACAACGTACTGGCGTATCGAAAAATAACAAAAACCCGAATACGTTGAACGAACCGAGCGATAAATTTCACGATACGAGGATGCGAGCAATATCAAAAGTAAATCCACATATTTCCTTATTTAAATTAACGTAACTCAGAATCTGAAATTTTCTCGACCTATTTCAAGCGCTAATTTGACCCACCCTGAAACCCATAAACGCCTCGTGGATTCTACTCGGTTTTACCCGACGTTGTACATTTGTTAAATTTATTCGTCGAAATTCTCATTTCCTCGGAAACATTCATAATTTCCATTTCATTTTCAAACAAGCCAAATTACCGCGCATCGCGCCCAACAAAAAAGAATACGTCTCGTACAACTTCTTCCCATCCTTCACCCTTAAGAAAATCGTACTACTTGCGGTACAGTTAAAAATTTGTTTTATAACTTGTTATGCGAAGAAAGTACACAAGTTTTGGGTTATTTGGAGAGGACTTTTTTTTTTGCTTTCATTATAAGAAATCCATATGAAAAGATATGTTTATGAAAAAGTTTCGCTATCCGATGATTTTAAAGTCAAGGGTGCGGCGTTACGTTGGTGTAAGTTTTCGAAAGCGAGATGTTTAAAAGTTTCGCTCTTTCTTTTCAACTTTTCCACAATAGGGGGTTCGAATAAAAGAAACAAGCAGAAAATTTTCGTATTCTAGATATACCTAATGTTAGTGCGGAACAATTCTCGTGTAATTTCGATGCCGAAACCCGGAGCTCTTTACTTTTGCATGGTATCGCGACGCTATAAAGCATGCTCGAGTTTCGGGAATATTTTACCCCTTCGCCAAGATTTCTTAATTGGATAAAAATTATAAAGATGCTGGAAGCAGATTCGAGGTAATAAATTAGCTCCAGGTACGATATGGGGTATTTTTACAACGTAGGTGGTTCCAGGCCTAGGTATAAAAATAATCAGAACATATTTAAACGCCTGTTTGTTTGGCAATGCTTGTGCAGCATCGTTTCAAAATTTTTACGGATTAAACTAATGAGCTGTGAATCGAGTATATGCTCGAATTATGGCTATAAATCGAATCGATACATTTTGGGGAGAGAACGAACATCATCAACGTTTCTGCGATACAGAAATACGTCGTTGCCTAGAATTTTATAATATAATTTTCTACCTTCGAATCCGTACGCGAAATGCGATAAGGTAAATTAAAATATATTATACGAGGGTATTAGATTCCTTATTCCTTAAATCAGGCCATTACACGTATAAAGGATTACAATGCTCGCGAGCTCCTAAAAACACATACGTAGACGAGCAGCGAGCATATAACGGGCGAAAACAACACGACGAACGAACAAATTCATGATCTCGGTAAATGGAAATTTTACGCATAAATTACGACGCTTAAAATGTTTATAGCGTATAAAATGGCTAAAAGTGTTGAGCATTTAATTAAATGCCAACTTATTTATTTTGTCGAGCTTGATGCGTGCGCTATAGGCGCGCTGGTGCGTACACAAGTTGAAAAAATTTATCGTCAAATGCGTGTATACGTGTAAAAGGGTTAAGTGTCTCGAAATGCAGAAGTGTATTCGCGATAATAATAATGGCCTTCGTGTATATACCTAGATGTACATTGAAGTACTCCGAAAAAAGGACGTGGGTTTTTTGTCTTTTTTTTTTTTTGGAGAAAACCCCCAAGCTGCAGAGCAATTCGGTGCGTCGAATTTTTCGCCAAGATGGCAACAGAGAAAAAGGGCAAAGGTGTCAGCGTCAGATACCATTATCGATGTCAAGACGAAAGACGAGGACCGATGCGACGCTACGTGGTAAATTTGAACTCGTCGCGTCGCTGCGAGTCTAATACGAGTAATAAATCATTCGAAAAATCTCTCGCTTTTCATGGTTACTAGTTTCGAAAACCGTTAATATAACTTATATCTATCGAGTCTGAGTTTCAAGTACGCCGGATGATAATCGAGAACGATAAACATGACAATTACTATATTATCAAACGATCATCGTGAAATTTAGTCATTTCAAAGAAGAATCATCGTCATTACGTCAGATGAATAAATGACTGAAAGGATCCGCATCTTTGGATGGCCATTCAAGGGTTATTAAATTGTTTTAATTGACAGATATGCGGTGATCCCATCAATACTACATGCAAAAAGTGGACCCTTAATCTGCCCAAAAGCCCCAAAATCCACAGGAGGGGGTTGCCAATTTTGGAAATTGCTGTCTACTGGATCTAAAAAATAGAAATTCTTGCTATTTTCTGAATTTTCTTGCGATTTTTATACAAAAAAGATACCCTCTTTTATGTATACTCGTTCCATGGAGAATTTGAAACACTTTTTTGGCAATTATATTCTATTGTCAAACGAAGTCTCGAAATGAACAGGCAGGATTTTAGGAAGACTTTTCAAACGAATTTTGCAGAACTTTCCCTCTGAGCTTTGGAAAAACATATCCTCATCCCTACTTTCCAATATTTTTTAAACAGAGTTTTAATTGATTTCTAATTGCCTCTTCCTCTTCCAGTGGCGTAAAACCAGGAATTTCTCATGGAAGGGGTCCGAACTTTCATAATTTTTTGAGAAATTTTGAGTTCAACCCTCCCCTCTCCCCCACTAAATTTTCTTTTGTAAATAGAATATTTAGGAAAAAGACGGATGAAAATGTAATTTTGGAACAAACTCCTCAAAAACCAAAAATAATACCTAAGAAACCCAAGCAGTGGCGCCAGAAGCTTTTTTGGGGAAGGTGCAAAGTGGGTATGGAGACTTGGAAAACCACATTGCCTCAAATATTGGTAAAAAATCCAACTTGTTTGAAAAGTATTTTTTTGGTATTTGAAATTTTCATTTTCTAAAATTTTTGTCCTACATTTGCTGGGGCCAAATTCATAAATGCATTGGTTTGAAGAGAAGATGACAGTGACGTAGGCAGGGGTCGAGAAAATTTGTTTTTAAAGCTCCAAGAAGGTATTTTTTCACGTAAATTATCCCATGGGCGGGGGGGGGGGTCCAGACCCTCCGGACCCCTGGCTACACCACTGTCCTTTTCTCCTCAAACCAATTAATTTATGAATTTGGCCTCAGTAAATGTAGGACAAAAATTTTAGAAAATATACCAAAGAAATACTTTTCAAACGAATTGAATTTTTTTTACCAGTATTTGAGGCAAAAAAACTAAAATCTAGATACCTAAAAATCAAAACCACTAAAGTTTCAGGGAAAAAATTATTCAACACGAATGAAGAGAGGATGGCATTTTCAAAGAATAGAAATTTCAAACACTAGGGCCCGAATGTTAAATCATCCATTAAGGTTACCTCAATTTTTAAGGTATGATTTAACATCCGAGCCTAAATATAAACGTTTTGGATGAATTTCATGACATCCATAAAAATTTCAAAAATCAGAAGTAAAAATAATTTGGCTCGAGTGAAGCTAGGGCAAAAATGTCTAAAAATCGAAATATCAAATACCTACACACAAAAAAGAGCTGAACATGAATATTTTATTGTCCGAAAATAATCAGAAAAAGTTTTAGGTAGGTACTAGGTAAGCACAAAATTTATCAATTTTTAACAAAGTTTAAAACTTTGGCCTCTCCCAATCATGGCAGTTAAAGCATGTACATATCTACTATGCCAGCAAAGGCGTAGTCAGGATTTTCCAAAGAAGGAAGCCAAACATGAAGGCAACTACAGTAGTAATTCCAGACAGAAAAATCATTTGAGATTTCGACTTAAAAGTTTGCTTAATGATATTTCAAAGAAAAAGAAGACGAAAGTTCAGCAATTTTTATAAAAAATTTTATTCAAAAAACATTTGAAGGCATGAACCTTCGATTAAAAAATTAAAAAATAAATCTTTCAAATTCTTCCTTTTTATAGCAAAATTATTAAAAATAGATATTTTCTGGTTTTCTTGCAACTAGGTCACTTTCTTGCTATTTCCCATTTTTTTCCCCACTAGACACCATGTTCAACTAAAAGATGTGCAGTACTCTCATCCTGAATCAGTGAAATTTATCAAAAATCACTGAAAAACAGTCAGAATTGCAGCACAGTAATAAATCAGTGAAAGAAATTTACTGAAAAATTTGTGAAATTCTTTGAAAAATCAATGAAAAATCGCTGAAAAATCGCTGAGAATTAGTGAATTTCACTGATTTTTCCTGTGCTGCAATTCTTACTGTTCATCAGTGATTTTTCACTGATTCGGAATGAGAGAGCATTAATTAACATTCGGAATTGCAGATTTTCACTGATTTTTCTGCTAATTTCATAAACTTTACTGACTTTTCAGTGATCTTTCACTGATTTTCCAGTAATTTTTCTCACTGATTTGTTGTCATTGAAAATTTTTTCACTAATTTTTTCCTGTGCTGAATTCAGACTGTTTCTCAGTGATTTTCGATTATTTTCACTGATTTAAAAATGAGAGAGAGGGTTTCCAATTTACCCACAAGTCTCACTCCTCCAATATTTCCAACAGGCTCACTTTAGGTGGTTATTCCAATGTTGGAAACATTTCATTTAGGGAGATTATTCCAATTTTAAAGGCTATTTCATATGAGGGGGGGGGGGGGGAGGGTTATTCAAATTAATTGAAAAACTGAAAGGAATGACTTCTGTATGATTGAATTTCCATTTTTGTACAATTTTTTTATAACAACTAAATCTGTAGATTCATTCGATAAATTCCGAGGTAAAGCAATTTTTTTGGATTTTTTCAAACGAGTTTTTTGTACTGAAAAGTAAAAAATTGCGTGCTTTTTGAAAGAGTTTTCCAAAATAAGGATTCATTTATACAGAAATCAAAAATAGTGAATTCGTCACTTTTGTATATTTGAAATTAATAATCCCTTGATGACTTCGTTCACTGACCAACGATGAAAACTTTTTCAAAAATGATTTTCAAATATTTCAGATCCACTTCAACAAATTTTCAAAACTTTTTGCATAAAGTTCTCAAACAGTGAACAAAATAGGGTGGAGGTGGTAAAGGCGAGAATATGATTTTTCCCATGTCAAAAACATTTTAAATATTCGATGGGGGGGGGGGGGGTAAAATTTACTGCTTTAAAACGTATTATCAAGATTTTAGAAAAAATTTACAGACAGATCGAAGCAACTTACTGCCCGAGCAAATCGAGGGTGACAATTTCTCAAAAATTCACATATTGAAGAAGCAAAGAGATCCCTTCTTGCCCCTTCTAAATTCGCCATTGCAACAGCACTTCATGTTCGAGCGAAACGAGGGCTTAGACTAGAAAAAGTATGCTTTTCTGAGGCGAAATGTTGAACTTTTTTGCAATATTTCATTTCCATTTTAAATAAACATTCCGGACGATCGCTTGATAAAAATATTTTCATCAAAAACCCCAGAACTCACCTTCAATGAGCCAAAAGATCCGATTCAAAACTTTTTCTAAAAATCTTGAAATTTTCTCCCAAAGTGAATTCTGATTTTGTCCTCAATGCCAAAGGTGGCCTTTTCATTTCATTTTTACAGTTCTAATCAGGTCAAAAATCAAACTCGAAACACCTATAAAATTTAAAGCTCTCTCCTCCCCTCCCCAAACCTCCAAAAGCATGTACTTTCGACCACGTATTCTACTAAATTACATTCTACACAAACCCTCGATTTTTTTCTCCTCCGCGAACAAAAAAAATGTCAAAATTACAACACGCAATAAGTCGCGACCCCTCATTAATATTATTACCGAGATGACATGTCGTTATACGTGCAGTCGATTCGCTCACCTAATGAAGTCATTATATAATTTTTTTCATTTCAAAATACTTGCAAGCTTCTAGTACTGCAAAGTACCTCACTTATGCACTTCTATAATTTTGCATACGTATTTCCAAACTCGAAGCTATTGCCAAATTCATAAATCCACCATTCAAAAACACCCTTCCTCGACTTGATTTCCAAATTAACTCACATTTCTACCACAACGTCGAGTCCACAGTCGAAGAATTTTAGTCAACCGAGGTCAAATTTATTATAATTTATATCCGTTCATTTGCAAGCTGTTCAGATTTAATTTAGTGAATGGATAACAATAAGGCGCATACAGTGACTTTTTTATTACACTACAAAGGAAACCAATAAAAACTAATGCAAATAATGCCGACAAAAATAGAAAAAGAAAAAAAGCAGCGTGCTACTCGCCTCTAATACGAAACAGACCCGGCTGGGTAAATTTCTACAGTGTTTTCGAATCGGCGAATATTTAATAAAGTTGTTACATTACGAAACGCTACGTGCACATTTTTCGACACAGACGAACACGATTTTTATTTTCACAATTATACGGTTATTGTTCCATGTACCTACTTACAGGAAACCTTTTTCTTCCGAATACCTTTTTCGTATCAAACGTGTGTTTATTACGATACCCCGAAGAAAAAAATGACTCTCCAAACTGCTTTTAAAAAATTCACCATTTTCGAACCGAAAAAACCTAAGTATAGGTTGGCGATAAAATTTACCTTTCAAAAATTACCCAGTACTTGGTAAAACTTTAATTCCCAAAGTTTCGATCAATTTAAAAATAATGCTCCGATAAGCGAAGAATTTCAAACACTTGACAAAATGAAATTTTAATCTATATCTAGCTTCTGGTTCATAAGCCGCGTAATTACGTGCTATTAATGTATCGACTCGAAGAGTAATACGTTATCCGTCTTACCGATGGCTACTCGATTTAAATTTTATACACGTTTTACCGCTATTACCGGTATTTCTTTTAAATAGCCCCATTAAAAACAAACAACGAAGAACGCCGAGTTGTTTCGCAGTATCCTTTAATCACTGCATTGCCCAAGTGATAAATATTTTAAAAACCCATCGAATAAATTTCTTCGAATAATTATCGTCCCAACTTATACCTATACCAAAGACGATCCATTAGGAGAACCCATTGGTTACCCGAGTCGTATTTTCTCATCTGTGTAAGGTATTAACAAACACAGAGCAAACAATTTAATAACTCTCATTATGCGTTTGTATCTGATAGCTAATTTCCCATTGCCCCTAACGCATTTGAAAATAATTAACGTGAAATATTCGATTACACGGGTAGATAAGATCGATTCTACGCGCCGGCTACGTAACTTAGGTAAAATACACTTATTCATTCATCGACATTGTCACCGCGTATGTGTACTGTACGTTGCGTTATTCCCACATAGATGAGAATTCGGTGAAAGGTCATATGCAAAATGTACGTAGCCGAGATTGCATAAGTGTAGTTTCAGACGAACTCGCATAGGGACCTGCTGCAACAATTTACCAGATACTTTCGATATCATCTTACCGTATACGAATTTCCAATTATTCAACCATGTATAATGTTAATGTATCAAAAAAGCAACGAAAATACAGGTGGGTTGTAAATACAGCTAGGTACCCATTTACCTAATTGCTGTAGTGGAATAGAATTATTATTTCCGTTCACTAAAACACGACATGGAATAGAAATCACCAACAGAAATGTATAATAATAGAGAACAGTCGTTAAATGAAACATTATTTAGAAAATACATTTTCTTTTTAAAATTGGTACCCTTTTCCAGTAATTTTGAAACGAAAATGACCCTTTTGAAGACTCAAATGTGTACTCGATCGTTACGAGTTACGATTGATTTTTTTGGTTCGAAATTTTTACTGTAATCGGCGTGGAAAGTTTTCTCGAGAGATTTTCAAAAATCATAGAAAAGCTCATTTTGAACATTTTCATTTTTTAAATCAAAATACACTTATTAGGTAAGTACTCCCTCATTTCTGAATCAGTGAAATTTATCAAAAATCACTGAAAAACAGTCAGAATTGCAGCACAGTAATAAATCAGTGAAATGTTTTTCACTGAAAGCAAGTCAGTGAAAGAAAATCACTGGAAATCCGTGAAAATTTACTGAAAACTCAGTAATATTTATGAAATTCACTGAAAAATCTGCGAAATTCTTTGCATAATCAGTGAAAAAAATCGCTGAAAATCAGTGAATTTCACCAATTTTTCCTGGGCTGCAATTCTGACTGTTTATCAGTGATTTTTCACTGATTCGAAATGAGAAAGTATTTTGTCCAAAAAACGCGATTAGAAAAAGTAGTAAATTTTTTCAATCGAACGAAAGTAAAAAAAACATAATTTTTTCTTTCATGACTTTTTTGCATGAAAAAATAATTTAAAGCCCAAAAAAATAATGAGAAGGTTATGAAATTTTGGTAGACATTCGATAATTGGAGAAATCTTGTATTTTAATTCAAATAAACTATTGATGTTTTTTATTCTAAGTGAACCGAAGGGGGGAAGGGAAGGGAATGCAAAGACGCCCAACAAAATTCAAAAATTGAATTTCTCGACTTTTATCTTTATTTTATAAAAATTTACACTTCTTAGGTATATCTTCCGTGACCTCTTCACCCTCTCAAATACACAGAATCTAAAAAAAAACTCAAATTTTCTCAATAACTATTTTTCTTAAATTTTATAGTTTTACGGACAATTTTTTCAAGATTTCTAAATCATTTTACAAACATTTTTATAAGTGAACATTTCTGTTTCGATGAGAATAGAAGTCGAATAAAATATGTGAACCTGAATGCTGATTTGCTCAGATCACATGGTCAAAAATTTGTTTCTGAGTTGGCACTGATTTTGGGCCTTATTTCAGAAGGATTAGAATCAAGGGGGAACCTCAACTTAAAAACTAATTTCTGACCCCTAAGGGTGGTTTTAGGATCCAGGCTCACATATGTGTGGGGGAAGGATGTGATTTTTTTTACCTTGAATACTCAAAATTTTCAACTTCCTGGGAAGGAGGTGTTCATTAATTCCATATTTTCCTGAGAAAAGCGACGGCTAAAAATTGAAAAACGGAGACTTTAAGAAACAAAATGATGTTTTGAGTAATTTTTCAACACATTCTTTCCATTTCAGATGAATATTCAGAGTTATTTTTAAACCTGCGGCAGGATAAAATTTTATAAAAAAATTTTCTGTTTCGAATTGAAAAAGCAATTGAAGTATTTTTTTTCCTTTTTTCAACTCAAATTTTACATAAACATCTTCTCATTTTTTGAAAAATATTTTTCTTACTACAATTTCTTGACTTTTTCTCGATCTACTTTGAAAATCTCGACTTCAACTAGATTATTTCGGCTTGGAAGTCACTTTGTGAGAGAGAAGGTAAATTTTTTATTGGTTTAATGATGTTTTGGAGAGACAAAGAAGGTAAAGGAAAAAAATACTCTGAGAAGATTTTTTGGAGAAGGAGGGGGAGGAGGGAGGAGGGAGGAGGGAAGGAGGAGAAGGGGAGAGGGGATAGTAATAATTGTGAAACCATATAAAGCTCGCATTAATCAAAACGTTTTCGAATAAGTAGAATATTTTTTTCAAATTCTGAAACAACTTTTTAATTAATGTTTTTTCAAGTTTTTGGAAAAATTTTCAGGAGAATCTGAAAGTTTTGAAAATAATTATAATCAAGAGTCAAATTTTTGGTGAAAAAAATCGAATTTTAGAAATGAGCTCAAGAACCCGATTTTAGTAGAAACGTCAAAATAATTTTTTTCATTGGAATCTAAATTATATGATAATTTTTCAGAAACAACAAAAAAAATGAAGCAATAGGGAAAAAATTTCAAAACAAGAATTCCATCGAGAATACGTATTTTTCCACATCCTTTCATCACCGTGGCATCAAGTTCACTGACCCTTTCTTAAATCGAGACGTGAGAATTGAAATTTTTGTAATTTTCCAAAGCTCTATTTGGAACACTTTTTAAAACTTTGACAATACAAATAGAGGAAGGAGCAGAAAGTACAACTCCTGCAATAGTTAAAATGTATTCGAAAACTTCAAAAACTTAATTTATTTTTAAAAAATAGACAATTTAAATCGGAAAAATGAGGGGGGGGGGGGAGTCACATCAGACTCGAAAATTTTCAATTTCAGCTAATGATGAATTCTTTTTTCCTCATAATGGTTCAACATCTTTGAAAACTTCTTTTTCGATGTTCCAATTTTTTTTTTCAATTTCAATCAAACATTTTGAGAGTTGAAGAAAATTTAAAAACTGCGATTTTCAAAAAAAGTTGTTGCTTATTGACAAATATTTATTATTCTTCAATTTTTTTTCTGAAATTGTATGGAATACTTGAGAAGTTATTTGATACCGAATTTCTGGAAAAATTTGCAAAAAATGCAAGCATTCATTTTCAGCAAATCATAATTTTTTAATTTTTTCCCCGAAAAATGAAAAAATGATTTCAAATTTTCAAATTTGCCAAACTGACCTATTACATAAATTAAATTATCTTTTGAAGATTATTCCAGCAGAAAATGAAACATTAAAATTCGTTAGAGACTTCCTAAAATATGTACCTAATAGAGTTTTGAAAATTAAAAAACTGATCCCCTCCCCCCAAAAAGGTTAATAATTCAAGAAACGTAGTTTCTTTGTTTCATTTGATGTAGGTCGCAATAAATCAGTTTTCGTTATAATCCTTCATTCCAGTGATACCTAATTTTTTTCCATATTTTCTACCGAAAAGTTTATTTATAGCTTCTTATAGTCCAAGAGCCGAACCTGCTGAAAAGTGGCCCAAAGAACTGAAAGCTGGGACCGGTCCCAAAAGTTAGTGTATGTACCTCTATTTCGAAAATAATCGGTCTGCCGATCCGCAGCTGCTGCTTTAAAGCTCGGCGAAAGCTCAAAAGTTCACAATTTTCATGAACTTTTGGCCGGAAACACTGATGGTCGAAATTGGTGTCAAATTAAAGGATTTTTTGCACTGAATCCGAATATGTAGGTCTGCCGACCCTAAAGTGCTGCCCAAGGCTCGGCAGACTGGGTCAAAGGGGGAGAAAACTCGAAAAATGCACGATTTTTTGATGAAATTAACATAAAAATCGCCTAACTGGCATTTAATAAGTTTAATAAGTGCTTTTAAGTATTACTTAAGAACAATCACGCCTTCCCAACTTTAAAATTTTACAAAATTTTCACGGTTGGGGGGGGGGGGGTGGGGCGTAGGGGTACATCAACAAACTCATGTATGTAGGCATGCGATATATCAAAATGTATGTTTTCAAGGTCGTAGAACTCGATTATGGCAATGTTTTTCACATTAGGGGTGAATTGGTGGTACCTGTTGTACCTACCGATTTTTTTTCGTGAGACAATGCAGATCTTGCAAATTGCATTTTAGGCAAGCGAACAAGTACATACTTATTACGACTTGTGAAAACAGATATGTAAGAAATAAATTCTTGCGTTCGTTTTCAAAGTGATTACCAATTTTTTAGCAAAGTCACAATTGCGTAAGATAACATTTTCAATGAAATCTATGTGCAGCTTGTGAAATTTTAATCCATTTTGATAGGTCGCAACTCGTGTTTTCAATTTTTTTGAGATAATTTAGTTTTGGCAACAAAGGATAAAAATGATGCGGTTTCTCAGTTTTAAAAATTCACCATGTCTTATTGTGCAAACCATTTCCCACAAACTTTGGCCTAATGGATGTGGAATGAACCCATGTACCTATGTGTTGAGTTTTTTTTTCCGCCCGCAGACCATATGACGCCTATGGAGCGATTATTGAGCCAAAAAATGGTCAAACTTTACAAAAAATCGCACATCAGAGACGCGTATAAAAATTTTGGATATTTTTGGTTTTTTGATTGTTATTAGTACTTATTAGACGTAAAAAATGCAATTTGTGAGATTTTGTTTTTCCAAGTACATTTCCCAAGCTACCATTTTTGTGATCCGCAAAAATTAGTGGCACCCTCTCACCCCTAACGTGAACAACATTGCCATAATCGAGTTCTACGACCTTGAAAACATACATTTTGATATATCGCATGCCTATATACATGAGTTTGTTGATGTACCCCTACGCCCCACCCCCCTCAACCGTGAAAATTTTGTAAAATTTTAAAGTTGGGAAGGCGTGATTGTTCTTAAGTAATACTTAAAAGCACTTATTAAACTTATTAAATGCCAGTTAGGCGATTTTTATGTTAATTTCATCAAAAAATCGTGCATTTTTCGAGTTTTCTCCCCCTTTGACCCAGTCTGCCGAGCCTTGGGCAGCACTTTAGGGTCGGCAGACCTACATATTCGGATTCAGTGCAAAAAATCCTTTAATTTGACACCAATTTCGACCATCAGTGTTTCCGGCCAAAAGTTCATGAAAATTGTGAACTTTTGAGCTTTCGCCGAGCTTTAAAGCAGCAGCTGCGGATCGGCAGACCGATTATTTTCGAAATAGGGGTACATACACTAACTTTTGGGACCGGTCCCAGCTTTCAGTTCTTTGGGCCACTTTTCAGTAGGTTTGGCTCTCGCACTATTAAGGGATTTTTTGAAGAACTACCTCAAGTTTATATTCCAAAATAGACCGTATATAACATTTTTACACTTCAAGACTACAAAGGTTACGAAAACAGGCTCGAAAATTCTCAACTTTCGCCCACATCTTCTTGTCATAAATGCCAACTCCAACAAGACTTTTTGGAAAATTCCATTCAAAGTATCTCAACTACGCGTAAGCACAGCCAACACGTTCGATAAAGATTTTAAATTTTCATCGTCACGGTTACCTAACCTTATCTTAAATTGCAATCAGACCAAATGTCTAACTAAACGATACCCGGCGAAACAATGTAACGCTCACGCCGAGAAAATTCAAACATTCGGGTTCATTTTTTATTTACATATCGCTCCACCTTCCAGCAGCCGCAGCGAATAAGGCAACTTGTCGAAATATTCTACCAAGCAAACATTGAACTTCACTCTGAAAAACGCTTCCCAGCTACAAGTTTCCATCAACTGAATAAAATCTTTCGCTTTTAGAATTTATAAATTCACGAAAAAATTCAACCAAACGTAGGCGAAAAGTTTTCAATTCGATTTTCACTCCGTAGCGTAAAAATCATCAAATCTAAAAGCCCAGCGAATATTTTTCAACAGCACGAACTCGACAATACAAATATTTTCATTATTTCGCAACAGATGTTAGCCGCATCGGATAATTTCCAATGACCAGTAAGAATTTCGATGGTCTGTTTCATCTTTCGTAGGTACACGATAGATTAATTTCCGCGCGAATAAACGGTTACGTTAAACATTATGTACACAGACATACCTGCTTAATAATTAACTTCCTGAGATCGCGCGTATTCATCCGTATACTGCTAGTACGAGAATCCTAAACCCTTCCATAACACCTTTGGCTATAATATAAATGAATAAAAATCTTTTTACATTTCTTACAGACAACAACGAGGAGTTCCCTCGATCAACGCAGACGCGTTCGCTAAATCATACTTTCTATCTTCCATGTTCACATCATCGTTTCTGGTGCAATTAGTCTTTCGTCGTTATGCAATCAGAATTAAAACTATTAATTTGGACGTAAGCTTAAAAATAAATGAAATGGCCACACCGTTGATGGTGGCTGCAGAGGGGAAAAAAATAGATGTACGGACAATAGGTGTTTTTTATAACATAGGAAAATTTTTTTCAAAGTTTGGAGGTCTCACCTGGGGTGGCTCAATTGTTTCGTAAAACGAATTTCCCAAAATTTTATCCCCCTCCTATAAATTAGAGCTATGCGCAGTGTCCAGTTTTTTTCGTATGGGATTCAACATAGGATGAAATGCTAAAAACCAGAAGAATTTTTGGAGAAAAATAATGCAAAAAAATTTCTAAATATTCCTTAAAAATCTGAAAAATGACTCAATTTTGATTTTTATAGATGACATTTCGATCCGAGAATTATTCTAGGGGGCGTCTCGGAGAGCCTCAAACAGGCCCGTAGCCAGGGAAGTGCTAGAGCTGAGCTAAGCATCCCCTCGAAAAATTTTGCCAATCAAAATCGACGTAGATCTAACATCAAATTAAATCTTGATAAAATTATGAGAAAGGGTATGGCCGGATAAAGGGTGAATTTGGCCCCAGTCGCATCCTCAAGTTTCAAATTTTGATCGTTTTATGCAAAACGAAATGACTCAATGAAAAAATCAATCCCATATTCGTATTCAGCAGGTCAAAATACCCCGATAAACACCCTTTTCACGATAGTTTTGCTCAAAGTTTCAAAATTTATTTTTTTCAATAATTTTTCATGGCGAAAAAAGTGAATTTTGAAATTTTAAGCAAAACTATCGCGAAAAGGGTGTTTATCGGAGTATTTTGACCTGCTGAACACGAATAAAAGATCAATTTTTTCATTTAGTCATTTCTTTCTGCATAAGCATAAAACACTCAAAATTTGAAAAATCTGCTAAAATGACAACATTTCTGTACAGTTTTTTCCGAAATTTTCGAACCTTAGTTCAAAGAAATGGCCAAAACCAAGTACACAGCAAAATTCTACATAAAATAACGTATTTTTCAGTAATTTTTCCAGGGTGGTCGCTCTTCGCTCATGTGGCGTTTTTTACGATTAAAAACTTCAAATAGCCGAAAACACTTGAAGAAGTGCATTAAAATTGTTGAAAAAATTAACATAAATACACCTCTACAAGATGTAACTTTGTGCCAAAGAACAAAAAAATTCCTTCACTTCTGTTGAAATTAAAAATTCTTGAAAATAATACAATAAAATGGCCATAACCCATGATAAGGAGGGGGTAGGGGTCCAAAATTTTGTGGAAAATTGTTTCTAGTCAATATACACAACTTGAGGTGTTTAGAAGCTCAAACGCGCCTGAGGCCAAATTCATCCCTTATCCGGCCATACTCTTTTGTAAAATATAAAAATGCCAAAAATTTTTATAAAAACGATTAAAACTGAAAGCAAAATTTCGTGAAATTTGTCAGTTGAAAAATCAATTAAATTGAGTACACGAATCTATCAAAAATAAAAAAATTGCGGTTGTTCAACAAAATTTACTTTTGATCTTGTTCTGAAGTTTCAGCATTCATCACAGCTAGATCGAATAAAAAGAGCAGAGAATGCAGCACCCCCCCCCCCCCCACACACACACACACACAACAACAGGCAAAATTGCACTTATAACAGGGAATTTTTCAAAAATGGTGACTCTAAAAAATTAAATGTCAGAAATTTTCAAAATTATTGAGGTCATGGATTTTAAATGATTTTTTTTCATGTTTGGAAAGTCATAAATTTTGAGTTGATTTGGTGACTTCATTTTTCATGACTTTTTGGAAAACCGTGAAAAATATTCGAAATATTGTAAAGGTTGACTATGAAAATGGTTGACTTCTCATGGGAATCTAATGGAAAAAAGTGGTAGGACGATGAAATGGTAGGTATTAATTAAAATTTTTCAAAATATTGTACAAATTGCTTGAAAAGGTCAAGATCCCTCAATTTTTTTGTAACCTAGGATTACCTATACTGTTGCTAATAAATTGACATTTTTTTCCCCTTCATGGGATGTTCAGCCAACATCCCCTACCTATTAATTAAGACTGGCTACGAACCTGGCCTCAAATAGTACATTTTAAGTCATTTTTATCCAATTTGAGGGTTCTTGGAATTCCTCTAGGATAATTCTTCGGATTCAAAGTTCATTGTTGAAAATCAAAATTAAGTCATGTCATTTCAAATTTTCAAGGAATATAATAAAATTACAGACATTTTGCAATATTTCTCCCCATTTTTTTTTTTTTTTTTCATTCCTAGCATGTCATCCTGGCCCTTAGCTCTAATTGATGTAAGAAGATAATATTTTGGGAATCTCATTTTTGAAGAAAAATTGACCACTCCAGGGGGTGAGATCTGCAAAATTCGAAAATTCTATTTACCTAAGGCACGCTTCAACATAACAGAAAGCTCTGTCGTACCTTTATCTTTTCCGGTGAATTTTTCGCCTCTAAAAAAAACCACGAAATATTTTTCTTTTCGGCTCAAAATATCTGGTTTGATTACACTTCAGCTCTATATTTATTAATCTTCCAACACATACGTTTTATTTACACCTAACAAACTAAGCAAATAAGGAACCAATTGCTGGAGACTACTGGCAATATCAATATAAACCGTCTAATACACATACTTGTCTTATACATAGTAAATATTTACTTAGAATAACCCCAATGCACCTACGTTCACTGGGAATTTTACGAATACCGAACACGAAATTTTTTCCAACAAAACCATTCAGCTCAGCTTCACCTCTTCCCCAAGGTAATTGTTTCGTTAGCATTCTTCGAAAGTAGCACTCTCGAATACAAGAGAATATTTTCGATGAAATTTTACCTCTCCAATTTCAACACATCGACTAGAGAATTTCCAGCGTATACTAAACTAACTCGTTTTAAACGAAAAAGATACGTTTCAATGGCACGTTCCGGTTTTGCACAGCGCAACTTTTCGTATAATAAAACTAGCAGTTGACGAATCGTTGATGAAATTACCTTTGACATTTTCTTCTTAAATGATGATCGATTAGGTGTTTTTATTCCCTAATGTACGACGAAGCAAGAACATAGGCTGGATCGTTCGGCTGCATCCGGATATACCGACGTATTTCTAGCATGTATGAGACTTAACTTGAGCTGTGAGGTAATTAAGATATCGAAATATCGATAAATGAATTCAACTTTGGCACAGTGTGATTCCCTAATCGGTCGTTGGGAAAATTATCAACGTGTGGTTATTTTCAATTATGAAAATCGGAGAAATATTAATTTTTTAGGCATAATTCATTAAGATTTTTCAATTTATTTTTAGCTAAAAATGTAGCATCAAATCTTCCAAGAATTTTAACAATTCTGATAAAGAAGGTAAACGAAATACATTTAAATTTCGAGCCAAAACAAAAACAGATCGAAAGTTCATTCAAAAAAAAAGTCAAAAATTTTCGGTGTTATAGTTTATTTTCGAATTATAACAAATTATAAAAATTCGAGAAAGTACGATTAGTTTAGGCAGAGGTCGATTTAATAAAAAAAAATCAAAAAGGTTGGCAAGTCTTATGTAAAATTTTCCGAGGAAATCACATTTTTATCCATTTCTTACGTATAATCATTAAATTGAAAAAAAAACTCAAAAATTAACACTTAAATTTGAGTAAGTATTTTTTGAAATTTTGGGTGGAAAGCCTTATTTAAAAAAATCCAAATCATTTATTATGAGAAGTTCTCTTTAAAATACATGTTTTTGTGGTTGCATGTCAATTTGAAGTTTTTTTTCATCAATTCTACGCCCCTACGAAAGAAAAATATTTGAAAAATTAAATTAAATAGATCCATTCCTTCTCTAAACATCCATGGTGGAATGAAAAATTCTTCTTTGATACCCGTCAAAACATAGTTTTTTCTGAAAACGACATTTTTTCGTCATTGCGATCTAAGGGTGAGCTGGGGAAAAATTTTTCGGCCCAAAATTTTTTTTAGAGATACCTTACAGTCTGATGAAAATTTCGAAAATCTGAGAACAGAGGAATTCGATCTATCTTAACCGAAGATCCTTTTACCCCAAGGTCCTTCAAAAATTCAAAACATGAAAATATGATCTAATGAAGCTTAAAAAGTTAAAATTTAGTATATACTCTTTCTCTAATCTTCCGAATCGATTGAAAGCGGTTTTGAGAAGTGCTGGAGTCTCAAGAAAATTTTTCAATTTTTCAGCTTTAAAAAAAAAAAATTATCCACATGAGCTTTGACACCAACAAAAAAGCGAATTACTCAAACTGATGATTTAATTGATCGATTAAAGCATTATTATTCATTTTCCAAAATTTGCCACAGCCGGGTCAAATCCAATTATTTTTCCAGCAAAAATTTTGGATGAAAATTGAAAAATACGCCAGTAGCTTATGCATTGAAGTGCCAAGTCCAACATTGGGCAGTCTTGAGCTAATATGAAGTCCCCAGAAAATTTTTGAACTTTCCTAAAAAAAAATTATGAATGAATTAAATGCCAACTTTTCTCTCGCAAAGGTGCCTTTTTTCAAAGTTGGGAAATGTTAAAACATAAAGGCTCAAGATCGATTCGAACCCGTTTTCAAATAATTTGGAAGGTCAAAAATAACGAATATACCAAACTTCAGTTTCTTACCTTCATTGATCAGGGTGTCCACTATATTTCA
The DNA here is from genome assembly GCA_033439095.1 of Pseudococcus viburni. Taxonomy (NCBI): domain Eukaryota; kingdom Metazoa; phylum Arthropoda; class Insecta; order Hemiptera; family Pseudococcidae; genus Pseudococcus; species Pseudococcus viburni. The sequence continues at coordinate 375,073 of JAVBJF010000203.1, forward strand.
GAAATGATTTTCCCTGACATTTCCCAGGTTTTCCAGACTAATTTTTCAAATTTTTCCAGACCTTCTGAATAAGATATTGGTAGACCAAGGGGCGAGGGGGAGGGGGGGATTTTTCACGTGACGCACTTATATTCCGAAATTTTGCATAAGAATGATATAAAATGCATGGAGGTCTAACGATTTTTTTTTTCAAAATCAGTAGATTTTTTTACGAGATCTTTAGATGCTCCTCTTTGGGCCAAAAATAAGATTCAAATTCAATTCTGAAAATTTTTGTGCTCACCTAACACCACCTCTCCATAAAAATTTGAAAATTTGAATTTATTACCTACAGAAAAAATTCCAAATAAAAAGGAAAAACTAAGTTTCCAACGCAAAATTAAGTTTTGAAAAATGAAATTAATTGTACCAGGGTGTCTACCAAATCAAGCGAATGAAAATTCGAAATTTTCCGGGCTGAAAATTCAAAAATTTCTTTATATTTTATTCCCCTCCTCCCAAATGAAAAACACATGCCTCAAATTTATAAATTCACGCAATCCATTGCAATTTTTTAGTTTGTACCAATAAATAAAAAAATCAATGAGGAGGTAAAATATAAATCATTTTATGGAAATACATAAACGTGTTGAGCCTGAGCGGGGCGAGAGCGAAATTTTTTGAAAAATTTATAAGAAAATAAGAAAAGAAACACTTTTCTAAATGATTTATCCTCTTTTTTTTGGATTTTCGAAAAATTCCAGAGAAAATTCCAAAATTCCTCGACTTTTCCCTGTTTTTAAGGTTTTCCAGAGAATGGACACCCTGATAGATAAAATTTGTATACTTTGCAAGGCATAGTAATTTTGAATTTTCAAAATTCCCAAAAATTGGAGAAATAAAATTTAGACCCTGAAATGTGGGACAGAAAATTATTTCTGGATGAACAGGAAATTCTTTCTAGAAGTACTTAAATCTTTTTCAGCTCAAAATTTTCGAATATTCAATTTTTTTGCCCGCCTTAATAATCTGAAATTATTAGTCAGGGTAAACCCTCATTTAATTTTTCAAAATAAAAAAAATGAAATTCTACAGAACCTACCCCTCCCCTGCTTAATTTCACATCCCAGAAATTACCACTGAAACACACAAACAGCCTATTTGCATACATTAAGCTCGTGCACTTGGAAATTACATCTCGAAATAGTGTCATACAAGCCATTTTAACCGCATCTTAGATTAACATAATTTTATCACAATCGTGCTGCAGTTTATTCAGTTTCCATGTAAATTACATATAATTCTTCGTAAATAAGTTGAAGAGAAATCGTCGTATTATTAACACATTTTGCTCGAAAACTTCATAGGTACCTTAACATTCAATTTACCGTACGTACCGCGATGTAATTTTCCAAGATTACAGAAGTGGGGAGAAATTCATTTTACGAAACATTAACCACCGAAATGAAGTACATATTAATTAATTCAAGGCTCGATAGTAAAATACAACTTGTCGAGGCGAACTAAGATTCTAAATAAAGGTGTACCAAGAGGGAATAATTTCGTATGATTTGAAAACTCATATTTACGACGATAATACCGCTGTCCAGCATCAAAAATTCGAACAAACACGACACGAGATTAAATTATCAAAATTTACAGACCTTCTGTTACCCAAGTACATTGACCTCGGATAAAATAGGAAAACATCGTCTAACAAAAGGTCGTAACATATGAACTCGTAAAATTGCATTTTTGAGTAACCCCACACTCCACAGCCAGACATTCGAATACCTGCTCAATATTATTCATACATCGCATACCTTTACCTTTTAGCCACCACTTCAAACATTCATTTCATTCGTCTGCCTTTTGTTTGAGAGTATAAAACCATCGCATCGTACTTTAATTATTTCCATCGAACAATTGTTCGCGAATTCTCATTTTCGCCAAACATCTTCCTATCGCTGGCTTAAAAAACCCTACACAGTTCGATGCTCTCGAGTGCTTAACATAAGGAAACACTTGGAATATTAAAAACAGCATATTCGGCGCAGATTTGACGAACACGCATGTCATTTAAAAGTCAACCGTGTTCGGAGTATAGACATCGTATTTCGTTTAGAGAACAAGAGGAATGGGGGTGGGTGCGATATATATTGACATAGTGTAACGAAATCCCCGTTACCGCGTGATAAATTCTATTACGTGGAATAAAAATAATACGTTCAGAGCGAATCATTTTGAGAAAAGTTACCACTGAGAATACATAACACCGGGATTAAGCTGACGATACGCCAACACCTTTTGCGAAATCCGTAGGAAGATGGGTTATGTGAAAATATAAATTTGCGCCGAATCAGGCGCTCTTAAATTTAAATTAACCCTTAGTTTGCGTTCGCGTTGTGAAATATACGGTTTGAAATTTTTTACACCACAAGGATGAGTATTTTGAAAATGATTGGAAATATATTTCCAAGGTATTACAAAATGTATGTATCTAAAAATATCTCGTACAAGGAAAAGAGAAAATACCTAAAATAAAATTTTGATACTTACTTCGTTTGATAAATTGAAAAAGGAATCGTCAAAAATGCATCAATATTACCAATCAAGGGCTGGAGTGGTTCGTTTTGTACTTTTTTTTGGAATGTGAATGGGTGAGGGAAGAAAGAAGATGGTCAGAAAATTGTATCGATTTCGACTTCAAAAAAACTTGATAAAAATTTCACTCTTCATACATCAACTTTTACTCCGGCCTAACAGCCCTTGAAATGAATAACTACTTATATATCCAGAATTGGTTTGCCAAAAATGATATTAATATAATTGCCTACAATCCAAAATACGAAAAAGTGCTCTAAAAATCGAAAATTGCATGGTTTTTTTCGGGGAGAAAAAAAAATCAATAACTTTATCCCATTTTTCAGAGTTATTCCAATTTTTTTCATTTTACCTAAATAAAATTTCCTATAAAAAATTCAATAAAAGTATCTTCAAAATATTTTCCTTGAAATGGTTTAGTAGTGATACTTTTACCTCCTTCCCCCAATTTGTCACCTAATGTACTTCTAAAATCAAGGAAATGGAAAATCAACGTCGATGATTTTCTGATAAAAGCATTCGTGATCTTTTTAAGAAAAAAAATTTCAAACATGATTTTTATTTCGTTTTTTAAGAGAACATTCGAAAAAATTAATAAAAAGTGATATTTTTTAAGTAGGTACCCCTGAGAAATTAGGTAAATGTGTAAAATGGATATCAATTGACAATTTTAGATAGAGACTTCAAAAATTTTTCAATTTTTCAAAATGTCAGATTTTAAGAACTTCTGGGCAGAGGTAGGGGTGAATTTTTAGCTGGTCTTTTAAATATCTGAACACAATTCCCAAACAAAATATTCCCTCATCCCAATTTAATTTTCAACAAAAAGATCAAGTCCCATTCTATATTTGATGAAAAAAATTATGAATGAATTTTTTTTTAATTTTAAACAGCATTTTCGAAACATTACTTTCTCATTTCGAAACAGTGAAAAATCACTGATAGTCAGAATTGCAGCACAGGGAAAATCAGCAAAATTCTTTGATTTTCAGAGGATTTTCGCTGAATTTTCAAAGAATTTCACTGGTTTTTAAGCGAATTTCAGAGATTTTACTACTGCAATTCTGACTTTTTCCAGTGATTTTTGATAATTTTCACTGATTTATAAATGGGATAATAATAATTACCTAAGCATCAAAAAATTGAAAAAACGAATACAATAAGAAAATTGAATTAAAAAGAATCAAATAAACTGAATTCATAAGAAAGTGAAAAAATTGGAAAAAGTATCAACACTAATTCCCAAGATCCCAACAAATAAAAAAATTAAAGAAATGAATTACCAAAAAAACATTTCAAAAGGAAGAATATTATTATTCATCGACAACAAATTATAAAAAATAGAAGAAATTGAATCCTGCAATAAAGACCTTCAAAACTTGGAAATTCATCACTACACACTCGCAGTAAAGTTTCCCAAAATGTGACCAGAAAATACAAATTCTCTTCCATTCCCTTCCCTTCTTTTTCAAAATCGTGATCAGGGGCATCATGGTACTCCTTTCTCATTACATTTTATCAAAAAGTACGTGTTCGAAAAAAAAACTCTCTACAAAGAAAATTTTTTGATAAAACAATGATTCAATAGACAAAAACGTGTGTTTAAATATCAATTTTCTTGTGCATTATGGTCAACAAAAAATGATAGATACAAAAATCAGTTGAAACAATTTGGCCCTAGCGGAGCAAGGAATTTTTTTTTGAAAAATTTATAATAAAATGAGTCCAAAAATTTCGGATAATTTATTCTAGTTCTGGATTTTTACAAAATTCCAGCGGAAATTCCGGAAATTTCAAAATTCCCTGACTTTTTCCAAACTTTTCCAAACGGTCAAAATTCCCTGACTTTTCCCGGTTTTCCAGAAAATGGACACCCTGGCCAACTAAAGTACACTGTCAAATTTTAAAAAACCTACAATTCGAAAAAAAATAACTTAAAATTTTCAAAAATCCGAAAAATGACTTAGGCACTCATTTTTTTTTAAAAATAGAGTAAAATTTTTGATATTTGTAAAAAATCGAATCCAAAATTAAAAATATACCCATTCAAAAGTTACCAACATTGGAAAATTTTTGAAATATTCGTTTAAAATTGAAATAATGAAACAAAGATTACCCTAATAATTGGAAAACATTACCAAATGTTCAATTTTTCCAAAATTTTGGGGGATGATTTTTTTAATTTTTTAATCAGGTACCTACTTATTTTTTCAATTCCTGAAGCATTTTTAAATTTTGTTGTGTAATAATTGAAAAATTTGTCTAAAATTACTAGAAAAATACGATTTATTGAATAAAAAAAATTTTTAAATGCTATGGGCTTTTCTCCAACGCTGGAAAATTTCAAAATTTTCTTGAGACTCCGAAACGTCTTGAAACCGCTTCCAATCGATTCAGAAGGTCAAAAACAGGGTATCAACCAATTTTTAGCTTTTTACCTCAATTCGTACGCGCGTTGTCGGCGCATTTTCAATTTTTTTCCAGGAAAATTTTCTGCCAAAAAATATAAATTTTGGAAAATTTTGCTTTAATTGATCAAGTAAGTAACCAATATAAGTTTTTTTCAGTGCTGGGAAATTTCAAAATTTTTTGGAGGCTCCGAGACGTCTCAAAATCGCTTCCAATCAATTCGAGAGGTCGAAAATAGGGCATATGATATACCGAATTTCAACTTTTTTCGTCGATTAAATCAAATTTTGCAAGGCAATGTGGTAATTCAAAACTTTGCCAAAATTCTAGAAATGAACTACAGCTCCTGAAATTTTGGATATCAGGTTCGTTTATGATGTACTTTCAATTTATTTTTATTTCGGCTCAAAATTCAACTTCGAGTTGGTATACTTACTTCCCTTGTAAGAAGAGCTAAATTTGAATTCATCGCTATTATTTTAAAAAAATATATCAAAATTTGAACTGAATTACTTACTGAGCACTCTCGAGAACAAATTTTGATCTAATCCTACAATCATAACACTTTCCTGTAAGTACATTCCATCATTTCTACCTCCTCCCTTCCCTTCTCAACTAATAATCATTCAACTTCGAAAAATAGCATAATGAGTAAAACCTGAAAAATACCAGCTCCAATTCATTTAAAAATTACCACTCAACTCGTTCAGATTTTCCGGAAAAATATCAAAGAAAATAAACCAACTACTTTTAAACATCCAACCAAACCATCCATTTCTACAATGACAACTCGAAATGACCCATTACCCATTATAATAATCAGCCATATTTCATTTCAAAAGACACGCAATTTTCGTTCACAAAAGAGCAACGACCACAAACCTCATCTTATTGTATATTTTTCACACCACCGACAAAATACTATAAATGTCAATAACATAATCAATTAATTATCGTACCTGATTCATGATTGAGTTAACTGACCGCACGGTTTCGCTCCAGATTCTAATTAACACGCTTCGTCGAGTACGCGAAATTAGGTTATAATTATGCTTACATTAACATTTTAACGTTCGTACAGATGAATCAGGATCGTTAAATACCTCTTTTGAAAAAATTTTCAAGTGTAGCATCAGCATCGAGTTTTATACGATTACGAATTTACGACGTAAAAAAAAATATTATTAACCTATTGAAAAAACAAGTGGTTGGAAAAAGTGATTTGTATGTACTTTGAAGAGTTTTCAACGTACAACTTCCAACATCTGTAGGTTATAAAGTTTACAGCGTTGAACATTTTAAAGAGGGCGAAATTGGATTGAAATTTTATATAAGATGATTAAGAATTACCCAACATTTGTATAGCACGTTACACGACAGAAAACCTTTTATAAAAAAACACCGAGTTGAACTTTTTCGCTTCGAAAATCAACTTTAATTTCAGACCAGGTTAAAAATATCCCGCCAAAGGTAACTTTCAACTTTTATCCCCAACATATACAATAAATTATTACGCGCTAACGGGGCACTATTTTTAAATTTAAAAATTCAACACTAAATAAATTCGAGCTAGCGCAGCGACAAAAAATTTTAATTAAAAAACCGCGCTGAAAAAATCAACATCGTGGCAAACTATGTCCAATTTTTATACGTACAGTTTTATAAGAATACGAAAAAGTTTAATATTCGCCTTCGTCGGCGTCTTAGTCGCCCCCGTACTTCGCATGCTAAAAGTTTATTACAATTCATTTTAAACTTCGGTTACTTTGAAGAATTTTTCCCATTCTTGATAAGATACCTACTACAAGTGGCAAATGTAAACCGCGAAAAAGACTAAATTCAATTTATTTTCCTGGCCTCGTCTCATCCCATTTCCTCTCTCGAAACCCAAGTTACCTATCCAACCACGTTACCTACGTAGCTGGGAAAATTTCTACTTTTTTTCGGATGGAAACATGTGAACAAACATCAAAAGGTATACACAAGCCAGTGAAAAACTATCTATAGATTTGCAGCCATTATCGTGATTTTTTTCAAAGCTTCTCTTTCACGTATCAAATCGTAAATCATTAAACGCGAGAAATTTACTGATTGAGTTTACGTCATTACGACATAACCTGGCTTTTTTCCATTTCAACTTTTCAATTTTCCGCTCCTAAGTATGTCAAGTTATCAAGATCCGAGATGGGAAAAAAAGCACCCTTTGAGAATATTTTCATACCAGCCACGTACGTATGAGGAATAAAAACCTCGTATAGGAAATACGTTCCAACCCGAGCTAAAAAATCGATCTAGTCATTATAATTAAAAACCGAAAAAAAACGACCAGAATAACCGCGCAAAACCAATTCAACCTTTTACCTTTAACTTTAAATGCAAAATCGGACAAATGAAATTCCCAGTCCCAGTCCGCAGCCCATTCCATATCTTTTGTTCGAAAAGCTCTCCGATGGAAAAACTCCGCCTTATTCCACTCGAAAGGCTATATCTCGACGAAAAAATAAATTAGCACAACATACTCGATACGTATACTCGGCAGAATAAGTATTTCAAATCCGCAAAACACTACACTTGACGTTTTACAGTCAATGGATGAATAATATGAACAAAAAAGTCATAAAAATTGTGCCTTGTCAAAAACACAACTACCCCACACAATATTCTCCGGTTTAAAAAAAGCAGCCTGGCGTTCGGCCATTTTTATATAACAAGAAAAACGCGTAAAAATGGCGAATTTTACCTGCAACAGCCTTTTTTTTTCTTGGTAGTTTTTTTTTTAATACCCGACTCTTAATTCGGCGTGGGCGGCCCGAAGTTTTTTCCACGGTTTAAATTATTTCGAAAAACAAACACAAAAACGCGGACCGCGACGTCGTTTAAAAATAATTCATTTTTTTCGGCCGGCTTTTTACGATGGCAAGCGGTGGACTGTAAGAAAGTTGATTCGAATTAAGTAATTGAAATTAATAACTCGACGAGCAGTTTCGAGTCGTATTTTCGATAGATAATTTTTCAAGATGGACGAATTTCGATGATGAAAATTTCGCATGAATTAAATTTCCTCCCGAGAATGCTTTTAATTTAATTGAATCGAATCGGGTAATTTAAATAATTAAACTTTGTTCGATTTCGTACCCAAATACACGAGTTGAGTGTGTTTTTCATTGAAGTAAATTGTTGCGGTGGAAGGACGTAGGGGGAGGAAGAAGTTTCGTTGACTGAATGTTATTCCCTTGCTGAAGATTTTGGCGGAGTTTATACATTAATGTGGGTGAAGGGAAGGAGAGCATTTTCTTTTATATTTCAATTAAAAGAAGCAGAGTAATTAAATACATAAGCCATCTAATTTATTTTGAAAATTTTTCAGTGTTTTTTCTTCGTCGGGTTTTCTCGAGCGGTTTCGTTTAGTTCCATCTTCCACATTGACGTTTTCGTTATCGTTACTTTTCGTGTATTTTCGTAATTTGTAAAAAAATCACAATGGAAATCATTGATGATGAAAGTGAATCAATGTGAATAAGTTACCAAATTCGAACGAAAACAAATAACTAAAAAAAAATCGTCGAATGGGGACAAAAATTGTCGACTGCAAACGAAAATAAACGAAAACGAACGAAAATTAATGAATTCTAACAAAAACAAACCAGCGTTGCAAAAACGAAAAAAGGACAGTATTTTCTGGGAAAACAAAAAAAAAAACAAAGCCCAAAAATCGGGATTTAATTTTTGGTAGGTAAATTGAAAAAAAAGTATGTAAATACAATAATAAACATAAAAAATGTAAATTATTCAATTTCAATGCTTAAGCTAGACATTTTTATTTAAAAAAACTATGTTTTTCTCAGTTTTTTTAAAATGGTAAACTTTCAAAAAAAATTACTAAAATTTTTAAATTTATTCTTGGATTTAAAGAGAAGTTTGTCGTTTTTGATGAAAATTGTCATAAATTTTTTTAAGACGAAAAAGGAAAACGAAAAAAATATGAAACATAACGAAAATGATTTTGGTTGTGTTTTTTTTTTTCATAATAAGGTGAATTTTTCCTTAAAAAGAGACAAATTTTGAATGATTTTTTGAAAATTTTTACAATTTTTTTCTGTTTTGAAGAACAAATTTGTTTTTTTTGAAAAGAATCGACGAATTTAGAAAAAACAAAAAAACGTATTTTTTTTCGGTTTTAAAAACGAAAACTAAGAAAACACGTACCCCCCCCCCCTGCAACAAAAATTAAAAACGTTTCATTTTCCCAAAAATGAAACAAACGAATGCATATGCAAGTCAAACATTGAGAATGAACGTCACGAAATTGAACTTTTAAAAATGACAAATTACTGTAACTTGAGTTGAAAAAGGTAAATGAAAATTGGCGAATTCAAACTAAAACAATAATAAATAAATGGAATACAAGCTTCAGAAAATTACCAAATGAAAAGTGAGTCTAAATGTTCCTACCGGAAGGACGATTTTGTTTCGTATTGTGCTTTATTTTTCTGTCATTTTAAATGATTTTTTTTCAAATCCAATAAGTAGGTAGGTACCTATTTATTTTCTTAAAATTTGAATTTTTAAATTTTCTAAAACGAATTTCATTTTTCCAAATTTTTTCTATCCCCAAAATTTTTTCAAGTTCTCAAATTTCTACATTTTTTTCACAATTTTGCAAGTTAAAAATTCTCCGTTTTTTATGTAAGTAAGTTCGATTCTCTCAAACTTTTTTTGAAGTTCAAGTTTTAAATTGTTTTCCCCAATTTCTTTTAGCTCCATTCCCCCCCTCAAGATCCTTTCATCTCAAATTGAATCGAGAGTGATCGTCAGGATGAAAATAATTTTATAGGGCTAAACAAATTGGAAACATCATGTTTAATCTTGAAAATATTCAAACTCTTGAAAATTCAGAGGGAATTTGAACTTAGAAATGTTTTTGAAGTAATGGAAATCTGAGAATATGGAGAAAATTTTGCAGTTAGAAATTTTTTTAAATCACAACACTCAAAAAAAACAAAAAGTTTCGAAGAAATTTGAAATTAAGAAAGATTTAAAAAAAATTAGAATCGGACTGGACTTGAAAAAATTAAGTGCATTACACGAAACAGAATCCGCCCTTCTCTTGACAATAAAAAAACTCAATCCAAATACCTATCATTAAATGAAAACGAAGATAACCGAACTCGAACGAAAACAGTCGAATCCAACCGGAATTTACGAAAGTAAACGAAACTTGGCGAATTCATACGAAAATAATTTAATAATAACGAAACGAAACCCGAATGAAATCGAACGTAAACGAATACTAACGAATATCAACGACCGTATACGAAAACAACCGAAAATCATCGCATTTAAACGAAAACAAACGATTCCAAAATACGAAAACAGATCAAAGCACTTTTTTCAACTTTTTGCTAAAACGACAGATTTTTCCATCAAAATACTCATTTCAACACAACTCAAAAATCATAATATAATAACTTTCATCTCCGCAAACGTCAATTCCCTATAAATCTCACCCCTCCCCGCACACCATCTCTTTGAAAATCTTTAAAAACAATTTCGTACCTTCTTCCAGCCAAAGCGAAGCCCCCATAAATATCGCTATTTTTAGATTGGAAAACACCGCCAAAAATGAATAAATACCGTAGCAGCGAGAAAATTAATTCAAATTCTGGCAAAATATTCGTATAAAAAAATTGGATCTCGTTTGGAGCTCTTTTATACACACTAAACGTCGGTTGCTTCCTTTTAACCAAAATCTAATTTCATCTGCCATTGACAAAATGTTTGGTAAAAAGCTTACGGTCGGGGCCTGCTGAACCGACGATGGAAAATTAAAATTACGTAATTTGCAAAATTTGGTTTTTTTCAAACAACCAGCAGCAGTATGGTAAAACAAAACATTAAAATTCATAATCGACTTTACGCAATAAGGGAGAAAACGCCGAACGTTTACTTTAAAAATTATATATAAGGAAGCCTTTGAACGAAGCACGGCGTTTAACCACAGTTTCTAACGGTCTCCATTAAAAGCGGCTCAGCTGCGTTAAATTTCTTTCTTTCACTTCCTTATCGTTGTTGTAAAATTATCGCATAATTAGGGTATAAAAAAAGGGGGGCTCTGGTACCATTGTATACCCAGTTTGATCGGGTCTTCTATTTAAACGTCGAATAAACAAACATCATGAAGCACGATTATCGATACTCGATACCTAATAATTTCTATATCAATTGAACTGCGATGGCGGTGTGAAAAAGGAAATGTCGAAGGCGAAGGCAGATGACACGTTATTGGGTTGGGTGCGAGTGTTGAATAATTTTTAATACTTGTACTTTCGGCGAACGTAACCCGATAACTGAATAATCATGCGAGGGACAGAATTAAACCCTAAAGGTCATCTAGTGAAAGCGAAGATGCTTACAGAGCTAACAGATCAAGTTAACTTGCGCCATGCCATTCTTTTATCGCACAACTTCAACAATTGTTTTAAATAATCTTTCGTAAAAATTAACTTTCTATCGTGGTCAAACAAGTGCGTGTGCTAAGTAAGTTTATGCTTATGCATGTATACGTGATGTATGAATTTCTGCAGCGTCCAAGCCGCGCCGGCTATTCCTATTCATTTATGTACATGGTTTTTATCTAGTCGAGACATTGATGATACAGATTACGAGGATTTGAATTCGCCAGCCAACGTTTGCAAAAATTTCCGCAGGTAATTAGTCCGATGGGAGTGAATGGATGCAGCCCAAGTTGAAAAGATCATTGTTTGGAGAAAGGTGAGACTTGGTTCGTATTGTGTAAGGCCATTCTGTATTGATTGGACCGAAAATTGCAAGATGGATGATCGATTGAATTGATCTGGCGATTCGAATTTTTTGTTATACTTTTGTAGAAGAATTGGCAAACAGCTACGAAATTGAAAGTTACCAATGTCAATGACCTAGAATTATCAAATTGAAAACTCATCACTAAAAAATGACTATGATGTCCACGAGTTGAAATTCTAAAAAATCCTTCGTTCGTAGAATAACGAAACAAGAAACTGGAGGACGGTTGGAACAGGGAATGAGATTTAGACAGAATACGAGAAAAAATTTCAAACTTGCTCCAGCAGCACAAAACACACAGACAGAAAATCCTACCTTTTTTCACCATTCCTTTCCCAAGGATTCTAATAAAATTTCATAATGAAAAAGCAAAATTTTATCAGGATATTTCTCAAATATTTCATAATTTTTATTTTTTAGGGGGGAGGGGGGGGGGGGGGGTGAATAACAAAATTTTCATTTTTACACATCATTTTTTCAAATTCCAAAATTCTGAAAAAAAGGAGAATAAATTAAAGCTTTTACAGTTTATTTAAAAAATTTTAAAAAAAAGGCATCAAATTTTTTGCTTAAAAAAACTTCAAAAGCTAAAATTTCATCATTTTTTCACCATCGTACCCTCTCATTCTGAATCAGTGAAAAGTTACTGATAAATAGTCAGAATTGCAGCACAGGAAAATATCAGCTAAATTCACTGATTTTCAGCGAATTTTCGCTGACTTTTCAAAGATCTTCACTAATTTCTCAAAGATTTTCACTGATTTTTCTTCCAATATCATAAATTTTACTGACTTTTCAGTGAATTTTCACTGATTTTCCAGTGATTTTTCTCACTATGATTTGTTGTCATTGAAAATTTTTTCAGTGATTTTCTCCTGTGCTGCAATTCTGACTGTTGTTCAGTGATTTTCGATAATTTTCACTGATTTATAAATGAGAGAGTAGTTATCAGAGAGAGCAATTTATCGTTACTTGTATTTTCTTTGAATTTTTTCCATCACTTTTAGGTCAAAATTACGAAAAAATCACTACTTTCATCTCCCGTTACACGCTCTTGAGCATTTTTTTCAGAATTTTTGAGTGATATCCCTCCCCCCCCCCCGAAAATACCATTTTCCAACTTTTCTCACTATTTTTTGATAGCTGAAAAAATATCAACACTGATTTTCAATATTTCCTCAAAAATCTCTTTAAAAGCCCTAAGTATTGGATGGAGAACGTCTGAATTTTCCACTCAATGCAGTTTTCGATATATCCACACTTGCTCTTTCATTTTGAATCAGTGAAAAACCACTGATGAACAGTCAGAATTACAGCACAGGAAAAATCAGAGAAATTCAGTGTTTTCAGCGATTTTTCACTGATTTTCAGCGATTTTCACTGATTATTCAAAGAATTTCTCAGATTTTCCAGTGAATTTCATAAATATCACTCAGTTTTTAGTGAATTTTCACTGATTTTTCGTGATTTTCTTTCACTTTATTACTGTGCTGCAATTCTGACTGTATTTTTTTTAGTGATTTTTAATAAATTTCACTGATTTAGAAATGAGAGAGTGAAGTTTGCGATATCCACACTTCCTTCAAAACTTTTTTACCCATCATATTTCCCCTCTTAAAACACTTAAAATCCTGCGATTTGCGGCATTGACCTTCAATTTTCGAGGTCTATCCACGCAGAAATAATTTTAAAGATCGAAGACCCTAATGCAAAATCGTGGACAATTTGACGTGGAATGACCCAAATGTACACATTTCATTCATGGAAAAAAATGCGCAGCGTTAACGAGGACGATTTTTTTTGAAAGATGACAATTTTTAGAACAAAGAAAAGGACATTTTACCAAATTTCTATTAATTTTCTTCAAAAATTTCAAAAAAAATCCTCAATAAATTTTTTGAATTTTTCATAAGAATAAAAAATTTCCAACTCTTGAAATATCCCATAAAGTTGGCACCTCTGCTTGAAAATTTTCCAGTCTGAAAATAATTTTTCAACTTTCAAAACAACGAGATGAAAATTTAAGCCTCCCCCCCCCCACTTTCTCCTATAGATCACTATTATTATGCATATTTTCATCGAACAGAGCTACCTCTTAAATTTAATTTTTTGCAGATTTGTCCTCAATACTTCAATAAGCCAAGAGACGGATACAAAACATTAAGAAATCACATGTAATATAAAAAACAAAAACATTTTTCACAAAAAAAATCGCCATAAAAATTTTTCAGTCATCATTTTTCAAAGTACCATTTCTTTTAAAAATTGGTTTTTAAAAAATTCAGTTTCGACATAAATTCGTAGCCCTGCCAATCGGGACCAATTTTTTTTATAAATATTATTTTATTAATTAATCTGGTAGAGACGGTAGCCCTCCTCTCCTCTCCTCCCCCCTCTCTTCCTGAAATTCTAACTCGAAAATTTGAGAAAGTTGTAACTTTTATAAATTAAGAAAATTTTATACTTTGGAGTCTGAAAAATTGTAAAGAAAATTGCATTCGAGTTGGAAAAAAAAATCAGGAAAAATTCCAGATACGTCAAAAATTTCTCGTTTCTATTTTCAACCACCTCCCCCCCCTCCTTCACCCACCATTAACAGCAACTTTAGTACTTTTTCCTATCAATTCCGAAGTTGGGGAAAATAAACTAACAGATTAATCAATCAATTGAGAATCTGTTTTAATTTAATTTTTAGACAGATTATTATACCTTCTCAATTTTAAAGATAGACAACTTATGTCGTCAATGGAAATACCTATTATTATGTTCACTAAACACCTTGAGAATATTATTCTATTCACGATCGTATAATAATCGAAAAAAAATTTCCACTCACCATTCATCTCTCGGATCCGGTAACGTCCTATGAACAGATATCAAATCGCTGACGTACTGATTGAATGCATTCTTCTGCCACCCTTCGCTGACTAATTTTTTCACATCTGATGAAATATTGGCCGGCAGCACGACTGGTTTGCCCATTTCACCATACAATTTGATACCTTTGCGCACTGACAGATCTTCGTATTGTACCGATATTGCGTTATCTTCACCCGACAAAGCCATTTCCAAAGGATCTTCTTCCTTGGAATCCATGCTGCCACCGCTTTTCAATTCTTTGACATCTTTTTCATCAAATGGGAACGTAAAAACTTGCTCGCTGAGATCACCTTCGCTATCATAGACGGCCGGATGAATTTGCTGCCTCATATCGGCATTTTCTTTATTTTCCATAAAAATAAGCACAGCCACCGTCAACCATACCGTACCAATGAGAAGAGCCCCTTTGAACAGCAGGGCTCTTCTGCGCGATATGTACGTGTACATTTTATGAAATAAGCTCATCAATACGTCGATAGTACACGTTCGATTAAAATCATTAATTAATATTTATACGTGGTTGGCGTCAAATTCTAAACACTGTCGAATCGCGACATCGCAATAATATACTCGCGCCGCGAAAACCTTTTTATTCTTCAGCACTTTTTCCTGCTGTGGTCGAGAAACGCCTCCGATGGGATGAAGGCTTTTGACGATGATACAGAAGCAGTATTTTATTAAGCACTACAATAACCACGATATATGATATCGTTTCATCTCCATAACGCCTTTAGGTATAAATTTATTACGCGCCCAATCGCCAACGGACCAAAGGTCGCGTTGATTGTATATTTTTATTGGTACGGATAATTGTAATCACGATATCGACTCGAATTTTCCATCGTGTCGTATCATTTCGACGATAACGTTGGATCCATTATCTTGCTGTTCTGAAACAAAACGAAACGAGGACGATTAATATCATTTCCACGAATGGATCGGATTTTTAAAAATAATTATAGGTACGAATAAAATTTTATTTATTGAAAAAAATCAATTTTTGGTGATGAAAAAAACGCAATAATGGCGATATCGTGCCAAATGAGACATTATAGAAAAAATTGACAGTGGGGTGTTGAAAACGTGAAAGTAATAGAATTTTTTATGTTGGGGAATCATTTTTCGATTTCAGTTTTTAAAAATTGAAGCTTAAACAAAATAAAATTTATAATTAAAATATTTTCAAAAATTGAAACCCGAAGCGAAATACTAAAATCGAAACACAAATATCGTAATAATTAGAATATCGAAATAAAGAAAACAATCCATTTATTTCAAAGCTCCTGATTAAAAACCAAGATCTATACCTATATGAAAAAAAGAAATCATTTTTGGAAAACTCAAATTTGAAAATTTGGCTGATATTTTCAAAAAATGAAATTCCAAAATTGATTTTTTAAAACAAAGAAATCAAAATCGACAAAGTTTAAAAATTGAGATGAAAATGTCAGAAATTGAATTCGGTACCTCAGAAATCAAAATCAAAGATTAGAAAAAAGTATTGAAATTTTTAAAATCAGAATTGAAAACTGAAATCGATATTTGAATAAAGATGAACATCTAAACTCGAAATTCAAAATTGTCAACTAAATTATTCAAAAACTAAAATATAAAATTGAAATAGGTAATTCAGGAACTGAAAATTGACAACCGTGACTAAAAATTGAAAATTAAAATCAATTTTTCTAAATCAAAAAATTGAAATTCGACATCAAATTCCAACAATCAAAATCGACAATGAATTTTTAAAATCAAAATTGTGATTATACTTCGAAAATCGTGATCAATATCGAATTTGGAAAACTGAAATCAACATTGAATCTTGAAATCGAAATCAACATAAGATTTCCAAAGTTGAATTCGACATCAAATTTTGTAAATCAAAACTATACATTACATTGAATTTTGAACTCGATATTTGAATAATTGTAATTAAAAACCCAAACTGAAAATCGAATATCAATGAATTTTTCAAAAACTGAAATAGGTAATTAAAAAATCAAAACATTTCAGAATCAACAACACCAAAACAGAAAATTCAAACATATAGGTATCGAAAAATTTCCTCAATCGAAGATCGAAACTAAACGTTGAACATCAATATTTCAGGAACAGAAAACTAGAAGCAATTTTTAAAAAATTGAAATTTCGGAAATCAAAAATTGAAACTGAAAATCCAAACGTGATTTTTTTGAAAATAAAAAATTGAAATGGACATCAAATTTAAAAAACCTAAATACGATAATATTATTCTAAAATCGAAATTTTGAAAAATCAAAAAATTCAATTCAAACTCGAAATCAAAATTGATACAAATATTCCATCAATCGAACCAAAAATCAAAAAATTTCAAAAATTAAAACCAAAAGCTAAAATTTCAAAATTGATTTACCAAATTTTTCTAAAAAATAAAAAATATCTTGAAACTACATAGTAGGAACCTATTATAATAATTTAAAAGCAGAATATTTTCGAGAAAAAAATCGACTACTAAAACTAAAATCTATAGCCAGACCGAACCGAAAAGGCAGAGATGGAAATAGATTTTCAGTCGAAAAAATTTAGGTTAGAAAAATTTTTAAAATTGAAGACTTCTTCAAAAAAATTTTGTTTCGAGTAGGAAAAAATTCGAAAAATCGTAAGTTAAGTTGGAAAAATAAAAAAAAAATCAATTTTATTTGGAAATTTTATATTTTCTAACCCCTCTCCAATTAGCCAACTTTCTAAAATTCAAATTCGATATTTGGTAGACAGAAAATCAAATCTCAAATGGAAAAACCAAAATTCGAAAACTAAAACCATTTCCACTCCATTTTAAAACTTTGAAAGATTTTACCAATTTTACGAATCAATTCCAAGATTCTTAGAAAAATTTTTACCACTCAAAATTTCTTTCATAATTTAACATTCATAAAAAATAGCTCAAATTCAATTCGATATTTCAAAAACCTACATAAAACTCCCCCTCACATTCCAATCCCCTACCTCACCAATTCTTTCTTAAAAATCTTCCAAACCTATTCCCAAATCCCATCACCCTCCCCTTCATTTCCCATCATCATCCCCATAAACTCATCACGCCCAACTCTCGGGTACGACAAATTGATAAAAATTACGCCTCCAAACCCTCGAGTCGACATTCTCTACAATTAAAATCCCCCAACGGATGAATAACGTCGCTATTTAGTACATCTACATTCGCAATCAACATTTTCCAAGGCGTCTAATATTTTCTCAAGTTTTCCAATCGTTCGAAAAGTATTCTCGCGAGATTTGTTTCCAAAAAATATACAGACATCTACATCGATAAATTTTTCCAACGAAATACACACTCCTGCTATTCGTATACCAGAATAAAGCTATACGCTAATGCTTCCAAAATTCCTAAACCATTAAATCATCCAAATATTCGACGGCATTGCACAAAAAAAAAGCCCATCGAACAAATATGTAGGTACATAAATCAATATTCTATTTATTTCAATATAAAAATGTACGTATACTTGGAAAAATTTCCACAGGGATAGAAAAATTCGCTCACAACATTTAAAAACACGAGAAACACGAGTATAGAGATATTAAAAACAGTAATTATATAGGAAATGAAACAAATTAGAGTATTCGTTTTAATAATATCATTTGGAGATTGTTTTTCCTCTACTTGAATATTATTCGTAGAAGTAAGTACTCTCTTCAAGCATATAGGAACTTTCATTTTTCGGGGAACTAATTACCCCTCCCGAAATCCAAATACCTGCTCAACACTGGTAAACTAATAAACTCGAGGAAAATACCTCATTCGACAATTTTATGATCCCATTTATCTCAAAAAACTACATAAACAAACACAAACTCGTAATACGTTTTTATCGTCGTTAATTTCCAGGGTAAAAATCAACGGGCAATTCGTCACAAGTAATTTATTCTAACGTAGGTAATTATTAAATTAACTCCGGCGCGGCGGTAGACTCAGTCATATCGAGCATCACCACAGATAAAATACAACTTAATAAACAAATTTACTCGTATTCGGTGATAAATGAAATAGCGAGAAGCGCATATAGCACAGTCGAAAAGTGTTTATTAATTTATGGCCATCGCCATAACCCATGAAATCAACTAATCCGGCCGACTATAAAGTAATAAGTAGGTCATAACCGTATGACTAATTGGTATTTCCTGTAATCCGTACAGTTACACAATCGGAGAAGATACCATATAGTCGAATAGGTAAGGTAACTGCATCGGCGATATAGTTCAAATACAGCACAATGGCGATGTGCAAAATGACCCAACATTTTAACGCGCTTATTATGTGCTTTCGCACCCAGCCCTCCATTCTTATCTCGTTTGCGATATTTAAACTGATTTATTCGATAAAAATAGTATTTTTCTTTATCCTATTTAATGCGATCGTGTTGGCTCAAAAGCCCCCTTTTCCCTCGCTCACACAAACTGAGTAATCTTATCGTATAATCGTAATAATATTTCGTATTCGTTGAATAAGTTTCGAATTTGTAATACCATACAAAACGCCTACAAAGACATCGCTCGGCAAATTACGCCTTACGCCACCAAATAAAAGACGTCTTGTTTTTCCCATTTGGCCAAATTGACTCGAGCACAATACAACAAACGAAAACTACGCGTAGTCACAAAGACATCGTGTTTACGTTCGTTTCCCTCTTCAAAGGCGTAATCTCATTCGATACTAAAATAATGAATAATTAATATCACGTTTCCTATCGAGTTACAACCCTTTTTTTTTCGCCAAATTTTCAACGTTGTTCTCCAAATAGCAAGGAAAGTGTCTTAAAATATCGCTAAGTGATTTACACAAATTTCGTAATTATTTTCGCGCTCGAAAAATTATCTACTACCGAAAATAAGCAAATTTTTAAACCCTACTTAAACTCATTATCTTTATTTTTGCTACATTTAGACTGCCTAAGCAGATTTTACCCACCTAAATCTAATCACCTATCATCGAAACTAATTCAATACTTCGCAGAACCCATTTTCGAAAACCAGTATTGGGCGCTCAGCCGCTCAAGATTGAAATCGAAATTCTTAAAATATTCGAATCAATTTTCAAAGTATTCGGGGAAAAATATAATTCGAAAGAGATTCGAATCAAATTTTAATTCAAGATCAGAAAATTTAAATGACTCGAAATTGTATTTCAAATCTCTCATTATCGGTACTTTTTTGTTGAACTCAAATTTTACGCATTTTAAATTGAAAAAAATCAAAAAATTTCCAGCTCAGTAGCAAATTTTCAATTTTCAAGCTTTCGATATGTAAGTACATAGGTTGGCCGGAAACTACTGAGACAGATCTCGTCATTTCTCGCCAAATTAACCTAGCGACTTGATTCAAAAACTATTCGATAGCTCAATCCTTCCTTTATTACATACTAAAATTTCAGCTTCCTAACGCGCGGGGAAAAAAAGTTACGGCGTTTCACGCGAGACAATTTTGGTGTACCCCTGGAAATCAGTTTTAGGAAAAAAAGTGCATAAACCGTTACACGTTTGGCCACAACTCCGGTTAAAGGAGTACTGGGACATTGAAAATTTAGTATGTGGTAGCTGAATGTATGCTCTACAACCTGCTTTAAAAATTTTTTCGAGAGATCGCGCGGTTGTCGAGTAATATCCGGTTGAAAAAATTTCCAGGAGTACACCAAAATTGTCTCACGTGAAACGCCCGTAACTATCGACGCTCGTCCCATCGTATCTTCACCGTAAGCAAGTCGAATATAATCGTAGGTCTGTGTCGCTGTGTATCCTAGTCGGAAACAGAATTGTACATTCACGCATTGATTACGTCTTAACTCAGAGTCATTCATTGTCGCGTCACTATGGAAATGCACCGACAGAGGGGTAAAAAACATACAGGATACCGGGAGCGTGCGTTACGCGTTTGGCCACAACTCCGGTTAAAGGAGTACTGGGACATTGAAAATTTAGTATGTGGTAGCTGAATGTATGCTCTACAACCTGCTTTAAAATTTTTTTTCGAGGGATCACACGGTTGTCGAGTAATATCCGGTTGAAAAAATTTCCAGGGGTACACCAAAATTGTCTTGCGTGAAACGCCGTAACTTTTTTTCCCCGCACGTTAGGAAGCTGAAATTTTAGTATGTAATAAAGGAAGGATTGAGCTATCAAATAGTTTTTGAATCAAGTCGCTAGGTTAATTTGGTGAGAAATGATGAGATCTGTCTCAGTAGTTTCCGGCCAACCTATGTATAAGGGTAAAGTGCCCTAACTTCGACCGCTTCCTAATTTCGACCACCGGCCGATTTCGGCCGCTATGGACGCAATCTACACGAAAAAAATTTGTTCATGTTCCTTTTTCATAGATGAACAATTTGAGACCAAAATCACAACCCTACAGGCAAAATTAGCGGAGAAAATTGAAAAAAACGAAATCGCATAGGTGAAAATTTTTTTTTACTTATTCTTTGATCTCAAATTATGAATGATTTTTTTAATAAATTCTACCAAATAATTGTGAATTGTGATGGGGCATGGTGTCAGATTTCGATAAAATCATCGTTTTTGAAAACAACTGGAGGTACGCAACAAAAATTTTCAAAAAAGTTCAAATTGTTTGGGGTGCCCTAATCTCGACCAGCTATACTATCTTATGTAATCTGTTTTTTGAATGCGATTTTGTTTTTTCTGATTTTCTCCGCGAGTTTTGGCTGTAGGGTTGTCGTTTTGGTCTCTTTTTGTTTATCTGCGAAAGAAGAATATGAAAAAATTCTTTTCGGGTAGATTCCGCTCTATGCGGGCGAAATCAGCTGGTGGTCGAAATTAGGAACCCAAAATTTCAAAATCGATTTTTGAGTTCCCTCAGAAAAAAAATCACAAAAAATACAAAAAATGATTGTATCGGCTCAAAATTTTAGGGAGTGGTAGAGAAAGGATCAATGTATTTTTTAAGCCATTTTCGACGTTTCTACCTCAAAAAGTCTTCGATTGGTGGAACTTTGAAAAAAAGTGGTCGAAATATGGCAACCTTACCCTTATCGTGATTTATTTTTCCGAGTTTTGTCATAAAACCACTAAACAAAGTTCAAAATCAAAAAAAAATTGAAAAAATAGTGTTTCGAATTCGCAATTTAATAATGATGATTCGAATCGATACGTTGAATTTATCTGTAATTCGAGGTTTGAATCAATTCAGAAAATACCAAAAAACAAAAAACGGATTTTAGAGTAAACCAGAAAGGGAGAGGTAATGAGAATCAACGATCTCTAAAAATGATGGAATAAAGGTCTTCCAAATGGTTCCTGAATTTGATATCTTCCTCATCGAGTCTCAATAAATTTATCAAGTAATTTAAAATTGTGAGAAATAAATCCCCCATTCTCCATCACTCATCAAAATGCATGTAAAATCTATGAATTACGAGTACTTAGCAATAACCATCAAGCTGGAAGAATATAACTAGGCATTGAGACGGGAAAAATTTACGTTCTTCGATTTTTACCTAAAATTCCACATTTTTCTCTGATAAATGAACAAAATTTCCTTTACATTGAAACTTCTTAGCAAGGAAAATCCCGTTAAATTAATAAAGTTCCATTGTACACTACAAGTGTGTTCTTCTTGAAGTACAACCATACCACTATAAAAGCATTTCTATTTGTTTGTACCACCATTTTTGGTTCACTAAAATGTACAACCTAGATCGTGGTAAACCGTTTCAATTCGTTTGTATCACCATTTTCAGTTGACTAAAATGTGCAACCTAGAAATTGTGGTACAACCATTATAATTATTTTGTTTGTACTGTCGTTTTTGGTTGACTAAAATGTACAACCTAGAAATTGTGGTAAAATCGTTATATTTTGTTTGTAGGTACCTCTCCCAACGTGCGAAAAAAAACAGACAAATGGACAGAAAAGAGCAGAAAGTCTCACTTGTCTGCTCTTTTGGACCCCCGTCCCTATTGACAATTTCAAATATAAAAATGCTAAAAGCATGCTAGCACGTCATGCTAGCATCGCCTTGCATGATTTTGGACCCCTTGGTGCTAGCATTATGCTAAAGGATAGTGCTAGCATCATACAAGCATGATGCTAGCACTGTAAGCATTATGCTAGCACTGCCCTTTAGCATAATGCTAGCACCAAGGGGTCCAAAATCATGCAAGGTGATGCTAGCATGACGTGCTAGCATACTTTCATCCTGGCATGATGCTAGCACAGAACCTAGCACGATGCTAGCACTATTCTTTAGCATAATGCTAGCACCCAGGGGTCCAAAATCATGCAAGGCGATGCTAGCATGACGTGCTAGCATACTTTCATCCTGGCATGATGCTAGCACAGAACCTAGCACGATGCTAGCACTATTCTTTAGCATAATGCTAGCACCCAGGGGTCCAAAATCATGCAAGGCGATGCTAGCATGACGTGCTAGCATACTTTCATCCTGGCATGATGCTAGCACAGAACCTAGCACGATGCTAGCACTATTCTTTAGCATAATGCTAGCACCCAGGGGTCCAAAATCATGCAAGGCGATGCTAGCATGACGTGCTAGCATGCTCTCGTCCTGGCATGATGCTAGCACAGAACCTAGCACGATGCTAGCACCCAGGGGTCCAAAATCATGCAAGCCGATGCTAGCATGACGTGCTAGCATGCTTTCATCCTGGCATGATGCTAGCACAGAACCTAGCATGATGCTAGCACCATACTTGGCGTTGTGCCACTGGCATGATGTAGCATGGTGCCACCTAGCATGATGCTAGCATTTTACTTGGTAGCATGATGCTGGCATGATGTAGCATGGTGCCACTTAGCATGATGCTGGCATGATGTAGCATGGTGCCACCTAGCATGATGCTAGCATTATACTTGGTATCATGATGCTAGCACAATGGAAGAGCTAGCATTTAGCTGGCATGGTGTGCTAGGATTATGCTAGCACTAATTTCACTATGGTCTATCAATATATGCTTAAGTACTTACCTTTACCTTTTCTGTTGATCTTGGTTTAGAGGAGCACGCCACCATGTCAGGTGGAATATTAGATATTAAAAGTAATACTTAAATTTCATGCTGGAAATTTTTTTTCTTCAATTTTGATCGAATTGGGGAAATTTTTTGGTTTTTGGTTATACTACAATATAATAAAATTTTAGGGCACATTTAGCGAATTTATAACTCACCCCTTGGGGGCTAAAACCTCAAAATTCACAATTTAAGAAGAAAATGGAATTAAAAATTTCATGCTGGAAATTTTTTTTCTTCAATTTTGATCGAATTGGGAAATTTTTTGGTTTTTGGTTATACTACAGTATAATAAAATTTTAGGGCACATTCAGCGAATTTATAACTCACCCCTTGGGGGCTAAAACCTCAAAATTCACAATTTAATGAACTAGCATATTTCTAGCATAATGCTAGCATATTGATACTTGGAAAAATTTTTTGCATACAGTTCGTAAAAATTATTGAACTAGCATATTTCTAGCATAATGCTAGCATATTGATACTTGGAAAAAAATTTTGCATACAGTTCGTAAAAATTATTGAACTAGCATATTTCTAGCATAATGCTAGCATATTGATACTTGGAAAAATTTTAGTGTATAGCATAAGCATAATGCTAGCATTTTCCAAGCACATTTTTCAACTCAAGCATTTGATTCGCATAAAGTTCGTTAACATTATTGAACTAGCATAATCTTACATTTGATTTGCAAGCAATGCGCTAGCGTCATTAAACTAGCATATTTCAAGCATGATGCTAGCATATTGATTAACTCAAGCATTTGATTCGCATACAGTTTGTAAACATTATTGAACTAGCATATGCTAGCATTTTCCAAGCACATTTTTCAACTCAAGCATTTGATTCGCATACAGTTCGTTAACATTATTGAACTAGCATATTTCTAGCATAATGCTAGCATATTGTAAGCATTGTTCTTTAATCTTACATTTGATTTGCAAGCAATGCGCTAGCGTCATTAAACTAGCATATTTCAAGCATGATGCTAGCATATTGATTAACTCAAGCATTTGATTCGCATACAGTTTGTAAACATTATTGAACTAGCATATTTCTAGCATAAAGCTAGCATATTGATACTTGGAAAAATTTTAGTGTATAGCATAAGCATAATGCTAGCATTTTGCAAATACAGTTCGTAAACATTATTGAACTAGCATATTTCTAGCATATTGATACCTACTTGGAAAAATTTTAGTGTATAGCATAACCTCAGCATCCTCTCTAGGAATGTGCAAGCATCTTCAAAATGGCATAATGCTAGCATTTTGTAAGCACTGTTCTTTAATCTTACATTTGATTTTAACATTTTCCAAGCACTACTTCCACTTGACAATTTTTGCAACACACTAGCATATTTCTAGCATATTGATACCTACTTGGAAAAATTTTAGTGTATAGCATAACCTCAGCATCCTCTCTAGGAATGTGCAAGCATCTTCAAAATGGCATAATGCTAGCATTTTGTAAGCACTGTTCTTTAATCTTACATTTGATTTTAACATTTTCCAAGCACTACTTCCACTTGACAATTTTTGCAACACATTCATAGCATTTGATTTGCATATAGTGTGCTAGAACAATTATTTTAGCATATTTCCAGGATCATGCTAGCATACTGACATTGAAAAGTTTTCATTGTATAGAATAACCCTAGCATGCCTGCATGGAATACTTAAAGAAAATTATAAGTATCAATTTGCTAGCATTTTAATGGTGCTAGCAAACTGTATGCAAATCAAATGATAGGATTAAAAAACAATGCTGACAAAATTCTGGCATTAAACAATTAGAGTGGTGCCAGCACATTCCTTGTGAGAATGCTGGGTTTATGCTATAGGTTCAATATTTTTCAAGTATCATTATACCAGGCTAGTTTATTTGTGCTAGCGCACTATATGTGGATGAAATTATGCGATTGTAGATTGTACTGCAAAAATTGTCAAGTGAGATGCTAGTACATTCCTTGCCCGGATGCTAGGATTATCCTACACACTAAAACTTTTTCAAGTATCAATATGCTAGCATTATTTTTAAAATATGCTAGCTTAACAGTGCTAGCACACCGCAGGCAAATCAAATGAAAGGTAAAGAACAATGCCTACAAAATGCTAGCGCATTCCTTGAGAGGATGCTGAGGTTATGCTACACACTAAAATTTTTCCAAATAGCAGTGTGCTAGCATTATACTATAAATACGCTATATCAATAGTGAATTAGTGATAGCACACTGTATGCGAATCAAATGCTGGGGTTAAAAAACTATGCTTATAAAATGCTAGAACTATGCTATAAATACCTACGCTAGTTTAGCAGTGTTAGCACACTGTAGGCGAATCAAATGTATGATTAAAATATAAAATGCTAGCATTATGCTATAAATATGCTAGTTCAGTAGTGTTAGCACACTGTATGCGAATCAAATGAAGGGTTAAAAAACTGTGCCTATAAAATGTTAGCTTTATGCTATCTCAAATATGCTAACATATTCATTGAAATGATGCCGATGTTATGCTACACACTAAAATTTTTCCAAGTAACTGTATGCGAATCAAATGCTAGGGTTAAAAAACTGTTTAACTGTGCTTACAAAATGCTAGCATTACATTATCACGAAGATGCTAGCTTATTCATTGAAATGATGCTGAGGTTATGTTAACTAACTAAAATTATTCCAAGTAGGAGTATGCTAGCATTATGCTATAAATATGCTAGTCAAGAGTGCTAACACACTATATGCTGATCAAATGTAAGATTAAAGGACAATTCTTACAAAATGCTAGCATTATGCTATCACGAGGATGCTAGCTAGCATGCTAACTAACTAAAATTATTCCATGTAGTAGTATGCTAGCATTATGCTATAAATATGCTATCACGAGGATGCTAGCATGCTAACTAACTAAAATTATTCCATGTAGTAGTATGCTAGCATTATGCTATAAATATGCTAGTTCAATAGTGCTAGCACACTGTATGCGAATCAAATGCTAGGGTTAAAGAACAATTCTCACAAAATGCTAGCATTATGCTATCACGAAGATGCAAGCATATTCATTGAAATGATGCTGAGGTTATGCTAAGCACGAAAAATTTTCCAAGTTGTAGTATGCTAGCATTATGCTATAAATATGCTAGTTCAATAGTGCTAGCACACTGTATGCGAATCAAATGCTAGGGTTAAAAAACTGTGCTTACAAAATGCTAGCATTATGCTATCATGAAGATGCTAGCACATTCATTGAAATGATGCTAAGGTTATGCTAAGCACTAAAAATTTTCCAAGTAGTAGTATGCTAGCATTATGCTATAAATATGCTAGTTCAATAGTGCTAGCACATTGTATGCGAATTAAATGCTAGGGTTAAAGAACAATTCTCACAAAATGCTAGCATTATGCTATCACGAAGATGCTAGCATATTCATTGAAATGATGCTGAGGTTATGCTAAGCACTAAAAATTTTCCAAGTAGTAGTATGCTAGCATTATGCTATAAATATGCTAGTTCAATAGTGCTAGCACATTGTATGCGAATTAAATGCTAGGGTTAAAAACCTGTGCTTACAAAATGCTAGCATTATGCTATCATGAAGATGCTAGCACATTCATTGAAATGATGCTAAGGTTATGCTAAGCACTAAAAATTTTCCAAGTAGTAGTATGCTAGCATTATGCTATAAATATGCTAGTTCAATAGTGCTAGCACACGGTATGCGAATCAAATGCTAGGGTTAAAAAACTGTGCTTATAAAATGCTAGCATCATGCTATTACTGAGGTGCTAGCACATTGCCTGCTACTATAATGCTAGGTTTGTACTACTCAAAATTTATCTAAGTAAAGTCATGCTAGCATCATGCGAGCATAATGCTTTATTTATTCTCCTCTGGGTGCTACTGATGACAATATGCTCGAGAGATGCTAGTATAATGCTACCATGCTAATTATATGCCAACATATGCTAGCATAATGCTAAAAAATTGTCAATAGGGGTTGTGCGATGAACGACCCTTTTTCACCTCCCATTGCACATCAAACAGTCAGAAAGGAATGAAAAGGAGCAGAGAGGAGCAGAAAAAAGAGCAAAAAAGAGCAAAAATTTTCAGCAGAAAGGTGCAGAATTTGTCTGCTTTTTTTGCACACTGAGCTGTTTTTGGCTGACCTAAATGTACGACGTAGAAATTGTGGTACAATCATTATATTTTGTTTGTACCCCCGTTTTTGATTGACTAAAATGTACATCTAGAAATCATGGTACAATCGTTATATTTTGGTTCTACTATCATTTTTGGTTGACTAAAATGTACAATTTGGAAATTGTGGTACAACTGTTTCAATTCGTTTGTACCGCCATTTTTGATTGACTAAAATGTACAACCTAGAAATTTTGGTACAATCATTATTTTTGGTTCCACTGTCGTTTTTGGTTGACTTAAATGTACAACTTACAAATTGTGGTACAATTCGTCCCTCTAATTCTAAAAGGACGTAACTCCATTCGCCACTTTGAGACCCGTGTAAACAGTTCTTTTCAGCCTGACGTGGTCTACATTAAATGTATGAGAGTTTTCAATGAATAAATGGGTATATCTACTGGTGAGATCAATTGTTTAATAGTTCTCAACATTTTAGATCGAACTGAGACCGCATCAGGCAGTAAAGAACCATTCACACAGGTATCAAAGTGTCAAATGGAGTTACATCCTTATAGCATTAGAGGGACAAATTGTTCTAAATCATTTGTACTACCATTTTCAGTTGATTAAAACGTATAACCACAAATTATGGTACAACCCTATTGGCAACGGATCTGCTCAAAAATCTGTGATATGCCATAAAAAATGCTCTAAAAGTTGCCAATGCACTGAAAAAACTCTTCAGATGGGCATGTTTTTCGGAAAAGTCTCATTTTACTGCTAACCAGTTTTTAAAAATACGCGTACGCTATTAAACCTGCCTTAAAAGTTGCATACGCCTAAAAAAATGTCTAAAATCCAACCTTACCAAAAAAAAATTGAAAGCTGTTTGTGAAGTTAAAAATGTTAGAATATTACTTTTAGCAGATAAACGTTAACCCGATATGGTGGCGTGCTCCTCTGAACCTAGACAGTCAACATGAAAAATATGTATCCAACCCAATACAATTTTTTTTTTTCAAAATTTGTTTAAAAACGCCTAACACGTGGGCGTTTTATATCATATTTAAATCAGTGTGGTACAGCTGAAATAACTGCTGTAAAAAATACTTTTATAAAAGTGTTTTTCTTCACAACAGTCTCATTTTGCTACTAAGCAGGTTTTTTTTAGCAGATGCCTTGTCAATAGGGAATCATTATAATATTTTGTTTGTACCACCATTTTTGGTTGACTAAATTGTACAACTTGATAAATTGTGGTACACTCATTTTCATTCAGTTGTACCACTGTTTTCAGTTGACTAAAACGTACAACCTAAAAATCATGGTACACCCATTTTAATTCAGTTGTACCACTGTTTTCAGTTGACTAAAATGTACAACCTATAAATCGTGGTACAACCATTTCAATTCGATTGTACCGCCATTTTTGATTGACTAAAAGGTGTAACCTAGAAATTGTGGTACAATCATTATATTTTGTTTGTACTGCTGTTTTTGGCTGACTAAAACATACAACCTATAAATCATGGTACAATTGGTTCAATTTGTTTGTGCTACCATTTTTAAGTGACTAAAACATACAACGTTAGAAATCATGGTACAGTCGTTATATTTTGTTTGTACTGTTGTTTTTGGTTGATTAAAACGTACAACTTACAAATCGTGGTACAATCAGTATATTTTGTTTGTACCCCCATTTTTGGTTGACTAAAATGTACAACCTAGAAATTGTGGTACAATCATTATATTTTGTTTGTACCACCATTTTTGGTTGACTAAAACTAACGACCTAGAAATTGTGGTACAATTGTTATATTTTGTTTGTACTGTTGCTTTCAGTTGACTAAAATGTACAACCTATTGTGGTACACCCATTTTAATTTGGTAGTACCACTGTTTTCAGTTGACTAAAATGTACAACCTAGAAATTGTGGTACAATCATTACATTTTGTTTGTACTGCCGTTTTTGGTTGACTGAAACGTACAACCTAGAAATCGTGGTACAAGCCTTCTAATTCGTTTGTACTGCCGTTTTTGGTTGACTAAAATGTACAACCTAGAAATCGTGGTAAAATGTTTACAACACTAAAAAAAAATTTCAGGATATTTTTCAACAAAATATTCCCAATTTCTTCAATTTAAAATTGTTCAGAAATATATTTTGAAAATTGAAAAAATTAGAGTGAAGAAAAGATTTTGAGAAAAAATTCTGTGTTGAAACAGTTTTTTTTAAAATTAAAAAATGTTTTTAAAAGGCTGAAAAGCAAGAGTTATGCATTGGTGATAAATAGAAAGTCTCACTGAGTCAGCATCAACAGCCTGAATGATAGTAAGGAATATATAATTATTATGTAGTGAGCAGTTTAGCAGTTTTGAGTAGGGTTTGGAAGTATGCGAAAAGCATTAAATTTTTACAAAAAATACCAACCAGTAAAATACATCATCACCAATTGAAAATAATGAACTCGTATCATGTTTCTTATATTGAAAGAATCTACAAATGAATGGACTCCATAAACCATACCCACGACTATTTCAAGATCACCGAAAGTTCAAAAAACTACACGATAAGATCGAAACAACCACAGACACCTCCCGTTTCTACACATGTTCAAGTACAAGATAAATATTCGCATTATACACGCCATTTTCAAGATTATATCTCGATTTTCTCACGTATACTTACACAAATCTATAATAATTTTAATTAACTGGTAATTTTAATCACATAGGTACGTACGAGTAGGTAATGTACATTACAACAGAGGTAAATCTACAGGCATACGTATTCCTATTCAGTTATAAAACGAGAGCTTTATTTCGATTCGTGCTTATCTTTATATTCTCGAAACGATTCGGGATTATGGTAGAATTTCTAAACATCGTGAAAGATTCGTGAAACGAGTCGTTAAAATATTTTAAATACATCGTCAAAAACATTTAGACCTGCACATAGATACATCACATTCGCCTTACCAGCTGTTTTATTGATCTTGGCACATCATTGTAGGTTAGTAGCATGAAGCTCAAGGTAGAAAATATGCTAAGATCAATCGAATATCCGGTATATACATAGGTGTGAAAACCGCGGGTATGTGTTTCAATTCATCTCCATATTTGGCTGAATATAATCTTTAGAAGTTAATAAGATGAATTAAATTGAATTTTATTCTAAAGTACCTATACACGTGTAAGATACTTACTTTTTTTAACGTGAATATAAATAAATTCGTTTCGAAGGAAAAAAATCAATATTATAGTCAAGTACGTATGAGAATAAGAACTTATGTACGTTTTTTGTACATAAGGGAAATTCAAAAGATATTTTACCTTATTGAAGGATTAAGGTGTTTCGAATACAGATCGATTTTAAGCATTTACTCAAATCTATCGAAAAAGTTACATATTGAAAAAAAAAGTACAAGATATAGAAAAAAATCAAAGAAGAACTACAAACTGTTCCACTAAATGCATATTAGAAAAGTATATTTGTATCAGCCTTCTTCACAAATTGATACATTCTGCGCACAGAATTACCTACTCCCCCCCCGCCTAATATTTCGAAAATCGTTTGAACCGAAGTTGGTTTATTGAGGGCGAGGGGGAAGGGGGGGGTGGAAATAGAGACTTTACGATAGAAATGAAATTATTTGACTATTTCTTTCAATCCAAACAAAAATTAAAAAATTTTCATCTTGAACATTTTTTTGATTGAAAATGGAATTTTTCTGCCTTATTGGGAAGGGGGATGCTGTCAGCGTGCCCTTGTTGAAAATCAATTTCAAAATGATTTCAGCCAACTGCACATTACAGCCAAGCTGTTCATAGATCAGAAAGTAAAAACTTTTTTCAAAAATAATTTTTTTTTAATTTTACAAATTTTCAGATTAATTTTTTTTTAATTCTCCGACTTTTGCAGAATTCCAAAGTTCCTCGACTTTTTTTTAGATTTTCCAGAAAACAGAAACCATGCGATCAGAAACGATAATTTCCAGATATTGAAATATATATGATTGTTTTTTCGTCGAAATCTTTTTTTTTTCGACGTTTTTAATGAAATGATCAGAAATAACAATTTTTCACAACGGAAACTACTATTTTACGATATTGGAATAGAGAAAAACTGAAAAGAATCCAAATTTGCCTAGATTATTCAATATTGATAATTTAAAAAATATACCTACTTAGTTGACAATAATTATATGTACTACAAAATTCAAAAATTGAAACTGATGTTATTTCACAAATTTATAACATTTACAAGCCCAAGTGTCATTCTCCCAGAGAAAAGAGAACAACTGACCAATTTTGTGGTTTTTATCGCTCCTGAAAAGACGCTATGGAAGGGGGGTAGGAGGGCGAGCAGCTTGTTTCCCATGATGGCAAAATCAAAATTTTAGTGGGAAAAATTAGGTCCAAATCGAAAAATTTTTGAAAGTGATTCGGTAGGTACCTTTTTTGTTTGAAAATTTATTATTCATTTTAAGTCAGAATTTAAAATTATTCTTCATTTTTGGGGCCCCAAATTTGAAATTTTTCAGGCCTCGGTGCTTATAATGACATGTCTACACATAGGAAAAAGCATTTTTTTAAATTGGTCAAATTCGGTCCATTAGGGCAGACTGACGGATTCGATGGCTTTTCCTCATTCGATATCTCACTCTCTCAGTTATAAATCAGTGAAAATTATCGAAAATCACAGAAAAACAGTCAGAATTGCAGCACAGGAGAAAATCAGTGAAAATTTTTCAACTGAAAACAAATCAGTGAGAAAATCACTGGAAAATCAATGAACATTCACTAAAAGGTTAGTAAAATTTATGAAATTTGCTGAAAAATCAGTGAAATTTTTTGAAAAATCAGTGAAATTTTTTGAAAATTAGTGAAATTTTTTTTTGAAAAATCAGTGAAATTTTTTGAAAAATTAGCGAAAATTTTTCAACTGAAAACAAATCGGTGAGAAAATCACTGGAAAATCAATGAACATTCACTAAAAGGTTAGTAAAATTTATGAAATTTGCTTAAAAATCAGTGAAAATTTTTAAAAAATCAGCGAAAATTCGCTGAAAATTAGTGAATTTTGCTGATTTCTCCTGTGCTGCAATTCTGACTATTTATCAGTGACTTTTCACTGATTCAGAATGAGAGACTAGGATTCTTTTAATATATGGTATAGATAGAAAAAATCGATCTCAGTAAAAAAAATTCTATTCTGCCCCCTCCTCCTCTGAAAGCTATTTCAGTCCTGACCTGATCTTAGCTCAGAATAGACATGTGACAATAATATTCTTCACTTGTAAATTACAAAAGAAATAAAACACTTTTAAAAACGATACAATAAAAAACGAAGAAAATTACTCTCCTTATATCGAACCAGAAAATCAATACGACCATAAAAATTGTCCACACTCGCTACTTTTTTTCACTGTCAACATTTTGCATCATTAAACATCTATATTAAATGATTACAAATTCATTCCATAGATAGGTTGATGATAAAAACACACTAAAATTACGAATGTCATAAGCGCCTATCTTTGACATAGAAAAATTTCACGCTCGATGCTGCGGGAGTACTGTGACCAAGACCATGATATAACGATACTTATCTCATTGAAATCATAACCATGAAAATATTTATAAGCGATACATTCGAATCGACGTTCATTATTTGTTGTGTTGCGAGTGTAATTGTAATGGAAGGAAATTACGTGAGACGAATATCGTACTTATTTGCAACACAGATACGAATTTGGTACGTGAATTTGAATTTTTACGTAATTATTTTGGAAATTGGTGCTGAACTGACAATTTTTGACATCAATTCTCGATTTTTTTTCAAGATTGTGGTCATGACCTGGAAATGTCCTCCTTCTAAACCCCTCTAAAAAATATAGTTAAAATGGGGATCTGATTTTTTTCCTCGAATAAAGCGATTTTTTTAGAATGAATTTTCATTATTTGATTTGAATAAGTACATAATTAAATTATTCATTATTTTTGATTTCAACTCGAAATTACTACACATAAAATATTCGAGAACTTCTATTTATAGTACTTTTACCGCCGAGTTACATATCCAAATGGAATACTCAAATAAGTAAATCCTACATAAATGCAAGCCTTATACACAAGTTTCGCAAAAATCGATGAGGGAGGAACGACGATATACGAGTAATTTCGTTGCCAGACTCTTATACCATAAAATGGTATGACCGTTCTTCCCTTATCGGCTTCAGGTCGACTACATTATCGTTTCTATTTTTATAATGTGCTCGCCATAATGATACATAATTTTCATCCTTCCAAAGGCCCCATTGTTTTACTTTACATAAAATTACATTCGCATCGTAAATTTTTCCATGTTCGGCAGAAATTTCGCATTTTCTAAAAACATCGAAAAATACGAAGAAAAAACCTACCGCGGAGAAATTCTGGCACCTTGAAAAATTAAAAATCAATTTCTGCGCCGATATCACGAATCCGGCCAATTATCATGGGAAAACCAGGTACATGGTACAACGTACTCGATGTAATGAAATTTTCACCAAGAAAAGCGTCAGCATCTCCACACCACTTGAAAACTTGAAACCGTATCATTTCCTCAAATATTCTTTCGTTCCTTTCATAACATACTTATACTCTCGTTAGTTCGAGTTGTCGTTGGAAAATAAAAAGAAATCGAAAGAAAAAAATATCTTTTCAAATAGTTTACGGTAAAGCTTTACCGAAGTTTGTGAAAAAAAAGACGATTCAATTTAAGGCTACCGTTTCGTTACCAAGTATAAAGTCTCACATGAGAATAAAAAATACTTATTTTCCAAACGAATCAAACGCTTACATTAAATTACTTATACTTAAACGACAAATTATATCGAGTTTTATCAACAATGAGCCAATTTACAGATTATTACATTTTACCACATTTTCGGCGGAGGAAAAAAAACAGAACTCAATCGAACGTGAATAAATCTTCCGTAGAAATTTAACTTCCAATAAAGTAAGGTCATTTGGGGTAATTGTAAACATGGGGTAATTGTAAACAAGTCGTGCTGTAAATACTTAAATGCATCTAGCGAGCTGGAGTTGCCAAAAATAAAAACTTTGAATAATTGGTCTTACTATAATAAAAAACTTCGGGTTCTTGGTGACAGCTGTGATGAAAAATTTCGCGATGAAAAAAACATGATATCAAATTTCGATTTTCACACAATTTACGTTATCTTCAAAATTCGAGAAAAAATAGAAAAAAGTAAAAAAGTTGGTGTTTGATGCATTAATTTAGTTCTACGGACATTCAAAAATGATGAAATTCAATTCTTATGATTTTTGAAGCTGAGAAATTATTTTTCTGCAGCATTTACAAATACCCATCAAATTTTTCAGGTGTGGGGTAATTGTAAACACGTGTTATTTAAATGGGATTCACAAATTTAAACACAAAATATCATTTTTTTTGGTTTTGATTTTTTTTGATTTTTTTTTTACAAGTTAGTTTTTCTACGCGTTTAAATATTTAATCTCTATAATTTTTTTCCAAATTATGCAAAAAAACCCGAGGGATACGTTTTTTATGAGGCACAATGTATGCATTTACATTTACCCCACCACTGTGGGGTAAATGTAAATATTCTTGTCCAATTGTAAACGAAGTCCATAATTTCGGAATGAATAATCGAATCGATGAAAACAAACCGCCATATTACTCCTTATACATTCATTGATACATGGTAAAAATTTCAATCACTTTGCTTTCTTACTCGCAGAGTAAAACGAAAAAGAGTATCACAAAATCGGTTCAATTTTCCGAAAAATTTACAATTACCCCAATTGACCTTATAACTAATCAAATTTTAACAAAGAAGCAAATTAAATGGAAAAAATACCCCATTTAGTTTTAAATGTTCAATCGAGTAAATAAAATGCGGTAGGTATTTCCACCGGGGGTTTTCGTTTTCTAGCTGCTTTTCTCCAACTAAACAACGAAATACATAATTTTAAAAAATTAATTGAAAAACTTTTTCCAGACTTTGCGAAACAAATAAGATGATTATTATGAGAAAGTATTGCATTAAACAGCATCATGGTCGACTTCATGCTCCAGAAGAATGATAAAACAAAATATGGTATTTTTAAACTTGGCGAACATTATTTTTCATTCAGTGGTAAGCTGCATCGATTTCTCGATTGAAACGTAATAATGTTCAATTGGTGTCCAAATGAGCTCAAATGAACGAGGTAAAAATGGAAATTATTCGCTTTTTCGAAAACTTTTGTTGTAGGGCTTCAAAGTTCCAAAATTTTTTGAATATTCAAAAAAATCAGAGATTTTCAAAGAAAATTCAATTCAGTTGAATGGAATGTAAGTTATTTCGTTTAAAAACTTCACCAGAAGACGATTTCTTCAACTTTTTTTTTACTTTGGGATCATGGGGTATTCACAATTTTCTTTTGTTTGAAATGATGAGAAAAATATTATTTTCAGAAAAATCTTACTCCAGAACCGAGTAATTCCCATAAAATACCATTTTTTGGTCAAAATTGCCATTAAAAAAATTATGTTTATTTTGGCTCTGGTGGACTGGACTGGGCTTGATTCGATCGTTGTTTCCTGTCGTTTCTTTGAAAAATGATAAAAACGACATTTTCAGTCTCTTGAAGTGGTCTTTGGAAAACGGCACAGACGACATTTCTACAGTACCCTAAAATGGTCGTTTCATGTCGTTTCTTCGGAAAACGACGGAAACGACACCTTTTCAGTATCCTAAAATGCTCATATCCTGTCGTTTCTTTGAAAAACGACAAAAACGACACTTTTTTAATCCTCTAAAGTGGTTTTTGAAAAATGCCCAAATTCACAATTTTACAGTAATTTTCCAAGAAAACTGTTGTTTCCTGTCGTATCTTTAAAAAACGATAAAAACGAAACTTTTTTAGTCTCCTGAAGAGGACGTTGAAAAATAGCACAGACGAAATTTTTACAGTATCCTTAAATGATCGTTTTTTTCGTTTCTTTGAAAAACGACAAAAACGACACCTTTTTAGTCTTGTGAATTGGTCTTTAAAAAATGTCTACAATGACATTTTTATAGTAATTTTCGAAAAAATTGTCGTTTCTTGTACCTAGTTTCTTTGAGAAACGACACTTTTTCAGTTTCCTGGTGTGGTCTTTGAAAAACGACGCAGACGACATATTTACAGTAACCTAAAACGATCGTTTTTTGTCGTTTCTTTGGAAAACGACAGAAACGACACATTTTTAGTATCCTAAAATGCTCATATCCTGTCGTTTCTTTAAAAAAAGGCAAAAAAGACACTTTGTAGTCTTCTCAAGTGGTTTTTGAAAAATGTCCAAAATGACATATTTCTTACAATTAAGTATTTTAACCAAACAAAAAAATCAATTTTTCATTGAAATTTGTATTTCTACCAATAATAGGAGATTATTACCAGAAATAGAAAAAATTTCCAAAACAATGACCATTTTTACCCATGAAAAATGCAAATTTTTACCAGAAATGGCATACCTACGTTAGGTACTGAAATTTAGAATTTTCATCAAAAAAAGTAGCAATTCTTCCCAGAAATCGTCGTTTCTTACCAAAAATGTAAATGTTTACAAAAAAATATTGAGGGTATCAGGTAATTTGCCACTATTTTCAGAGGTTCCACAATATTTTTAGTACATACACTGAAACCATCAGAAATACTTTTTCACTATTTTCAGGTGTTTCAAAATATCAATATTTCTATGAAATTATGCCTGTTTTTACATATGATTTCATGTTCCCGACTTTACTAAGTGAAGGGAAGAGGATAGGAGGGGGTGTTGGAAAAATTACTTCAAGTGGTTTTACGAATAAAAATGAAAATTCTATTTCAATTTTCGTTCAGAATTTCTCAAATATAAATTTTCTTTTTATTGTATGGTGAGATAATTACAGTGTTCGACTTTCCTTCATCTCCCTTTTCAAGAGAATTTTAAGACAAATTGAATTGACAAAAAATTATGAAACGAAAAAATTCATAATAATTTTCAGAAAAATTAGGTAAAGGCACATTGAAAAAATGTGGTTTTAACCATTTGTACCTACTCATTACATCCAATTAAATAAATATTTTTTCAAAAATGATTTTTTTTCTGAAATTTTTCTAAAAAATGATTTTTTTGCCAATTTATTCAATTATTAAAAAATTGAAGAGTGCAGAAGAAAATTGCATTTCAATGATCTTTTAGAATAAAATAACCCATAATACGTCAATTTCAATCATAATTCGTTCTAAAAAAATATTTAAAAAAATGTTTCAAAACTTATAAATTTTTTTTGTTGATTTCATTATTTTATTAAAGTACATATAAGTTAGGTTCTTATTTAATACTTCTATGATAGGAGCGAAAGAATTGCTTTTGGACGACCTTTTTCTAATCAATGCCTGACTCAAAAATTTTCTTTAAAATGGTTTTTATTTTTTGAAATGTTTTCAGAAATCTTTTTTTGCTGTTTTAATTTATTACACTTTACTTATAAATACTGTCTCTAACATATCAGAATTTCAGCTTTTCAATCTTCCAGTCAATTTTTTGACGTTGACAGGAGTACAGCCCATATATATACCAAATAAGATTGAGGGTCAAAATTTTATAAGTAGATTCAGTAAAAGTACTGAAGTGTCTTTTAGTGTTTTTGGCCCTTGCTCTCAAAAATTGAAGGTGGGCACTTTTTGGTAAGGCTTTAAAATAGCCCAGAGCGAAAAAAAAAATCTGAAATTTTTACCACGTCTGTCACGTACTTAAATTTAAATTTATTTTGGCTTTTATTGGTTTTTTCTTTTTGTCTTTTGTCTATTTGATTTTGACTTTTGATTTTGGTTTTTAAACCCAATGAGACAAGACAAATACGAGTTCAAATTTTGTAAATAGAATACTCGTATGGGCTCAGCCCTTCCTTGAAAATTTGAAGGACTCGACTTGAAAATTATGATTAGTTCAGTTCTTTAGGGGCTTCAAATTTGATTCAAAATTAGAAAAACTTCTGAAATATTCACCAGTGATGAGTGATGGTACTTCCTTGAAAAATGGAGGGGCGGAGAGGGGATGGGATAATTGTTTTCCAACCATTTTCCGAATAAAAATAACCCATTACACGCCCATTTTGATGGGAAAATTTTTAAAAAGTGTTTTTCAATTTTTTTAAAAACATGCATTCAAAATAGAGATCTCTGAAAATCCATCGAAAAACGTTCTAAAAAACTGCAGGGATCCGGAGGTGGAGGGTGGAGAGAGGAGGGCCCCCTCCGGGTTATTTTTCCGGAGCCGGAGGCATTTTTTAGAAAATTCCTGGAGACGGAGGGACAATAATCAAAAGACACCACCCCCCCTCCTCCTCCCCAGATCACTGTAAAAAAGATATAGTGTCCAATTTACCACGTTTATTCGAGTGAGCCATCATAGGTTTCGATTTTTGAATGTACATTCTCCTTCAAAATTCAACCATCTTTATCAAACCATGAAGTTTTTGGGCTCTTTAATTTTTAAACTTGATTTTTTTTAAAAATAAATTCGTACAAATCTGAGGTTAGAAATCTCTTAAATTTTGAAATTTTCTGTTAATTATCTACGTTGATCGAAGATATTTCCAAAATAACACCAGTAAAAAATTTCTGAAGAGTGAAAAAATACTTATTCAATTTCACCTTTTGTAATAATTTTATTTCTATAATTTTTTTTTGTAAACTGCTCATCCCTTTATAATAATTTTAGTTCTTAATTTTTCTCGTCAAGCGTAAACTGCTCCAATTTCTTGCAACCTTCTACCTTCAAACGGTATTATTAGAATGAAGAAACGAACAAAAAAATTGATAATCTTAACGGTATCATAAGAGGATCTCCGCCAAAGGAAGCGTACCATCAATTTAATCACAGATATCAACGCATTTATCAATAAATTCGTTCTTTTATCGATCCAATTCCCCAATCATACCAAAAAATTACACGGAAACATTCAAAAATGAAATCATTACGAAATTATACGATTCATTCTTCAATTTCTCACTCGACCATTATTGGATTATGATTCACAGACCCTCCTCTCCTACCTCCTAAATCACTATGACCGATTATACCAAGACGATTACCCTTCCTCTCGCTTAAACTGTCACTTTTTTTGAGAAGTAATCTTTACATAACAACAATAGCAAACGGTAAATCGACAATATTAAAATCAACTTTACATGTATGAAACGTGGTGGTATCGGTTTAATCATCCGAGGTACTTATATACGAGTAGTTATACATCTTAGGTCATCGAGTAAAAACAAGGACAACCAGAAACTGCCGACGGGAACGTCTCCAGTTTGGTATGCCGGGTATGTATCACTATAGTAATATTATCTTTATCGTGCTTGAAAACGCTACACGTTACTGGCTCGTAAAAAAGCTACTTTATTAGATTTATTTTTCGTATCGTCGTACGATCTTCGGCGTATAAACGAGAAATTCGCATACATTACGAGACGATGATCTTCTGCACTATGGCAATATGACCGGCCAATCGGCCATGTTTATCGGTTTCCAATACCAATACAAAATGTATGTACAAATACGTCCATGTACCTCGTCTTCTTCTATTTAATACAATAACTGCAGCTCCGTAAGTCACACACACGCCGGTTGTATCTTTACGACCTTTTCGTGACTTCATTTAATACATTTATACGACGAAAAAAATAAAAAAATAAGCGTTAAAACCGCTAAAAAACTCATGTACGCGGTTAAATATCAACGTACTATTTTCAAACGGTAATGCTCGTTTCAATTACACCGTCGAGTCGGATTTTTATTTACCAGACGTTATCGTCGTCGTATCAAAAATTACTCTAACGGATGTGTCGTTGGAATTGGAAAAAATCACCCGAAGAGCTATCGAATACATCGAGATCCGCACACAACTTCA
Organism: Pseudococcus viburni; assembly: GCA_033439095.1. NCBI lineage: Eukaryota > Metazoa > Arthropoda > Insecta > Hemiptera > Pseudococcidae > Pseudococcus > Pseudococcus viburni. The sequence goes on from JAVBJF010000203.1 coordinate 415,899, forward strand.
CACCGGAAAATAGCACAGATAAAAAGGAAGTAATACGTTGCAAAACACACTCCAAGTGAAAAAAAAAAATGCTAACAAAATCAAAATATTTTCTCGTATCTTATGCAAGTTTATGTAATTCTCCTACAAACACATTTTCCATCAACAGGTTGTCTGTATAACTTGACGATGAAGCATTTTTTTATATTCTCTCGCTCTTGCAACAAAATTTTTGTATGTACTTTAATCGCACCCACGTTTGAAAAAAAATGGTAAGAATAGAAGCTTTGTTATACCAAAACTTGAAATAGTATACAACATATTCGATTGTTCCTCAGTAATTAGACACAGTTCTAAAGGACGTTGTCACCTTCTCCGCATATGGAGCGGATTGTGTACGGTATACGCAATACTCGTAAATGCAGCAGGTCTCCTAAACGCTGTACATAAATCCGTTTCCTCTTATTCTTCTAGTAACAGTATGTTTCAGAAATCCGGTCGGTTCGTATAAATGAAGATACAACAGATGGCGAGGTGATTTCGACAATGTTTTCTAATATGGATACTCAAAATTACAGGCTTGTTTGAAATGGGTAATTTTTTCATTCGGGAGATTCTGGACTAAAATTGAATAAAATGACCTTTTTTGAACAGAAAATTTGTAAAAATTTTTTTAAAAAATTCCATATTTAACGATGCTACGTGAATTATGAAAAATTCACTTTTTTGTGGTGTAATCACATACCCTATTGACAAAGAAAAACGCTAAACGCTGTAAAAAGCGCTATTGACAGGCGCTTTTTTGAGAAAATAGCGCTGCGCCAACGCTATTTACATCCAAAAAATAGATGGTTCTGTGTTCGTTTGTTTATTTTCTCTAATTGAAGACTTTTGTTTTCAATCAATTGGTAATTTCTGATAAAGGTGAAAAATTGGTTGATTCAATTATTACTCGTTCGTTTTAAATAAAGAATTTATTTAGCATTGATCTAGAACAAGATTCAAGCCATTAACGTTGATTTATTCAGTTTTTTCGTATAATAATGCTTATGGTGCTTTTGGTTTTTGAAGTAAATTTCTAAAAACAATGGCGCTTTTTTTTGCGTTTGGCGCTTTAAAAACGCGATTTCTACTGCGCATACGTTCTGCACAGGCGTTTGGCGTGCGCTATTTTCTCAGAAAAGCGCTATTTCAAAAACGCGATATTGTCAATAGGGTAAGAAATGGATCGCCAAATTCCATTTTTAACCCCCCCCCCCCCCCCCCCTCATTGCGGAAGGATTAATTAGTGTCTAAACTAAAGTAGCCTTTATTTTCAATTTTTCCAATTAAATTGTCATTCCACTTCAAAAATGTTCATTTGGACGAAAATTGACTTTTCTACCATTACCCCTCAAGAGAAGTACAAACGCTAGCCTACAGGTCTCAATTTCTAAAGAAATTCTTGAAAATTGAAATTTTGAACGATTTTTATTCTATTTTTTCTTTATTTTTTATTTCTCTTTAGCAGCAGTAAATATTTCTGAAAAAATTTTTAAGCTTCCCCAGATGAAAAGTAAGTTGGTTTTTAATTATTGACTCAAATTTTCAGAAAATTAAAAAATTCGAGTACAGGTAAAATGAAAAATTTTTAAGATTTTCAGAATTTTCCAAAAAAAATTCTCATTACCTGTAGACTTTTTCAATTAGAAAATCCCTCGAGGAAAAAATTTAAAACCAAAAATGAAATAATATTTTGAACCCTCGATATCTGTTTAAAGAGAGGACAGAGCGAACATTTTTCAAAATCATTTCCAACAAAAGTAGATTACTTAAACTGAGAATATGCAATAAAAAATTGAAAAAAATTATTAAGTGGGTAAGTATAAATTTTATAAAATTTTGGTCAACTTGATTTCCTCAGATTACAGTATATCCTCTGTAAGAGCCAGCTCCCCCCTCCCCCTCAAAGCCATCATATGCGAACCCAGAGCTCAATGAGAAATTGCCCGACTCCCTTTTTTCTCACCAAAAAAATCAAAGTGAAACTTTCGAAGCTCCTACCTTTTCTCATTTATATAAGCAGAACATCACGAATAATGATCTTCAATATTTATTGAACCCGTAGAGAAAAATATTACATTACGTGAGCAAATTTAAAAAAAATTTTACGATCAAAATTTTGAAAAAAAAAATTACAAATTTGAATATTTTTAATCATTTGGGTTGATGGGTGAAATTTGAAAAGTGTATAACGTTTCTGTTTAACGTTACGAAACGTAACGTTTTTAGATAAAGACATGACATTATGTTCTACTGGAAAAAAAAAATTAAAAATAAGAAAAAAAATGAAAAAAATAAAGTGTATTGATCCTTTAATAAAAATTTATAAAGTAGGATAGGTTTTGAAGAAAAAAGAAAATATTTTAAGAAATGAGAATAAAACAGACCTCAAAATACATATGATGAAGATTAGTTGGAATGCCCAAAATGACGAAGTCCATTTTTACGTCGTTTTCAGCCATTTTTCTTGCAAATTCAATAACTTTCCTTATACTTTTATATTTTTAGGGAGAGGGGCGATTAGTTTACAGAAAATTACAGAAAAATGTGAAAATTTCTCATGGAATTTAATAAATTTTCCTATTATTTACACGATTTTCATCAAAATTTAAAATTTAACCGATTCTCTCTCATTTTGTACAATTTTTATCCCATTTTGAAAAATTTTTATAGATTAACAATTCCATCGATTTTTTATAAATTATTGAATACTTTTAAATAATTTTCCCAAAAATCTCACCATACCTTCAAAATTTAAGAATTATGATTTTCTAAGCAGTTGATTGAACACTATTTACATCATTTTGACAAATTTTGCAAAATATTTTTCATCCTTTCGACAATTTTTAGTAAATTTTCAAAATTTTGGGTATACCTATTTCGGCTATTTCAGAAGTTTTACTGATTTCAAATACCTTGTTTTCATTTTTTTTTTTAATGAAACTATTAGGTACCCCTTTTTTCAAATTAAAAAAAAATTATAATATTCTAAGCAAACAGAATTTTGAAAGCAACGTGGAGAATTTTTCCAATGTTTCAAATGAATAACTGGTTCACTCTGCACCCCCCCCCCCTTACCGTAATCAATCTTGAAATGTTCTGAAAAAATTGAAAATCAAAAATTTTTAAAATTCAGACGTTGAAAAATTAAGGAAAAAATTGAAAAAAATATTTTGGTGCATTGACATTTGAATAAAAAGTTATGCAGTTTTGTCTCTATTGCTTTATCTCTAAAGTAAGCACATGTGATCAATTGATCATATCCAGAGTTAATTTTTTTTCAAAGAAAAATTCGGTAAAAGAGATATATTTTTGAGGATCAATTTTTCATGAACGATTTGAAAAGGTAAACAATTTTTTTTTAATTTTGAAAAATAGGGTTTGTACTTTTTTGCATAATATAAATCTCTAGATAATAGAAATGACTTCCTCTCCTACCTTTTTTTTTTACTTTTTGACAACTTTGAAAATCAGTTTATATCATACCTTTGCTCAGGCTGTTTTCAGCTGCTTTCTGTACACTTTTGTGGAATAATATGAATAGAATTTTCTGCTATGATTCGATTTTCTCACCTATCCCTCCATCAACAATTTTTAATTTTGGAAAATTGTTTTCAAGTTAAGAAGGACAATTGGGGAATTTGATGGGGGGGGAGTCGCTTTCTCGTAAACTTCAGAGGATCGTTGCATTTATGTATTTTCAACAATTTTCCAATTTTTTAAAAATTTTTACAGTTTTTAATAAAATTTATTGACGCATTTAAGAATTTTTCAATTTTTTAGAAAAATCGCAGATTTTGTAGATTTTTTTGAAGATAATTTGAAGTACTATGGGCTCATCGGAACAAAGTGAGACATAAAATTGTTTCTAAATTAAAATTTTTAGACTCAAAAAAATTAATGAGGTTCTATGAAAATGGGTATTTTACACTTTCCCTCCTCTTGGTAAATTCAAACATGTAATCATTTTTGCATACCTGCAATATAGGAAGGAGTTCCACTCATGCTGACACTTGGGAGAATCTCGAATATTTACGAACATTCGAAGAAAAACAAATACCTGAAGAGCCAAGTGCACAGTCGGGATGATACGCATTTTACTCTAAACTAGTGCACTCGAGAAAGACCAAAACTCATTTAAATAAAGTGAAAGTACATTTTTGAGAATGAATAGAATTTCATCGACAGTACGAAAATATTTCCTTTCGTTAGAATTTTTCAACAAAAAAATCAATTTGTAATTTTTCAAACAATCAAGCCTAAAATTTCCAGCACAAACGTAGTTCTCTACTGATGTCATAATCTTATTCAATTCTCATCCATTCGAAACACATTCGAGCCAGGGCAGACTTCCGAAACACACTGTGCAAGAGTTCATACACAAGCACGGATTGTTCTACTCGTATACTTTAGGAAACAGTTATGAGAAAAAATATTTATCTTGTAATCTTGTTAAAGGAAAAAGTCATTTTGGAGTAATTGCAACCATAACACGATGAAAGTACACATATCACATCTTTCGTATAAAATGCTCGTCAATATGGAATGGGCTGAATTTCATCCTCATCCAGACACGCCAACGCCAAGTTAACGTATTAATTTTAATTCAACATTCAATAATGACGTAATCTCAACTGCCAACAGTTTATTAAATAACCGAATACGCGTACGAGGTATCTACGATTTACCTTTGTGAAATTTATTATTGTGCAAGTACAAGTACATCTAAATAGACACTGTTCCTCTCAACATAACCGGTCATACAGATTACATGTTTCCGGTCAAAAGCGTTATCTCGTAGGTATTTTAGAATTCAGATTCGTCTTTATATAGATTCAATTTTAAAACCTATCACCTATGAGTTTTTATTGCTACATAATACCGCGATTACTGCATTTCCTCGACGACAACGAGTTTAATATCCATTATCATTACCGATCAACACATCGTTTGGTTATCTATACAGCGAATAACAATACGCCACTTAAATAAATAAGTATAAATAGAAATTTGGCTCTAGATTAATGGCCCGATTGAATAAAAATATAAAACTATTGCCTTGAAAATAATTTCCAATTTTATATTTAGGTATTATCTGCTTCGTCGATCTGATTCGGTGTTTTTTATTCGCGTTTATCATTTCGACCAACTTTACAAAATTACAAATTTTTCGATCGTTAACCAACTAAGCGTAAATTCAGGTCACTCAAAACTGTGGCTACCTTTAATGCCATGACAATAAAAACAGGTGGGTATAGATATGATGGATATTGGTTAAAAACAAAGTGAAGTACCGTACTGGTGTTATCAATTTTGAATATTTTTACCTACGTTTTAAACGAGACGATTTCGAATCGCTATCGTATTTTTTTACGCGTAAAATTTGAAAAAAATCTGAGATAGGCGAAGTAAAAATTATAATGAAAAATTTCGTTTTGAAACGATTTCGCTTCCATTTAATTTTCATTCTCAATCCTTTGATGCCCACGAGGAAAATTCCTGTGTCGGATGAAATCCAAATGTTTTCAAGTCGTTGAAAATGCATCTTGTGCCATGTTTGAAACTACCCAAACAAATTTGACCTTGCGAAAAAATTCCAGTTCGGAAAATGATAATTTTTAAAATTCGTCATTTTTAATTTCCAAATAAAATACCGCAATTTATGTGACGCCTGCACCACTCAGATTTTCCACCCCTGCGAAAGTCATTTTCTAGAGGATAGATTCTGATAAAAGTTACTTTCTTATTCCGAATCAGTGAAAAGTCAATGATAAACAGTCAGAATTGCAGCACAGGAATAATCAGTGAAATTCACTGATTTTCAGTGATTTTTCACTGAAATGATTATTCAAAGAATTTCACAGATTTTTCAGTGAATTTCATAAAATATCACTGAGTTTTCAGGGAATTTTCACTGATTTCCAGTGATTTTCTTCCATTGACTTGCTTTCAGTGAAAAAATTTTCACTGATTTATTACTATGCTGCAATTCTGACTGTTTTTCAGTGTTTTTTGATAAATTTCACTGATTCAAGAATGTTTTCTAAACTCTTAACTTGTAGAGTAATCAGCTCAAAATTTATCAACTCGCTAGGTTAACTTGTTGAAAGGCTTACTAGCTGCACGGGCTCAAGATTACAAGGTATATACCTTAAAAATTCTCCTGTCAGTGTTCCCCTCCAGAGCTGAATTTTATAACTTCAAAAATTCATTTGTACTCCCCTCCAGGGCTGAATTTTGGAAATCTAAAAATTTTCCTGTGCTGTCTCACTCTGAATCAGTGAAAACTGAAAAGTCACTGATAAATATAGTCAGAATTGCAAAACAGGAAAAAATTAGCAAAATTTGCTGATTTTCAGCAAATTTCCGCTGATTTTTCAAAAATCCGATTTTTCAGCTAATTTCATAAATTTTACTGGCTTCTCAGTGAATTTTCACTGATTTTTCAGTGATTTTTCTCCCTGACTTGTTTTCATTAAAAATTTGTTCACTGATTTTCTCCTGTGCCTCTGACCGTTTCTCAGTGATTTTCGATAATTTTCACGTGGTTGTTTCTCGCCGTTTCCCAACAAATGACGAAAAACAACAATTTTCCAATTCTGTAATAATGTGGTCGTTTCCTTAAAAAACGACAAAAAACGACTATATTTTCCAATTTTGTAAAGTGATCGTTCCTCGTAGTTTCCTAAAAAAACCAACAATTTTCCAACATTGTAATGTGGTCGTTTCCGGTCGTTTTCTTAAGAACGACAAAAAAGCGGTCGTTTTTCGTTGTTTTCTAAAAAACGACAAAAAACGATAGTTTTCTAATCCTGTAAAGTGATCGTTTCTCATCGTTTCGTTGAAAACGACAAAAAACGACAGCTTTCTAATTCTAACATTGCAATGTGGTCGTTTCACACCGTTTAAAAAAAAACTACAAAAACGACAGTTTTCTAATCCTGTAGGTAAGTGGTCGTTTCTCATCTCTTCCTCGAAAACGACAAAAAATTAATTTTCCAATCCCGTAAAGTGATTGTTTCTCGTAGTTTCTTAAAAAACGGCAAAAAACGACAGCTTTCTACTCTCTCAATTATAAATCAGTGAAAATTACCGAAAATCGCTGAGAAACAGTCAGAATTGCAGCACAGGAGAAAATCAGTGAAATTTTTTTCACTGAAAACAAATCAGTGAAAGAAAATCACTGGAAATCAGTGAAAATTCACTGAAAACTCAGTAATATTTATGAAATTTACTGAAAAATCTGTGAAATCTTTGAATAATCAGTGAAAAATCACTGAAAATCAGTGAATCTCACTGATTTTTCCTGTGCTGCAATTCTGACTGGTTATCAGTGATTTTTCACTGATTCGGAATGAGAGAGTAACATTGCACTGTGGTCGTTTCTCGTCGTTTTATAAAAAAACGTCAAAAAACGACCACATCACAAGTTGGAAAATTGTGGTTTTTCGTCTATTTTTTTTATAATCGAGCAGAAACGATCACTTTACAGAATTGGAAAACTGTCATTTTTCGCCGTTTTTTAAAAAACGACAAAAACGATTACTTTACAGCATTGGGAACACATTTTGTTTTCATTTTAAAAAAAAATTTCAATGAAATTTTTTATAATTTTTATTTCGGAGCTTAATTTGACTTTAAAATTAGGAAAGTTAATTTTATCCTGCACCCCTTCTCATCTTTCCCTTTAGTGTTTCAACATGACAGAATTTGTATTCCAAATACCTAGCTGTGTTCTTGTAAAATCAAATTCCTCACAACAAAATTTTTGAAATTTAAAAAAAAAAAATCGGGGTGATATTTGTGGTTATTGCAGTTTGATATCATATTGGCAACAATTAGGTATATTTTCCCGCTTCTATAGCAACATTTTCCATTTCGTGAATTAAAAAGGATAAATTTTAAAATTTCCCTACTTTCGAAATTAAATGTTTTGCAGCGTTGAATTTTTTTTACAGTTTCAAACGTAGTAGCACAGCACTACATGCATTTCAATTTTCAATTCAGAAAATATTTGGATTTCATCTGCTAATTTTCTCATGGACCGGTTAATTTTTATTCTCAAATCGAAAAAAATATGATTTATTTTTCCAACCACTGAATATAAATCATTACCAGCACATTTGATTCGAAAAAATTGGCAAAACCACATTTTTTCTCGACAAGATAATTCCATTTGATACCGTTAATATATGTAGATAAGCAACTAATGAGTTTGCAAGAAATCTCGTCCATCTTCCAGTAAAATTTACCGAGGTGGCCAAAAAATTACATAATTTCGGCCAATGGCAGCCACATGAGGTATAATAAATGTGAGGTGGTGCCTTTCCAAAACTGCATTTTCATTCGTATTGTGATTTATGGTTAATTAGACAATGAATTATTTTTATTGCATACGCAGATTACAAATTACGTCATTTCGAATGGTATAGATATTAGATAGGGATTGTATGTGGTAGACGTATACGACGTACTCGAATGTATGTTTATATTTTCAATTTCATGTGCAGATTATTACTTAAATTTGATAGGTTAATGGCACTTGACATTAGGATAGAAAATACATGGTACTCATGATACATAGTGTTAATAGTTCAATACCACCGATACCTACCGTGAAACAGCAATTTAGTAGGTCCTTAATTATCAAGTTGCGAATACCTATTTTAGCAAATGACGTAAGGCGAATAATTCATGGAGTCGAATACAATTTCGAATTAATCTACTGCAATATTACTCGTCATTATTTGGGAGTGTTTAATTTTTTTTTCAAATCTGAATCAAAATCCTTGACCATCGTTACTTTAAATCACTCGACAAAACTTGAGATCTCCTTCGGTCTGAATTATCTTTTCTTTAATCCTACGAGCCATACGACACTTAATCTCGTAAAAAAATCTAGTTCAAAGGAAATTCTACTGTAAAAATCACACCACAATATTTGGAAACCACAAAGACATAAATTTCTATTAATAAAAACGACGTAAATATTTGACAAAACATCGCGATACGAAATATTACGTGCCTCAAAAAACTTCCTTTTCCTTTTCCTCCCGATTAGGTACTGATTAGTACTCCAGTCATTGCCACACAATTCTTCAAAACTTCGGTTCACAACATCACGTCACACCGTTTCCCAATACGAAAATAATTTCCATAATTTTCAAACATTTCACTTCACATTTCACCACCATTGCGTTATTCAAATTTCCAAGTCTCTGTATACACGATGAAAAGCCAACAAAAGAAAAATTGTTTGCCGAAATTTTAATTACAACTTGTTATCGACTTGACAAAGAGATGAATCGACATGGAATTCTATTTCTATCTATATACCATCGACGTATCATTAATTATACAATGCCGGCGCGACGTAAGATATATACTTCGACGACGCGATGTTTGGTGAAAAATTGACGAATATTCGTTTTTAAACTTCAACCGAGTTAATTCCAGTCACGCTGGCTATTTTTCTTAATTCTTTTTGCGTTCCTAGCGTTCGTTGGGTTGAGACTTGAGAGAAGAAATAAACAACGGTTAATCAATTTTTCGAAACATGATGACAACATTAATGACTTATAGAATATACAAATTCGAAGAAAATAGCTTCGAAATGATTCGAAATGTTTATCTTGTGTCAATAATGAAAAGAAAGTTAATACAATGTTTAGCAGTTTTATCGAATTGATGAAAATTAAACAGCTTGGAATTTAAAAATTCTTAAAATTTTTGAAAAATGAAAAAAAAACGTATTTTTTACTAATTTTATTTTGAATAAAGCAAATTTTCAAGTGAATTAATTTTATCCTATTTTTTTTCGTAAATGAGGCCATATCAAAAAAGGTCATGATCAGATCTTTACCATCTGACTCAAATTTTACCCCCCCTCCCCCTCCTCCTTCTCAACAAATTGATCTTAATGTATACTCGAGGCATTCGCTACTCGCATCTAATTTGAACGAGGGTATGAGGTTCTCGGAAAAAACATATTCTACTCCTCCATTTTTGCTGCTCAAGCTGATTTTTCGATATTTGGCAAATTTTTAAAAATTTAAAAATCGTAATTTTTCATCCAAAATTAAATTTTGAAAAAATACTTTGCCAGAGAAATTGATAAAAATCAAGTTCCTATTTAACATTGATTTCTTGAAATTAACTTTTTGATTTCCAGCCATTCTGAAGTCTCCAATAAAATGTAAACTTTCTCCTGTATTTTCAAATGGATTCAGAAAACAGACAAAAAAACTTGGGTAGCTCAAAATCAAGTTCTTGTTTCTTTTCGAAAACCTAACTGAATAAAATAATCCGCCTTTGTCACGACTGCGAGTTCAAGATGGACTCATCAAGCGTGTTTTTTTTTTTCATCAATGTTTAAGTTGTTTGATCATTTTAAATTTTAAAATTGGTCACAAAAGGTATCTAACTAAAATTTGAGACAAACGTTGATTTTCTCGTTCAACTACTCAAAAGAAAGTAAGAACTCAATTTTTTGGTTTCTTTGTCAATTTGCACGTCTTGGAAAAATTTTTAAATCGGAGAAATGAGATATAAATCGCGCTGAAGACTCCAGAATAGCGTGAAATGGTGAATTGGTGACGTTTGGGCTCAGGAGGTCAATCTTAGGGAGAGAACTCATTTTAAAAAATTTCACTGCACTTTTTTTTAAAAAAAATCATAATTTTTGCAAAAACACAAGATTTTTGAAAAGTCGTCACCAAAATTCGAAAAAATAATTTCAGCAGCTAATTCATCCGGAGGATTTTGAAATAAGGTATGCTCTTTCCAAATATCTTATTTTCACTCAGATTGGAAACAGACATCTCGAGTGGTTCAGATATTTTTATCCCAAGTACCATCAATGATGATTTTCTTTGTTTGGACAATTTTAAAGAGTATTAGATAGGTACTTAGTAGAAGTTTTTTTTAGTTGGTATTTATTTTAAACTTTCAATAAAACACGTAAGAAAATAATATTTCATTACATTTTCAAATATGAAAGAATCTCAGCACAGATGTTTACCTACACGTGAAAAATCGTTAAGTAACCATAAATTTTCACTTTTTTTCTCAAAAAAATAAAAAAGGAAAAACATTTCAATTTTTCAAAGAATTGTCACGATAGAGGGGAAGTGTAAAAAAAGAAATGATTTCCAAAAATTTTCCAGGCAAAAAAAAGTCAATAAAAATGTTACAGTACGTCGACGTGGATCAACATTCTCGAAATGTCTTTAAAATAATCATGGTACATTGACAAACGTCTGCTAATGACCTTTGAGCATTTTTGAATCCTTTTGTACACTGCCTGCTTAAAAATTATCTGAAATATCCACGATACATTAACAGAGAACGGCCAGCAATTTTGAACAATTTCAATTTAATTCAGCAACGTTTAAAAAAAATGATGCAGTTACACACGATTTCAAAATTCTCAAAATGTCAGGAGTGTATCAAAGATTAAAAATTGATTGTCGTTTTTCTCTACTTTTTTTTTGTTGAAAATTTACATTTTTTACCGTTCATACCCCCCCCCCCACTTTTTTCAGAAATAATTTTCCTCGACTATCCCAGATTTTCCAAACGATCTTTTCGAGTTTTTCAGCCCCTTTTCGGAAGGTATACGTGAATCACATTTCAAATACAAACTTGCCAGAAAAAAGTGAAAAAACCAAAAATAAAAATTTAGATCAACTTTTTTCATTAGGTAGAGATTTTTCAAAGTAATTTTAAGGAGAAACTATTCTCATATTTGTGAATGAAGAGAGGTTAAAAATTGCAAAGTAGTAATTCCCAAAAACAAAAAATTCCTCTACCGAGGTTTTATACGTAAATTTCCATTCCAGATTAATATACTGAAAATTCGAACCTCTTTTCCCTAAAATATGCAGTCAATTTAAAGACCTTGAGCGAGGTAAGAACAAATTTTCCCTCAATTTTTATGGAATTTTTATCTGTCTCAAAATGAAAAAAGAAATTTAGAAATGCTCTCAAAATTTCTTACTTTCCCAGTACATTTTTTCGTATTTTTTATTCCATAAATTTTCCAATTTTTTTGAAAATTTTAAGTGTAAATCTTGACTTTTCCTCTAATTTTTTGATTTTAATTTTATCATCTCAATTTTTTTTCAAATTAGAAATTATCGAATATTAAATAAAACTGGAAAATAGTAAAAATAGAACCAAGAGGAATTTTTTTCGAATTCTACACCCAACTTGAGTAAGCACTTCTGTCAATTTCTTTCTCGTTCAAAATTACCTAATATTTGAATCAATTGAGAAGGGAGGAAGGAAAAACAGAACATTAAATCCAAAGATTTTTTCAATACCCAATTCCTTCAATTTTTTGAAAACTCCTCATAAAATAAGTAGGCTAAACCAATAAATAATCTCATATTAAATCCTCATTAGGTATACATTTCGCCACACCAATAATTACACCAACGACCACCAAATATTAATAATAATAATTCCCCATAAATAAACCACCTTGTACACCTAAATCGTATTAACCCTGAATTAAGACCAACTTTACGGATTCGATTCGTTTTATTTCATCGGTAATATAGCACAATGTTACCAGTACGCGTGCCTACTGCCTATCGCTTAATTAAAATATAAAATCCCCGTCGCCGAATTTATTTCAGTTCAAGTAACGGTACTTGATAGTAATACTACGACTAGGTAACCAACACCAAAGAGACGATAAGATTCTCTATTAGACAATCAGTCGAACAAAACAGCAGCGTACCAGCATCTTCGTCGGGCATTCAACAACGAGCCGTGCAGAATACACAGCGTTACAATTAGTTTCGCGTCCATCGTCCATTATATTGACCTCGACAGCTTTTATCAACCTGCTTCTCCAAGTATTATAACACAATACAATACGTTCAACTCTGGGCTAGACCGAGCAGAGATTTTCATTAGTTTATCCTACCGCTATAGCTCTGCGAACTCAACTTCCAGTCTTAAAGTCGATCGATAAAAATACCTCGTCCCTTGGAAATTATACTTAGACCTACCTACCGGTTAAAGTTACATAGTTAATTATCTCCCAGAATATAATTTCAATCATTCCCATCCTACGTTGATAATTTCGAAAAAAAGCAGAAAGATTATTTTTATAGACAAATACGTGTTTGAATTTTTAAATGATATTTCAAAATCTTATCTGTGGACGACGAAGGAGGCGAAAACAACACTTTCTATCTGATACCACGAGTCGATGTCGGTACCTAATTCAAATGATAATGTATGTAAAATCTTTACCACCAATTACGTAATACCTCACTTCAACTCCGTAAGTATCTTGAATAATTTTATACCTACATATATTCGCGTATCTTTCTGAGAAAAATTCATGTTGGTGAAAAATTGAATATTTTGCAATATGTATACGTGATTCCAGTGTTGCGAAGACGAAAAAAAAACAAATATTTTCTGGGAAAAGAAAAAAAAACGAAAACCAAAAATCGCGATTTAAAATTACGTTTTTCCAAAAAAGCAAAAAATTACGTTTTTATTTTTTAAAAAAATCTCAAAATTTAATTTTTTCCTTGATTAAGGAAAAATTTATATTTTTGATGAAAATCGTCATAATTTTTTTTTCAACGAAAACCAAAAAAAACGTCTTTTACTTTTTTCGAAAACAATAACGAAAAAATTGAAACACAAAAAATGGTTTTGATCGTGTTTTTTTTCAAATTAAATCATGTTATTTAATCAAGAATGATAACTTTTTCCCTCAAAAAATAAAAAAAGAGGTAATTTTGAATGATTTTAAAAAAATTTCACAATTTTTGACATTTTTTCTGTTTTTAAGAAAAAATCCATCATTTTTGAAAAAAATAGTTGTACCTATTTAGGAAAAATCAAGACCATAAAACCCCCAAAAAATCAACACGATACAGGCGAAGCATCGTATAATCAACACATTTCAATTTCAATGCTCATTTCGCTTCTACGTATAAAATACCCACCGCCATCGCACGTGTCGACAAAGGGCGAATATTAATATTAGAGTCGAATTTAACTCGTGGTATAACGAACGCGCAGCAAACGTTCATTTTTCAAAACCTTATATAATATAAATTTAACAAACCAAATCCTGACAGGACATTTTTTCCCAAATAAGCATCGATCACGTCGACAAGTCACAACAAACCCTTTTCACACCGCGGCCCCGTTCTAAGAAAATTAAGTCAATTTACTTTTTTTTCCCTCGTCGGTACCAAAAAGTGAAAGAATACGGTGAAAAAATACCAACCGACACGATTTAGGTATTTGACGCCGCGTCGCAATAATTTATAATATAAAGTAAACGAATTCGCGTCTAACTGTATGTTAATTTGTAAACATTTCAAACTGACCGCGTTAATTAGGATCAACCGAACGTCGCAGTGGGCCGGAATCGTGATTTAGCAGCGGATTTGAACTTATTTGAAACGCTCTACTGGTAACTAGGTATAGGGAAAAATTCCAAATCATAGGCAACTTTCTATAATAGTACATATGTAGAAAATTCAGTTTCCATTCTGGAAACTTTTTACGACAGTCATAAAAAAGAAATTTCGGTTCGAAGAATGACACTGGTAGACACTAGACAGCGAAACACGTATGTATGGGGGAAAAATTGGACAAGCTTTCCAAGGGTTAACCAATATCAATATTGATTTTTATCTCGAAAAATTTTCGGTGGTTTTGGTACAAAGTTGCTAAAAAAAATATTTAAAAATGAAAAAATATTCCAATATAATTATATTATGTTTCTTTCTCTCGACTCCTAGCATTATTTTCAATTTCTTGATTTTTTTTTAGGTTTTAGATAGCTCAAAAGAAGGAAAAAATGGCAAGTTATGAAATTTCTACATTCAAGTACTCACCCAATAAAATTCGTATTCCAAATTTTCTACTTTTTCGATGCTTTTAAGAAGAGGAAGAAAAAAAAATTACGAAGATTTTACTTTTTTTTAATATGCAAATATATTTTTAAGAAAAAAAAGGGTGGAGAGGAGGGGAGGGGGAGGAGGAGGGGGAAAGGCCAATCTGAAATTCGAAGTCATAAAAAAATTACTGAAGCACTTGAGTTTTTCATTTTTTAAAATGTCAAAAAATTTAAAGAAAATTTGATTACATGTTTGAATAAAATAATCATAAAACAATTGTTTCAAAATTCTTCAATGTATCAGAAAAAATTGATTATAATTTTTTTATTATTTAAAATTTTTCGTCTGTAAATTTTTTTTGCCTATTTTGAAATAAAATCGGTGGAAAAAGCTTCAAAAACTATTTTCAAAAGATGATGCATATTGCACTTGCATGTTGCAAGTTGCAGTTCAAGGACTGTCATAATGAATTTTGTGATTTTGGCCATGCCAGAGCGAAGCTTTGAAAAAATTGATTTTTAATGCCCAAAAAAGACATTTTTCCATGTTTTAATGCTTTGAAAATACCAGATTTAATCTAAGGGAGGGGGTATAATGTATTTTATATTTTGTCCCCCTGCCGCTTATTTGGAGGGCACAATGTACCTCATATTCACGAAGAAAACTTTATGAATATGCAGGTTTGAAACAAACAACTTCTACGGCGATTATTTTAACCTTAAAAACCAAAAATAATAAAATAACAATCTAAGTAATTTCTATCAGTTTTGGGCACAGTGAAGTCAGGTGTAGAAGCCATAGTCCTTCGAATATCAAAATTATCTTGAAAATCGAGGTTGTAGAATTAAGGTGGGCCGAAAACACAAAAATTTTGATTTTTGAAAAGTTACCCCCTGCAAAAGTTGTTGGCTGGATAGTCTAGAAAAATGAAATGAAAAATTTGAAAATCCGATCGCGCAAGATCTTTCAATTCTCAAAAATTGCCAAAAATTCAAAATTTCAAAAACTTCAAAAAAATAAAAAATTGATTAAAATTAATTTTAGAACTTACTTAGTGACTATCTAGACCAGAAAGCTCATGTTTTTTCGAAAAAATCTGTATTTTATACCTTTTTTTAAATTATTCTTCAGAGGTGAGAGAAATTCAAAAGAACCATAAAACATGGATTTTTTCAAAAAAGTTGTGATTTTTGCTTTAAATAGTCCCTAAATAAGCTCTAAAATTTATTTCATAAATTTTAATTTTTTTTGAAATTTTTTGAAATTTCTGAAAATAATGAATTTTTGGTAATTTCCGAAGAATTGAAGGCTCTTGCGTGATCGGAAGATATGAATCGATTTTCAAATTTTTCATTTCATTTTTCTAGTCTATCCAGCCAACAACTTTTGCAGGGGTGATTTTTCAAAATCAAAATTTTCGGGTTTTCGGCCCACCCTATTAGATTCTTTTGGGTCCAAAATTCATCGAATTTACTTACGAACATTTTAGGTTTTAATGTCAAAATTATTGACATGATGATGGTTTGCCCATATCAAATTGTATTTTGTAAAAAGATTTTATTGATTTTTTTTCATATTATGCAATACCTCGTCTCCAAGACCACGTAGAAAAAAAGGGAAAAAAGTAAAATGTTCGTCTTTTAATGCTCCACAACTTTTGTTTGAATCAATACTTCGAGTTTTTCCATTTTCACTGTAGCTGAGCTACTCTTGGGGAAAAATGTGATTTTTCTGAAATTTTCACAATTATTGATATTTTTTTGAAGAACCCAGCCCCCTCCCCCCATGATGTCAGAGGGAAAAATTGTAAATAATAAAATTGTTTGTTTTTTTATGCTCTACAATCCAATTTTTGTTCCAACTTTTTTTTCGTAAGGGTGTAATTTCGAAAGTTGTAGCCAAAAACGAACATTTCGAACCCCTTCGCCCATCAATAAAAAAGAGACAAAACACTCGGCGATTTTAGGGAAGTTCGAGCATATTGAAACACACATATCCTACTGGGCTTATACTACATATTATACGAAAACTTCCCCTTTCTGCCAACTAAAATTTCCGTACTACCATGTATCAAGTAAAAATTATTCATGGGAGAGTCTGACCCCCCCCCCCCCCCAACACACCACTGAAATCACTTTCATTTATACCCAAAATATCAAAACCCAGATTTCCTAATATTGTACATCTAAAAATACCCAGCGAACTAGAAAAAGGGTTGCGATTTAAGAAACCAGCACCCATAATTCATTTCGAACACGTATGTTTCTAATTTTAAACTCGTTTTAGATTTTTTCAATTCTACCATTCAAATTATTCATCTTTGTTCATCGTTTATACAATTTTTCTAAATTGGAAGAAACTGGTTGGCTGATTTTGTCATCGAATCGAGTGGAATTATTTGGCGAAAGCGGTATCATTGTGATGGTCTGCAAAGTGACTTTATAAGCGAATATTTTTTAGAAAAAATATAAATACATTTTTTAAAACAGTCCGCGTACTAAAATAATGGTAGATTAAATCGTTCCGGATTTCAGTCAGTATGATAATTAAGGTTCTTTAACCGGTTCAGGTTGCAGCTTAATAATCGGTATTATACGCTCTTTTGACTGATTCTATGAGTCTAGTGATTCCCAGTTTGGGTTCGAAGGTTCATTGACTTGTTAGTGTAAGTATCGTGGCTGTGGCTGGATGAATGTATGCGGACGAACGGACGAAGGAATCTCGCGTGCTTTTTTGTGTTGTTATTTTTCATTTCAATGTTACAATTATATTTTCTATACGCGTACGTAAACTTGACTATGTAGTGTTGAACTGTTGATTTTATTCAGCACCGCAACGTCATACCTGTTTCAAATTTATAATTGACCATAATGATTATTTTGATTGCTAATCAATGACTCCGGCTGTTATATGGAATGGTGTTGGTAATTTTTAAACGTGACGATTGGTACGATGGCGCTAGGTAAAATTTTATTTTGTTTTAATGAACGACTATGGTACGCTGAAACATCAATCCTATGGCGTTAAGTTGTGGAATAGTTGACAGTGTTACTTAACGGAGGTCAAAGGTCACTTATGTTTTGAGAATGGTTACGTATTTAATAATTTTCACTATACGTTTATACCCTGAATCCAGCCGGACGGTATATTTTCATTTGACCTAGTTTGTATGTATGCGAAAACATGGTCATTTCGAAAAGAAAACATGTAAGTACGTTTACCTGGCCTGGCGCTGGCATCACAAAAATTTACGCTCTATATTTCGACCTGATGGTTGTAATTTTTTTCACCTCGATGTGTTTAGTTTAATTTACTCGTTTATACGTTTGATAGGTGAAAATGGAAAATTAATGCCATAATGTGAGAAGAAAATAATCATTGGAGAATAATTTTACAAGGACTTGGTATGTCGTTTATCAATCAGCGAAAATTTAAGTTGCCACGTCATCTAGATTATGAATTTTATTTTGATATCTGCGGAGATTAAAAAACTGATTAGGACATTGATCTCGTCGATCTTTCAAATTCTAATAATTTCTTCTGCTAAGTCTTGAGAGAAAAATTATAAAATTTTCTTCCAATTTTTTAAAAAAAGTCTCTGATATTTTATTAAAAATGTATAGCTGCTTACCGGTGGCGCCAACAAAGTATTGAAAAAATGATTCAATTTTCTCTCAATTTTTTCAAAAAAATTTTCTTCAAACTGTCAAGTCGATATTCTCTATTTTTACTAACAAAGTTTTTTAAAAAACACTAATTTTCATCCGCAATTTTTTAAATAAATTTTTTGATTCCTTTATTTTTTAAATGAATTTTTTGAAAAGGAAGTATTTTAATAAAGAGCCACAAAACTGCTTACCCATAAGCGCACCCAAGGGATGATCAGGGGGCTCGAGCCCCTCCCCCTTAAGCTCGGAAAGGAGATTTTTTTATTACAAAAATGTGAAAAAGTGCATTTTTTTCTCTTCAAACATGGCTTTTCTAAAAAAAATTCGCTCTCGCTTCGCTCGAGCAGTATTCAAGTCCTTCTATTTTAAAAATTGATGATTCTTCACTGATCTTTCAGTCAAAAATCACTGATTTCTCGATCAATTCCCAATTTTTCAGAAAAATTGATGATTTTAACTGAAAGGTCAGTGAAAAATCACTGAAATTCCGCAATTTTTCAATTTTTCTTTGCTCAAATCTATTTAGGTATTATCAGCCTACTGAAAATATTCTGACTATGCCTGCGCAACTGAAATAACAAGTTACTAAATTTTTTTATTGAAATTCCATCTTCTCCCCTAATTTTTTTCGAATTCTAAGCCCCCCCTTTGAATAATTTATGGGTGTGCTCACGTGCTTATCGACGTTTTTTCAAATCTTTTTAAAAAAAATTTAAGTTACCATAAAAAATTTATGAATTTATGATTTTTTGTAAGCTTTTTTCATTGACTTGCCAATGTATTTTTGAAAAATTTTGAGTTTCATCCCTCTTATTTTTTCTCTTTTTTTTCTTTTTGTGGCATTTTACTTCGATTCGATCTGGGAAGAGGGTTTTGAAGGTGCGACCCCCCCCCCCCTCCAGGTTAGGAATTTTTTTGCAAATTATTGTTACGTGAAAAAACGTATTTTTTGAGCATTAAAAATCAAATTATTTCCATACCTATTTTGTACCTAATACCCCACCAAAAAAAACCTTCCGACGTCTTTGCTTGGATTTGTTATTAATCTTATTATTTTTGGTTTTTAAGGTCAGAATAATTGGCATGGAAATTGTTTGTTCCAAAACTGCATTTTCATCGAGTTTTTTTCCTAAATATTCTATGCAAATTGCATAAGAATTTTATAACACGTGTGCAAACTCTAAAGTATATTTATACGAACATTATTCAAATTTTAAATTTAGTGTTTTTATAGTAAAAGACAATTTTGTGGGAAGGGAGGGAGCTGAACTCAAAATTTCTTTGAATATCATAAAAGTTCTGACCCTCTCCCCCCCTCTCCCTCCCAAATCATGAGAAATTCCTGGCTATGCCACTGTTGTCAATTGTTAGATTGAAATTGAACGGTGATTTGAAGATAAAATATGAAGTTGAAAAGTTATAAAATTTGTTTTTTGCTTTTTCCAATTAAAAAATTGACGATTGTCGTTTTTTTTTGAGAAAACTAATATGATGTTTTACTAAAATATTTTAGAAAAAGTTATCATGAATTTTCTTTTTAAACATTTTTCTATGGTGATATTTTTTTATGAAAACTCATTTTCCAAGCTGGTTTATAATAATTATTGATGAACAGATAATCGAAAAGCCATTTTAAATTACAGAATGTTCAGAAAAGTCATATAAATTTTATTCTGAATAGATGAGGTGAGGCCCCCTACCACCATCTTACCGTTTAGACTATTAAATTTTTTTTTAAATGTTCAAATTAATTCCAACCAAATTTTGGGGGTTTAATTATGAGGTCAAATTGAAAAATTGAAATCATTTTTTGGAACTAGCAGGTCGTAAAACATAGATCTAGACCCTTCATGCCCATAATTTGTTCAGCTGGAATTTTGCCCACCTAGATTTCCAAAATCTTTCACTGTGCCAACTCGAGTGCAGAATTTTGACGATTTAAATTTCTCCTGCCTCTCCCCCAGGGCAGAATTTCAATAATTTCAATTTTTTTCGTTCTTCCTCCATGGTGAAGTTTTGTTGATCAAATTTCTCTTTCAGGACGTCATGAAACATTCTAGAATGATGAAAAGTCAGTGATAGGTACGTCAAAATATAACTTTTCAAGAGAATTAAAATTTGCATGAATTCGAAATAAAAATCCTACGTTCATTAAAATTTTAGTAAAAATATTAAAAGTGAGAAAAAATTGTGATATTTTCATACAAATTTTTTTTTCAAAATTATGATTAGACCCTTTTCTTTTGCAACTAAAATTTGACATGGGTATTTGTGTTTTTACTTCATGACTTTTTGCAGAAATGAAAAATTTCATTAGAAAATTTCAATAAAATAACACATTGCGTTTACTGGATCCAAAAAATGAAAATTCCTGCTAATTTCTGTCCTTTTTTTGCCATTTTTCTTGGTTTAAATTTACCCTAAAAAGAACCCCCTTTTTATACTGCGATTAAAAAATTCAACGAAAGAGGAAAATCGTGAAAATTCTTACTTTTTGCAAGTAAAATCATAAAAATTCTTGCTATTTTCTGATTTTTCTTGTTTTTCTTGCCAGCAGACACCAGTAACAGTGTCTTTTTTCCATTCAAAATTATAAATAAATTCCTAACCAAAAACACCTCCACCATCCAAACAGAAAAATCACTGATAATCCATCAAAATGACATAATCCACACCTCAACCTCATTTTTACTTCAACAACTGAAAAATTACCTTAAATACGATCGAAAAATTAGAAAATCTATTGCACGTAGCCGAGTAAAAAATCTCTTTACACGTCGTACCAATCAAATAACCGGAAATAACTTGTTAATCAAAGGTTACCTACTTTGATCGTAACTCAATTAAATTATCGATGAATTTCAATAATCTCTTTACTTTTTACCAACCGAAGGGGAAACCTCTTATCGTAAAATATTTCCAATTAAACCACACGTAACGGTAGCGGTATTAACCTTTGGTGAATTTAATTTAAAACCCGGGACGCATTTTTTCCCACACCGAAGTACGAAGTTGAAAATTCTCGAAATAACGGCGCAAAGCGAAGAAAAGACTGGAGCGAAAACATGCGAAACACGAAGGAAACCCTTCTCGTTCTCGGCAAATAGATATTTTCGGATAAACTTTTACACAAAGACATTTTAATAATACATCGGCGCGATAAAAGCGCAAAATCTTTGTCAGTGCAAAAAGCACGCTTATCATTTTGTGGCCGCAATTCTCGTAAAAATATTCCACCAGCGTCCAGTTCGCTTTGGTACTATGCAGTAAAAGTTAATGTCTCAACATCGCAGTACATTAAATACTGTCGGCTATATTGTCGAAAAATTCACCACCGCGAACGCGAACAAATGAAAGTTTCAAGGCGTCGCGAAATAAATCAATAATATCTTCAGCCGGCATAAAATTAACCGAATATACATTTCGTTTGAATTTATACTGGCGGAGTTGCTGGTACGTTTACAGTACTTTGTGTAGACCCCGTGTTTTGTATAGGTTTATATTGAACCGGCACGTTGCTGCGGTGATTTGCGAATATAATGTAGTGTTTTTCAACCCGAATGAAGTTACTTTTGTATATTACGCTATTAAATTATTATTATCATTATTACGTGATACGATCCCGGTGAGATTCGACTCAGTGCTCGAGCTTCCAACTTGCGTGAGAAAATTTATATTTTGAGGAGGAACAAATACGAACCTGTAAAATATCACAATCGTGTTAGAAAAATTAAAATTTTAGAGAATAAAATATAAATAAATAAAAATATTGAATATGTTAAGTAATAATAATATCTACCTATACGAGTACAAAATTGAAAAAAAAAACACCTCAGCACGACGGAAAATTTTTTCAGGTTAGATAATAATTATCTAGTAGATAGGTAGATAATTATGAGTCATAAAATGAAGAAAATTTCAAAATAAAAATTCTATGAAACACACCTGCAAAAAAAAACGAAACAAAATCTCATTTTTTCGTTGTTTGTATTTTTATCTTTCTTTTTTTTGGTTATTAATTGATAGGTTAGTTTGACATGACAAGACTGATTCTCAAATCTCAACTTCAAGTTCAACAAATTGACTTTTGACGACAAAATAATCTACCATTTTTATCGCGTCTGTCTTCCGTGTCGTTTGTGTATAGAAAAACTTGAAAGTTTAAATAAAAGTTTGCTCTTTTTTTTCATTCTGTCGGTTTCATGCTGAGATTTTTTTGTTGGAATAAAACACTTAAAATGAGATGGTATTTTTTTGACACGGGAAGGTTAAGAATTCGAAGTAATGGTTCTGGTGTAGAAATTTAACTCCTCACGAGGTAAATCTATGTGAAAAGGTGTCTAATCCATTATTAGAGAGAAAATTGAAATGGGCTATGCAGAAAAATAAGCTCAAAAATAGAAATAATTATGTTCATCATCGATTCAACAAATTTTGAAAAAACTTCGGCAAAAATGCTTTCAGTGGAGATATTTTGTACATAGAAATAATGTTGGGAATTTGGGATCCACTTTTCATGGACACTTGAAAACCACGTTTTTGTGCTTTTTAAATTTTCGGAAAAATATTTTTTTAAATTACTCATTTTTATTATAATAATCCTCATATGTAAATATATTTTTATCAAAAAAAAAAATACTGATGAGGTCATTTTTTACGGGTACCTGAGAAAATCTCTTTTCTCATTTTTTTTTTTGGATTTTTAATTAAAAATAGAGAAAAATCAGTTTTGGGAGAAAATTTTCATTGAAACAATCTTGATTGAGATATGTTCACCCAAAATCCCAAAAATATAGTTAGGGCTTATTTCAGAGGGGTATTTTTTTTAAAATCACTTTTTTCATGTCGCGTCGGCTAAATTTTCAATGAAGATTGAAAACAATAATTTTAAAAAAATTTACTGAAATAATCTTACAGATATTTTTACCTAAGAGCCCCAGCTCGTATTTCTAAGGATTGGTATCAGATCATCTCTTTTTTCGTGTTTTTTTTCTAAATAAATTTTCAATAAAAAATTACAAAAAAAATTCTGAGAAAATGTTTATTGAATAAATTATTTTAATTTGATTATTCTCATTCAAACAGAATATTTACCACCACCCCCTTCCTTTCCCTTCCCTTCCCGATTGCTACCCTTAACCTCATCTTATAAAATTTGAATTTGGTTCAATTCGACTAAAAAACTATTTTTTCTTTTAGCTCAAAAACACAATATTGATCAGTACTCCAAAGAACTTCAACTTCTTTTTTCATGTAAAATCAACATAGAACAGTGTGATAAAAATTACAAAAATAAAATTTTGGATAAATTATTATGAAGTAGTTCATTTTTAATCTTAACAACTTGACAACCGATTATACGAAAAAGATCAATTTAAACCCCAGAAAGATCATCGAGAGGGAGGAGCCTGCATTCTGAATTAAATTAAATTTCTGATTTTTTTGCAATTTGACAACTCAATAAACATATTTTTCCAAAGATCTCCATCCCCGCGATCCCTCAGTTAGATTTAAAATTGATCAAGGGTGTTTTTTGTTAATTTTTTTAGGTAAAATTGTACGTCTTATTTTCTAGTGAAAATTAAACGGTAAGAGCCATCTTACACCCCTCCAATTAATTTTTTCAAAAATGAAAAATAATGAAATGCGTTTTTTCTCAAAATTTGAGATTTTGGTGAAAAATTGTCACCGATGATTTTTCTGAATAAAAATATCCAGATTAAGATTATTTTAATAAAATTCTTCTAAAAAATATGTTTTTAAAATTTTTTACTGAGAATTTAGGGAAAAACCAAAATTGAAAATCTAAGGCAAAAGCCAAAAGGCGATTCATTAATACATGGATTTGTCAATGTATTAATATCCCTGCATGCAGGGTGAATACTTAAAATCAGTTCACTGATTGAATATAATAACATTTTATATTTTGTTAGAATTGCAAAAATTAGAAAAATGTTGACAAATCGATACAGTAAATTTTTGTTAGATTTTCATATCTCACATCAAATTTTTGTTTTCTGAAGACTGACGAAATATCAAAATTCTATTCTAGACCAGTAGTGCCGGACAAATTTTCTAAAGGACCCCCGCCAGAGCCTAAAGACATATCCATGTCAACACAAAAGTGATTTTTCGAATACTTGTCCCCCAAAAATAGGGAAATTCTGAGACATGGATCCCAATGGTATTTTTAGATAAAACCATCTTAATCATAAGATTATAATCAGTAAAATTCTTTCCATCTTCTTCGTTGAATTTTCAAAAAAAATTGAGATCAGATTTTCAGAGCAATTTTGGGAATAATAGGGTTTGAATCAGGGAATGAAATTTTTATCAAGTCGTTTCAAGGGCTCTAGAATAACTTCTCACCAACCCCCCCCCCCCCCCCTCCCCATACAACTTTCCAAAAAAAAAGGGCCCAAAACAATTCTCCCCATTATGCACTTAATTGAAAAATAATACTACAAAATATCATTTTTGAAAAAATTGAAATCGAAATGAAAAACTACACTGAACCCATCGTGAGTAATTTTTCAACTCTACCCTCTTTTTAACAACGACATAAAAACACGAAGAAATATAATATTTCATCGAAATGAAGATACATACATACTTGGAACCCTCGAAAAATATGAAAAATCGACCCTGATGGATTCGGTGGGTTAAATTACTTTAGCGAGTATCTTTATTCCAATTGAAATTTTCTTCAGAATAATTTTCTCATATTATTTCAACAAAACTGAAAAACGATATTTTTTTAAGATCAAAAATACCTAATTCAACTTATATTTTTTTGTAATCAAAATTTTCAAAAAATAATTTTATTAATTTTTTTAATTTTTCGAAAATTTGAAATAAATAAATTTTTTAAAGGGAGAACTGTCAATTTTACCCAGGCATCATAGCGAAATTTTTGAAGAAATTGACCAAAAATGACCAAAAAGTAACCAAAAGTGACCAAAAATTAAATTTTTTCGTGGGCAAATCTTTTTTTTAGTTTTTTTTTTTTAGGGAGGGCAATTTTTTTGTACGTAGCTTTCTGAGGTTTTTCGTTTTTAGCCACTTTTTCCGGGGCGTTGGCTCAAGATTTTTTTAATGCGTCAACATCCTTTCGATTCTTTTGCAACTTTTCTTGGGTTTCCCGATAAGTAGCAGAAATCAGTTTTTTAATTTTTTTCTTGAAGAATTTTGAAAAATAGCAATTTTCACGAGAAAATTTGAATTTTTGCCTGGAAGTGCGAAGAAAAAGTGATTTTTGAGGGGGAAAAAGTAACCAAAGTGACCTTTCAGACGTGAAAAGCAACCAAAAAAAATTGAAGGCGAAAAAAGTGACAAACACCCTAAAAAAGTGACCCGCTATGATGCCTGTTTTACCACGTCCATTGTGAATTTTTTAGTCCATGTTATCACAATTCAGGACTATTATTATGTATTAGGTACATATTTTGATTTTTGAAGGAATCGAGATCAGAAAAACGTTTCGATAAACCAATGTTCTGCAAGAAACTAAAAAAGCTCAGAATAGGTGAATTTTTCAAAAAAAATGAGCAAAATTTTGCAACCAGAAAATTTGAAAATTTCTTGGTCAAAGTTACAAAATTACTAAAAAAAAATCTCCAGAGTGCCTTTTACCCATTTACACTTTAAATGAGGTTTCAAAAATATTAAACTTTCAACAAAAAATTTTAAGCATAATACCAAAGTAGAAAAAAAATCTTGAAAGTAAATTTTTGTTTTTTAAGCAATTTTCTTCAATTGACTGGATGCCAATTTTAATAAAATTACTGCCAAATGCGGCCAATAATGTCATAAATTTCCACTTTCTCAATTAATTTTGAAGATAAAATAGTTTCAACATTTAAGTACCACTTCAAGTACATAAAACTTTTCCCCTCAAATCGTTCATTTGATCATGTAAGTTACAAAATCCATCAGGTGAAAGAATTACGTTAATTACGCTTTACATAGGTCTACTTACGTCTTATATATTTAAATCGTGTATTAAAAAAAGATTCCAGCACCGATTATCATCCTATTTCGCAGGTAAACGGTATAAATATTCACGTAACACGAAACCAGCTATTGCGAATGGTTTTCTTTGGAATATCGTCAAAAATCTACCAAAATGATGCTCAAGAGTTAGAAAAAAAACCGCTATTAAATTCTAATTACAAAACCGGTTTCGCCTTGAAAATCCGCCTCGCTCGGTCATTTATTATATTAATTCATTAATCACCATCATATCGATTGGGAGCTTATACGAATTATATTGTCGTTGCGCGAAGAGATTAGTTACATGGAACAAAAAGAAAATCGAAATAGAGAGAATTGTGTCGTGTGAAAAGTGGAACACCATCGGGGTATCGGTTTGTAATAAAAACCTAATGGTTTATTGCTTCCTTAAATATATCTCCGAGTTTCAAAAATCTCATATTACGATATGTTCGCCGATAAACTGAAAAATTTCTTTAGGAATACCTACTATTCGAATATTTTAGGGTGAATTTCGATATCCCGGGTTCTTTGACGTATTTTTTTATCGAAATTATGTAAGTAGAATTGAGAAATGTATTGATATTTACGAGTCGAAGAACACATACATGGTAATCTCGATATGACTTATTTGGAGTCGTAAAATAATGGTAGCGTTTTCTCAGATGCTACCTGAAGCTCGAGGGAACCACATTCGTACTTTTGTTTGTTTTTCGTCGTCAATGTACATAATACGAATACGCGAATGTATTTTTAGGATACGAATTCAACATTCGAATGTTAATTTCTCATATGTAGATAAATAGCGAATATTTGAAATTTGGCTTTCCAAGGTTTAAAAATCACATCGCAGGAATACGAAAAATTTCACGCTCAAATAACACATTTCGAATTCTTCAATTTAACCAACGAGGCTTCTATCGATATGTACATATTTGAAAAAATATAAATAGGTATTTATATCCAAGAAGATACATAATCAAATTTTTGAAGAAAATTATCAAAAAATACCACTTTGTTGATTTTTTGGGGCAATAAAAGGAAAATAGGTAATGTAGAAACAAACGAGACTAGTTTAGTGTATAAAAACAGCAGAGATGAAATAGTGTCCGCATTTATAGACAATAAATGGTTTTACGAAACCTGGCAGGATATCGTCGAATCTACCGGAGATTATCCTGGCAAATAATCGTTTGCAGGGCATTTCGCAGCGGTTGATCGGTACCGAACATGACACTTTGTTATTTCGTTAACTGTGAAATAGTTTTTAATTTGTTGTCATGCGGTTTCTTCCGTGATTTTTAGCCAGATACCAGAGTGAATTTTTCATACCGTACTTATTTCATTTCGCTTCCCAGCGAATTAATGGAATATACAGATGTACGAGTAGATAACCGTATTATGACGTGACTTGCGCGTATATAAAATTAAAAACTTCCCAAGTACGTATTTGTATTATTTCATTTATGTAACCGAGCCGAGTCGAAATTTTGATTTTTAATTATGTTCCAGTTAATATTATTTAATTTTATGGTTATCTATATGGCACGAGAGTACCTAGATTTATATCTGCGGTTGAATTGTAATAGTCAGGTTCGAAAATTTACCACTTTGGTTGAGATTTATTGGGCCTGGTTTGATAAATTTCTCCATTTCGAAAGAAAGAATAATGATCGCAGGTTCGTGGATTTAATTCGAGGCAGGTATTTTTTTATTCAAATGTTGGATGACTTTCTATAAAAATATTTCAGAAGACTGTTCATTAATGGAAAAAAAAG
This sequence comes from Pseudococcus viburni, assembly GCA_033439095.1. NCBI lineage: Eukaryota > Metazoa > Arthropoda > Insecta > Hemiptera > Pseudococcidae > Pseudococcus > Pseudococcus viburni. The sequence goes on from JAVBJF010000203.1 coordinate 444,240, forward strand.
TGTACCTATATTCAATCCAAAAAAATGTATTTTTAATGGAAAAAAATTATAGGTACCTACTACCTACCAAATGAACCTTCATCATATAAAGCCCATAGTAACGTTTTCAACAAAAACATTTTTCAAGTGATTTTTTATTTTCAAAATTTGTTTGTGTTTATAACTTCAAAAATTATTTCAAAAGTTCTAGAAATTTACCTTAATTTTGTTTTATGTCAAAAATTTCGGCAGAAAATATTTCATAAAATGCTCAATTTTTCACATTCGATTTCCATTTGTAAAAAAAATTCAAACGAGAGGTGAGAAAATTTCTTCAAAATGATTGTCTAATATTTAAATCAAATCACATGTAAAAGAGCTTGTGAAATTTGTTTAAAATGTTTTTAATTTTTTACACATTCAGTTTTTCTAAAAATATGTAAATCGAATGCTTTGAGAATTTTCAAACAATTTTAATATTCTCATCTACTGTTTTGAATTTTTTGATTTTTTTAAATGCTTAAATTTTTATTGTAAAGTATTTCAAGATTTAAAAAATGCTCACATTCATTTCTCATTTTCAAAAAAAGAAAGTAACACCCAAAATCTTTTTACAATTTGTGGGTACCAATTTCTTGGAATTTTAAAAACGTTTTTCAAATATCGAAATTTTTATTGTAGGCCTAGAATATTTCATGGTTCAAAAATTTTTTCGAATTCATTTTTTTAAAGAAAAAAATAAAACTGAATTTGTTCAAAATTTTGTGGGTAAATATCAGTTTTTTTAGAATTTTCAACACGTTTTCTTCAACGATTCAACATCTATTTAAAAATATTTCATAAATTTTACTCCAAACTTTATTTCAATCTTTTCAAAACTTCAAAATTTATTTCATTTTTAAAACAATTTGATCGAATGTCCAATTGTCCACTTGATTTGGAAAATGAAAAAGTTTGGTACTTTACTAATCTTTCACACAGTTTTTTCATGGTTCAATTGTATCCAAAAAAGTACCCTCTTCCGCCGTCTTGCGGACGCTCATTTTGTAGGAAATTTTAAAGGTACTTGGTACTTACACTTCTTTTTTGGAAATTTTGTTAATCAGAGTTGAATAGTTAAAGGTTCAAAATTCGCAGGAAAATTATTAGACTGGAAAATAAACGTGCAATATTACTCTTAGTTTTTCATTTTTCAATCAAAATTAAAATTGCTGAAAAATTTGCTATTTTTTTACTGTACGTAAGTATCTCGCTACTTTTGGCGAAATCTCGTTATTTTCGTGTTTTTTGGTCAAGTAGACAAATTGATTTTTCAGTTTGAAATTTCAAGCATTTTTCCCAAATGTCCAAATTGTCATTTCAAAATACATATTCTTGGTAAATACTTTTTTCAATTTTTCACATTCATTTTGAATTTCTAGGAAAAGAGGACTAAATATCTCTCATTTTTTCTTCGAAATTTTATAGGCATAAATTTTTTGTACTTCTTTCAAATGCCTAAAATTTGGATTAAAAATATCGATTTCATAAGTTTTTCATGGAACATTTTTTTTCAACTCTTATTTTGTTTTCAAAACAAATTGATCCAGTATCTACATTTTTCAAAAATCCAAATTTTTACCAGAAAATGATTATAAATTCTTTAAAAATTAATTGTATTTGAAAAATTTTAGTTTCAAAAATAATAATTTGTTTTGAAATGTGGTTCCATTTTTTTTTTATTTTAATTTCACCTAAAAAGTTTTAAATATTTTTAGAATTCGATTTTAGGTACAACTTCTTTTTCAGAAGCGATTTCTTCCAAAAACTTTTTTTGAATTTTTATGAAATGGATTTAAATTTTCTGAAATTGAACGATACAAAATTAGCACGCTCGTAACCAGATTTTAATAAATAATGGTATTTGACCAAAATTTGATCCCACAGAAAAAAAGAATAGGTAAACAATTTCAACATCACAAACATTGAAAATTCCTCTTTCTGATCCTGCAATTTTCAATAAAAAATTTTACTTTTAGCAGACTCGAAATTTTCCAAGCAACAACCCGGAAATGACCTATTGGAGGGGTGAAAAATCAATTTTTAATTAAAATGGATTTTTTAAAGAACTTTTTTCGACCTAAAAGGTTCATTTTTTCCCAATTTTCTCATTCAAAATGAGAAATTTCCAAAAAAATATCACTATTATCAGCATCACTTCCAATTTTTTTTGACCATTCGAGTCAGACCTAATACAATTTCTTCTTTGAAAGAAGTCTGCTCCCTCCTCGCTAGGCATTAGGGTGCTGGGCCGAAAAACCAAAAATTTTGATTTTTGAAAAGTTACCCGCTGCAAGAGTTGTTGGCTGGATAGACTAAAAAAATAAAATTTCAAAATTTCAAAATCGATTCATCTCTTCCGATCGTGCAAGAGCCTTCAGTTCTTCAAAAATTGCCAAAAATTCGATATTTTTAGAAATTTAAATTTTTTTTAAAAAAATTAAAATTCATTGAAATCAATTTTAGGACTTATTTAGAGACTATCTAAAGCTAAAAGCACAACTTTTTTTTTGAAAAAATCCATGTTTTATAGATTTTTTTAAAATTTTTCATTTCTTCACCTCTGAATAAAAATCGAAAAAAGTTATAAAACACTGTTTTTTTCATTAAAAAATTGTGCTTTTTGGTCTACATTGTCACTCAATAAGCTCTAAAATTAATTTCAATCAATTTTAAATTTTTTCGAAATTTTTTAAATCTCGAATTTTTGGCAATTTCTGAAGAATTGATATGAAGGCTCTTGCGCGATCGGAAGATATGAATCGATTTTGAAATTTTTTATTTTATTTTTCTAGTCTATCCAGCCAACAACTTTTTCAGGGGTAACTTTTCAAAAATCAAAATTTTTGGTTTTTCAGCCCACTCTACTAGGCATGTCCCTGAAAATTTTCTCTAGACCTCTTCAAAAAATTGTGATTTTTTAATTTCAAAAAATTATAAAAATCGACATGAAAATAAGAAAAATTTCCTCCATCAACTCTAAAAAAAATTGTTCCAAACATCATAGATTTTACCTAAATACAACTTTCAGACACTTCGTACGATACAGGTATCATCGATTCTACGAAAAAACCACACATACACAGATGACACGAAAAAGAAAGCCAAAGCATCACACTTTAATACCACAGCGATAAGACAACTGCCTCAATTAATTACAACGAAACAACATTTCCTGTAGAAAAACTCTTCTTCTGCTTTTGTTAGTGAAAGCAAAAATGACGATAAATTCCGAATACACAGCTCAAGTCGACAGTTAAAATGTAAAACGTTATGAAAATGAAAATACTGCGAAAAGTTGCATCTTTTAATAGCTCGCCGGACTCGTACTCGCAGCGTTATTTCTGCGATGCAAAAATATGAAATACACCAGTAATTGACGTTTTCTTTATTAAAGCAAAATTATAATGGGGTTCGAAGATAAGAAATTCAAACAAGTCGTATTTTACTTCTTTTCCTTGAAAAGAAACACACCTGCATCATTTTCATCTTCGTACATGCGACATTTTGCATAAAAATCTCGTCAAAATTATAAAAACACTTGAAATTATTACACTTTTCAGTACCGAGGAAAATTTCAGCTCTGAACTCTGACACGACACGATACCTATCGATGATAAAAACAGCCATTTAAAAAAAAAAAACTTGCTCGTTTTTTTCCACCGATGGACGATACCATTGAAGCGGAAAATATGGGACAATGAACATATCGCACATACGCAGCGAATCCGTACTGAACGAATTTGCGCCCCATGTGCCACTGCCATTTCGAATATCGACTGGTAAATAATTAAAGCGAATCTAATGAAAAATATAGACCGAAAAGAACATTCAACTTTGGATCTTTATATCCGAATGGGACGATTTTGTATTCGAGATTCGTATTATCACATAACGGTCAATCAATTCGTTAATAAAATCAAAAGAAGATAGCCTCAGGTAGGTTTTTTGTTACTTTCACGCTCAAAGTTTTAATTTACGATTGTAATTATTTTTCTGCCGGGTACCTCGAGTCGTACGCGTATGTACTTGAGAAGAAGAATGGTTTAAAATACAACCTTAAATAAGAACCATCCGCGGTATATCATTTCTGTGATGTGTACGCAGCACATCGGGGGAAATGGGAATAAGTATTCTTATATTCCATAGTGACATCCTGACATGTGACATCGTACAGCCTATTAAGAACGTAGGTACTACAAATTTCATCCCAAGTATTAACTACCGCGTTTCCGCTCCATTTCGTGGTTTATTTTACAATCTGTAGTTTGACAAGCGGTCGAAATTTTCGATTTTTACTTTTTTATCATTTTATATACCTACGAAGACGAAAGTAAAATTTTATTATGAATTCTTCTTCTTATCGTCGTTGTAATTTTCCGTCATTATTTTCTCATTTTGACTGAAAGTGATGGTTGTGATATCTTGTAGTCGGTTGGTTGTTGAATCATTAACTTTATTTATGTTTAGTTTTGATGCAGTCAACGTAAGATACTAGGGTAACTTGACAGTCTACAAGGGTACATTTCCTAATCGATTATTGTACACGGTAAGAGGAATGCTAAACTGCAAGATTGGGATATGACCAGCTACCGCTGAGAAAAAACGTTTAAAAAACATAAGTAGGTAGGTATTGCCTTAAAAATCGAAGGGACAAATTTGACAAAAAGTCCTTTTAAAAAAATCTAATCAAAATTTATATTATCAATTATGAGAATAGGCAGTAAAAGGTGTCTAACAATAAATCAAAATGCAGGAATCTGACAGAATTTTCCCACAAGTTCTGTAAGACTTTCCGTAAAATATTTTTACCCCCCCCCCCTCCCGCAAAAAATTAAAGAAATAGCGACGTTTCAAAAAAACGATAAAAAAATCAAAGCTAAATTAATAACTAAAAAAAATATTTGAACTGTTCGCTATTTTTTCAAAAATAAGTTTTCCCAAGTTTTCCCAAGTTTTCCCAACTTTTTCAGATTTTCTAGACCAATTTTTTCAAATTTTCTAAATTTATAGAACCTGAATGGAAAGTGGGAGAGAGGATTTTTGCAAAAAAAGTGTTCAAAAACTGGAACTTCGTCATTTTTTCAAAATTTCAATCCTGAAAGAAGGGCAAGATCCTCAGCCATCATCTCCAATTCATGTTACAGACTTCATGATTTATACGTTCGAGCAAAATAAGGGCTAATTTTTCAAAAATTTTGATTTTGAGAGACAAAACAACTTTTTCTACAGTTTGTTTTTTCAAAGAAATCTCGATGTTCTGAGTAAAAATTCCAAAATTCGCCGACTTTTCCACGTTTTCCGAAAAGTTTCAGGTAGAAAAAAATCAATGTGTAGAGTGAAGGGAAAAGGTATTTAAGTCGGATTTTTCAAAAATTACTTTTTTTGGCTTAAATGATGATAGAGGCGACTAAGAAGAACATTTCAAGACCTCGATGAGCATCCTAGGTCAATTTTTTGCCGAAATAGAGACATTTGAAATTTAGAAAAATCAGGAATTTCAAAAAAACATAATTCCGGGAAAAACGCATTTAAAGTTTTTATATCTGTTTTTTATGTATCAGATATTATGTATTTCTCAGTTCAGTTGAATCCGCACAAAAAAAATTATTTCATGCTATTTTTCTAGTCCAGTCATCATGGCGAAATTTTTGAAGAAAAAGTAACTTCAGTAGCTTTTTTTGAGCAAAAAGTAACCAAAAAATGACCAAAAAGTAACCATAAATGACCATAAATGACCAAAAATTCAATTTTTTCGGGTGGCAACTTTTTTACAATTTTCGGGGGGGGGGGGAGGAAGATTTTCTGTAGTTTTCTGCAAACATTTCTAAGATAAATTAACTGAAAAGACGTCAAACAAAAATCTATTTTTTAATTTTTTTATTAAAAAATTTTGAAAAATAGCAATTTTTACGTGAAAATTTGAATTTTTGCCTGGAAGTGTGAAAAAAAAGTGACTTTTGAGGGGAAAAAAGTAACCAAAATGACTTTTTAGATGTGAAAAGTAACCAAAAGTGACTGAAGTCTAAAAAAGTGACAAACACCCTAAAAAAGTGACCCGCTATGATGCCTGCTAGTCTCGTAGACTCCTGAAGCTCCCCTAACCTTCGACAGACCGCTTTTTGCAGCACATGTAGATTTTTTTAACGTTGTGACTTTAGGTACCTTTTCGTCAGTCGGTTTGAACGTCATTTATACAATTGTTTTGGTAGATTATTCAAAATGAAACTTTGGTAGCAGCTGCAAAAAGGTCGGAACGACTTGAAAATGCAAAAAAAATTTGAAAAAATTGACCATTTTTCATATTTTTGACACTAGCGCAAAATTATGTTTTCCGACTTGAGGTATCTTCTCCCTTCACCCTACACAAATGAAGAAATGTAGGACTTTTGAGTCGAATACAGGACATTTTCATCGCTTACATCGCTTGCGAATTTACAAAATTTTGAAAAATATTTACTACGTTGAAAGAGAAAAATCAAGCCATGATTTTTTCACATTGATTTCTTGATAAAAGAGGAGGTACCGAGGAAGAAAGGGAAGGGGAAGGGGAGGTCATAGGACATAATAGAGGAAAGAAATCCCAGTGAATCATCATCCAAAAGTGCAACGTCTTCCGAGTGGGAGGGGAAGCGTGATTGAAAAACTAAAATCTAAATTGATTTTTATTTTCAGATGTCAAGACAACCCCATCTGTTCGTTTGTCGGTATTTTTGATATAAAACATTGATTACTGCAGGGAATTGATACTCCTAATTCATTTTGGGGCTGAACTATAAAAGAATCTGTACCAATGATACGATGTGTCCATTATCCACCTTGAATAATTTTAGAGGGTAAGTACTTCAGGAACACAAATACCAGCACTATGCTTGTGGAAGCATCAAAAAAACAAATCATTTCGACTTTGACGTCATAAATTTTCAAATTATTAGTAATTTTTTTCTCTTTTCTAAATCCATAACAAATTTCTCAGCCAGCAGGTGTTGGAAAAAACAATCATTATTTAAAAGAAATATTATCATACGAAGTTACACCACATTACCATCTATTTCAAAACTTTTTTCTTTCATATTTACAACTTTCAAAATGGAAACAAAAACTTTCGCATGTGTTGCCAACACTCTAACCCCCAAAAAAAGAACAACACATACACAGAGACGTATTACGTACTTGTGTTTTGTGTACCAACTTACATACAATTCATATAAACAAGTTGCAAGCAATATTTTCAAATAAGTATGTATATTGTATACGTTACGTTATGTTTCACGTAATAAGTAATTTATACGGTTAACTAATTCTAATAGCAAGTAATTATTGGATTTAATCGTCGGTAATATTTCAACAACCGATATACTCGGTGAAAAAGTTCTTCATTAAAACGTAGCGCCATCGTCATAGTTAATGGGGTTATTTGCGGTAATTTTTGCTGGGTACTTAGCGCCTCATCCTTTTTATAGTCAATTATCGACGATTATTACTGAGCGTCGAATAATGAATGCGATTTTTTTCTCCCTCGAAGTCTATTATGATGCTGGTGCACAATTGCACATTCCAATGGAATTTTAATTCTCAATTTTAAAGAGTTTTTTTTCGATTATACGAGTGAAAGTTTCAAAACTATTTAGATGCTCAAAACGTTCCATTTATCTCTTCGAAAAAATTCCACAATTTTTTCAATATTTTGACTCGAGAAAAGCGTAACAAAAGTGTTTTTTTTTTTCAAAGTTTTAATTCTACAAAGAAAAAAATGTCTGAATTTGTAAATTTTTGAAAACAAAATACGTATGGCTTTTTCATTGGGATATTTTTCGAAGTTTTAGAAAACGTTGAGATCTTTTTCATGATTTCATAGTCAGGAAGAAACTGATCTGAAATGTAGTTTTTTCAATTTTTCATCAGTAAAGACAAAAAGAATGGAACTGCGGGAGGAGGAGGAACCACCTTAATACTCGAATTTAAAAAAAAAATCTTAGGAGAAAGTCGTAAAAAACTTGCAAAGAAGATAAGAAAATGATGAATAGGTATCGTGTGTCTTTTTTTGGAATTTACAGAAAGGAACTGGATCACCTCCCCTCGCCCCTCCTATATTGGAATGGATCGAAAATACTTTTTCCGTCTCAACTTTCAGAGGAATCTTAGTAAAAAGTTGTCTCTATTGATACAACAAACTCTTCCAAGGGAAAGAGGGCTAAGTTTGGCCCAAAAATGAAAAAAAATCCAAAAATCTAAGGGCCGTATTTTAAAACATACCTTATTTTTAAGTAGTTTTTAAGGTACCTTAAAAAGTACCTTAGACAGAATTGGTATTTTAAAACGTTCCTTAACAAGACTTGAAACACAAATTCTATCGGTGATACTTGGAATACCTTAAGGTACCTCGCGAGGTACCTTAAGGCAACAAATAGTTTTATCTTACGTATTCACAGTTGTGATGATATTTGAATTATATTATAAACAGATTTGTTCAGTAAAAATATGATGGTAGACCACGATATTATCGATATATGTATACCTAATGGACATTATTGACATATCTACATCTATCCCAAGGATTATAGTTTTCGCTGACGACTATATGGATGAAAATTTACAGAGACGAATTTAAAAAAAAAATCATATTCATATAAGTGGCCTATTCTTAAAATTGAAGGGATGTTCTGTGAAAGAAGATCTGAAACTGTCAATGGGGAAGGGTACAGGGAAGAGGGAGCTAAAAATTGAGAAAATCTCTCATGTGGAATTTTTCAATTTTCCGCTTGAAATGCAATTTTCCTCAATTTTTCAGACTCAACATGAATAATATTTATCAATTTTTTTAGCAGGGTCATTAGTTTTACCATGTTCGTAAATTTTATATTCCCGAATTCAAACGTAATTGTTCCGAATAAAAATGAAAATTTGCTTTGAGGAGCAATATCTTTTGCCTTCTAATCAGACCACCCCTGGTTGATGGCAAAATTTACGTAGTCACTTACAAAAAAAACTTGTACTTACATACTTAAACATTTTTGACTATCTTCTATCTTGGAAGTGATAAATCTTAAAAAATTTTTTTGAAATTTGCAATGAACAAAGGCAATTTGACCACACTTGAAGAAAGAGGAGGTAAATTATCAGAATCTCGAATGAAAGTTTCGGAAATTTTTTATGGCAATAAAAAAATCTATTTCTTAACAACAAAAAATGAACAGATGACTGATATTCTTTATTTCTTCTTCTTTTTTTTTTTTTCATTCATTGTGAATGGAACACCGAAATAAAAAAATAGAAACATTGGAAAATTATAGAAACCTTCAAACACTGATGCAATATTGATTACAAAAAGTGTTGATAAATTTGTAAAAATAAGTAAATACAGCCAATTATATCTGAATAATGCGTTTTGATTGGTTGAATCGTCTTTTAAGATTTGGCAACATGGTATTCAAAGCAATACGCAAACGAAATTAAGGAAGGTTTTAAAATACGACTTTTAAGGAAGCCCTTACCGAAGTTCTCCTAAGGAAGGTTTTAAAATACCAAACCATTCCTTAAAATAAGGTACCCTTATTTTTTAAGGATACCTTAAGGTATGTTTTAAAATACGGCCCTAAGTATCATATCGTTTGTTATATTTTCGATGGTGCTGGATTCAAAAATCAAGTCATAATTTATTTTCAATTTTTTTGGATTTTGATCAGAATGTTGGGGCTGTCTACTCCCTCGTCTTCTCCACTGAGTTTTAAGATCTTATAACAAAATTTTCGTAATAATTCCTGTTACCCTTACCTATATTGTATTTTTCAAATCGATTTTTAAATGAGACCCCAAGGCTTTTGTATAATTTAGAAAATTCAACTTTGAGCTTCAAAAATTTTTTATAGGGGAAGGGGGGAGGTTTTGAACGATAGCTGACATAGCCATACAAATTAATTTCGGGATGAGGTAATGATTGATCCATGATCAGCACATCAACCTGAATCCATTAAACCCTCTTCCAAAATTTTGGTCCCCATGAGGGTAAAATTCACCCTTTTCCCCATTTTGAGAGGGGGGGGGGGGGTTGAACGGGAGGAAAACAAAATTTAAAATCATCAGCAAGCCGAAAAGTAGGCTCATTTGATGGGATTGAATTTTGTTCAAAACCTTCACCCGTTCCAAACCTTTTCCCTTCCCCTATTTTTTTCAGTTTCCTTTCTGATGGTGCAAAACATTTAAGGTGGACGCCAAATGTCATCACTCGTGAACTATAAGCTCAAAAAATTGAACACTTTCATCGGAAATTCCAATATGAAAAAACCCCGTTTCCTCACGTCTCTCAAGGAGTTCAGACTGGAAACGAGAAAGTTTTCAATCAATGAGATGACATCACCTCATAAATTTTTTGGGGGAAACTCGAAGTACTTAATTTTACCTCTGTTCAAAACCCGATAGAACCACCATAGAATAATCCATCTCATTTTCAAGAGACCCAAAAAGTCTACACTTCAATAAATGTACCTCAATTTTTCAAAAATTTCTATTCTTTTGAAAAATTACGTAAAAAATAAATTTATAGCACTCAAATTGACCCAAAATTACAAATTCTGCGCTCTCTGCGTCCATAAAACACGAATCCGATTCTCACACTCGAAAAAAACCCTCGCATACAAAATTGGAAAATCCCACGCATTCGCAAATCAATTGGAATTTCGTAACTCGGTTACATTCTCGCATCAATGGACATTATTTCAATATTTATATTACAACTTTACCGTCGTGGAAAAGTTTTTCGACCAGAGAAACCCACCAAAAAAGACACGCTTTACATCATTTATTCGATATTCTCCCAGAACGTATCTTTTGATAATTCATCGCGACCATTTCCACGTTTTCGAGTAATTTCGAACCATAAATTTCGGCAACGTATCCGTTCACTTTCTTCACTCGTCGATAAGTTGCAGAAAACTTCGATTTATAACTTACCAACCGAGCTAATGTATTGACAATTGATGTTCAATCTATTGCCTCGATAACTCTTGGCACCAAAGTCTTCCAAATTGTTTATGAGTAAAAGTCCATTAATTATTTTTCTCAATTTTAAATCACCTACACAACCCATTATGCAATAACTTTCAAACCCCGAAAATAATTTCAATTTATCGACAATTTTTCGTATATTTCCTACGTTGAAAAATCAATTTAGGCTCCGTACATTGAGCGAATCGGTTAAAAACTCGGCCAGTTCATAACATTTTCACGACACGTAGAAGAAAATACACACTGGGAAAATCTGCTATTTGAAAGTTCTGTCTGTTCAGATGCCATATGACGAAAAAAACTAAAAGAATGAGCGAATAAACGCCAACGATTGTTTTGCGGTTTTAGGTCTTCGGATATGTCACGGATCATCGAGATTATTTATACCCGCAAATAAAGAAAAAATCTACCTAAACTGCATCGCAGGTTCGCTATTAATAAAAATGACACCGATCTATAAGGTGATTTTTCCACACGAAACGACACACCGACCAGAAGAAATCTTGGTTCGTTTTTCCCGTTAATACCGAAAAATTTTTCATTTCTCGTGCCCGCAAAAAAATGCCAAGAAAAAAAGTAGTCCGCAGATATTCTAGTAAACAAGAACAAGCTGAACATTTAAACCATTTGTCGTCTTTCGCGTTTCCCACGCGCAAAATATACGTCTTCCTACTACGAGCAGCACTTCAGGTCAACAGCATTTTTTACTTCGGTATAGGTATTTATTTTTAATACTTTACATTATTTTTTCTTTCCTCTCGACTGTTTTCGAATGGTGCTTGAAGTTTCGTCAATAAGGAAAATTATATCGTAGCTGGTTTATTTTTCATTTGCTCTGCTGAATTGTAAACATTCGCTGGAGATGGGAAAACCCATTCCGGGATGAAAAATCTATAAATTTTTTACTCGTTTCAGGTGCGATCTTAATCGATTGAAAATTACGAATTAATTGGACCAATTATCCGATACGATGGCAAATTCTCCATTATTAACTTATACACGTTTGTTGGTAATGTGTTCGAGTTTTTAACATCAAATTAAAAAGCCATAACGTCTGGATGCGACATCGGTATCGTCGTCGTACACAAATGTGATTAAAATCACACTACGAAGTACGAATTACGAAAAGCCTACATGGCCGTTTTACCATCTCATTCAAATTAGTCAACATAACGACAAAACTGATTTAAATAATTACAACCGCGCCGCACCGTCCAACGTTTAATTACTACAAATCAAATTAACAACCTTCATAAAAACGCGTATTCTTATCGTCGCGTTAAATGCTGTACGTTAATTGATTCAGACGCAAATGACAGTTTTTTTTAAACGAAATGAATTACATTGTAGGGTAATTTTCTCTCTCGAGTTTGGGTTTTATCTGAAACACTTCTACATTCGAAAAGGTTGCGGATTTTTTAGCCTTCTCGGATGCCGGATTAGGGCGAAAAATGGTCATTGGAGAGAAAAAGTCAAGATGGGATTGTAGAAGAGCCATATAATGTGCGTATGTATGCAAATTGTACGTGACCTTTTAATTTCATCATTAACCTCAATAACCTTCCGCCAGTAAGAAAGATTCAATAAGAAACGTTAGCAACCGAAGAATATAAATCAACTTTCTAATTACCTCTTGATCTTTGGATAAAAAATGAATCTTGTGTTTTCGACATACATATTTATCGTACGTACAATACGTATTCGTTTGTGTGGCGGTATTTCGCACGTGGTGATATTTTTGTGCAGAAATCGTCGCGACTTTGAGAAATACTTTCGCAGGAAAATTATTTCACGAATTGTACTCTAAAAAAACGTTAATTCGGTATTTATAAACAGTAAACATTTTAGTTGATTTAAAAGAGTCTTTGAGAACTGCCTAATGGAACAGAAATCGATGAGAATTACCTTCTACAGTTACACCTACATCCACCCTTTGACGAGAGAAATTTCCATCAAATGCCATAGGTAAACATTTCAGATAATTTTTTTATAAAAAAAAGTATAAAGATAGAAAAACTCAAATTGCTGAAAAAATTACATCCGAATACATCAAAGATGGATATTTTCTACTAAAAACGAATAAAGTTTATTTTTATCGAAATCAAAAAAAATTACAAAATTACTGAAATTGAATGAATAATTTTCACTAAAAATAAATACCGATTTACACTTTTCCCGACCGAATTGGTCCCCGAAAAGTGACTTTACTGACTCAATTTCCACAAAAAAAAATGACAAAAATCCTTCCTTTTGCTTTTACTTATTCTTTAAATTTTTCTTATTTTAAAAATTGATCGATTTGCTAAAACAGGGGCGATTTTCTCCATCACCTACACAATTATTCAAATATTGAAAATCTCCCAAAATCTTGGACAATTTTCTAAAAAAATTAGTCTTCAAAAACTAGAACAATTTTCTGAAAATCACAAAATTTTACAGCAATTGCACAATTTTCCAAAAACTGGATAGTTTTCTAAAAAATGGATTTGTGTTTTCCCAGAAATTGGACAATTTTTCAAAATTGAATCTTCCAAGAATTGAACCATTTTCCAGTGAATTTTACAGAAATTGCACAATTTTCCAAAAACTGGATAATTTTTAAAAAAAATGGACAGGTTTTTCTAGAAATTGAACAATTTTTCAAAAATTGGACAAGTCTTCAAAAATTGGAGAATTCTTCAAAAATTGAATCTTCCAAGAATTGAACCATTTTCCAAAAATTTGACAAATTTTCAAAACTTGAACAATTTTCTAAATGTTTGAAAATTATTCAGAATCCGAGAGAATTTTCAAAGCATGAGAAATTTTTCAAAGCATGAATGATATTTTCAAATATGTACTTGAACAATTTTTATTCAAAACTAGAACATTTTCACAAAAATTAGACAACAATCGAAAAATTATTATTTCAAAAAATTTAAAACCGGTTTGTTGAATTGTAGTTTTATAGATGATTTTAATGTAAAAATGTCAATTTTTTCTTAATTTATTTCGATTGTCAGAAAATAATTCTTGTTTTTTTCAAAAAAAAAGTGATAGATATTGATAAGAAATTAAAATTTGATGAAAAATTCAAATACTTATTTTTTTCATTTATTTTTACTCAAAATTATTCAAAAATACTTTGGTAAGCCAATGAAAAAAGCTTCTTACAGAAAAATCATAAATTCATAAATTTTTTATGAAAGATTTTCAATTCTTTTTCTTTCTTTTGTAATGTGTGTGGGTCTAGATACTTTTTAAAATGTGGCGATTTTTCAATACAAATAAGCACCAAAATTGACAAAAGATGAAAAAAGTGACTAATTGGGCACACTGTATCTAAAATACATTTTAGTTTAAAATAGAGTAAGAGGATTTTCACCAGAATCAAGAATATTGGTGGCCAATCTCAACCACCTTAGGAATTAAACTGATAGAACAGATGAATTTTGATTCAAAATCAAAAAAGTAAAAAAAATCACTGCAATCAAAATCAAGAAAAAACACAATTTTTGATGAAATATATTTTTATCAAAAATGAATAAAATTAATTTTGATTTCAAAAATTCAAAAAGAAAATATAGATTCCTAGTAAGGACTTTTTACTAAAAATTAATTGGGAAAATATTCCTCGAGAAATTGAAAAAACGATTTTTCAATCAGAAGCAAATATCTAGTAAAATGAATTCACTTGAAATTTGTATCAGAACCATTTATTTAAAAATGAAAAAAATTGATTAAAAATTGGTAAAACGAATTTCAGATTTGAAAAAACATTAAATAGGTAACCCATATAAGAAGTCGAATAAATGAAATTAATTAGAAAAATCAACGCAGAAATTTTCACTAAAAATAAACTAAAATTTATTTCAATAAAATCAATGACATAAAATTTTTCAAGGAAATTGAAATCAAATTTCATTGGTTGCATAATGAGTGAAATCAATTTCGCAATTTAAAAAAATGAGCAAATTCATTCTTGAATTTTAGAAGTCGAATCGAACGTTCACAATCATAAGACAATTTATCAACCAGGGTTGGAAATTAAGAGGGGAGGAGTCCATTGCCCACGTTCATCGGGATTTGATCCCTCCATTTCCAGAATTTTATTCAACTCATCAAAAAAACCACAAAACCTCGTTAAAAACCTATTTTTAAATTATTTTATAAACGAGATGAGTTGAAAATAGAGAAACACTATTAGACCACTTGCAAATTAGTACTCTCCTGAGCATTCCACAGACAGATATCAGTTTTCTCCGCCTTATCATCATCCTAATTAGTTCACGACCAATATAAATCTCAAAATATTCGACACATACCATAAACATTTCCAACTGCCCTGCATTCGAAGAATAAACGCCCTTCGAATGGAGAATTTCAAACGAATTGCATTCCGCATTCGAGATTCGAGCTAATTAGAGCTTCATAAGCCATCCATTCGACATGATTAACTTTTTAAAAGCGTTAAGAAACGTAAACAAAGAGTTAATTTCATTTCAATCAAAATGAAAACAACCACAAAGCGCACAAACATTAAATACACAAATTGGACTGAAAAAGGTATAATCGTAGCTCGTTTCCAAGCTCGTACTACAAAGCTGGTATTTCTTTACGCTAGGAAAAACTTCATTCGTAATATTAAAATAAACTCTAGTCTGTCTACAGCCCAGACTGTACATTTGCCGAACTACATCAGAAGCTAATTGTGTCGAAAACACGAAAAAATAACGTTTCAACTTTTCATCATAATTCAAATAAAATATTAAAACGTTTTTACCGACTTGGAACGTGACTAATCGTTAATTCCAACACCCTTCCTATAAATTCCAACAAACGTTAATTAAATAGGTACCTAATACCTATTTCTTCAACCAACCGAATAATACCTGCATCAAATGTTACAAAAACCACATTCTCACTGAATTCAACCACTCGAAACATACCATCAGTTTACACAAAATCGTCGTGTCTCAAGAGGTCTGGCTGCGGGAAAAAATAACTTCTTCGCCAACAAAAAGGGGCAAAAAGATCTAAGGGTGGAGAAACATTACACCCTCTTGTTCCGAGGAAGCTGGGCTTTTGAAAATGTTGTCTTTCCGACTTGTTTTCCAAACTATTGCCAAAATAAAAAAAAGATTTCCTCGGTGCGCCAAAAATATCGTACTTTTAAATGCTAAATTCCATCCAAATGTCATTTCGAATTTAATAACACTTCGGTTGAATCCAACTAATCGACGTATTCTATCAGATAAGGGGGTAAAATGGCGAAATTTTCACACAACTGGGTACCTAACCGCCTATCTAATGTATTGTATCGAGTATCCTATGATCTTGGCATACTTTCTCCGAACAGCACACCCTAAGGTGAGTCATATATAAAGTTACATCAGGCAGTATCATTACTTCACCCTGAGGTGTGATTTCGTTTTTTATTCAAATCAATGTGGGCTTAAATTAAATACCAGAGAACAAACCAGGGTGAAATAGATTTAAATCTAAATTTTTTAACTGAATTTTTTGAAAAACGTGATGGCTTTTACGTTTGGAATTAATTTTAAATTATGAGCTGAAAATTATTTGTATCGATGCTTTAGGCCTCCTGGACCAAAATTATGATATTGAAGCCATGTAACATCGATTATAATTGTATGTTTGATATTCCCGATTCTTTTAGCTCTCTAGCGCCGAGTCCCAGGGGTAAAATAAGCTCAAATTTTGTAAATAGGATTTATATAGATGGATGAGCAATTTTATCACAAAATTTTTAGGGTCCAAATTGAAAATTGTGATTGGTCCACTTTTTGCAAGTGTTTCAGAAATGGTCCAAAATGAAAAAAAATTGAAATTTTCACCAGTGAGAAGTACCTAAATTATAATATCTAATATATCCAAATTTCAGCTTTCCAGCGCATCCCTACTCCTTTTTTGGTTCAAAAACTTGGATTTTTTTCGGCATTTTGAAAACGTGGTCCACTTGGTCCAGCCTACAACCCCAAAAAATAATCTAGGGAGCTGAAATTTGAAATTTAGAGTCGATAAGGGTTACTGAGGTGTCTTTGCTGTTTTTGACCTCTTGATCTCAAAAATTGGCAGTGGACCATAATTAGTAAGTCTTAAAACGGGCCCAGGGTGAAAAAAATGTCTGAAAATTTTATCACTGATAAATATAATGATAAAAATATCGTTCTGATCTTTCACAAATTCAAATTTCAGCTTCCTAGCTCATCCCAATCCTTTCAAGTCTTCAAAACGTGATTTTTTTTAGTCCAGAAGTTTCAAATTAAGCAAGGAGGTAAAAATTTTATAGATAGTCAGTTGGTGCCCCTGAAATTCCTTGTAACGGTTTCAGCCTTCGAGACCCTTTCAGGCTCCATACTGGATGAAAAATTATAAAATCCTAATTTTGCATTTTTTTTTCTCATCGTCAACTTTGCGTTGCCCAGCCTCAGAGATCGAATATCTATAATTGTCTCGATGCTGCATCGACTGTGTTTTCAAAAAAAAAAAAAAAAATTGGAAGCAAGATTAATAATCGATCAATTGGTCAACAAAATGTAGGTATTCTATAATTGGCCAGAGGTACGTGACGTCAGTGACTCAAATTGTTTTTATTAGAAAGAAATTACGTCTCACGTATGATTTAACTAAACATAGAAAATTGAAAATTAAATATGGCGGAATCTCCAATTAATCGATGCTGGTCCGATTATTAGAACCGGGGAATGAGAATTGATGATAATCGATTAAAATCATAATCGTTCCATCTCTGCCCAGCCTACAGCCCAAGAAAAATGACCTAGTGAGCTGAAATTCAAAATATGCAGTCGGTGAGGGTCACTAAGGTGCCTTTGTCATTTTTGGCCCTTGACCCCAACCTGGAACTGAGTTCTTTTTAGCAAGGGTCTGTGAAAATGTTTCTGAAATTTTTACCATCATTGATAAATATCGATATTATTTTAAAGATATCCAAATTTAAGCTTTTTTGGATCCCAAAACATAAATTTTTCTGTTATTTTTTGGACATCAAAAGGCTTACAGATTATACCTACTAAATAAAATTGAGGACCAAAATTTTATACGTAAATTTCGCCGGAGTACTGAAATGCCTTTTGACATTTTTAGCCTCTGAACCCAAAAACCAAGCGTTGGTCCCTTTTAGTGAAAGCCCTGAACTAGCCTAGAAGCGATTTTTTTTTAAATTTTTACTATTCACTGAAAAATATTGACATTGTCCTTTGCGTATTCAAATTTTAGCTTCTTTTAGCGTTTATTGGCTTTTGGCTTTTGATTTTTTCTATTTTGGTTTTCGGTTTTAGTTTTTGGATTTTGGTTTTTGGCTTTCGACCCCGATGAGATGAATGAGTTCAAATTTTGTGAATGGGGGTATTCGTAGGTGCACACCCTCTCACAAAAATTTAGAGGATTCGACTTGACAATTGTGATTAGTCCATTTTTTGGGGCTCCAAAATTGATCCAAAATGAGAAAAACTTCTGAAATATTCATCAGTAAGTATTTAGGTTTGTTTGGGCCTTCCAAAATTGAAAAAAAGATTTTACAAATAATTTCAAAATCATCTAATTGGCCTTTTTTAAGAAAAGAGACCGCTTGGTCGCAAAAGTCATTTTCGAGATATTGGCATTTTCTGAGTCTACATAAAATTACCTTTCAAATGAGCTGTTAGTGACCTTTTTTTATGAAAAATTGACAGTTCTATAATGCTTTAAAATTTAATGTTGGAAAAACATAGTTTCGAGAAAAATAAGTTTCAAGTTTCCGAGTGAAAATGTTCAATCACAAACGAATTCATGACAGAAATTAAATTTTTTATAACCTTATGGGAAATTTGCTGTAGAATCTGAAAAATTTGGTTCAGGAGCCGTATCAGGCTTCTAAATGTTCCCAAAATACCTTCAACCGTAAAAAACTGAATAAAAATTTAAAAAATATACAATTTTTTGTCTTCAAAATTTCATTTTTCCAACTGCTCAACGGCGTGTTTATACGGTTTAAAACGTGTTTCACGAGTGCCTGACTATCTTACGTGAAAGTAGAAGGACCATAGACCACGAATCCATCAAAAACAAAAAATCGATATTTTCGACCCCAGTTCAAATTTTTGCGTTTTTCTCGAAATCAACTTTGTGACCTAGTGGTCCCTTTCCTAAAAAATTTCACTTATACGTTTCTCAATAATTGTGGGCTGCTCGATACAAAATTCTATCGTGGGTACTTTAAAAGTTCCAAACCAAAAATTCGGCTCAATATAGTGACCCGCCTGTTACGAATTTTTTCACTTACAGAGCAGGAAAATTCGCTAAAAATTATAATTCGATGCTTCAAAGGCGATAAAACTTGGGAGCATTTTTTTTTATCGCTATAATGAAATAAAATTTATGTATTTTCGTACATTAGAGTCCGGTAGTACCGAAGGCCACTTACGAATACATAAAAAAATCAATCTTTATAAACCAAAGTATCAATCAGAGCCACTCAATCATGCAATATTTTAACTGCATTATTTATAGCGTACTCTATGGTATTTTTTATTGAAAGGGGGAGGATGAAGGATGTGGAAAATGAAAACAACTAATTTGGTAAACAAGCGTGCAACTACCACTCACGATCGAATTGATCACAGCGCAGTAAAAATAACACCTCTTCGGACATAGGATAAAATACTGGATCTAGGTAATTCACGTACATCACAATCATGATATTTGAGCCAATAAACGAACCATGATATTAACTGTACCATCGGATCACTATACGATTAATATAGCCGCCAGCTAGTTGCATTATTTTATACGTTATAGGGTGGTGGGCAGGAAACAATAGACTAGGAGCATACAATGACCTAGCATGACCTTTGTTATATTTTTTGATTTATATGCCGACAGGAAAAAATACAGTTAATTTGTCCAAGTCTGATAAATTCAAGGCGCAATGGTTATAAAGGCAATTTATTTTCACCATTTCATCTCTCGAGTCTCGACTACGTAATAATAATTTTTCATACACCTGTGCGAGCTGACAAATGCGTTCGGTAAACACTTACAATGTGGGAAATTTCATTGCTGCACTTTGCAAGCTCTCAGCGTCTCGTGTGCGTATATTTATAAGGGTAATTACATCGGTACAACATTATAAAACCATCCCACAACAAAACCATTCCAATTAAAATCCTTTCACCTCTGCCATCGTGGCAAATGGTCGACTAAAGAGTATCAAGTGTACCTAAAATACACAGAAAACCGCTCTCGAATAACATACAATTCTTATGTGTTTTTCGAGAATATATGTCACTCGAACACAATGCCAAATATTCGACCAGACAAATTATTCGCATTTTTTTACGAGCCAAGGTTAATTACCCACTGGCAGACGATAATCTCTTTAACGATAACAGATATATTACATCGATCTTCCTTCAATAAATCTTTATCAAAAGTCGCGGCCGCGGCAGAAGAAGTATCATACTTTATAGGTACAGGTATCGATAGGTAGCTAAATTGTGACGCGATTAATTTCGTATTAGGGCTAAATTCGTCGTTAGTAATTCTTCAAATGTCAGCAATTTTTATACGTCAATGTAATTCCACTCGTACATAGTAGAATTTGCCAGCGAAAATTATTTTTAATACACGTCGATAAAAAGTGAATGAAATTAATTTTCGACCAATCATCAAACATATTGGCATAAAATCATTAAAATGAGGTCTTGAAATAATTTTACAGGAAAACCACAGTACATTAAGAGATTTCAAAAAGTCGTAACACTTTTTTAAAACAAGAGTAAAGGTAAATTATCGTAAGAGCTACATTGATTTCGATATATTGAATTATTATTTGAAAATAATGCCTGTCTTGACATTTGAAGGAGATTTTCAGGATTTCAGACTCTTTCAATACCTATCGAAAACTAATTCCTCTCTCATTCTGAATCAGTGAAAAGTCATCGATAAATAGTCAGAATTGCAGCATTTGCAGCACAGGAAAAAATCAGAAAAATTCACTGAAAATTCACTGATTTTTCTGCTAATTTCATAAATTTCACTTACTTTTCAGTGAAGTTTCACTGATTTTCCAGTGATTTTTCTCACTGATTTGTTTTCATTGAAGATTTTTTCACCGATTTTCTCCTGTGCTGCAATTCTAACTGTTTCTCAGTGATTTTTGATGATTTTCACTGATTGATAAAAATGAGAGAGTCAATACTACAACAAAATGAAGTTTTTCTAAACAAAGAGGGAGTATAAGTATTTTCACCCGAAAAATCATCGCCAGTGATTTTCACCACTTTTACTCCCAATTTTTTTGAATTCTGAAAAAAAGAAATTGTGTAGTTATTATTTTTTTAAAATAATCCAGGAAACGAAGGTAGGGTGGAAAATTGTCATTGATGATTTTTTTGGATAAAAATATTCGTAATAAAACCATTTTCAAGAAAATATTTTTCAAGCACGATTTTCCCCCATTTCTGAGATAAAATTTGAAACACGTAAAAAAGAGGTAAAAATGTCCAATATTACATAGTAACATAATTGGTACAAAATTTGCAAAAAAAATAATAATTTTCAATATTATGGACAAATTTTAAGGGCAACTCAGCTGAAGTAAAACATAAGAATCGAGTCAAGAAACTGAAATTGAAAATATCTTTTTGAGTCTCGACACCACTTGAGGAGCCTTTTTCCAATCAAAAACCATACACGAGGAAAGGGCCTTAGGTAAAATTTGAAAAAAAATGATAAATTTATATCCAAGTCCCTTTCCATAAATTTTTTAATTTTTTCTTCGAGAAAAAAATTGCACCTATATAAGGCCCTTTCGTCGTGCACGGTTTTTGAAGTTAGCTCAGTTTGGAAAAACGCTCCTCACTTCCTTATTTAATATTAAAAAAAAAAAAAATTCAAAACGATCCACCCCAGTGGCTTCAAAAAGTGGAGTACAAGGGGTGCACTACCCCCTCAATTTCATTAACAGGGCGAAAAAGTTTATTTTTTGCTCCAAAATCCATCTGGTATTCCAAGTCTTTGTACTCACTTTATACGTTTCTATCTACCCACCCAAAAAAGCTTCCGACGGATTCGACCAAAAAATTTCGTAACCTTTATGGCTTTTTTGCCACCGCTGTAGAAAAGTGAAGGCTTTCCAAAGTGGATCTGTCTTTTGAAAAGCCTGAACTCCCCTCATAAAGGTTTGTTATCGAAAAACATAATTTACTTTTAAATCACGTAAAATTTTGAAACAGATCAATCATTGGACTTATTGAGCAAAAATGAAACAAAAAATTAATTTTTGTCACAAAAATCCATCCAAGTCCACAGTGATTTAATTTTGTAGTCGTCAAGGAACTTCAGTCCTCCTCCCCCCTCCCACCTTGTAAAAACACCAAGATTTTTGTTTGAAAAATAAACACCTTAATTTTCTTTACTTGGTTTTTGGTTTCAATTTTCAAATTTTCTTAAAAATTTTCATTTTCATGTCCAAATTTTCCCAATTATAGCAATTTTTTCACTCAAAAAATTTTCAAGCTCATGAGTTGAAAAAAAATCAATAAAATTTCTACTTGGAAAAAATTGAAAAAAAATCCAAACTTAAAAATTTATTCCAGTAAAATTAGTTGGAGGTATCAAAAAATGTCAAATGGAAAGGAAAATAATAGGATAGGTATGGAAGTGTTTTTAAATTCATTATATCGAACAATTTAGTCCGAGAAAAGTGAGAGTGACTGAGACAAACCGTTGTTGATTTTTTAGGAAAAAATGGACCTAAAAATCAAAATTTTTCGATTGAAATGAAATTCTTTTCGAATTTTTCAAATCAAAAGTACAAATTTTTCAGTTTTCACAACTCACAAAAAAAATTTAAAAATACATTATCTTTGAAGTTTTTTCGATTCATGTTCTTACCCAATCTTTTCTCAAAAAACAAAAAGGAATATTTATTTAATAAAGTAATTTTTTTGTAAAGTTCTTCAAAAATTGAAAAAATGCCGCAAAAAAGTGAGCCTAATTCTGAAAATTTCATATAAAAAATCAAAACATGAAAAATTGACCCAATAAGTACTTATTATCGAAAAAAAAATGAAACCAGTGTTTCTTAAAAATGTGAAATATTCTCTAAAAATACAAAAACGCTTTTAATAACCAAAATATGCAAAATATGGCTCGACAAATGGGATTCATTTACTGAAAATTTTATAAACCGTGCAAATAATGAATTTTCCTATCAACCCGGTAAAAGTAAAAACACACGAACTAAAAATCCCAACCCCTCGACCCATGAGGTTTTTAAAGTCAGAAAAAGACATCAAAATTTATCAACCTTCAAATTTACACATCAACGCGTAAAACTGCTAAAAATTTCTTCCCCCTTGAAAAATTCCAAATACACCACGATAACCCGAGCCGATGAACTTAGGCGTCAATTTGTCGCCCTAAAATGGAAAAAATTGCCCCGCCAGCGGCGGAAAATTGAGGACCTAACGAGTTGGCAAAATTGCAAAACCGAAGGCATTTTCCTCGTTCATTCGGCAAATTTATGGCCTCGGAGTCGACATTTCATACCGTCAGCTCCTCTCGGTCGACAATATCTAAACACATAATAACGACAAGGGTCTCGGGTCTTGGGTAAATTTTATAGTGGAAAAAATGTCATATTCGTTAACACCGCAACCTACACGAGTTAATTTTCAAATATCACGCGAACCAACATCGCACATCAAATGCTCCATATACCAGGTACATTCACACTTGTACCAGCTTGTAATACATTTACGTCTTCGAAACAACCTCAACAAAAAAAAATCCTCTAAGATCGACGACTTAGAAACCCACAAGTCGAGAATATGAAAATATGGGGAAAAATCGCGAACCGTCGAAAAACACGAGTCCTCGGGCTAATTCACGAGGGCCTGGACCGCAGCTCTTTGGAGGAAATGTGTTTACACGTTAATGCCTACACTAAAAAGCTTTTAAATTTCACTACAATGTTTACCAACGTAAAACATAATTTAACCTGTGAAATAAACCGAAATTTATATCGAATTCTCCGGCATCGTCGCAATGCACTAACGCACTTTAAACGAAAAAAAAAATCGTAAACTTCTTTCGGCTGGTATCATCATCGGTAAGGTATGTCTTGACGAAATGACCTTGCCAACCTTTCATTATCTAGGTCATTACTTCCAATGGTAATCGTATTACCTATAAAACCGTACGTACACTTTCATTATTCTTATAAGAAGTAGTTCAAATATTATAAAAACATCGGACAATAACGCTCGTCTGGCGAACAAAAAAAAATGTCATCAACTATTAACCTTTTTATTTTTCATTTCGCGATACGGTAGCCGCCTGTAAAAAGGAAGTTGATGGCTCGATGAAAAAAATTCTCTCAATACGGGTCAGTTTGGACTTGATACCTCGTCGTTGGTATTTTTAACTACCTGTCGAAAATGTACGATAATGATCATCGTATTATAATATTTAATGGAAAAAAATCCGATTACAAACGTGTTATGAACATTGAACCATTCGGTTTTTTTCTCGGTTTTCTCAGAAGTGACGATGAGTTTACACACCCAGGTGTATAATAACCTCAGAGACGAGATTTTTAAAAAACCAGGCGACCAACACCCGACGCACGAAACGATCCGGTGAACTCGTTACATATTCAGATAGGTATATTCGTGTCATTCTAATGTTTTCGAATTTTCCATTGGAATTAACCCGAGCTCGAGTATATAAGTAATGCACCTAGCAATTAAGCTAACTCGCAGGTATCAATTTATTCGAACCTTTTAACAATAATTCATTTCTATCACCGGCCTAAAACAATCATTCACTGTAAATTTATAATTATTTTAATAATATACCACACTCCAGTTGCCGGTTATGCAGCCGTATGGTACACGACGGTGTATTCCAAATGCCTAATTTTGAATGTAATAAATTCCAGGGAAAATATTACGTTAGCGTACCATCATCTATGGTGCATGGTGGAAATACAAATACCAGCACTGAATTCCATGCCATGATAAAACCGTGCGTGCATCTTTAATTTTATGCAAACACTACACCCAACACCCTTTTTACCATACGTTTGGTTTGAAAATTACGTAATAATTATTCACAGCAGTAGACGACTTTGCCAAAGATGACAAGATGGTTTGGATTTTAATCAACGAACGAGTTCGTATTTTTTTGAGGTTGATTTTTTTAGGGGAGGTTGGAGTTGGTTGATGGATTTTTTTTTGGATGGAATGGATCAGTAGGTGATTTTCTGTACCTTTTATACATTTTTGGTCAAGAGACGAGGCTCGAGATTCGAATCTATATTTAATTTGGATTCGAATTTATGAAATAATGACAGAATTTGATTAAAATTACTGCATAAATTGATACCTACTTTGAATTCAAAATCAGGTATGGATTACGTATTGGCAGTGATATAACGAAACCCATCTCTGATTAAAACAAATTTTTCATGGGAGAAAATTCACTTTCATTTCGTTTAGCCAGCACTGCTTACAAATCGTTTACCTATTTTTTTTGAAAATTCTTCCCAAAAATATAAAAATTCAACTAAAATAGATTCAGATCGAATTTTGAGTCTGGCTCCTTAGAATGAGCCTCAAGGGAAAAATCGAAATTGCATTATGAAAGAAGAAGAGCAAAAAATAAAAAAATTTCCGAGGTAGATTTTTCTAATTCAAAGTACAATTTTACTTCATTTTAATCTTACTAAAAACAAAATTTTCCCAAATTAAAGGCTTTTAAAAAATTCTCGACTCGAACCTGATTTTTCCAACTATGTAAACCTGTAATTTTTTATTATATGGAAAGGAGAGAGGGAGCTGTCCTTGGGATTTTTTAGTTTCGTAACTAAGAGGTCTAATTCTGAAATCCAGCCAAATTCTTCAATCAGGCATGAAACACAGATTTTTGGGAAAAAATAGTGACTTTAGTGACTTTTTATGAGGTAAAAAGTGACCAATTTTTCTAATTTTTTTATAAATAAATACACCCCCCAAAAAAAAAAAAATTAAAAATTTCATAAATCAAACTGTATTTCTCTCTGCGATAGTGCTGAAAATACTTTTTTTCTGAAATTTTTTTCTATTAATAAATCTTTACTTGAAGCTGAACGAGTTTAAGAATATGCTTCAAATAACTGAAAAAAAGGATAAACTTTTGTTATAATAATACATTTAAAAATTATTATAACTTCCGTCTAAAATAAGTTTTCACTGAAAAAAATCGTAATATTCTGCATCTAAAAATTAAGAGTTGTAGAAAATAAACTAGTATTTTTTTTAGATATTTAGTATTTTTTTAATTTTATGCAAGAGCGGAAGGCCGTTTGAATGAAAAAAGTGACTTTAGAGTGAAAAAAGGGACCAATAGTGGCCTTTTAACCATAAAAGAGGGACTTTCAGTGACCAACCCTGAAACTAGGGGACAAGTTACTAAAAAAGGTGACTCTGTTTCATGCCTGTTCAATGGAAACCTAAGCCATGGCCCAAAATTCGCATGATGGTTAGAAAAATGAGGCTGCTTTAATGATTGTACTCAATGTTCTATCAAAGGAGATTGGCGCCTCAGCTTTGGAAAATTTTAGATGATTTCAGGTCAATAAAAAGTTGAATTATCGAACAACGAAAAAATCACGATTGAATGTCTCTAGTTCTCGAAAGGGGAGGGGGAAGGAGGGAGTGTCATGATTTTTAGGAGGTAATCAACTTCTTCAGCGTTTATAATTCGAAAAGCGATAAAATTAGATTCAAGAAATCTCCTTGAAAGTTTTAAAAAGTTGAAAGTTGAACTTTTTCATCGAAAGTACAAGTTTTCAAAGTCTCATAAAAAATTCTGTAAAATCAACTTCTAATCGTACTCCAAAATATTAATTTTCAAAAGTTCTTCCTTTTAGGCCGAAAATTCAAAAAAATTAAGGGAGTACCTATGATACATCAAATCATCATCAGTATTTCTTCATTGACTTTAAATTCAAAATTCAAACGAAATATGAAATAAAATCAACAAAATGTTCATCGTATTTCTAACAGAAATGATTTTCCAAACTTCCCACGTTTTCCAGACTTTGTACCCAAGTGTTTAACAAAATTTTTCAGTCAAAAGGCAGGATTTCATCAAGATTTCCACACAAATTTTACCATATGATTTCGAAAAAATTTATAATTTTGAAGAAAAAATCTCAAAATTTCCTAAATTTTGCTAGTTTTTTTTTTTAATAGTATAAATACTCTGAAAGTAGGTATGAATTTGAGTATATGCTGAATGCTGAATACAAACTGTATTTTCTTCGATTTTGGACCTCATTCAGGGTTGCAGAACCCCTCCCTCAACGTATTTACGTTTATTATTCCATATTTCGTATAAATCTGTTTACTTTTTTTTCAGAAGAATAAAACATTTTCTTACAAATACTGAAAATTTTCCAAAACTGTAGATTATTGAAGCTTAGATAATGCAGAATTCGTTACTTGGCTCAAGAGCCAAAGTACTGAACCATAAATAAAATTTATTACATATTATATGTAAGTATTTGTTTATAAAGTTCGAAATGATAAAGCTTTCAAAAACGAAAGTGGCTTCGATGACTCATTTATGAGAACTACACTTCAAATTGATGTACGATTATTTACGCTGAAACATAAAATCACTATCTTTTTTTTTATTTGTATTAAATATTCAACCAAATCTACCAAATCGTTTTTAAAAGTTCGTTAACTTAGAAAATTATCGGCTCATTATGCTGTTAAAATTAAGTGGAAAAACGGAAAAAATTACTGTAACACTGCATAGTAGAAGGGCGAATCGGGAATCGATAATATATTTATGTACCTTTGATTCAAACAAAAATTGATGAAGCAGTTTATTTTGAATGAGAGGCCTCCCAAAAAAAATTATGAGTCTCCTACCTTAAGGAAAAAGGAGTTTAGGCACTTCAAAATAAAGTCATCATCGAAGAAAAAAACACGGACTGGTAACCTAAGTCATTCTCCGAAAAAAATACAGGTTTCAGTTTCTACAACTCCCTGAACCACGACTTCGAAATTCGATACCACTTTTTGCCCTCTCACAGGGGATGGAAAAGTTGTAGATCTCGAATTCGAGGAATTTTTGATTCTTACCAAATTCTAATCGCTTACTCAAATAGGTACCTTAAAATTGGGCTAAAAAAATTTCGATCACCTAAAATAATTTCTAATGTAAATAATTATTCAAAGAATTTCATAGCAGTGCTACCAACTAAATTTTGAATATCGCAATTTTCACAAAACAGATGGCAACACTGCTGAAAAAAATTCCAAAAAATTTTACTTCTTTACAACGACCAAAAAAATCATCTGGGTCACTTTTCAAACCACTGAATTGACAACTTGAATTTTATGAAAATAGTGTACTTAAATCAAAATACAGTTGGCAGCACTGAGGTGAAAATTTTCAGAAAAATTCTATCAAAAATTACTCTAGGCGACCAAAAATTCTTTCAACTCGATTTTGAGATATTTGAGTAAGAAATTAGAAGCTAGTAAAAATTAAAAAACCTTCGAATTCATGATCTGCAATTTTTCCACCTATCTGCAGAATGTAAAGGAGAAAAAATCGTATCCAATTTCGAAAACCAGGGTTCAGGGAAGTGTAGAATCTCAAATCGCACATATTTAGGAAGTTGATGAGATTCCCAGTAGATGAAAAAACACAAAAATGGCCAAAAATTACGTTTTTTCTAAAATGACCCGAATTTAAAGTGCCTTAGCTTTGTACCCCTTTGGACTGTTGCGCTCATAAGCGCACCCAGAAATTGGGTAAGGGAAAGGCTGAAGTGGAGAAAAGGGGACGAGGGTCACAATCTATTTGAAAATTGAGTAATCTGTTATTTCAGTGGCGTAGTCAGGACATTTTTAATAAATGGATGGTACAAGTACAAAGAGCAAAGAAAAATTTTAAAGTTGAGGGATTTTTGGAACAAATAATCACTGCCTTTTTGAATCAGTGGAATGTAGTTCACTCGAAATTAAAATCAGTGATTTTTCACTGATTTTTCTGTTGAAAATTAATAATTTCTTCTGACAAATTCGGAATTGACAAAGAAACCAGTGATTTTTGACTACCTAATAAATCATCACCGATTTCAAAAGGCATAAATTTTATCAAATTTGATTCAGGTACACAAAATAAATATGTTCATTCAAGAAATAGATCAATTAAAATATTTCTCCAGTAAAACAAGGGCAAGCATTTTTTTGAAAAATCATATTTAAAAAAAAAAAAAAAACATTCCTTTTTGACGAGGAATCTCTTTGTCGAGCTAAAGAGAGGAGGGTGCTTGAGCCCTCTGAGCCCTCCCTTTGGGTGCGCTTATGGATTCGCTTAAATTTTATTGAGAGGTCTCTCACTCAAAGTAAAGCATCTCACCAATTTTTGTCAACATCCAACATAATTTTTTTCCGGACCCTGTTTTTTTCAACCCATCCTTTCGCACAGGTAGTAGGTCTAGGTACTTAGCTATATTCATTATTACCAAATCAATTACTTCAAACTAATTTAACACCTCATTCGTCCAATTTCCATGACCCAGTCAATCTTTTCCTCATACAAATGAAACATCAGCCACTTCAAAACTACTCATTTCATCAATTCCGCCTCAACAAGGAACCAAAAACACAGGTACAATACACAGTAAGCAATTCCAATTGAGACACTTTGACGACAGATGAAAGATGATGAGCCATACTACGAGTAGTAAACTCACCGTACCTAACTGTAACACGAATCAAAAACACTCCCCTTGCATGTTACAAGTAGGAATGTTGGAAACACGTCATGATAAATTTATCGCGCTGATAACGTTCAATATTATTTTCACCATCGTACTATACTTAGTTGTCGAATGTCGAACCATCAAGAATGTTTCTATTCGGTTTCGCTACGTAGGTTAGTGGTATATCATTCATTTCGTCTGCACAGTACATCGAAACCAATGTTTTTAACTAACCAGTACCATATAAAAATTCATCGGTATTTACTTTCTTCAATTAGCTCTGCATGCTGACTGACTTCTAGCTCACATTTCAGTACTTTCGATTGTCTTTTTCTTTCCAATTTGAGAAAAATTATGTAGACCTACTAACATATAAGTAGGGAAATTATCTGAGCAATTTGTATTAAGCTCATTACGTTTAAAATGATAATAGTTATATTTTCTTCTTTCAGCATAGATAAAAGTCTTCTTCATTAATTCATTTTTACTTCTATCATCATAAAATTGGACAAGATGTTGAAATTTATCCAGTTTTCCACTCAGATTTCTAGCTCAACTCTGATAATACTTGGGTTATCAAAACTGAGCTACTATTCCTCAATTGATAAACAGACCGGATGATACTGAAAAAATTCAAATTTTTAGACAGTTATCTTTTCAACCACTCACCGAGATAAGATAATACTAATAATTTCCATTCCGACGATTAAAAATCCCGGCTCGAATCTAAAACCGATGATGATTTTCTATTTCCACGAAAAATGCAGACGTTATTTCGTTCAAGTTCATTACGGTAAATCTTATTGGAACTGGAATCTCGAGCAGTACGTAACGATTGTTAACCAGAATCGGTGACTAATAAAAATACAAAACCCGAACAGATCCATAACCTTAGAAAAATTAACCAGCTAGACCGACGTAAATCGATTTCCAACCAAGATTGTACTCGTATCAGTTGATAATGCCACATAAAAACACTTCTTACCTTTTATTCGATATCGGCACGAAATTCATCACTTATATCCGAAGCTGGAACAATGGACAGATTTCGGGTAGAACTATGTTCATTAACGAATCACCACAACACTAGAACACCAATGATACTCGATTAATAAACCAAAATTCGAATAAATTACAAAAAAACACGTGCTTATGAGTTGAAAGTAATTCGCGTCGTCAAAGAAACGTTGATAAACAAACTGACACGTTCACGTTAAACACATCGGAACACGAAACTGAAAAAAAGAATACGCCGTACAAAAGCCAAGCTACCACGGACACTGTAATTGCAATCTATGGAAGCACGATATGGTTTAGGAAGCTCGAGGGGAGTACGAGGAGTGAAAGATGATCGCGCATTCTACAACTCTACCGCACCTTACGTCGCGCGTCGCACAACTAAAGACGAATCTAGACGTGTATTTTGTATTTCAGCAGGGCCGAGAGGAGAGGGAGGAGCAAGGCCATGCAGTTTGTACGCAAGTGCAGGAGTAATGTCCGATCAGATGACCATCTTTCTTACACTCGTTAGTGTTTTATTATGTCTGTCTCTTTTTACTGGTTTTACTCATTACCGAGAAGCTGCAAGCTGGTTCCTTATTTTTTCTTCATCCCCTTGCCACTTGCTACGTGCATTTTCTTCCTTTGTTTTGTTAGCGAATTGCTGGGTATGATTGTGTTGGTGTTGAAGTTGCGGTGTATTGTTGCGGGTGATAAATCTGGAGTGAAGTGGCCACGATGATTTTCGTTTTGTAATGTTTTCGTTGGAAATTCCGAGTAAATAAACAAAAGGTGTGAAAAAGATGTAGTGTCGAAGTTGATTCCTGGTACTGTCTACAGTGGTGTACCGGTGTACCAGTACGAGACTACGAGTAGAGGCATGAAACAAGACGGTGGAATGGTGGTTTCCTGATTGTTATTTGCTTTTCCAAAAATACTATTGTGTACTTAATTTGTCCTGAAACTACTAATACATTGTGAATAGCAGTTCTGTGTCAATTAGTTATTTAGACGATCTACGACTAAATTTACCCGGAATATGCATCAGGCTCAGGTACGAAGATGAAAAATGGTGCGAACAACTGAATCTTTCCTAGTTGACTCATGCCAGTCTTCAATTACCATGCAAACAGGGATTTCCAGTCATCCAAAAGCCAAAAGTTGATGACAACCAATGAGTTTAAGGGTATTCTTTACAGCGTTATGCGGATAAGAAAAAACACCCAACTTACTCACCGTGTAATTCCGCGAATTTTCGACCGATTTTAATGGGGTTTGTTTTAATGTAATCTTTAAACCTTTATGCACAGGAGTATGTCGAGACATTTTGCATTCATTAATTATTTTACTCAATAATGGCTCCAGAAGGGCAACAGATTGCGGGCTGCCTAGCGGACAGTTGAGGGGATAAATGAAAAATCTGCCGACATACTCTTGTTCGTTTTTTTATTTTCATCAATGTTATGAAAAAAAAAATTCAAAAAAGTTAAAATTCGCGAAGTGATAAGGTGAGTAAGTTTCGTACATTTGGATGGAAGCGGGTCGCGGGACATCCCCTCTTATACTTCGCTACCCGCAACCGTCCGCGTAGGTCGCGTGGTAAAGAATACCCTTAAACCAAAAGCTAAAAGCTAGCCAATGATGAGCCAACGAATTTTTCTTCATTGCGATTTTTTTCATAAAAATTGCCAACATTGTCGAATAATTTTGAATTTTTTTCAAAATTTATGGTTTTATCTTGTCCTTTAAAGCTTTCAGATTTTCCAACATGAATAACAGAAAAAGAAACATTACGATGGTCATCTACGCATCACAACGAAAATTTTTGAGGGGTCGCACGGTTTTTAGTTTTTTTTCCCCTTACTCTCTGATTCCGAATCAGTGAAAAATCCAAGGGTTGGGAACGGAACGAAAAGAACAAAACGATTTTGATAAGATTTGAACAGAACAGAACGAATCAACAATGAATCAAACGAAAAAATGAGATCGGATGAGAATGTAAACACAGAAAAAAAAATACAGATAAACGAAACGGAACAGAACGATTTTGGATTTCCTAAATTTTTAGTACATTTTTCTTTCCTCTAATGCTCATCTGTGCTCTGCATCGGTACTTTTCCCAGGGTTTTCCATTTTTTTTCTCCAGGGACAATTTTTTTGGTAAAATTCGCTAGTGTGTCCTTGTGGCAGTAAGTATCCTTTTTTCAAGAAAATTTTCAGTAGGTACTGAAAACTATTTTGAGAAAAATTTCACATTTTTTAAACATAGAAAAATCTGAGAAAATTTTAGGTTGAAAAAAATTCTGGTGTTGGAAATACTTGAAAAAAAATTAAGAGTTGAGTAAAGGAAATTTTTAAAAAAATGGGAGTTAGAATTTTAATAAAAATCAGAGTTGAAAGAAATTTTTGAGAAAAAGTGAGATTCAACTCGTACCTACCCTGAAAAAATGGAAATCTATTCGTTCATTCTTTCACATGGGTATTTCGTCGGGAATAAACTCATCTACAGCCCAATTTCTTGAGAAATTATTATTTTTTTGGGAAACCTTGCAATTTTTATGATATAATGGTAATTTAATAAAATTTTCTGATTTGCAAAGAATCTCTCTTTTTAAGAAAATTGTTCAAGTTTTGGGAGATTCCTCAATTTTTGGAAAATCGTTCAGGCTGTGGAAAAAAGTCGCTCTACTTTTTGGAAAATTATGCGAAGTTTTGAATAATTTCCCAATTTTTGCAAAGTCATCGCAAGTTATGAAAAAATCATTCAAACTCGAGTACACAATCTCGGAAAATTTAAATAACGCTGAATCCACTAATTTACATTCATTCTTCTAATGGGATATTTTTTATCACGTTGTGAAAAGGTCCTCAAATCATTTTTTGGATGAAGAGTAGTCACTTGCGCTGAATTTTTATTTCAAAAATTCGCCAAAATTTGAAAAATGAGCTTCACCATCTGAAATTTTGCATATGATGTTCTTTCATGATTTTTTTTGGGGCTCAAAATTTTACCTTGAGTTATAATATCTAGAATTTCTGGAGCTAAAGTTCATTTCTCGATTTTTGGATAATTTTTGAAATTTCAAAATTACCTCATCGCCCATCAAAAGATGAAAATTCTACTTATCCATTCAATGAAAAAAAATTAATTTTAATTCCGATTTTGATTCAATATTATTTATAATTTTGATTTTAATATAAAATTTTTTGGACATAGGTAGACATTTTCTTTGATTTCGTTGGAGGGCTTAAAAGTTTTGGCACACCCCACTCAGAAAGTCCAGTCACGCTTATGGTGCTCTGTAACACGTGACATTTTTCTTTTATTTTATTCGCATGGTTGGTCTATATTCGTGTTCGTGCTTTTCATAATTATGTAAATAAAATAATACAGAAGATGGGAACGGAACGGAACGGAACAAAACAGAACAGAATGATGGGAACAGATGGGAACGATACCGAATTTGATTTGAAGATAGGAACAGAGAGAGAAACATCGGTTCTATAAAACTAAGGATCGGATTGGAACGGAACAAAACAATCGTTTTGCTCCCCATCCTTGGAAAAATCACTGATAAACAGTCAGAATTTCTGGGCAAGAAAAATCAGTGAAATTCAATGATTTTCAGTAAATTTTCACTGATTATTCAAAGAATTTCACAATTTTTCAGTGAATTTTCACTGATTTTCAGTGGTTTTTCGTCACTAAATTTTCACTGATTTATTACTGTGCTCAGCTGCAATTCTGACCGTTCTTTGATAAATTTCAGTTTCACTGATTCAGGAATGAGAGAGTAAGTCAACGAATAGCCAGCTAATGAAATTTCGTCAGCCAAAATCCAGCTTTATTTCAGCTGATGAAAAAATTAAGCCTAAGCCAAAAGCCATAAGCTAATGACCTCGATTTTTTTCCAAATCCATACTGTTTTCAAAATTTTTTCAACTCTAATACATTATAATTTTTTATCCTCTCTTTTCTCAGAATTTTTTCAATTCTAGTATGTACCTGTCTTCTTCCCTAGATATTTTTCAACTTCAACGAAAATGCATGTCGGGGTAAGAATAGTAAATCAGCCCCCGAGCAATCTTGGAATGATACTTAGAGGGTATATGTGTAGGAATCTAGGTACGGTACCCTAGAGATAAGTACATTATTCCCCTGAATTTCAGATCCTAAAGTTGAGTAGTTCCTTGAGTAATGACTCAAAAAGTGGAAAATAAGTTTTAATTTTTTTTCTCAGAATTGACTTGACTGGTTTTCTTCAAACTTGGATGTAAATGTAGGTATATGTAAGGGCTTTTCACAAAAAAAATTACAGCCCTCCAAAAATTTGACTCGATATTTTAAGACCCTTCTTAGGCACCATATGGAGGACTTGAGGCAAAATTTTCAAAAAATAACTGTTAGATAAGTACTTACTTACCTTATTAATCCTGGAATAAGACATTTTTTTTAAAAATTTACCTCAGGTTGGCCATAGTCAAAATTGACCAAAAATGTTGTATCAAATAATCAAAAGA
Organism: Pseudococcus viburni; assembly: GCA_033439095.1. Lineage (NCBI taxonomy): Eukaryota > Metazoa > Arthropoda > Insecta > Hemiptera > Pseudococcidae > Pseudococcus > Pseudococcus viburni. The sequence continues at coordinate 479,560 of JAVBJF010000203.1, forward strand.
TGTTATTTTTCTAATTTTCTTCAATAATATGGGCAAAGGTAACTCTGGTTTTCGTCAATTTTAACCACGGCCCAACCGAGGTAAACTTTTGAAAAAAATGTCTTATTCTAGGATTAATAAGGTACCGAAAAATTATTTTACGAAACTTTTGCCCAAAGTCCTTCATAGGTAAGGAGAGCCTCAAAATATCGAGTCAAATTTTTGGAGAGGAAAAAGTGGAGAGGGAGCTGTAAATTTTTTGTGAAAAGCCCTTATACCCTAGTTTAAAGAAAATCAGTTAAGTCAATTCAGAGAAAAAAATTAAAACTCATTTTCCACAATTTGAATCATTACTCAAGAACTATATAACTTAGGAGTCTAAAACCATGGTAAATAATGTAAAAATCTAGAGTAGGTACCTATATACCCTCTAAGTATCACTCAAAGATCGCTCAGGAGCCGATTTACCATTCTCTCAATTCTGTAATTTCTTCCTCAAGGCTCAAAATCTTTTCTCAGGTTTAAAATTTTTTCAACTTTGATAATTATTTTTTTCCAAGATATATATTTTTCAACCCTAAAAATTTTTTTTCTCAATATATCTTTCAACGCTTACATTTTTTTCGACTCTTACAATTTTTTCTCAAAATTTTAATTTTTCAACTTTAATACTTAATTAACTTTTTTTAATTCTAAAATTTCTTCCACAAATTTTTTTTTGCTTCAAGATTTTTTTTCAAAATTTTTCCATTTACATTACTAAAAAATTTTATACTTACTGAAATTTTTTTCAATTTCCAACTCCAGGTCTGAAATTCCATTGTTTGGCCTTAAAACTTTTAAAATTGAAATTCTCTTGAAATTTTTCATCTCGAGCTTCCCAAAATTTTTATTTTTCAGCACCAATAAAAAAATTTTCTAAACTGCCAACTCTAAAACTCCATTCCTTGATCTTAAAATTTTTTTGAGTTTCTCAAAATTTTTCCTAACCAAAATTTTTTCATTTTAAAAATTTTGGAGTTGGAAAATATATATTTTTAAGAAAATTTCGGGAGGTTAAAAAACAAAATACCAAAATTGAAAATAATTTTCGAGATGAGCACGGCGCAAGTATAAGTCGTAACTAGTAAAAATGAACTTATACCTACTTCAAAAGAATATGCAGAAATTTCGCTCTTTACAATTTTGGTATTCATGAATTTTCCTCAAAAGCTCACAAGTTTCGAGAAAAATGTATGAAGTTTGAAAGCTTATCCAAGATTAATAAAAGGAACTCCGCTACTATGACACAGTGTCAGGGACGTAGCAAATGGAGGGGGGGACTTATCCCCCCTCTAACACAATGCTAAAGAAAAAGTTGTAAAATTCGTCTCAAATGAGAAAAGTTGGCAAATTGGACGGTCTTATTGTATTTTATCTATATCCTACGAAAGCGATTTTTTCGTAATTTTCCTCAAAATTATTTCAACTAATTTTATAAAATTATTTTTTTCTCCTGAAAATGATTTTCGATTGCGATGTTTGAAAATCATTTTTTTTAAAGCTTTTGCCTCGCAGCGTTTGGCCAAACCGTATCTCTCCTTCAATAGTCTTAAGGTACAAATGACCGATTTTTTATTCAGATTCATTAATCTAAAACATTATTTTATTTCACCTTGAATTTGAGGTTTTCTAAAATTTTCGCCCTCGCTTCGCTCGGACCAAATTTATTTCTCTCATATTCACATTAAATTACAAAATTTTTTGATTATTATTGCACTCTTGCATCGCTTGAGACAAATAGACATAAACAACTTTATAGGTTTTTTCAACAACAATGGAATTACCCAGAGAAAATCAATGAATTGAATGAGAGGGAAAAGTGGTCAAAAAATTTAGTTCGGTCGGCACATTTGTGTCTTCAATTTTCGCCCACATAAGATTCAGCCTATTTCGTGCCTGAATAAATTGATTTTCAAAAATTTTTAAAAATCGATTTGAAAATCCTGATATTTTCCCTCCTCCATATTCGAATTTCGGTATGTCACTGCACACTTCGCAACACCGTTGATTTTATGAAACCAAAATTTTACTTCAAATTCATTTCATCTCTAAAGTTGACAAATTTCAGTTTCAAAATTGGCAAAATCGTAAACGCCCCCCTTCCCCCCAAATACTTCCCTACGCCACTGCACAGCGAGTCTAGTTTTAATTAAATTCTTGTATCCGGTAGATATATTTTTCAATTAATTTTTCAATTAGAAACCGAAGTAATATTTTAAATACGTAGCTGGGCAAATCACTTGTAATATCTAATCTAATATCTGGCTGGTCAAAGTTGAATATAATTTCAGTGTATCTTGCAATAACTGATTCCTTGAGATATTATTCATTATTTGCTCGTTCATCGTTTCACTTGAAGCATATTTTGTATCGGATCATGTTAACTCCAAAAACCGTACATGAGAAAAGAGACTGAGGTGTAACTTATTTTCAGTACACCAAAGTCCTTTTTCGCATGTACAGTTTTTGGGCTCATATGGTCAGATACTAAGTATTCTTCAGTTATTCCAGTGACCAAAGTAAAACGTTTAAATAAATATACTGCAACAACTACAGAAGACCTTCTATTCACTATGTAAGAAACAATACCTACTATTTTTTGAGTGACTTAAAGTTAATAAAGTCATATTTTTTCTGCATTTGGTGAGTACCTAGCTACCTACCTAGTACCCAGACCTACCTATATAGAATTATAGATTGATATGAATAGATTCGATTAGCTATACCAAGTAATAATTATTTACTCATTGCTTTGATTTTAAACATAATACAGGTCGAAAGAGAATAATGCTTGCGAGAGGAGTTTAGATTAGGTATATATGTAAATGAAAATTTTTGAACTAAATTTAAACGATTTTTAGCAATTTGATTTTTTGTGGATTTTTCGGTAATCCATCAACCATTTTTTTTCTTTTAGATAATGATATTTGCCAGATTGTACTTGGTTTGCATATTAGTAGCCCTGGCTTATTGAAAAAAGCCAAAAGAAAATTACATCAAGTAAGTAACACAATATACTTAATTATTTCACTTGACCGCTTATAAACATATTTTAAACAATTTAAACCACCGATGACATCTAAATTGTGTACAATTGCTACATTTCCAACCAAACCGTACTATTATGGTGAAGTGGAAAATAATGTATTTATAATACCTATTTATAACGGGAAATTTTTCTAGGAATTTTCTCTGGACTAGAATAATAACCTCAACATTAACACCTAAAGAATCATTGCGGACCTACCGTAAAAGGATTAAAAGCTCATTCTACTGATAAAGAAATTGTATCATCAACTTGAAAGTCAAATCCGAAAAAAGGATGGGACGTATTTGAGTACTACAAATTTGTGTATCCACCTTCCACAACACAGTCTACTCCATCCTCAAAGATGTCTACTTACTCCTCCAGTAAGATATGCTTTTGATATGTAATGTAGCCCTCTTTAGGAGGATTTCAACAACAAGGCACTAAAACATGAGGTATGTTGGTCCAATATTCTCTTTCTATAAAGCGTCCAAGCATCAGACCTCGCTTCCCAAAATGGTGTCTGATTTTAAATGTATCTAGCATGGTAAAATTCTCACCCATAGTTTTGCAGAAGATTTTAACGCTTGGACTTGGACATTTTAAAGAAAGAAAGTAATGGCATACCCTTCTCATTATAGTGCCTAATACTCCACACAGCAATTAAGTTTGGTGGAATTGTGCATAGCCTTTTTCATTAATGAGCTTCCTTATACTTATTTGTAGGTACAATTTTTTAATTTACTTTCAGAAAAAAAAAACTAAAGTGATGAAACAAAAAACAAATTCCATATGCAGAATACTGTGTGCAAGGAAACCAAAAACTAGAAAGATGAGACAAAAACACGAGAAGATCAGGCAAGAACAATTAAAAAAGATCAGTTGCAGTCAAAAATCATGGAATTGGTTTTGGAAAAAGCAATAATTAATTAGGTGCAGCAGCAGCAGAATTACCCGACGACAAAGGAAATGGACCCTGCCGACAGAAAAGAACACTATGCAACCTTGATGAACTGCTAATAGTACAACAGAAAAAAAAATCAGCCAGCATTATACTTTTACAAAATAGTCATGATGATAAAAATTTTATCATAGTGAAATTTGAAATTCAAGAAGTTGCAAATGCTGACAGATCGGTAAGCATTTGTAACTTCTTGGGAATGTTTGCTCTTCCCGTGTAGACTAAATATCAATATTTAGTATGCACAGGAAGAGCAAATATTCCTCATACATAAGCATTATAAGTCAGTTCAACTTAACTCGTAACCTCAATCTTGACACTACCCAAATCGAAATTGTGATTACAAGTTGGTGGGTCAAAAATTGTAAAGGTTTTAAAATTATTTAATAAATATTTATGGAATTAAAACAAGTTATCATTGTGCAAATTCCTAAAAAACCTACTATTGTTTCTTTCTCTTCAAAAAACATCAAATTTAATTAGCCTACTAAATTTTTGCTCACACTTTTACAGAACCAACATTATTAATAATAAAGAAGCATTGTATCTTTTCAAGATTTTTAATTTGAAAAATCTGTGTTTTTAAGAAAATATTTATCTCTGCATTTAGGCATAGAAAATTGGTAAAATTTCTTCCAGAGTTGAGGTTGAAAGTCCTCATGAGATGATGGTATTGGTATTGAGGCACTCAGCCCGCAAAACTCAGCAGAAATTGAAAATCTCAAAAAATAACTCACGTCTTCAAATTTGGGAAATTTTTTCTCGTAATCTACGCATAGAAAATGGTTCAAATTTCTTCCAGAGTTGAGTTGAGGTTGAGGGTCCTCTATAAGGTGGCAGTATTTGGTATTGTGGCCCAGTCTGCATGGCTCAGCAAAATCAAGGAATATTGAAAGATGTAGGAATCTGGTTGAATAATTGCCCCCGCTCTCTAAACGTAAAATTTTTTGAAGAAAGTTGTCAGAGTCATGGGAACTTGCAAGCTAACTTCACTAACATATATTCATACGGGTGGATCGAAAAAAACACATCATGGATTTTGACAAAAAGGAGGGAGCTAAGGGCCTCAAAGAAGGGATGGGTCATTTTCGGAAAAATATTTTTTTTGCTACGTTTGGGTACAGTGTAACTTTTTGGGAACCTCGATATTCACCATTAAAAAATTAATTTTGATCAAGTTCTAAACCTTCGCTGAACCTCTGACCTTGAAATAAGATACGCAAAGACGTACCGATGAGAAAAAGGAGTTAGCGGTGATTTACGCTCCCCCCTCCCCCCACCCCACGACATTTTTCAGTATTCAGCTGAGAAAATTTAAAATGCCTACTCATGAGTTGAAAAATTACTATTTTTGTACCCATATTTCCCCCAAGTTGGGAAATTTTTCGTAATTTCTAAAGCTGGAAAAATTAACATTAACCATTTTTTTGTACCTACCAATCATATTTTTTCAAATTGGAAAAGTTGAATACCTATTTGTACTTCCATGTTTTTTTTTATATATATATATAAGAAAGCAGAATTATTACCTAATGATTAATAATGGTTATTTTCTGAGGGGAAAATGTGTCATATTTGTAGGTATCGAATTCGTTTCCACATTTCCCCAAGTTGGGAAAATTAAACAGTTTTATTTTTTGTTATTTTTTTCTTTAATAAAAAAGCATCAAAAACTTCATCGCATTTCCCCTTCCATATAGTTTTTAAAATAATCTATATACCATAAAAGTGAATTTTTCCCGAAATTTTCCTCAAAATTATTTCAACTAATTTTATTACCCATATTTTTTCTCATTAAAATTCATTTTCGATGTTTGAAAATCAAATTTTTCAATTGTAAATTCGTAAAAATGCGATGGTGACTCATTTTTTCAAAATATTTCATAGTTTTGATCTTTCGTACGTATCAATTTTTGTATTTTTTTATTGACTCGATCGATGCTCTTATCCTCGTTATCTTATAATCGATTACTCGTAATTAGGTAAGCATATCTACATTTTTTTTACGTTTTACGTTGTACGTACTAACCCTGATACTTGGAGAGAAAAAAATTCAAGTTCGAATCGATGTTACACTTACTTCTTCTGAAAGGCCCAAAATTAGTGTCAACCTGTCAACTCAAAAACCAATTTTTGACCCTTATGGGTGTGGTTTTTACATCCAGGCTCACATATGCAATCAATTTTCATAACGTTTGAGTTGTTCATTTTTTAATCAACTTTAAAAATAAGCTAAACGGGTTTTCGGGCATTGAAATCAATTTAAATCAATTTTTTAACAATAGGTATAGATAAGATACTTAATCAATTGATTTTTTTTTTTAATTTCGTGAATTAAAATATACAATATACTTACTCAGTTGGCACCATTGCTGTAAAAATGTTTAGGAAAATTTTATAAAAAATTATACCGGTTGACCAAAAGTTTTTTGGTTTGATCTTGAGGTGTAGGAATGAGCGATTTCGCGATTTGAATTTGCTGGTAAGCAAAAAAAAGCCCGCATTCGAGATCCTCAACTTTTGAATCCCCCTGATAGGAAGTAAAAAGTGGAATCTAATTTCAAGGTCAATGGTTTGAGGTGGCCTAGAAACCTAAATTGAAACTTTTTAGAGGTGACCAAGGTTTCCAGGAGGTGGTACCACCCAAAAACCCGAATTTTTTCAAAAATGACCCCACTTTGAGGCCTCCTGGCTCCGTCCTCCTTCAAGCAAGGGTGCTTAAATTTTTTTGGGATATCTCCCTTTCAAAGTGAACTACAAGTATCTCATCAGTTTTTCTTAAAATCTAAAATATATTTTCTTTTACTCCACCCCAATATTCGTACTCGTACCTAGGAAATTTAGAAGTTCAAAGGACTCACGTACTTGGATAGTCGAATAATTTCGTAATCTGTAGATTCTTTATACGTCGATAACCAATAATAAAACGTTTTCGTAATTTATTAATGATGCATTTCAGGTATTTCTAGCCTATCACTTTCATTAACAGTTTTGAAATGTGGTAAGTCAACGTTTACTTGTATCATTACAACACATCTGAACAATATGGATCACTTTTAATAATATCAATTATCAATAGATGGATTACAACCACATAATTGACGATAGCAGTAGCAGTGAACTAAATAGATTGAAATGTAATTTGCCTGCTTCGTCGATTATATTAAATGGTTAACTCGCTCGTCAGTAATATTTGTTACAGAGAGAGAGTCTATACAGAGATATGCTTGATTATCCATTTTTTGATGATGTTAAGTAGGTATAATGTTTTAAGTGTTTTTAAAATCCTCCAGTGCCCCCCTCCTGAACCGAATTTCGTAATTTTAAAAATTCTTCTGTACTCCTCTTCAAGGCTGAATTTTAGAAATCCAAAATGTATTCTCGCGACTTTTTCGCGATTTTTTCCAAGTTTTCTAGAATCTACTTCTCAATTTGACCCCCCCCCCAAAAAAAAAAAAAAAAAAATCAACGAGATCAAATTTATTGCAGAAAACATTTCATACAGGGAAGGAAATATGCGACGCGAGGGTGAGAATTTTTACGAAAAATCATGTTAGATTGGAAAATCTGAAACATTAGCAGATTACAATATAATGATAGGATTACTTGGCCCGAGCGAAGCGAGGGCGAATTTTTTTTGAAGAATTTGTTTCAAAAAAAGCAAAAAAGGGACATATTTCCAAATGATTTCTCCGTCTGAATTTTTAAAACATCCCACAAAAAATCTAAAATTCTCAGATTTTTTTAGATTTTCCCGAGAATGGACACGATACTTCCTTTCTAAATCTCAACCGTGATCGCTACTAAGTCTCCCACAAGAATATATTTTTTCCGCTTCAAAATATCCAATTGTCTGAAATATAAGGGAAAAAGGTTTATAATTTAAGAATGGGTTTGAAAAATTGATGACTCCGAGCGAAACGAGGGCGAAAATTTTTAGAAAGAATGTTGAAAAAGGTGAAATTTCTTTACTTTTTCTGTTTTGTACAAGGCTAAAAAAATTCAAGTAATTTCGGAAAAATTCGCGAACTTTTGATGAATTTTGGGTCAATTTCGCGACTTTTTCGCGATTTCCGCGACCGGTAGACACCCTGAAACAAGAAAAAAAGAAACGTTCTTCTCCATCCTTTACGATGGCAGGGTGGAAAAATTACAATAGTTTGGTACAAGCCAGGAAAAAAATTAGAGCAAAATTAAAAGAAAGAAGATAAAAAGTTGGCAAAATCAAGAAATAATGACCTCACTACCCTTTAATTCTATTCGTTCAAAATTATTTTTCCTTATTACAAAATGGATCCGAGTACAGAAAATGAAGAAAAATAAGCCCATATTTTCATCTTCCTCTAGTAATATTCCTTAGGTCAACACATTTACAACTTTTCATCCTTCGCGAAAATTATTTCCATTATAGAATGTCAGAAAAGCAACGCTTTGTTTTCGTTAATTATGGAGCTAAATAAACACACCATAACTAAATAATGTATTCGGAGCAAACTATACACGCGTAAAATCATTTCCAAACTATTTCCTCGGAAAATCATGAAACAGAATCCCTAAAAACAGATTTAAATCGAAATTTTCAGATTATCGAGGAAACTCGAAGCAAATATTTCAATAAATACCTAAACCATGAATGAAAAATAGGCCATCTGTAATATTTTATTTCATCATCGTAACTATTTTTCAAGAGAATGAAATTTCATCAATTATAGCAATATGTGGGTACCTACCTACCATATTTCATTATATTCATTACAACATATTCGTGATAAGGAATTATCGGAATGAATTTATCATTGATGAAAATTTTATCAAGTTGGAATTTAATTTTTCGAACCAAGGATGTAACTTCAAATTAGTACCAATTAATTAAACATCTCTTCCGAAATTACAACTAATATTACGAATATTTCGGCTAGACTGAAATTTTACGCTAATTTTTCTCCAATTGTCAGCGTAAAAATTAATCATAGACATTAGACGAATTGCCACCATTCAACTGATAACCTTGATCATATAGAACATCAAGTGTGTAGGTCTAGGACCACTCTCATAACCTCCATATGTTCCCTCATACGCAAATAAATTGCCTACGATAAATTAAGCCGAATCTAGGTAAAGGAAAAATATCAAGTATCCTATTTTCTCTCGAAAGATTTCACGAATCGAGAAAAAAATTTGAATAGGAAATGAAATGTAAACATCGCGAATTCATTGTGGAAAATGAAGTTTTCATTTAATCGAACACACAATCATGACTAATGCTAGGTATATTTTGCATATTCACATTCAGCCTTTCAGTTCAAGTACTTTGGTCACGAAGATGTAATTTGTAGTCGTGAGAAACACACGAGACACTGTATCTTTTTCATCAATGATCATGGTCAATATTAAATCGTGAAAGGTATTCGATAAGTAAAATAGAAACCAAGTTGAAGTTCAGAAGTCTACGGATTAAAAATTCATTCCTTCTCTTAAATTAGGAATAAATCGACTACATTTTCTAAAATTATTATTTCAACAAAAAATGCATAAATAAATAGGTAACAAAAACCAACACCAAATAAATAAATAAGCCACTTATAAATATTCAAAATCCATCACTCACTTGTCACTTACGCGGATTCACGCCGGAAACTTTCTGCTGATCGGCGCAAGATTGACAAGTGCAAGAAGAAGGAACTTGGATACTTTGTTGGAAAGTATACCCATCCTCACACGTCAACACCACGTTTTTCGCATCGTAATTAGTTCCAACGCAGCATTGGCACGTATTACTGTATTTAGTCGTTGCTACGAACAAACGAATAAAATTGTCAGATTCGAATAAATATACACGATTATTGCAAATCGAGTGATAATTTCGTACTTTCGTCGTAATAGGCGGTAGTATCACATTGACCGGTACATTTGGCAAATCCGTAAATTTGGTCAGGGTTTGTGCAAATACCGTGAACCAAATCGCGTTTATAGACCATTTTAATTGTCTCGTTTAACGGTAAAGAGGCAACTTCGCAATTCACTCGCGAATACGATGGTATCTTGCATTCGCGACAACATCCTTTATCTACAATGAGTTCTTCGGGACAATCTGTAATATCGGGACATACTTCCGAGAAAGCTATCACTTGTAGCTGTAAATTAAACGATGTTTTAACACAGTCGTAATTCATCCCGTAAGTGCACGGTTTTAGAGTATAAGGTTATAAATACTCGTGAAACCAACCTCAGGGGTGCATTCATATTTAATACAGTTGTCGTTCGAGTTCCAAGTTGTATTCGGATAATGTAAGGTGAGATTTTCGTCGACGCACATTTCTTGTACGCAAGTTCCGCAGCAAACGTCGGTTCTTAATTTTACGTATTTTTTGCCCTGAAAGTGATAATATCATGAGTAGATCTTGATTTCGGTGAAATGAAAATGATCGTGGGGTATACGTACGATATCGCAGGTTGTGTTACAAAATTGGATGATTTTTTGAATGGATATTTCTCCTGTTTCGGTATTTTGGCCACAATTCATTGTACTGCAGGGATCTGAGTCGATATTCCAAGATGTTCCAACCTAAGACAATTTATGATTTTGATTTTTTTTTTACGTATAATGAATTAAATTTCTGGCTTCGTTGGTTTTTAATAATTTACCTGGTAAATTAAATCGTTCACTTTGCAAGCAATTTTTTTATACGAGGGACAGCAAGTTCCGAAATGATAAACTGGTTCGATCACGAAACCTTTGAATTCTGTAGGTTCTTCGCAAATCATGGTATTGCATATTGAATTAATTGAACCATTGACGCAAGAGCATTGTTTGCATGGACCATCGAACCAGCTATCACCCAACTAAAAATCAAAGAAAAAATCAATAAGTAGGTAGCTACTATAGGGACCATCAATTCATCATTTAGGATTTTATTTCGAAAATTGTAGAGGACGGCAGCTAGGAAGTTGTACCTAAATCTTAAAATGACGTGGGGAAATTTCCATCCTTCTGACTTCACATTTTTTCCTCCTCACCATCAAGTTCCAAAATCTTATTCAAAAAATTGATAAATTGATTTTTTTTCAAAAATGATTCCAGTGTAATTCCTTTGGTACACATTTTTCATTTTTATCCTATTTTTCAGGGATCCTTAAAAAAATACAATTTTTTCATGTTTTTAACTCTTATATGTACTCAATGAAAAATAAAAAAAATTGTTTGAAATTTTTTCCTGGAATTAGATTAAAATGAATATTTTGGGCCATAAAAATCATTAGCCCTGATTTTCCACCTTTTTCCAATTTTTGAAAAAAAAAGTGTGCCTACTAGGTACCTGTACATTTTTTTCATTTTCAAAAAAAGGTATAGACGAGGGTGAAGATAGAAAATTGCTACCGATGATTTTTAGGGGGTTAAAATATTCGTAGGTACTAATATTATTCCAATTTTTTTTTTTAATTTTCGATTTTTTACTGAGTACCTACCTAGTACATACTTGCATTAGATTTACCCATTGAAAAAATATGAAAAAGTGGTGTTTTTTAAGGACCCATGAAAAATACGAGAAATATGAAAAATGGGCACCAATGGAATTTTTGAATAAAATCATATACCTAAGTTTGTTAAAATCATTTTAAAAAAAAAATCAAAAATCATTTTTTTTTCAAAATTTAGCTTAAAATATGGATTTTTTACCATTGCGTAAAAATGATCAGGGGGGAGGGGAAGAAATGTAATTCTTCGAGAAAATTGCAGTTTTTGGATAGAAATTGTCATTTTTAGCGCGAAGGGTTTCTAATCAGGGATGACCAGTAGTAGAGGAAAGGAGAGAAGATGAAAAAAGGTTGAAAATTTCATTTCAATCCAGTACTTACATCAATATCAAATATCGTTTTCCCTTCAGCGATGCTCAGCGTCAATAAAATTTTCTCCTCTCTCCATTTTTCTACACGGAAAAGTGAAGGAAAGGAGAGAAATGGGGAAATGTGGAAAATGTTTTTTTTTTTAAAACACCAGAAAATTAAAAACCCTATGAACCCAACTAACTTTTTACCAACTTTTTTAGTATTTTTGAGGTGAAAATTGCCCATAATTGGGAAACAGAGATTGACCATCCGAAATTGATTCCAGATTCGCCTCCATAGATACTCCCAAGGGGAGGGCTCAGGGGGCTCAAGCACCCCCTTAAGCTCGCCAAGGAAATTTTTCGTCACAAAAATGTCAGAAAAAGTGCATTTATTAATTTCTTTTCAAATATGATTTTTCAAAAATTTTTCGAGGATCCATTTTTTGAATGAACATAATTATTTTTCTCCAAATATGAATAAAATATTGTAAAAATTTGTGCCCCTTTGAATCAGTGAAATAAATTTTACTAAAAATCAGTGGTTTTTCACAATTTTTCAGCCAAAAATCGCGGATTTCTCAGCCAATTGTCAATTTTTAGTGAGAGAAAATCAATAACTGACTTCGAGTGAAATTCATTTCATTGATTCAAGAAGGCAGAATTTCACCCTACTTTGACTGATTCAGATTTAGAGAGTTCCTACTTCTGTGTATTGCTCGTTTGTTCCAACAATAAAAAAAAATCAATTTTTTTCTTTGCTCAAAGTTGTACTTGTATCATTCGCCTATTGAAAATGTTCTGAGCACGCCACTTTAATAACAGATTACTGAATTTTTCAATAGATTTTGACCCCTCCCCGCTCATTTCTCTCCAATTCAGCCACTCCCTTACACAATTTCTGGGTGCACTTATGTGACTAGGGCCCTAGAATTAGTCGTTTCGTCACTTATTCAGTTTTTTTTACAACCTTTATCCCCTCTACTAATAGGTAGGTATTCAAGTCGAGGGTGAGAGAGGAAAAGAGAAAAAGAGGAAAAGTGGAAAAATTTCGAAAATTTAATTTCACTTCTCCCAAGCAGTATATACTTATTACTTACATCAAATTTTCTCATCTCCAATTTTCTGGGTTGAGGGGCCAAGAGTGGAGAAAAATGGGGGGGATGTATCATTTTTGGAAAAAATCATAATTTCCTGTAAAATGATTTTTTCTTTAAAGCAACCATTTTTTATTTTTATCCTGTTTTTCAGGAGTTCCTTCTTACGTTAAAAATGAAAAACTTTTTTCATGTCTTTTCAACATTTTGTAAACAATTGAAAAAAAAATTTTGAACAAATTTTAAAGTCTAGGCACAACTTTCTAGATACTCCCTCCCCCCTTTTCCACTTAAAAAAAAAGAACAAAACGATTAACCCTAGTGAGTAAATTAATTTACGACATTGATAGTGGTAGGCTATCTAGAAATATTTCTATAACGTTATCATAAAAATGTAATTCAGATTCCCCTCCCTCCCCTCACAATATGAAAAATCCTTCCATTTTACCACCATAATACTCACTTCTTTCAATTCTTTGATTACTTCCGAAGGTAATCGTTTTCTCGTCGTACCATTATACTCGGCAATCCATTCATACTCGTGAATACACGTATTCGGAGGCAACTCTGTAAAAAAGCAAATAAAAAACACGTAGGTATATTAATTAAAAACGTAACGTTTATTTTACGATTTTTGAAAAATCATCATTTTCAAAGAAATACCAATTTAGTTATTCTTATTACCATATGTACGAGTAGAATCACCTTATACAAACACACGGATTTTCAAACCACGTCATCTCTATCGACTCTCTGCACTTACCGCATTTATATTCCGGACAACAGCCGTGACTATTTTTGATTTCGTGTAATACGAAGAACGGTGGGCATTCCAATGGCCTCGGGCACGTATTCACGTCGCAGACAATATCGATAGATGGACAACAACCTTCTTTTTTTTCCACCCTCACCATTCCAGTTAGAAGTTCAACATCTTTTTCAGTGTCGACTGAAGGGCATTCTTCAGGAGGGATACAGGCTGAGAGAAAGAGGTTCGTTTTAAATATGGATAATGGTTTGAAAGAAATATCCTCGAGATGAACTTACAGCAGAAATATTCGGTGCAGTTGTTTTCTGTGATTTTTATTTTGATCGATTGGTCTTTTCCGCACAGAGGTTTGATCGGTTCGGTGCAGTTCAAGGAGAATTCGACCACTGAAACATGATTCGATATATTAAACTCAAATAAGTGCTATTTTTAGAACTTGAAAAATTAAATTAGGATTCTTTGAGAAAAAATTAGATGAGGAATTTTTTACGAGTCCAAATGAGTGATTCTATTCACCATTAGGTCTTTCGAGACGCCGAGTTCAAACATGGAGATTTTTTGATAAGACCCATGAATCCTCTTCCCCCTTATACCAGCATCAGCAAAGGTAGATATTTGATGAAAATTTGAGATTTTTTGGTAAATATTTAATTTTGTCCCCCCCCCCCTCATCAACCGATCAAAATTCAACTATTCAAAATTTTGAATTTTCATCTCTTCCTGGCCCCTCTATCAACAAAATTCAAATAAAATTCAAAATTTTTTTGTCTGAGTTAGTAATTAAAATTTAAAAAAATATTGACCAAAAAATATTGAATTTTCATTTTTTTTTTAAATTAGAGCTGATCAACGGGTGAAAGCTCGATAATGAGTGATAAAATAATCCAAAGATCAAATATTCAAAAAAATTAATTTTTGAAATATGATTTTAAAAACCTACCACAAATGTGTTTTACGCAACAAGGGTCATCATTCTTGGTATCTATTTCGGCTTGGAAACCCACTGGACAGATAATATCTCCGGCGCATTCTTTTTTCTGGCATCTTATACTTCCATCTTCCATACATTCACAAATCGAGCAAATATCAGGCTGCCATTTGTCACCAATGTAATGGCCATATTTATCGCAAGGATGACATCTGGCTTCGCTGATGCAAACACCATTTTGTAAAACCTAAAAAGAAATATAATTTTGAAAATTCAATCGATATATTAATATAAATAGGTATCTACCTGTCCCGAAGGGCAAACGCATCTCTCCACAAACGGTTCCGTACACTTGGTAAAATCTTCTTTGAACTGTTTATAATTATCACAGTTAGTTTCACAACCCAAACTGCAAGCTTCGTAAACCAATCCTAAAAATGAAAAAATTACAATAAAATATTCACGACGACAAAGTACCACACGACGAAACATATAAATACCTACCTTCCGGACAAACATACGGGCATAAGTTTGCAGATCGCCATTCAGAACAAATTCCATTTTTCTGGCATTCCGAAGCATAGGATTCCAATGCATAGCAATGATTCACTCCATTACATGAAAAATTATGACATAAATCGACATATTTTAGCGGATCGACGATCGGGTGACACTATTGAAAAATATTTTCGTTAGGAAGGTATTTTTGTAGTCGAAAAATGTCGAAGATGAATTTTTAACCTGTCCGAATAGTTCTTCGTTCAAGAATAATAAACACGGGTCGTTTTCGGGAGGAGCGGCGCATTCGATGGTGTAATTTTCGAACGACGATATTTGTTGAGACACATAGCTGCAATTCCTTCTCTCGGTATCTGCAAATAATGAATTTTTCCCTTAAGTTGCGTCGAAACGTGACCGTGTTTTAGTTTAATTATGTACTAGACATTTTTTCAACCTGCTGTGTATTCCGTTCGCCAACTTTTCAGGAATTCTTTGATCGAGTTGGGGGTTTCTTCGTTGGGACCTCTAATATCGTCCATTTGGTCTCGGTTACAAGATCCTGTTTGCGAAATACAAACCAATTTTTCAGTAATTAGGACTAAAAGTGGTGAAAAATGCATGTAGGTAAGTAACATACCACACAATCCTTGCAATTTATTTGAATACAAATGCGAAGGTAACTGGACAGAAAATCCTTTGTTGTGAGACTTGAAAACAATATCCAAATGTAATGATGGAATCGATAATTTCGCAGATATACCAGGAGACTCGATAATTTTCAAAAAATCTGTTTCGTGAGGGAAACTAGTGATGGAATCATTGTTGAGTTTAATATCGACCTGTAATAAATTTTTCACAAGATCAAAATGAAATAACTTATTTGAAATTTAAACGGGTACTTATTTCCAAGTTTAGGTATTTATTTCAATCACCTTATTCAAGTCCTTTTCTGATTGAGCTAATAATATTTCATTTTTATTTACAAGTACAGTAATTCCATGAGGACAAACACCCTTCAGATGAGGATTTACACAAGGAGCATTTGTCAAAATAACCTGAAAATTGAAAAATTCATGTTAAATATTGATTCAGGCATAAATTACTCTTAATGACACTTTTTTCAACAACCTTCAATTCGGAATCAGTATTTTTCGTATTTTTCAAATGCAATAGCATATACGACGAACAACTACCATCAAATGGTATCTCGACTTGATCAAAAGTCGAAAATTGCGTGACTCCATTTCCACCACATTCGCCTATAAAATAAAAAATTTGAAATTTTGAACAAAAAGACAGATAAGAGAGTCATTCATTCCGAATAAATTTTACGCACAATCTCGACATTCGGCTGGTTTTATGCACGAGTTCCCCTTTCTCAGCAGACCATCGGGGCAATAACATCCTGGGAAACATTTATTTTCTATTTTCGGGCATTCGTCTTTTTGCAGCAAGGAATCACAACTAGGTTCACACTGTCGATCGTAGCATTCGTGATATACAAAAGGCGCAGAACAGTTTACAGCTAAAAGCAGACATAAATTCAGATTTATTACGAGCAAAATAATTGTAATTTTACATAATTTACCGCTATTGGGCACATAAAAGTTTAAACTTACGACATTCGTATTTAATTCTCCAAGAAGAAATATCTATTCCTTGTTCCAAAGAAAGACATTTAGATGCGAAAGTTTCCATAATTTGGCATCTACATTCTTTATCAAAATTCGTCGCTGAGTTAGCGCAAGTACATAAAGATTCCATACATTTTGGTATATAATCGTCCAAGTTTATCGTCAAGTCGCATACGTTGAATGGTTCAGTTCTATAAAGATAGGTATAAAATTCAGATTAGTTTTATTTCTCGTCGTTGAAATATTTTCATCGGTAGATACCTGAAAACTCCGCAGATTTCGGCTGCTTTAATTTGAATATCTTTTTGACATGTTTTATACTCGCAAAATTCGGAACTGGCGTTCCAGGAATCACCGAACTCTTGCGAACTCACGACCGTGCTACCGTCGGGTTTGGATTTATCGTTATCGATGTTGAAATCGAATAATCCGCAGAGACCGTCGATCATTCCTCGGAGTGAAGAGTCCACCTAAAAAATATCATTTTTTATGAAAATATTTTCGTCAATTATCAAATTAAATGAATAGAAAAACTTACGATAATTTTGACATTTCCGGTGATGCCCCAGAAAACACTGAATTTCAAATCAGGGCTAACGAAAATAATGAAACTGTCCGAAATTTCTTGCAAAACGAATAAATTACTTTTAGCGCCAATGGCTTGCAACTGAAATCATCAAAAAATTGTGAATTTGTTCAATTCGAATACTATTACCTTGAAAATTAATAAATATAGGTAGGTACTGTACGAACTTGTGGAATTGTATAAGTATAGCCATTGAACTTCGCAGTAAGATTGGAGAAAATTTCAGCAGTGTCATTTCCAATATTGATTATCAACGATGTGACGCATAAACCAACAAAAGAACATTTATTCGTTTCTGAAAAAAATTGAATTGTATGAATTAAATTAATTTTTTTCAATACCTACTTAAAAGCTGAAAAATCTGTAAACCTACTTCTAATTTTCCAAATACCATAAGCTTTATCTTCAGCCAAAATATGATCACAAATGTCATAAATATAAGATAATCCATCAAAAGTGGAAATAATTTTGCCATTGACGCTGCATTCTTTTTCATTAGAAGGAAGCACAATACATTCATATGCAGGACAAGCTTCCCCTGTCCATTTGGTGATCAATTTAGTGCCAGGTGAACATTGCGGTTTCTCGCAAGCCAATCCATTTGGAATGCAGATGTAATCTTTGCAATACATTTCATCCATCGATTGAGATTGCATTTGCTGATGATGAAGATATTCCGCCATATCAGAAGTTTTCAAATGAGAATGTACAGTTTCTATGTTCAAAGAGGTTTCCCCATGGTAGAAATGTTCCCCTTTGGAGACTGATTGGATAACTTCGTGGAATGAGGATGATTTTAGGGTTTCTTTTGCTTTGACATTTTTCAATATTCCTGTATGTTTCGAATTCGTCTGCGATGTGCTGATTTCGGCGTAATATCCAGCCGAGCAGTTGATAGGAGGACATTCGTCTGTAAGAAAATTAAATCCATTGAAGAAATAATCGGTCATCGCGAATATAGGTTTTTTATCTGCGGGTAGCTTTACCAATTATAGAAGGTGCTACTGTGGTGGGTACATTTTCCGTAGTAAAATCGACGATTTTAGTAAACGAGCATCCAGTTTCATCATCGGGGCATTCTTTATACCCGTTACACCACAGAGTTTCATTCAGGCAGAAGTTAGTAGTTGGACAGAGCAATGTACCTTCGGGACATTTTTCACAATAACAACTGCAGTCATTTTCTATTACTCGTCGTAAACCCTGAAATGAATAATAAACGAAGTCGAATATCAAAACATTGCGATTTTCAAGTTCAAGGCGAATTATTCATTTACCAGTTGGCTACAATTATCGCAATTATTATTGTTTATTAATGAGCAGAAAGGAATGCCGCCCAAGGAGCAGGTACACTTCTCGCATTTGTTTTTCATATACGTACTGCCTACGGAATGGCTGCAAAACGAAGTATTGTTTGAAGTACAAAAAGTAATGTATTCTTGTTTGGTAAAAAAAAATATACCACAGTTGTGAGGTTTTATTTTATTTACCTCACTAATCCTTCGACACAAGGGCACATTTCTTTTCGAACACATGCGGAACCGGACCAATAAGTATCATTGATACAGCTACAATTAATATTCGATTGTATTCCCGAGCATAAGTTGCAAAGGGGAGGAATGAATGGTTCTTCGATGATGACTGGTTCATTGTCAGCTTAAAAAAATAAACACGTTGAATAAAATTTGAACATATGAATCTATTCAATAGAAAATTACTTACGATATGGTTGATAGCAACCGAGAATTTCAATTCGAAGAGCCGGGAAGTTCATCCATTTAATCGGGTATAGTTTTAATTTCCTGGCTCGTAAAGGTGGTGTGAATATGTTCGTATAAGTATTTTCATAATCCACATTACCCAGGAAAATCTGAAATTTGAAATTCAGCCAGAATAACACGAGTGTAAGTAGAATTGCAGATTTTGGCATTTCAAGGGGCAAAATTCTGAAATATACTTTTTCCTTATTATTCGAGTCGATAATTGGACTCCAAGTGATTCCATCTATCGTGTAGGTGATTTTAAAAGCTTCAATCCAGGCTTTATTCGTTATAGCAGGTAGATCAGTTCCTTTGGTAACAATCCCTTCGATGACTCGTTCTTCCACGAAATCAAACTATTTGACAAAATTATCAATAAATTTTTTCGAAAAATATAATTCAATTTCTTTAAAATTATGATTTAATTTCTTAAAAAATTAGATTTAATTCTCTAAAAAATTACTTGGATCCATTGTTCGGAAGATGCTATCAAAGGAGCCCATCCAGAATTACCGGATAACGACAAATCCTTTATTTTAAAATCATTTGTCAGCGAAGAAGATACAGATACTTGATGATTGAACATTTTTCCAGATTCGATGCCCATGGGTTCGTTACAAGCTATGAAAAAAAATAATAAATCGATTTAGACAAAAATTTCGACTGATTTCAAGTGTAATCGAATTGATCATTATTTTAATTTACCAATGGGTTTGATGGGAGTGACTGGCCTAAAATCGCAGCCAAAAACTTGCACCAAAATGGCTATTTCTTTCTCCCAAGATATTGGTTTGATACGAATATAGCGTGCTTCTATTGCCGAATCGAATAATTGCTGAATTGGATGCACGTGATCATAAGGACCTCGGAATACCTAAAAATGAAACGATAATTTGATATAAAAAACAACCAAAACCTCTAAAATTCATACACAGAGATAAGTAGGTAAGTAACTATTCCCTGCCAAGACTCACCTCCAAATTATCTGCAGGATGAGCTTGCTTATATGATACATTGTCCAAGCTGTATAAAATTTTATATGACTTCACCCATTCATTCTGCAAAGGATTACCAGCAATAGTAACCCCATAAATAGGCTGAACTTTGCCTAAATCAATTTCTAAATAAGGTTGAGCATCTGAAGGCAGTGGTTTCCAAGAATGAGAGTTGTTAACATGGTCGTCTAATGAAAAATCAAATTGAAAATCGATAATATGAAAATTTTTGGCTCAATAAATTCAACTTGTGTAAGGTATAATAACTCAGTGTATGATGAAATTTTACCTGACAGAATTAATTTAGCATTTTCCGGAGCATTATTACCGCTTTGGCTGGAACTTGCGGTATAACTGGCTTGTTCGTCAATAGGAGTGAACCTACAGAGAAAAATTTAGTCATTAAAATGCCACATTAAGAAAAACAATAGTTTACGAATTTTCTGACGTGAAAAAATCTAAAATGGAATGTTGAAATTTGAATGTCAAAAAATTCAAAAATCGAAAATAAAATGCTAGAAATCGAATGTTGAAAATTAAATGTTGGTTGAATTAGTTGCCCCTGCAAACCTTACACTCTGCAAATCTATTAACACTATATTAATTTCCATATTAAATCGTAACTCACCCTTCTAAAGAACATTTAGGCAAAGGTGTAAGCGGAATCGGAGTAGTCAGAAATTCATTAACCGCTTCGGTTGTAATTTTATCGAGAACACTCGATTCTGTCGTTATTTCTGTTCCAAAATGAGGTCCCATAACCGAAGTTGTATTCACTTCAATACTTTCTGTAGTTCCACATAAAGCTGGTGAACATCCGTATTCATTATTCATACACTGACAAGTTTTACAATCATTTTCAAAAATCACAGCTCCCGGCTATTGAAAAAAAAAAAAGAAAAATTAATTAAAACCATAATTAAATAGGTATTCAATTTGAAAAAAAGTAAAAATAAAAAACCTTGGCCGAAGAACCATTGGTAGTAGCACAGGTACATTCTTGTTGATCAACACAGGAGAATTCATCTCGCCAAAATTTTCCCTTTGGACATGTATCATTTACGCATCCGGGGATACAACTTTTTGACGAATCACAAAGTCCTTTTTCGTTCAACTCGTGTTTGTAAAAATTACATAATTGATTGCATTTAATTTTACAATCGGACCATTTCGATCCAGGAGGGCACTCGCGTTCTTGTGGTAAAATAGCTTGTTCGGTCGTAGGTGCTTCTGAAATATTTAAAGAAGTAGTTGAAATAACATGATCAATTTTTTGCTATGTAATGAAATTATTATCGTTGGTACGTACTGCAAGAACAATGAATACGAATTTGATAATCATTACATAAGCCAGATTTTTGTTTATCATTGTTACACACAAATCCAACATCTGGACTGCAATTTATATCTTGTTCGTCTGACATCGTCCAGTCTGTTAAGTCGGACAAGGAAGATCTAAATTTCGGTTTTTTCAATTTTAAGGCCCATTTAGGTTTTGGTTTCCTGTGGAAAAAAAGTAGGTAATAAAATTTTTATAATTTTAATAGAATTAAATCACCATTAGAATAGCAGAAGCTTACTCTGAGGAGGTATTTCGATATTTGCACTCGATGTTGCTAATATGGCCAAGTTGGCAAATCGAGATATCTTGTTCTTTGAGATTTTCTAAAGTTTCTAATTCACCGTTGTTTTTATTTGCTGAAGGAGTTGAGATATCTAACCATTCACTCCAACCTTCTTTGCAAACTAAAAAAAATATATTGATTTTAAAAATTTGAAACGAAAACGTTCACAGGGAATTTTTTTCATGTTTTACCTGCTTCAACTACAGGAGGCTTTTCCAATATCATGGTTTTTGTTTGGCCGTGATATTCGCCTAGAAGTAAAGAAATAATTAATTATGCATACCTAACATTGAATACCTCTTTTTTTTCGAAGCATACAAATTAATTTAGGTACTTAACTAAATTTGATTGAATTCATGTAATAAAATTTTTAAAAAAATCATTAACTTACTGCATTGGCAATAAAATTTAATTTGAAACTGATCACAGCCTTTTTTGCAATTAATTTTTTCATGCAGATTACAAGCCACATCTTCAAAATCAGGGGCACTGGAGGACTTTGATCTACAAGAAATATTTTTAATATCGTCTGGAAAACAATCCAGTCTATCTTTCTGTAATAAAAGAAATGCTTACGTTTAAATAATTCATTTTAATATTTAATACGATCAATAATGTAATTTCAACAAACCGTGTTTTCAAATGTAATATTATTCAAATTCAATTTTCCAGAAAATGGCGCCAGAACTGTGATCCAGTCTGACCATCCATTGACACAAACATTTGAAGTGATCACTGGTACTTCAGGTAATGGGGTTGTCGTCCTTGGGGGTTTGATATCGCAGGGAGATCCAGAACAGACCATTTGTCCTTTCGAGCAGTAACTACAAAAATATATAAAAATGTCGATTTTAACTGATCCTTAAAATCATAAAAATGGCATTACTGTGAAATTTGAACTTCACGCGATTTATGTAAGTATACCTATTTTACGTTTTATGAAATTTTGAATAAAATCGACACAACTTACCACGAAGAACAAGAATCCTCCTTCATTATTTCATTTTCGTTATACGTTTTGCCATTAGTACTTAGACATCGACAATCCATCGGAGAAACACACTCAGAACTCGTGTCGTTTTTCCTTATTTGACCCGAAGGGCACCTCTTCTTACTACATCCTTCGACACATTTCAATTTTTTACATTCTTTGGCAACAGTGTTGCCAATTTTGATACTATCGCAGGAATCTTCTGGGCAGGGGTCAACACAGGCAGAATATTCGGTGCCGTTTTCACATTGTATCGCTAGAATAAAAATTATCAGAATAAATCATACATAAAAATGTGGAATTAGTGTTTGATTATGAAATATTCTTACGACATAATTCTTGCGATCGCCATTTTAAATGGAGACCTCTGCTACCGCATTCTTGAGCATATGCTGAAAAAACTGTACATATACATTCACAATCGCCTCCTTGATCGCAAGCACAAGAGTCGAAAACACATCTACAAACAGATTTTTTACCGTGTTAAAATAAAGGGATGAAAAAAACATGCACACCACCTTAATCATGATTTACCTCTTATAATAATCTTCAACCGAAACTTCAGAATGGCACTGCTTGAATGCTGGACTATTTTTCAAATACATACATTTTTCAATAGCCCAAAATTTTCTATGCGAATTAAGAACGCAAGGATCCTAAGCAATAAATTATTCGATTAGTTAAAAATATGTATTTTTTAAATCATCATGGTATATTTTTTACTTGGCAAGGAGTTGGCAAGGGGCAATGTTGTTGCAATTTCCAGGAATCCGCAAATATGGATGGAGTCACTTCAGTTACTCCACCAGATGGAGTTTGAAAATCGTCTAAAGAATTATCGTTGTAATTTCCACACAAACCATTGATCTAAAAATTATAATTAAAAATCTGTCAGTGGCAGTAAAAAATATAAAACTGAGTATCCAAGTAAAAAAATTTTACTTTATTTTTCCATCTTGGATGAGCTTGGATATTGATTCTCGTTCCTTTGTCCCATTGCAACGATATTGACAGAGTAGGAACAATAACAAAAACATACATTTCGGTGGTGATAATTTTCAAACTAAAAAAAAATTAAAAGTTGAACGATTTAGGTAAAATAAAATAATCGTGTTTATTTAGGCATTGGTATTCAAATTCGACCAACTTTCTGAACTCTTGACTAAGATTTTCTCCTTTTTCTTTATCCAACACCAAAGTTTCCATCCAGTCGTAAATTCCCACTCTAATGGTAACCGATTTCGTACAACTGGTTCCTCCAGTACCACAAGGGACAATCTAAATATAGAACGTAATTTTTTATTTTCCAATAATAAACAAAAACATACATTCTCGTTTACCTGCAAAATAACGGTGAAATTGACACTATCGGAAATCGATCCACGAGCAAATACGTAATCGCAAGTTCCTTGAAAATCGTAAAACTGTCCGTCGAAAGTTTTAAAATGAGAATCACCCCAAGACGAACATGTTGTAGAACATTCTTTCTCAGTACATTCCCAGGACCCTCGAACACAAGTGCTATTAAATAAAAAAAACAACTTTAGAAAAATTTCCCAAAAAAATGAATATTTTGTCAAATTTTAGGTACCAGTTATTGCATTCTTTTTTCATCGTTTCTTTATCATTGTAACTTTTTCCTCCGTGATGACAGGGACATTGGTCTGGTTTAATACATTTTTTCGAAACTGACTCTAAAACGTATCCTTTTTCACAGGTACATCCTGGGTAACATTTTGAGGGAGAAAAGTTCGGCGGATTGTGCATGTTCTGAAAATGGCATTGTAGATTGGTTAGTCGACGTTGATTTTCTTAGATAAAAATATGCATAAAGAATAAATGTACCCGACAAGTTATCGGTTCTGGAGGTTCACAATCGACATATTCCATATTAGGTGAAGGGCAAGATGTAATATTTTTAAATTTCAATATGTCTTCTTTAGAAGCTTCGTGACACTGCCACATTGCGTTTTTGCATTCACTAAATTAAAAAAATACAAAATCGATTAC
The DNA here is from genome assembly GCA_033439095.1 of Pseudococcus viburni. Classification (NCBI taxonomy): domain Eukaryota; kingdom Metazoa; phylum Arthropoda; class Insecta; order Hemiptera; family Pseudococcidae; genus Pseudococcus; species Pseudococcus viburni. The sequence continues at coordinate 504,292 of JAVBJF010000203.1, forward strand.
GTCATAAAATTCCTAAAAAAAATTTAATCTGAAATTCTTCATGTTTGAATTCTAAATTACCAAGATTTCAAGCCACTCGGTTCTTTTTGTATCATGATCTCATTAGGAGAAAATTTCTTATTCTTATAAACGCATGGGCAGTCGCTATGAGGTACACAATTTTCATTTTCATCGAAAGTATAACCATCTGGGCAAAAACACCCTTCAATACAGGTCTCCTTACATAACTCCTTATAAGCCATATCGCTGCAACTTCTCTGGCACGTATTTCCACAAGTTTCGAATTTTTGTCCAGTGCCACAATGAACACCTAACGAATGGGAAAAAAATTTATAAAACGAGGAATGAAAATTCGATTCAGAAAATTCTCTGCTACTAACTGCATTCTCGTATTTGACTTCGCCAATCAACAACGATTCCCTTTTTCGCGCATTTGCTCGCATAGGCTGATAATACAGGACAATAACAATCTTCTAATTTACTTCCAGAACACGAACACAAATTACTGAGACAATCTTCGTAGTAATCTTGAGGATTGATGACGGAATGGCATTCTGAAACCACGAGATTGAAAAACGTTAATAAAATTGCATACCTTTAACAAAGCAGGCGATGTTAATTTACCTTCGAATACAGAACCGGTTAAATTTTTACAGTAACTTTCAGCTATCGGTTTATTTTGTATGTTTACTTCGCAAATTGCCACGCTGTCGAAATTTTTCTCCATTACGCAGTTTTCCTTAGTTCTCCATTTATTTGCAAATGCCACTGGATCTTGCTCAATATCACCTTCGGGAGTTATTAGATCGTCGTTTTGGTTATTGTTGAAAACTCCGCAAAGACCCTTTCAACATTGTTATAGGTAATTAGTGGAAAATTTTCTTATACGTAGGTAGTTACGAAAACGTGTGGCAAATTAGTACCTTGGTGTTTCCGAATAGAGAAGGATCGGCGAATATTTGTAATTTATTTCCACCGTCCCAGATTACTTCGAGACCATTTGGTAATAAAACTGAAAATAAAAAATTACCGGGTGTTATAAAAATTGAATTAGAAATATACATATTCAATCATTTTTTCCAAATTTGAAAACCAATTTCTAATTTAACAGAATGTACCTTCCAGTGAACTCGATGATGCTTTTCTGATGAATATTTTGTCGTTTACAATAAGGGGTAATTTTTCCACCTCCACGTCATCAAGAGTCACCTTCAATAGATTTTTCAATTTAATTGTTTTTTGATCAGCGTGAATTATTATGGTTCTGCATTGTTTTCCATTAGCTTTATTGTCGAGATTTTTCTAAAAAATGGATCAAAATTATTACGTATCAGTTAAGAGATCATATTTACATAGAACTATTCGAAAAAATTACATTTGAGCACAACGAATTATCCATTTCGATCGAATAATTCGAAGTGGACACCAATTTGTAACCGCAAAATCCTGTGAAGTCGTATTTTTTCTCGTCGAATGTTCGAAAATGAGGATCCAAAATTACGCATTCGGATTTGCAAACAGCTGTCGTGCAGGACCATTTCGCATCAACGCAAGTGCTAGATACAAAAAAAATTCGATTAAGTAAATGAGAAAAACTGAAAAAAACTGAAAGAAATTATACGAAAAAAAATACCATTTGTTGCAATCATTTGCGATGATACTTCCAGGCTTATGAAACTTTCCTCTCAACATACAAGAACAGGTTTCCTTCGCAACGCACGTGTCATTTTGTAAAACATTTCCAGGGGTACAAACGCAACCTTCTTCGCAATATCTTTGCAATTCTGTCGGTGCAATTTCAGTCGAAGCACATGTAGCTTGACTCACCGGTAAACAACTTGAGTAGACTTGGCTTGAAGGACAGTTATAAGCTAAAAAACAAAAATTTTCAAGAGAAAAATATTGAGTGATATTTTAAAAATTATTCACCGGAGCTTAATTTTTCTTACTGCAATTATATTTTTCACGCCAGTCGATTGTTATCCCAGCTGAAACTTGATTGCACAATTGAACAAATTTGGAAAAAAATTGACACTGGCATTCCATCTTGTTGGATTTTTCGCAGTTACACATTGACCATTCGCAAGCTTCCATGTATTCTTTAATGTACAATTTCTACGCAGTAAAAATACATTCGATATACCTTCATATTCATTATCAGCTTTCAAAGTCATTGTAGAAAAATAATATAAATTACATTCAAACAATGTTTAAAAATACTATCAGTGCTGAGTTTCGAGCAAACTTTTTTCCCCGCAATTAAATCTTGTTTTTTACATAATTTTTCCTCTTGAATTGGAGATTCGCATTTATCTATTACATGACAATTCTATTATTAAAACTGATATTTTGAATGGAGGAAATAACAACTGATAAGAAAGTACCTAGTAATGATGTAACTGCAGCATTATTTACATATTCTACCAGACTAAAAGGAACCAACGGATTACTTCCTCTGCCACATAAACCACTTGTTCTGTTCCAAAATTCCACTCCGATGTCTATTTGTAATTCGTCCTAGAAAATATAATCAATAAGATGAAGTAATCAGATTTTCAAACCAAATTAAGCCATAGGTACCTACCTTGAAATTCCACATTACATATAGATTAGCAGCTGGAACATACACTTGAATTGTTTTTCCACTGGTTCTTTCAACTTTCAAGTCATTTAGTTGGCTGGGAACTGATAGTTTTTGACCACTGCTGATTACATCCAAGATTGGTCTATTATCTTCTATAAAATATAAATCGTTTACAATATTATTGTTTTTTTAAATAAATCGAGTATCACTCAAATCTGAGATAAAACCGAGTGAATATGACGAAGTAGGATGGATAAAAAAATACCTGCTTTAGTCAACACATATTTCTCATTATTAATATAAAAAACCACATTCGCAATGGTATTATTTTTTATATCAATTTGCACTTGAAATAAATTTTCCACGTCATCTCTCACAAGCACATAAGAACACGCAGCTTTAAAACTGAAACAAATGGAAGTTTTAAGTTTTGGTGTGAAAAATGAAATTGCGACATAGATATAATTCCATTTATTCTCACTTGATTAATTTTCCATTAAATGCTTTGAAGTGAAATGGACCCCATAGCATACACGTAGTGGGTGTTGGCGTCAATTTGAGCAATTTTGATTCGTATTGTGATATTTTCGTACCGTCAATTATCCTGCCTGTTGAAAAATATCTCTTGTAAACCTCTTGTCGAATCGAAACAAGATTTCTCGAAGGAAAGAAAGAAAACGTACCTATTTGACATTGGGGAACTTCACTTGGTGTGAATTTACCTTCGGAATACAAACACGTGTATTTTGAGTTGAATTTTACTTCTGGGACCATTCCGAGGGGACAGGATAATTCGCATGAAAATTGTAATTCGTCACCGGAACAGTTATAATTTCCATTGAAATTCAGCTTCGATGGATCGCAGATTGAGGTTGCTGGAAAACAAAACATGAGTGGTCAGTTTTTGATGTCTTGAATGATTCGTAGATGAGATGATAGGCATCCGGATTTTAGAATAATTTTACGATTTCAGAGTTTGAGATTGGGACGATTTTTTTCCGGAAGGAAAACATAAAAATACGTGCGAACAGTTTATCAGTTATTAGATCACAATAAATTTTCATTTATTACAAAATTTTCACAATTATTCAAAATAGACAATCAAATCGATCAATTAATACATTGCATTTTTGAAGTAATCAGAAAAATCAAGTGTTGCATCTGCAAAATTAAAATCATCAAAAAAAATTTCAAACGCAGTGTTACCACATGGCAAAATTTTTATATAAAAAAGTATTCAAAAAAACGTGACAACACAAAAATTGATAAGATAATAAACTGATAGGTGATATGATTTTTTTTAATTTTTAATTTTTTTGAAGTTATAAATGAGCAGTAATAAAAAGTGTATTTTATGCAATAAATTCATAAGTAGGTATCACTTTAATACTCAATTATTCGGCAAAACCATACTCACGATATTGGCAGATTTCTCCTCTGAAGTCCTTTGGGCAAAAGCAGATATCTGTATCGATGCATTTACCTCCATTCTTGCAAGGTGGATTACAAATAGCTGAAAATTTGTTAGATAATTACAACAAGTCTTCTTTCATTTATTAAACTCACTCTATTTATATTTCGTAGGTGCTTATAGCTACTTACGGATGCAGTCAGGAACTATTTTCCATTCTTTTTTCGAAGGGACCCATTTTCCATTCTCGCAGTTCACATTTACGTTGGTTGAACCATCCGGAAATTGTTTCCCAGGCATACAAGATATGGTACAAGTGCTGAACAACAGGTAAAATGATCAAATCAGTTAGATACCTGAACAGTACACTATTTTCATTGCATTATTTGAATTATTACTCTGATAGGCATTTCCGAAATGAAAATAATGGAGTTTTTGGTAATTCCGAACAAGGTACTTTCTCAAATTCACACAAAGGGCCGTAATGATTCAGCGTACATTGGCAAGTGTTTGGCATGATACATTTTCCTTCGTTTTGACAAGCTGGTTCGCATTTAGCTGGAGATATCAAAGGATTATTTCAATCCTATTCAAGGAAGTATTATTTTTTATCTTGAGCTAATGGAAATGGAAAACTTACCTTTACACTTTTCAACTACAGGTTTTCCTGATTTTTCATTCGTCCATAAATTATTTCTGCAATGGTAACCCAAGCTTTCATCTCCACTGTCTGTCGCATATCCTTCCTTGCAAGTAACTCGACAAAATCTATAATGATAGTGCGACGATCATCAGATATTACCTAATTTATGAGTTAGTTCAATCTTTAGTTAGAAAATAGTAATTTTTCTTACTCTAAATTTGAACAGACAGATGCAGAGTTAATTGGTGTAACGAATTTTCCACAATCGCCTTCCACGGTTTTGAGTTTGGTTTTTTTCAACTTTTTATTCGGAGGTGGTTCTTTTCCGAAATTCGGATCTCCAAATCGAGTTTCGATCACGATGTCTTTTTGTGCTGATTCATCGCTAAAAGAAAATTACGATGTAGGTATCTACCCTGAGTATTAATCTAATTAAATATAAGTACATACCTAAGCAAGGTGGTCTAGTTGATACCTAAAATAAGTAGGTACTGCTAATTCAACTTTTACTTACATTAACTCATTACAGAACATTTCTAAATCATCCCTAATTTTTCATAGAATAAAATCAAGTCAATCCACATACCCAAGTTCAACATCCGCAGAATCATTTTGAACGTCATCCAGACCACTGGTAGAATTCAATTCACCGGAAGAAACCAAGACCGCAGTAAATAATAAACCTATATGAATCGCAATAAAAACACTGCTACTAATTTTCCTCATTTTAACAAAATTTAACGCGAGGTTGTTGCCATTAACCAATTGATAACTAGCTCACTCATTGATGAGAAAAATTTGTATGAATAAAGAAGTAGGTAGACTTGAATTAATATATTTTCAACATTCCGGAAGTGCCTATCGAAATTGCGATATCGTGCAGTTGTAGGTGTTAAATCACCATTGCAATTCCATTGGTTATTTTTATTATTCGTATCAAAGACCAGACAAGAACTGGGAAAACACCAGCTTTGCTATATTTCCAAGAAATATTTTTGTAACAATATCTTTGTCGTTCTAATTAACTTGACCATGCCCCAGTTTCAAACGTCCAGACATCGACTAATCATCGCAGTATAGTATAGTGTTGACAATGCAGGAAATTTGATAATTATTGTAAATCTGTAGGTGTAGGTAGATTTTGTAAAAATATGACATCAGTTCGTCGGTTTTTTAATCAATATGGAAGTACGGGATGAAGGACAGTCCTTGGAGGGCGAGGCACTCTCAGAAAATATTCTAGTCCGATCAATTTTTTTCAAATTATTTTAAATAGACTAACTAACGAAGAAAGTATTCCAACTTGAGGTAAAATTTTGAATCGAAACGAAAATAAATCGAAAGTTCATCGTAAAACAACCTCATATCTGAAATTTCAGCTGTAAAAATTTATTTTTCCAATTTTGGCAAATTTTTGAAACTTTAAAATTACCTACCTACTTCATTGTCCTGCAAAGTATGACATTTTGATCTAATCAACGAAGAAGGCTGAAATTCGGTATTTAGATCTCTCGTATCAATTGGAAGGAGTTTCGAGAAATTTCAGAGCTTCTAAAAAATTTTGGAATTTCCCAGAATTGGAAAAAAGCTCATAAAATGATCCATATGAACTTTAGCAATTATAATCTTGTATTGAAAATTGTGCTTTAATCGATCGAATATGTCACCAATATGGGTGATCCACTATTATCGGTGCTTAAGTACCTACCAAAATATGGACCATTTTTATGGCCTTTTCTCCAATGCTGGAAAATTCAAAAATTTTCTAGAGGCTCTGAAAGTTCTCAAAATTGCTTCCAATCGATTTGGAAGGCCAAAAGTAGAGTATACACCGTATTTCAGCTTTTTTCGTTGAATAAATCAAATGTTCATATTTTTGTGGATGATGAGGTAATTTAAAATTTCAAAAATTCGCCAAAATTTGAGAAATTAATTTCAGCATCTGAAATTTTGGATATGGTTTTTTTATAATGTATTTTCAATCTATTTCTGTTTCGGCTCAAAATTTTTCATCGAGTTGGAATATCTCACTCGTAAGTTTTCCTCATATGCGTTATTTTCCCTCACTTCGCTGGGGTCAACTTATTCAATTCTTTTGTGAGTTGAGATTTTGAAAATGTGTATCAAGCTACACCTACCATAATCATCAATTTTTTATCCGATACTTACCTATTTGACTTATGTACAATTCATCTCAATTCGTTGAAAAAATTAATTGTTGCGCTCCTCGGAAATTATTGCACGAAGTTTTCAAATGAAAAATCGCCAAGAATTTCATGGTGAGAAAGAAATACCCTGCTGCTCAAAATTTTGATTTTACCGGAAAAAAGAAAGGACAGCAAGAAAAAAATGTCAATGCTTCAAAAATACTTCGCTTGGTACTCTATGGTATAAGTACAATTAATGTTAAACGACGAGAAATTATTCAAATTCTTGGGGAGGGGTCACGATTCTGCTTCCTCCCCCGAAAAATCCTTTTATTTCGTCTCCCCTGTGTACTCAGCCTTTCTGTGTCCATCCAGAAAATAATCATATTCTACCAATCAAATCCATTAAATTCAAATAACAATTTATTCATTCATTCTTTTTAAATACAACTTAACGCACAAATGGTCCGAAATTTGTTCGGACCATTATGGCAGTAAAACAATTGCTCTTAAAACATACTTCCATAAATTCATTTATTTAAAAAAATATACAATATGAAGAAAAACCCATTCATTAAAAATTTTCAACAAAGAGAGCTTACAATATATATTCAAAATTCAAATTTGCAACATATTTTCATATTACTTACAAACTGTACACAGTACACACATTTGAATGTAGGTATATTTATTGATTTAACACGAAATTTCATCGGGTGAAATAATCACAAGTTGTATCACAACAATAACAATGTAAAGAAGAATCAATTTTGCTAAATAAATACAGAACTGCAAATAAAAATTAAACCTACTAAACTATTTCTTCTATTCCTTTGCGAACCCATGGATCTATACTATTGCTTTGGAAAAACAAAACTATCCAGATATGACATATTTACATACAATAATATACAATATAATACAATTTTTTGGAAAAATCACATACAACAATTCGTAGGTATTTTTTTAAAAAAATCACTTGTATTCGACATGTACCTTCAGATTGAGGATACGTCGCGACGTTCCATTAGGAATATAATAAAAAGGAAATTCAATTACGTAAAATTATCTGTATACATTAAAAATAAACATTGTACCCTTATTCCGTTTAAATAATGGTAAAATTTACATCGGTACGAAATACTAATTAGCTCACACCAATTTCTGTTCAAGAAATTTCAATACAAATAATTTTCTAAAAAAAATAAAATACACATCTTCGCCAGTAGGATTTCAAAATCAATAATTTACAAAGAAATTGGTTTGGTTTGTTATCCGAGCCCACGTCGATACCGAATATAATTTTTTCTTCGTTATTTAATACGATTACGGAGAAACATCGATAAAATATTGAAAAACCATTTGTACTAAACATTTGAGTCTTATTAAGAATATTTTCAAGCGAATCGGGAATCATTTTTACAATAATTATTTTGGTCCCATAAAAAGATCTCTTTACTGAATTATAGTTTTTTATTAAGCTAATTTTTTTAATTTATGCTGAGAAATAGGTAAAAATGACACAGTCATTCTGTTGGAGTGATGTTGAGAAAAAAACGAGACCACACGATTCGCGAAAATACCATCAAATTGAGAATATTTGTCTACGTGACATGACGCGAGGCAAAATCATTTGGAAAATTAAATTAATCATAAATCATACCTTGGGTTACAGAAAATTCGTGCAACATATTTGTAAATATTTTTTTCTAGAGCAATTTTACGTCGATTTATTGAAATTTTCATCTTACGTAGATTCATCGATTTTACCCAGATTTTTTTTTACAAACTCAACAAAGAAATGATTTTTCCTTAATCTTGATTGGAAGATAAGGGAAGGGAAGGGAAGGGTAGAGGAAGGAAGAGAAAGGTGATTCCTCATCATGATACTCAACATCAAAGGCGAAAAATTTGAAAATCCAAGTTTCCGATGAAAAGATAAATCTTCAAAAATGAGCACTCATAAGATTAAAAAAAGTTAATTTCAGACGTAGTTTAATGGTTTGCTCAATAAAACTTCTTCTGATATAGATTTTCAAAAAATAATTCTCTTCAGAAATTTTAAAATCAAGTGAAAGAGGAGAGGACAACTTATCCCAAAATTTTACCCAAATTATTTTTAAAAATTGTATTAACCCAACACTTTTTAAAATTTTGATCAAATTGAACTTTTGGTTTCAGTGATTTCTTCTGTAATTTCACTAATTTTTTTCATTTCAAAAAGAAATTAAATTAGCATTTCAAACATTTTTTCATGAAAAATTACGAAAATTTTGGCATTATAGCCACCAGAAGCTATGGATGTGTTCTGCGCATGAGCAAGCAGGCGTGCGCATGTTGAGCGCATGCGCACATATTGGCATCCCTGAGGACAACAGCTTGCGTGTAAATCGTTTCAGAAAAAAAAAGTATCAAAAAGTTATACTGAAGGGGAGGGGATTTTCATAAGTTGATGTATTGATATTGAAGAAAATAGAAGCAAATTAGAATTACTTATCAAAATTTTGAAATCATTTTTTATAAAAAAAAAAACCTCAATTTTTAAAAGCATCCGCAATATTACAAGACATGAATTTCAAAATTCAAAATTCGTAAAAAAAATATTATCGATATAGGTAAATTCTTTCACGATAGAATGGAGGAAGGGAATGAGATACAAGCCCAAATCTTGACTAAAATTTGAAAAACAGAAAAAAAAGTCATCAAGTTATTTCCCAAATTAACTTTTTCTTATTCCTCTTAATTTTGATAGAGATGAAAGGGAGGGGATTTACTTTATAAATTGATAATTGACTCATTTGTGTATCAAAAATGAAGAAAACTGAGACTGAAAACCAAGTTTTTTCATTAAAAGCTTAACTTTTAATTTTAATGAGGAGCGAAGCATTTATGTTACAAAAAGGGTCCTATTTAATTTCAAAATCATAAAAAATTCTGACCATGATTGGTTCATTTTAAGATGATTTATGTGCCCAGATTTTAAACTCAAAGCCTTCATAAAGTGATAAAGTTCACAAAATGGCATTTTTCCCTGTCTTTATGAAGAAAAAAATCTTTCGATTTTGAGGAGCCACTCCCCCTTCTCCCCCCACGTTTGAAACCTTACAATAAAAAAATTATAATCTTTTAATTTTTAAAAATCAAGACCTCTTCTAAATTCCTAATCTCATTTTTAGTACACAGGAAAAATTTGCGAACTAAATTTCGAGTAAAATCGACATTAGTGGCGAAAATTTCGACGAACAAACGTAAAACCATCATCTAGCATTTAAAAACAATATAAAATTCATCTCGAAAACATACAATAATACGCAACACAAAAAAATAAAAATAAAAACCCTTATCCCTGCGAAAGGGCACCATTAGCTAAAACGACCAACTCGATCACCTCAAAGGAACGCATCTTCTTTCACGTTTTCTCACAGTTACAATTCGCAATCGCCACTTCTAAGACTTACACACAGACGGTTGAATTAAATCGGCAAGAAAACGTTAATACATTTTACGTTACATCTGGAATGATCTTAACTTCGTCCATAAACTTGGAAAAATTCGTTCTAAAATGTGAAAAATTACAACATTGACTAAACAAAGACGGAGATTTAAACATCTAAGTAAAATACACTAAAAAATAATAAACAAAAACAAAAAGCGAAAAAGATAAAAACTTTCGACTAATAAGTACGTCGTTATGGGTAACTTTCCAAAGAGCATGAAAAACAGCGACAAAAAATACACATCGATAAATTACTAAAAAAAAAAAAAAATCAACGAAATAAAGTAAAGCGCGTAAATAAAGCTAATGAGAATGGCATTTTAAAAAACGAAAAAAAACAGCGGCTTGAGCGCCGATAACGTGACTAAATTCTATATACTACAGTTATGTATATGAATTAGCTACACTACACAGTTTATTTTACTAATTTAGCGCAGGATTATATCATTATCGTCATGCCATTTAATTCATCTACATAAACGTACGATATGAGTATAAATTTACAGTGAAGCGAAATGATCGATGCTTCGTGGACGAAAAATTTCCAAAACAGCCCTTTTCAAAGGTAATAAATAATAATACAATCCCTCCTCCACCATCCTTCGATCATTTGTTTCGTAAAAGCATCGAACAATTTAACGCATCACTAATGATTCGAGCGACAGTAAATCTTAAAATAGCCATACACGAGAAAACTTATGCTAAATGAAATTTGATTCTACTCACAAATTCAATTTAATACCGTCGTTGGACTGGACGGCCGCCGAAATGCTGCAATTCGAGTTAATGGCGTGAGACGGCGCGTTCATAGCATCAATATTATTCTCCGAGCTGCACTTGGGTTTCATTTCGTACGAATTCGATATCTTGGACGAATCTATAATGGCTCTATCTTCCAAACTGACGAAAGGTATTTTCGCAGGTGATCCGGAATCCGTTTTGATCTCCTTGATTCGTTCATCTGCGACGTTATTGGCCGACGGTTCAGATTTCTTCACGTCTTCGTTCCCGGACTTGTTACGTTCGCGCTCGGATAACTTTGGGATTTGGAAATTCATATTCAGGTGTTTGATGAAAGGTTCCAGAGGAGGTTGCGATTTGAAGGGTTTCTCGTCGTCGCCGGTTTCTTGATTAGCCGGACTAGATCGTTTGGGCATTCCGGTGAAGATATTTTTACTATCAGAGTGAGTTTTCGAAGACGAAGACGATCGAATTTTATCTTTTCGATTGGCGTCGGTGCCATGGGACGAGGATCCTTTGGGAGAATGATTGGTTTTCGATTTAGACGAACTGCTCGATTTGGAAGAATGTTTCGAAGAAGGCAGGCCTCCGCTGCCGCTGGGTTTATGACTCGATGATGACGAGGATGAGGACGACGACCCGGACACCGGAGTTTTATAAGGCAGCGATTTTTTACACGACGTTGTACTATTCGTCAGTGATTTCGAACTGGTGTGTTTGGGTGATCCGCTACCAGGCGGGATTGACGACGAATTCTTAATGGAACCGGAATTAGACGAAGAGTCTTTCGGACGTGGCGCTTTGATGGTCAATTTCATCCCATCTGCGGTCGATTTAACCCTATACTCGCCGGAGGCTTTAGCAGCGGCTAGATTTTTCGCATCTTCGGCTCGAATAACTTGCGGCGCGTTTTTCACCTCTTTTACAGCGGGTGCGCTGTTCTTGGCATTGTTACCGTTACCGCAGTCTTCTTCGACGGGTCCATCGCCGGTATGCTTTTGCAGCTTTAGTTTATCAACGATGGCCGACAAAGATCCTTTTTTATTCTTGCACTGGGCCGCTTGAAATGCTATTTTCGGATCAATGGGGGCAGCTAGATTGCTGTCGTATTGCGAAAGCATCAACAAACTGGCAGCTTGAACGTCCAGCTGCTTGGATTTAACGCTGGATGATTTCAGCTTAGGGCTCTGGTGGCCCGATCCGCTGCCACTACCGTTACTGGAGCTTTTCTTTTCTTTGTGATCACGTCCAGACGAATCTTTATGCGTTTTGGTTTTCATCTCGTTGTTGATTTTGTTATTAGACGATGGCGAGGTGACGGCTGTTTTCAGCGATGAAATGCACGGTTTACCGGAACCACCCGAGGACATGCTTTTAGGCGAAGATATCAAGCTGTGCTTGGGGCTACTCGATGTAATACCTATTTTTGGACTGCTGGATACCGGATTTGGAGTACTGGCTACACCTTGGGATTTACTCGATTTGATATTATTGTTATTGGCACCGCTGCTGTTCGGGCTCCCTTTACTGATCATCGTCACGGAGGTGAATTGGGTGGTCGGCGATACGGTGCATTTCCTCAGAGCATTGCTAGGAGACGTGGATCGAGGACTGGGCGAATCTGTTGTTTTGATACTGACCGATACAGGTTTCGATAGGGGATCCGATTTGGCGGGTATTTTCTCCGGCGGTCCCATCGGGCTATCGTCGTGTTTACGTTTCTTTTTCTTTTCGATGCGCACTTTATCATCGGGCGCTTTTAGCTTCTTTCGATCGTTGGTTTTTTGCCGATCGTCTAATATCTCTTTGGGCGGAATAGGGGTGATCGTCAGCGACGTGGGGATATTCGGAGGCGTCGACGATATCGGTATAATCTCGATACCCGGCCTCCTCTCCAGACCCATACTGCTAATAACACTTTGCAAAGCTGCGTTACATTGTATGGTCGTCGAAGGCAGCGAGGACGATGAAGATGACGAAGACGACGGCGCCGGAGTGGCCGACGGCGCTGACGTTATCGGTGTAATACTCACAGATGGCGGAACCAGGTTCTTATTTTCAAGTTCCGACAATACTGATGACGTCAGCGCGTTACTATTCTCGTTTTTTGGAATCTTAGCCTCGGTGATTTTCAAAAATTGTTCGACATCTTCGATACTATCGTCCATCATTTCGTAGTTAGCCTGAGGCTTATCGTGGACCGCTGCATCGGACGTCAGTTCGGTTAAAACCGCGAAATCCAGACTGCTCGACGAACTCGGGCTGGGATCCTTGGTTTCGACGACGATATCTTTACGAGGAGTTGCCGGCTGTTCGCCATCGCTCGAGCTGTCGATCACGATTTCGCATTCGTTCGGTAGCCTGGTAGGCGGTTTTGGATTGTTGTACGAGTCACCGCCGCCACCTCCTGTGACGGCTTTGCGATTAAAAAATGATTCCGTATCCATCGGTTCGACTTTCGGTTCGAATACACCAGGCTGCGGCTCATTCGTCATCTCTAAAAAAACAGGCAACGCTTCACCGGCCATTTTGAACGAGTTTAAAGTTCCCGCTAACGACATATCGGGTTCGAACGACAATGTTGTAGCTGAGGCCGGCATATCAAACATCACATCCGAACCAAACCCCGGATTCTTATTGGCTAAGGCAGGAAACCCATCTAAGGAATTTTCGCAGCTGTCCGACTTTTCCAGTTTGATTGGAACGTTCGGATTGAAATCACCGGTTGGATATTCGCCGTTTTCTTTGGTTATCTCCGATTCCATATTATTTTCAACGTTCTCGTTCAAATCGGCTACGTCATTATTGGTACTCGACTCGTTGAGGTCTTCCTCGTCCGAAGTATCCGTTTGACTTTCCCATAATCTAATTAAAGCTCTCATTGTGGCAGGAATGGAAAACGATCTGAACAAATCGAAGATTAAAATTAATATTTGTTCGTTTTGATTCGTATTGATTTTCTATGCCCCACTGACCTTTGAAGAGCTCGACAAGCACACTCTTGAGCATTAACTGCGGATGTACTTGCATCCTCAGATGCAGTAGAAATATCGCAACGAAGCTCGGAAACGTCACTCAAGTCTAATTCAGCCGTAATTAGAGTTTCATCGATTGGATGTTCGAATGAGACGGTTATTTGTTGCAAAGATAATGGAATCACCTCGAACATCGTGATATCCGAAGCAACTGTAAACAGATTTTATTATTACAATTTCATTCTTAATTATTAAAAATATTGACATTTTCGTATAAAATTTCGTCAAACGATAATCATCGCAGCAATATAATTATCAATCAAAAAGGAAATGCGAATTACTAAACCCCGGAAATCATTATCAATATTGCATTTTATGTTTTTCTCACAGGAAAACTATTATCGCTTGTTTTTTTTTATAATTAACAAATACGCATTCGATGGGTATTTTTTAAAGTGAATTCTTGGAAAAATTCTAAAAATTAATGTATCGTTCGAAATGAGAACGAAAAAAATCACATTACCCCAAAAATCACACCAATGGAAAATTTCTCAAGAATTAATTTTTCAATTGAAATTTTATTATTATTCTATTGTGTTCGAAATGAGAAGTTAAAATAGAGAACATGAAACCAATAAAATGTTACGTCGGTGCTTTCGATTCCAATCAATTATCAAGGTCGACAAATATCATTAAAATACCCCTCGATAAATTAATTTTTCTCAATCGAATAAAAACAGCTCGTACTGGTCGAGATATTCGAGAAATTACAAATATCAACACAATTCAAGAAACACCCAGTTCTGAGAATCAAATTTAATTTTAACTCGATTTACGACGAAGAAATCATTTTTGAATCGCCAGAAAAGAAAAATCACCGGAAAATAATTTACTGATTTTTTTCCTTCATACTCACTGAGTTTTTGTGGAGGTTCTTGCGAATTATTTAGATCCTTAAAATCTTCACTTCCGAAAAATTTTAGCCCAAATCCATTACAGTATTCCGAATCTAATTGAAGAACAGAAATTGACTTTAGAATCTTCGAATAATTCCAATTCTATTGCTGCCATAATTAAATAATTATTTTATGAATCTATTAAAATGAATTCAGGATTTTTCATCGTCCCCCAAAAAGTATTTTAGCAACTATGAGCCAATTAAACCTTCTCTTTTCTTTTCAAAATGATTTTTCGATATAAATCTATTATTCTGAGTACAGAAGCTACACAACTCTCCAGTGAAATTCCATTTTCAATTCTGAATTCATTTTAACAGAGACATCCATCATCATTACGAAATTATCATACGAACCAGAAGGCATTTCTGCATTTTTATTTTGTTTATCCGAAACATCTGAAAAATGCAACCATAATTATAATAACACCGTTAAAATCTCATTATTAACGATCAAGTAATGAGTTTATTCACCTTCGGCAGCTTTTGGTCGTACACACGACGATATAAAACTATTAAAAAGAGCTTGCTGCCTCAAAAGAGGTAATATTCGAGACACGTGGGAAGGATGTGAAAATGGAATACTTTGTACAATATAAGCTTGTAAATCGTAATTTTCAGTCATTATGTAACAATGCCGTTGATCCGGTAAGGTCTAAAAATGATAAAAACTGGAATTAGAACTCTGTAAACGATAACAACCGATAACAGAAACGGAAGCTTACCACAATAGACGAATCTTCGTCGCATTCTACAAATTTTTTGTGTATCTCACGCTTAATTAAAGATAATATAGGGAACGGACCCTCCATTTTGTTAACCTCGATATCAGTTATTTCTTTCATTTGTTCTATAAGCGACTCGCAAATTGGCATGCGTTCTTTTAGTTTCATTACGAAGCATGCTGGTAACAGATTTGTATTCGATGTGGTTAACTCTTCGAAAATGTAATTTCTGAAAAATTAAATTAAAACATCTATAAAATTGAAATTTCGACAAATACTAGGAATTCTAAAATCTCCTTACGGCTGCGGAGAGTCTTGATTTTCGTCTACTTTCTCAGATTTGATTATTTTAACTAAAGGCTGCGTTTGGAGCTTGTTCGTAGAAGAACTTTCTAAGCAAAGTGAAACACTGTAATCGACTTCTGGCAAATCTAACGTTAATGGTTTATAAGTCTTCTTCGTAATATCCAACAAATCGTAAGGAGATATGAAATAAATTATTTTCATCGGATGACCTAAATAAAACAGAATGAAATCAGTACTCGTACCAAAAAACTTGCCACATCACATAGCATCATTACCTCCTCTTCTTTTCTGAACCAGGCCAACTTCAGATTTATGAATAATAAGAAAAGGATCCCTCATGAACGAGCATTGCAATTCAGAAAGTTGAACAATATCCGTTTCTAAATACTGCAAAGAGCTGAAAGCTTTACTTTTCACTCTTTTTTCAGCATTTAAATTATAAATCGAAATGAGCCCTTCGAGTTGTAAAGTGAAATCCTTAAAGTTACGATTTTCTAACGTAGTTTTCAATTCTTCGCAATTCTAAAAACAAAATGTAATAAATTTAGACACGTTTTGAATCTTTCTGACGTCATGACAGATATCGTATATACCTGCTGTTCGACGTTATTTTCGTGATGAATTTTTACATCTTTGATATCGCCATTGGGTTCTAGAACTACTTCAACGTAAAACATATCCGACGATATGAACCATTCGTAGTTTGAAGTCCCCGAAACGAATTTTAAACTGAAAAAATATGATTTGATAATTAATACAGCTTCGTATGCAAGTTATAAAACGTGGCAACATTCAATTTACCCCAAATGTCGACTAATAACTTCTAATCGTTCGATTATCGCAGGAAGCGTGGAAACTAGAATATTTTGTTGTAAAATATCCAAGCATTCTTGCAAATAGTTTTTTTCAGATACTTCCAATGCATACCTTTTTTCCTGCACACAAAAAGGGATCAGTTTAGTACAAAATGAGCACAAAATGACGAGAAAATTGAGCAGAATCGAGAATAATCATATATTACCAATAAAGTCATTCGTAGCGACTTGGAGTACTCCTTATACGATTTATAATTACCGCTTTTTGTGCGGAGTTTCTCCATAAGGAAACTTGCAGTTTCGTCCATGTTAACTGCAACATAAAATAAAAGCAAACAAAAAATATTAGTTGTAAGCCAGCAAAGGTCTTTCTACTACATTAAAATCATCGGTCAAACAGTAGTCCTGTTATTTTCACGAACTAAAAAGGTCGTTAAAAGAACATCAACGAAGAACAAAGAAACCAAATTTAAATACCCCAATCACTTGTAATCTAGGTTTTTGAAGCAACCATACAATAACGTACGTAAAATATGGCTTTTTAAGCTCATTGAATAAAATTACCTGGCAAGATAACAAAGAGTAATTGATCGAAGAACTACAGCAGATTTAACATATTGATCCAGATAAGAGTGTCGGAATGCGATGCACGAAGTACAGCGAGCATTTCACGTAAATAAGATCACTTCTTGATAATAAAAAATCGAGTCGAGGCACAATTAAATGACCATTACTCGACGTAGAACATTCGGTGATAGTGAAAGCTTTCTATGATAAAACACCATTGAGAAATGTAAATAGTGGCTTTTGTAATAAAACGACTGTCCATTCATAACTCACGGTCGGCGTATTTCATTTTATAATCCTTTGATACATGATTGATCGTATGAAACGTCACGTATCGTAAAAGATAAACTTAATCGAGAAAAATAAACATCAATAAATTACATTTTTTTACCAAGTCAGAATATTGAAAATACATCTGTCGAAAAAGTTCAAGAGTCTTCTTCTTCTTCTTCTACTTCTTGAAATATTTGTGGCTTAGAACTGCTCGCTAAGCATGCAGCATTAAAAAAGCTCTCGCTTTCAGTGCAGCCGTTTCAGGGGCGGAAAATTTTCGTTTTTCGAATTAATTTTTCATTATTTTTATTTTTAATTTTTAATTGTTTTATTTATTTATTATCATTTTATCAATTTTTTCGTTGATTTTTTTTTCTTTTTTTCATGATTTCTCCTAGGTATCACTTAACGGTGATTCAATATACTTATTCATCAATCATCATTGTATAAAATAAAAATACAAAATAGGAGTGATCATAATAATTTTTTTTCGAAAGTTAAAACTTAAAGGAAGGGCCTATACCTAGGGCTTTCATCCTTCATCTTCCATCTCTATCCCTTACCTTCCCCTTTCCCCTCCCGCGGTGCTTGGTTAAAATTAAGGTCATTCCTTCGTCTTAATTCTTAAATTTACCATTTCAATTTTTAAAGTTTAATCAAGCGTCAATGATAGGGAAATCACACGAGGCAAAACTTAATTCTAAATTCGTTTTTAGTTTGTCAAATTATCCCTTTACCTATTTGACTTGGTTGGATGATCATTTTATTCAATATCTCAAAATTCATTTTCAACTTAGCATTTTTCAAACTTTGGGCGTTTTATATCACAGGAACGAGAAGTAAGCAATTGAAATGATCAATACCAGATTCGTGTTCAACGCATCAAAATACCCAGATAAACACTCTTTTCTAGATAATTTTGATTAAATTCTCAAAATTAACTTTTTTACCTACTTTTTTCAACTGGTCACGGAAAAATCAATGAAAAAACGTGAATTTTATACTTTGAGAAAAATGGTCGCTTAAATAATGTATAAAGTGGTTATTTAACCTGCTGAACACGAATCTGACATTTGTTTGTCCATTCGATAATTTTTTTTCTTTTGCAATTTTGCAATAAAAATAAATGTTTTTGGGCGTTTTTGAATTTTGAAGAAGTCTATCGCGCCAAAAAAATTCAAAAAATTCAGGGAGGTCCAGAATACATCTAAGAATACGTGTGATTATTTTTTTTATTTTTTAACCTCCATATCTGTCATTTTCAAGGGCCTTTCAGTTTAAAACCCCGTTTCAAGGACGTTCTTGAGATAAAAAGAATCTGAAAAAATTAGTGAATGTTCAAATTAACTTCAACTATTCCCTAATACTTTCAAAATTTCATTTGAATTGAGTGAAAAACACCTGAAATGACGCGAAAAATGTAAAAAAAACACATTTTTCACTGTCATGTCTTCCTAGGATAGGGGAGATGCCATTTTGGGGTCAAAAATTACATTTTATTATACTTAATCTATTTTTGAAAAGAAATCAAAAAAAGCGATCTATCTTACCCTACCAAAGCCTTTTTAAAACTTTTTTTACATTTCTTACCTAAATATTGAAAAAACATGAAAAAGTGATATTTTTTTAAAGATCCCTGAGAGTTAGAGTAAAGATGAAAAATGTGTGCCAAGCCAACTGGCAAAATGGCATGGTTAAATTCAATTTTTTCCAAATTTAAAATTGTTTTTGAATATTATCAGATTATAAGGCCTTATAAGGAGAGTAAATGTGGTGAAATTTTTACCACATTATTATGTAGTCCAGGTACAAATTCCTAGCTAAGTACATACCTACTCTTTTTTCAAGTTTCGAAAAAAATCCAAAACGATTACCCTCAAATGTATAACGTACTTCTATTACACTACAAAAAAAAAAAAACGAAGAAGAAATTTAGTTAAATTAATAATGCTACTTCAGCATGAATTGAAAATAAGAAACCTGCAGGAAAAAAAATTGATATTATGATTAGATTTAAAATTCTCAGCATTTTTTATGTTTCAAACAAATTGCTCAGGTAGCTTATATTATTTTGAATTTTTTTTCTTCGGTTGGTTTAAGAAATTCAGAAGGTTATATTAAAACAATTTTTTTGAAAAATAATAACATATCCATCTTTGAATTTATAGTTATTCTTTTTTATCACATAAATCTAATTCGTGGCACCAAAACAATAAAATAATGTACAACAGAACAGCGATAAGAACAGTGCCTATTGTAATCGAAAAGTCATTGGAAAATGGTTGATTTTTGTTGTATCCAATCTATGCACTTTGAATTGAAATAATTTTCAACATCATTTCTCGTTGAATTAACTTCCAAATAGCAAACTCTATTTTAAAATCATGTTTTTTGCCATAATAAGGACTGATTAGGCAAAAATGTTTTTGTAATGAACTTCTTTTAGCTCCAAATTTTAATATCTTTCCTCTTATTCTGCTCAGGAGGTTTTCTAGTAACTTTTTGAATTTTGAAAAACAATCCAATCATTTTAAAACTGAAATAATTATTTGAAATATGCTTCATCTGTAAAATTTTCTGATTTTAACGAAGTAAACAAAGGTTTAAATTCATGCAAAAAGATTTTAATCCTACATTTTTTCTGAATTTTTAAAATTCTTGACTTTCAAACTTGAACAAAATACGTGTTTGTACTTAATCTTTTTCTTTAAAAAAAAAATGAAATACGTCTGAGGAATTAATATTAATGACGTAAATTTTCCAAACGCCTACGTTCATTTTATATTCAGTTAAGCGAAAAACAACTCGATAATTTCCAAGAAATAGATCCAGTGTTTTTCTTCCTTTAAAATTCTGTAAACAAGATTTGAATAAGTCTAATTCAAGCGAAAATAATTCAATTTCCTGATCAAAAAGATGATTTGAAAACAACTCGATGTAATTTAATTTTATTCTTCCGAAAGATTGGGTGCAACCATGTTACTTTTTCGAAAACATCAAAAAAACCCAACTAAAAACTCGAATAACCGATTCAACAGGTCACATTCTCTCAATTTCTCTTCCTTCGCTCTCAACAAAACCCCGAATAAAAACCAACATTAAAATAAATAGTGCTGAAAATTTTCCCAAAAAAAAATTCACCGCTGAAATTCAATACAAAACCGCAAGGCAACAAAACATAACGCTAATTGCCATTGGCCACGCATAAATCAGCCGCTGGAACATTTTGATTGGTAAACGACGCATTCATCTTATGGGACTATCAGATACTTCATAAAAGGAAGTATAAAATTTCCTGTTGGGTAAATTTAACGGATTCTATGTCACGCTACCTGGATTCGTTTTCATTATCTAATAACCCCAACAACACTATAAATCCAACCTTACAGTAAAAATGAGCTCTAAAAAGCATATTTTATTGATTTTTGAGGTGTAGTATGCGCACACTCTTCAGGGGAAAATGAATGGTTTATTTTATGGGTATACCGGTGGTGTAGATAAAATACATTCTCCTATCGTCCAACATCTCGCGTCTTGTCAATTTTCGAAGGTACAGTTTTGTTGGATATATGTTTCGGATAAAGACCATCGCATCCACATCGTTCATCTTCTAGTAAGTCGTAATTTCAGATCAAATTAAGCTTCCGGTTATTACTTTTATTCTTTGTTCGTATTTTTTTTTCAACCTTGCTTTTAGTTTCCTGGTAATTAATTTATATTAATTATTCCTCCGAGTATTTTTCAAAGGAATTTTCTTTAAAAAGCATTTGCAATTTAAATTCATTTTTTTTAATCGAATAATCGAAGAAGTGACTGAAAAAGGAAGGAAAAAATTTGTACATTGATTCGTTTCTTCGAACTGGGTAAATTTATGTTGTGTATTTTTTTTATGGGGTAAGTCGAGTGACCACATATGAATTATTTTCGAACCAGTGCACAAATACGTATCACATAAATTGAAAAATTTTCAATTCTGGAGCTCTATTGAGCAATATAATGTGTTCGAGTTGTAATTATATCAAAAGTTGATTGAAAATGGTATCGAATTTCTACTTTTATGGATTGTATTACTCTCGTCACCTGTTACACTGGACGTGGTTTAATTAAAAGGGTTCTATGGATCGTTGGTAGGTAGCTAGGTATCTTGCCTATCTATTTCGATGTTTTTTAACCATAGATGAATTATCGAGATAGGTATATAAGGTGTTTTTCGAATTTTTTTCTCAAATGAGGCGATTGAATTTTGAAATTTTGAAATTTTTAGTTGAAAAATAATGATTATTATCAAATTTAGAAGTAATAAAATGATAGGTACCTTACCTACATACTTTTTTCTCCCTCCCTCTCTCCATTTTCTAATTTTTATTTGGGTCAACAAATTTTAGACAATTTTTTTAATGTTATTTCAAGCTTGTTCTCTCCCCCTCCCCCTCCCCTCCCCTCCCCCTCTCCATCCCTCTCTGCTTACTTACCTACCTATCTACGAGACAAAAATAATTGGAAGTAACAAAATGATAGGTACCTACCTACCTACCTACCTACCTACCTAATTTTTTATACCTCCTTCTTCCTACCTTCCTTCCTTTCTTCCTTCTTGATTTTTAATTGAGTCAGAAAAAATTCGACCAAAATTTTTTATGTTCAGCTTGTTACCTACTCCCCTCTTTTTCTCCCTCCCTTCCTTCTTGATTTTTAATTGAGGAAAAATTCGACAATTTTGTATGTTCAGCTAGCTAGCTACTTCCCCCCTCCACCCCTTTATTTCCCCTCCGACCCTTCTCACTTTCCTACCAATAAGATGAAAATAAAAACTGGATAAATTACTCGATACAAAAAAAAATTCCCGAGGAAAACTGTCTTTTTCGTCCAAATTATAAAACAAAATCTTAATTAAGGGAACTGAACCGAAACGTAAAATAATTTTATAAAAATACAATCTTTCGAAATAAAATAACGTTTAATTACGAACAAAGATAAGACCCAAGAATTAAATTACAGCTTTAGTTTTCTAAAATCATGGGACTTTCATTAAGTGACAATTTATCGTAATGATTTCTTTTTCGCCAACGTTTCGCTGGTTTAATAGCACGTTTCTTTTCTCTGCTGTTTTTAATTCGCCACCGTCGGCTCGCTAGATAGAGATACCTATTACAAAGCCGAGAATTTCCAGCAGATCCGACATCTCGGCCGGTAATTAAAAATGCAAATTCATACGTACCTTCATTTATAACAATAACTGAATAAACATGGGCACATCTATGGAGCAAATGTGTTTAAAATTAAAATTTACCCAGTAAATTCGGGAGGTATTCGTAAGCGCGAGATTTTATCGCTATAATAAAGTCCCTTTTTCTACGCCCTGAGAATGATTTAATGTCGGTAAATCTCGCTGACGATGTGCAAAGTAAACATTCTTTATTAATTAATTGTAAATATTCGAATGATTAATTAGTAATGAATATTTACTTCATTTGGCGTATTGATTTTGCAATGAGACGCTAAAATTCATTTTCGGCGACAAGGGTCATTTACATTTTCGAAATGGTTAAGTAAACATTTCGCTTCGACGGAACATGAGAAAAAATTCTCACTTTTGCGAGATTAACCACGAGCAGGTAATTCGCCAAGTTTCAAAGTTACCGTAACTGAATTAAAGTTTTATAAAATTTGAAAATTTTCATATTTTGCACCCGAGTTAATAATTCAGAATCGAGGTTGTTTTTTCAAGCCACTCGAACTCGGAAACTTCTTAATTACTAAATAGGTAGCAACTAGCGACTAAACTCGAATTTCCTAGTTGAAATAACAATCTCGAATCTCGAGCAATTCATTTCGGTAAACTTATTGAAAACAATGCAAAGTTGGGTAATGGAGGTAGGATTAAAATACATCTTAATAGTTAGCGAGTTATATTTATCACTTGGGTTCATTTAAACTTTTGACCAAGTTTGGCAAAGTTTTACCAAAGGTCGTGTAAATTCTAATCATAAAATCATTTCATTTCGTAATAAAAACACGTGTGGTAACCCGAAATGAAATTCTTGATAGGTACGTGTATTCAAAATATGCCAGAAGATATGAATTCCAAAACTCAAAATGCCAGTGAAGACGAAGACCTGACGACATTCGATAATAAATCCGGTCTAGCCGAAGATTTAAAGTTTTTAGCGTCGATGCCTGAATTATGTGATGTAACTTTCTTAGTAGGTGAAACGAGAGAACCAGTATGCGGTGTAAGAGCCATTTTAGCAGCTAGAAGTCGGTATGTAAATTGGGAAAAAATTAATGAGGTTTTTGAGAGCGAATAATAACAATTTGGGTGTAAAAATTTCAGAGTTTTTCATCAAATGTTTTACCAGCAATCTTCCAGTCCACAAAAAAAGAAAGAAAATCAAGCCAAAGAAAATAAATTAAGGATGTTTTTGAAAAGGAGCAGCGAACCGACGCTCAATGTGCAGAATAATTCCGGATCGAACACCGGTTCGTCGCAATGCATGGTGCGTAGAAGTGAAATTAACTGGTTGAAAATTATTTTTCGAAATGTCCATTGATTGGGTGGTTAATGAGACTGAATGGTTTTTGATTGCAGCCGCATCAGACTTTAATAATTGACGAATTCGAACCGGATGTTTTTCGACAGCTGATCGAATATATTCATACAGGCTGTGTCACTTTGCAACCGAGAACGTTACTGGGTTTGTATTAAAGATTTAATTGGAAATTACATATTAAAAAGTATTTTAAAATTCAAATTGGCGAAATGATTTTGCACTTTACTGCAGAACTCAACTTTTGACGGAGGAACTGTACGAGGGCAAAATTTCAATACAAAAAAATATATAACCGCCGGAATACTTATTCATTTTTTCAATGTTTGAATTTAAAAAAAAATATTTGAATATTGTGGCCAAGATTCATAACTTACCACATTCCAAAAAATATGCTACATTTTAAAAAAAATGTTTGAAGCTAAAAATTTTGAAAAATATAAAATTTTTATGAAAAAGAATCAACATGTGTGACTTTTTTATTTTTCAAAAAATTAGATTAGATAATTATTTTAGGGATTTAGGTCGTCAAAATACATTCGCAATGTTTATATTATTTCTGCACTGTAATTTTTCAACCCCTGCGTATGTACTGGACGATCCTTTTCATTGGCGTTAATAAAATTGCATAACCGGTTTGCCGTAAATAAACGATTATTTGTTACATCATAATTCATCACTATTCACTCAAATGTTAATAGATTTGCATAATCTGAAAATTTGAAGGGGCTAAATTATTCATTAGAGTAATTAATCGCATTTTTCTTTAATACCTAATCACAAAAATTAAAGGAAAAACTTCTCAAGCAAATGAGAATTTTTTTCAAATTCACAAAAAAATAATGAGCTCTTAATCCAGAAATGGAAAAAATGAAGTTTTTTTTACACAATACTAACTCGAAAATTGAACAAAAATTGATCAAAAAATCCAAACCGTTCGAATCGTTTCGGTCGTTCAGCGTTCAACTTTTTTCAACTTCTTACCTTTGTTAGAAAAATGTAAACTGGAGAGCGATGAAATGAATAATTTCGGAGGATTTGTACAAATTATTGGGATATTATGCAAGAAAAAAAATACAATGAAATCACTTGATTAAATAAAATTCGAAATTATTTATTTCTTCAGTCTCCAGGTTTTTTTTTTAGATGATGAATTGATGATAGACGATAAAAAGTTGAAAAGAGTTGAACACTGAATGACCTAAACAATGGACAAGTTGCACAAAATTTTTTTTGGAAAAAAATTATGAAAAATCGAAAGTAGACATTAGAAGATGAAGATTGAAAAAGAAAAAATGAATTTGGTTCATTAGAACTCACGCAATAATTTTTTGAAATTTGCGTTCTCTCGTAGTGTTCAAAAACGAAGGCGTGGTCAAATCGTGCTGTGACGTCACACCATGAAATTTTTGTTTTATAATTCGCGGCGTGTCGCGCACCCGCGCGTAAGAATTTTACAAATTTTTTGTTTTACGCCAATACGCTGTTCAGAACGCTTAATTATTACCTCCCAGCCAAGTATTTTCTGTGATACTATAAAGAAAATTTCATGGTGTGACGTCACAGCACCAGACTTTGACCACGCCTCCGTTTTTGAAAGCTACGAGAAAACGCAACTTTCAAAAAATTATTGCGCGAGTTCTAATGGACTAATTTTAATTTTTTATTTTTCAATCTTCATCTTTTAATGTCTACTTTCGATTTTTCATAATTTTTTTCTAAAAAAAATTTCATGCAACTTGTCCATTCGAACGGTTTGGAGCTCGGGCAACAAACCTCAAAATTCGTCGAAAATCACTTTATCTCCCTAGTTGCATAATATACTTACTATTTTAAAAACGAACGAAAAGAAAAATGATGACCAAGTTTTTCGTTCGAGGAACAATCTTCAGAACCATGAATAGGTACGTTTTTGGGAAAGTTGACAAAAATTTAAAAAAATGAAAATCCATCTAATGACGAAAGCCAAAATCCAAAGACAAAAGCCAAAAAACCAAAAGCTGAGAAAATTTATCCGAGAAAAGCAAAAAAAAGTCGGACTTTAGTTTTGCAACTTTTTCCACATTTTTCAATGTCTAACAAAAAGTCATTATATCAATTCGTCAAAATTTTTCTTGGTCTTAAAAAAATATCATTATCTATGTCAGTGGAATCCACAAAGTAGATACATTAATACATATTTCATTCTGAATCAGTTTCGAAGCACAGGGCTAATCATTGTTTTCAAGTCGAGTGCTTCAGATTTTTGGGATAAAAAATGTAGAATTGAGCTCCTGCAAATACCCTCAATAAAATTTGAATTTATTTGACTCAACGGGCTCAAAAGCCAAAATCCAAAAGCTAAAAATCAAAATCCAGGCCAAAAATAGAAAAAAGAAGTTAATAGAAGCCAAAAAAATCGAAATTTGAATAAGTAAGGGAAAATATCAAAACCCATCATCAGTGGTAAAAATGTCACCAATTTTTTTACCCTGAGCCAGTCTACGGTTCTCTCTAAAATGGACCCTCTCCCCATTTTTCGGATCGAGGTTTTTTAAATGATCTGTCAACTCACAAAAAAATTAACAAATATTTTTAAAACTGAGAAAATTTCTGAATAAATTGAAAAATTTCAAAAAAAAGAAAAAAAACAAATTTTAGAAAAAGGAAATAAATGATTAATATTTGATTAAAAAAAAACAGTGGGCCGAATAAAGTGTTAAAAATTTGAAATTTTTTCATTTGGGCTTCAATTCGAAATGATTTTGAATATTTAGAAAAATTGTTTGGATTACAACAATTATTGTAATTTCATTTTATTGCACTAATTTATTTGAAAGAATGGGTCAAAAACATGGTATTTTGTCAAAGCTGAAATTCTTCAACATTTTCTTTTTGGCTTTGCTCGAACAATCTTACTGTTTTATTAATTCAATGAACGTGATACAATTTCTCAATGTTTTGAAGATGGTAGGAGAAGGGAACCATTGAAAATGTCATCTCTCAGAGGAGAAAAAGGGCCCACAAATTTTTGTAAAGTAATCGTGCTCATAAGCGCACCCGAAGGGGGTCAGGGTGCTCGAGCTCCACCCTTCAGCTCGCCGAGGCGATTTTTTTACCATAAAAATGTCAAATAAGAGTAAGTTGAATTTGCAAAAATTCTGTCTTTTTTAATCAGTAAAATAATTTTCATTGCAAAATAGTGATTTTTCACTGATTTTTCGGTCAAAAATTAATAATTTTTCAGTCAATGCTCCATTTATTAGAAAAAAATCAGTAATTTTGACTAAAAAAAATCAGAAAATTTCGTCATTTTTCTTCGCTTAAAGCTGTAGGTATGCATTATCTACCTACTGAAAATACCCTAATTACTCCAGCCCCACTGAAATAACAGGTTACTTAATTTTTTCATTGAATTTTGACACCCCCTCCTCCATTTTTCTCGAAATCTGAGCCCCTCCCTTACATAATTCCTGGGTGCGCTTTTATGATCGTGCTCAATCTCACTCTTGTTGGTTCTATTGTGAAAGGAGAGCGAGGGGAATCCAACAAAAGTTACAGAAGCATCATTCAACTGTATTAAAAAATCATATAAGTCACAAATCAATGAGGAAACGATATAAGCAGATTTTTGACGGGAAAGTTGAAGAGAGAAAGGAACCGAAAATATCCCAGATGAGAACAGTTGACATTTTGAGTAAAAATTTCAAAAATGACTCATGATGTCTAAGTATTTTTTAACTTTTCTACAAATAGGTACAATTTATTTGAAAATGTTTTTCATGATGCATGATAATTACAAAATAATTTCATCGCAACACGACATTTTTAGGTACATTTAAAAAAAAAATTGTATAATATTTCTGCACGAAAAAACATAACAAGAGCACAAAATCTTTCAGAATTTTGTCGAATACCTAAGACCAATAATTATAACAAAATTCCCAATATTTACCAAATTCTACCATCACCAAAAAAGCCGAATCCTAAATTCGAATTTTCTTGCAATTTTGCTCAATTATGAATCCAAAATTTCCTAAAATGTTGCCCAATTCTCCAAATATTGACCAAATTTCTCAAAATTGTGTTTCATTTCCAAACGAAAGATGGATGGAAGTGGACATAAAAAGACATTCAATCAAACTGGATTATTTTTAAATAATTTCTCCAACATTAAGAAAAATTAAAAATCATAAATCTAAATTAATTTCACTTCTCTATATTTCACTCACAGATTAATCAACATGAAAATCATTCAAAAAAGTCCAAACTCCCATTTTTCGGAATCCTTTATTAAGAAAAGTCGAAATGACCAAAAATCATATCCAGTGATGCACCAATTCTACTCACATCTAAAAAATTCCACTAAAACCCATTTTCGCCAAAAAAAAAACCTACAAAAACATCAAACTCAACCCCATCAAAAACACCACATCCAAAAAAATAAACCTCGCCAATACCCAAAAAATTTCACAACCTCGACCCAACAAATTCGTCGAAAAATTCCACACTCGTAGAAATCCCACTACCGCACAAATTTCTTCAAAAGTAAGAAAATTCGGCTACTTTCATTAATAAGAAAAGTTTCCAAGTCAGCGTCAGGGAATACTTTGCTGACTCGCCCAAACGTTACGATCCAGTCAAGACTTCTAAAACAAAATATGTTAACCTAAATCTATTCTACAGGATTTACTAAGCTCTACATATAAAACAGACAGGCGATTTGAAACGTTAAAAGTTTTAAAATTGAAAGAACAACGAAGATAAGTTACAAATCGCAGTCGATAAACTCGACATTATTGTAGTTTAAGTTGCAGCATCATCGTATACAAGGCAACCCACATGAGACCGACACACCCTACATATCGGTAGATTTTTTTCCCCAACAAAAAATCTTCGCTTGTTTAATTTCGATTCTTTGAACAGGTGTTATGAATGCAGCAGATAGATACGGATTAGAAGACTTAAGGAAATCATGTCACGGTTTTATACAGTCGTGCATAAATGTAGATACCGTATGCGCCTTACTCCAGACAGCAGATCGTTACGTCCAATACAAATGTACAAAAGCGTTTTTAAAACAGGTGCGTATCTAGAATTAAACCGAAACCGTAGTCGTATGTAAAATTTATGCTAATGAAAAAAAATTTCAATTTTAATAAAAAACACTTGTTGCTTCGGCTCGTAAAAAGATATACCTATCTGTATCCAGCATTGAATTTCATTTAACGAAATAATAGTTGCTATGACGACACCGGGGAATATTTTCAATTTTAACGGAAACATTATTCGTTTTTGAAAATTTACCTAATTGAAACGATGATTTTTATCATTCCGCCAAAGCCTTTCTTACCATATTGTCACGTACGAGACGAAAGAAAACTTTTACATTTAGATGGGATGCCGTTGCCGGAGCTCGTGAAAAAATTTTTCGTAAGAGAGTTTCTCTGTATATAAACTTGTTAAACATGTACTTTGAGTAAGTTAGAAACAAGTTATTGCCTTTATACGGCCTTTGGGATATATCCATTATTGTTGCTAAAAGATGAAAATTACTCGAGTAAAGTTTCATTAACGTTGTATCACGAGGCTAAATGAGAAAAAAGGTATCTGCTGAAAAACCGCTTTATAATATGAAATTTTACCCAAACTATTTCATGTAGGAAGCTACCTCTACGAATACGACATACCCACTCGATTATAAATTTTACCGAAGACAGTTTAAGTTTAACTTCGACGCGGAATAAAAACTAGCTATATGTATACGTTATGAGCATAAATCTCTAGGTACTCGTGTTACCGAGACGTTTACTGTAGAAGTTCTCGAAATATCAAAAGCTCGCGAACAATATTCTAACCCTGGCGGAGCGTTTTGTTTGTTCTGCGAGTAAATAGGTACTCGAAATACCGAATAAGTACTTCGAAAGCCGAATATAGCAACTTGAGGGAAAATTCTGAGTTTAATTTTCAACTTGAACAATAAGAGATCAATTTTCAGGTTGAACATTTTTATTATTAGAATACGTAGGTTGGTGTGTGGAAATATGAAAATGGTATTGTTTTAACCCTTTTTTTCGATACCTGAGAGAAGACTACCGAATGGAATTCGAATAAGCAAATATTTTTATATTTTTGTATTCGGATATTGAATTCTTTGTTTTTCAAAATTCTAGAAAAATTCTGTGGAAAAAATTCAGTTTGGAGTAGAAAATTTTATAAAAATTCTCGAGTCGTTTGAGATGACGAATAATTGACGAAAAATAAAATCATCAAAATTTTTGTCATATAATTTTATGAATTTATGGATTCAAAATTTCAAAAATTGAGATTCAATTTGCTGAAAATTAGTTTCGAAGCACAGGGCTAATCACCGTTTTCAAGTTGAGTGCTTCAAATTTTTGGGATAAAAAATAAAGAATTGGGCACCTGCAAGGACCCTATTAACAAAATTTGAATTTAAGTATTTATTTATTTGACTCAACAGGCTCAAAAGCCAAAATTAAAATCCAGTCCAAAAATAGACAAAAGAAGCCAATAGAAGCCAAAAAAGCTGAAATTTAAATACGTAAGAGACAATATCGAAACCTATTCATTAGGGTGGTCCTTATTTATACTTGATGAAAAAATTTTTTTCGAATTTTTCTCGTACCCCTCCTCAAAGTTGTTCCTTTTTTGTGAGAAAATAATTCCTTGAAATTTTTGGCCCCCAAAGTTAATATTAACACGTGCCTGTAAGCCCCCCAAAATTCCAAAATTTAAAAAAAATTGAAAAATACAGCGAAATTACTAAAATTTTAAATTTTTGTGCGAAACTCATTTTAACTACTTACCTTTTCATGAAAATTGGTTTTAGAAAATTTTTGATCCCATTCCCTTACAAATAAGTGGTAAGTACCAGTATGATATTTCAAACGAGCTAAACAATCGATAGGAGGACGTAACCCGGCGAAAAATGACATTACAAGCCTTTTTTGCTGAAAATGGTCTAAGACCAAGTCCTGGGCACAATATAATCACCCAACCATCCCAAACCTGTTTCTATCCCCTACGGTGGATCAAAGCCCCCAAAAATGGATTTTTGCTTCTCCCTCCTCAGATTTTAATTTTTGAGTAAAATTAGTTCCGTAGCTTTTCAATCTGCACCACAATACCTACAAAACGCATGTTTACAAATTTTTTTAGCAAGGGAGCCAAACCTCTAACCATCTTTTGGGGCATGACGTGAAATATGTGGATAAATTTTACCCACGTTTTTATCACCACTGGAAACACTTTTTCCATGCGGTGAAATATGTGTTAAATTTTTCATCCATGGATTTACCACCACTGGAAACACTTTTTCCATGCGGTGAAATATGTGTTAAATTTTTCATCCATGGATTTACCACAACTGGAATCACTTTTTCTATGAGGTGAAAGATGTAGATAAATTTTATCCACGTTTTTACCACCACTGGAAACACTTTGTCCTTGTGGTGAAATATGTGGATAATTCTTATCCACGTTTATACCGCCACTGGAAACACTTTTTCCTTGTGGTGAAATATGTGGGTAAATTTTATCCACGGTTTTACCACAACTGGAAACACTTATTCCTTATGGTGAAATATGTGGAGAAATTTTATCCACGTTTTCACCCTTCTCTGAAATGACTTTTTTTATGTGGTGAAATATGTGGATAAATTTTATCCACGGTTTTACCTCCACTTTAAACACTTTTTCCATGTGGTGAAATATGCGGATAAATTTTATCCAGCGTTTTACCACCACTGAAAACACTTTTTCCATGTGGTGAAATATGTGGATAAATTTTATCCGCGGTTTTACCACAACTGCAAACGCATTTTCCATGTGGTGAAATATGTGGGTAAATTTTATCCACGGTTTTACCACAACTGGAAACACTTATTCCTTATGGTGAAATATGTGGAGAAATTTTATCCACGTTTTCACCCTTCTCTGAAATGACTTTTTTTATGTGGTGAAATATGTGGATAAATTTTATCCACGGTTTTACCTCCACTTTAAACACTTTTTCCATGTGGTGAAATATGCGGATAAATTTTATCCAGCGTTTTACCACAACTGGAAACACTTTTCCCTTGTGGTGAAATATGTGGATAAATTTTACCCACGTTTTTACCACCACTGGAAACACTTTTTCCTTGTGGTGAAATATATGGTTAAATTTTATCCACGGTTTTACCACCACTGGAAACACTTTTCCCTTGTGGTGAAATATGTGGTTAATTTTTCATCCATGGATTTACCACCACTGGAAACACTTTTTCCTTGTGGTGAAATATGTGGAAAAATTTTATCCACGTTTTCACCCTTCTCTGAAATGACTTTTTTTATTTGGTGAAATATGTGGATAATTCTTATCCACGTTTTTTCCGACATTGGAAACACATTCTGCTTGTGGTGAAATATGTGGATAAATTTTATTCACGTTTTTACCACCCCTGGAAACACTTTTTCCTTGTGATGAAACATGTGGATAATTTTTTTCCATCGTTTTACCATAACTGGAAACACATTTTCCTTTTCATAAATAATGAATTACTTGGAGGAGTTTGGCCACAAAAATTAAAATTTTAAAAATTTTTGATAAAAATTGTTTTTTTTTTTCATATTTTGAATAATGAAGGACATTGATTGAGGGGCTTACAGGCACGTGTTAATTTCAAAAAAATGAAAAATAAAAAAATAGGGAATTATTTTCTCATAAAAAGGAACAACTTTGAGGGGGGGGGGGGGTACGCAAAATTTCTCAAACTTGAAAATAAGGACCACCCTACTATTCATCAGTGGTAAAAATGTCACAACTTTTTCAACCCTGAGCTTATCTAGATCCCTCTCAAAAAAGGACCTCTTCCCATTTTTCGGATCAAGGTTTTTTCTTGGAAAAATTGTAAAATTTACGAACCTTTTTAAAAATTTGAATTTTAAGGCCATATGTACCTATTAAGTACATTCCTAAATAAGAAACCTGAAATTCCACTACCTCTTTATCGAAGTTACTCCAAAGTTGAATTTTTCAAAAAATGTTGAAGAATGGAAAATTTTAATTTTGAAACTCTGCACCTGGATAGAACAGAAGGAGAGGAGGAAAAATTAAGGAAAAACAAAAAATGCACTTCAGCTGGGAAAAATTAGTCTCGAGTCAAAAAAATTACAAAAATGATGACCTTTTATTTGAAAAAAAATTATATTTTCAAAAAAATCTATATTTACAGGTAACTGAGGGATTTTCCATTTTTAATCCTCTCATAATGACGAGCTTTACTCGTCCCTCTTTGTAGGTATCTTATTTAAGAATGAAATTTGATATTCCAGTTCGACAAAAACGTTAAAATTGAAGTTGTTATCATTTCTCAAAGTAGCAAACAGGAAATTTGATATTCTTACTTCAGCCAAAAGATTGTTTACATCCAAGTCAATGTGACATTGAAAATTTAAAACCTACAATATCTTTCAATATGAAATGCTGATTTCAAAATTCATGAATCAGATTCTCATTAAATTGAAAAAAATTGTGCAGGTACCTATTTTTACAAGGTATGTACGATATGCTTTGAAAAATCGAACGTTTATTTGACTAAAAAAAACGTCAAGTTGCAATAACTGGGAAACGGAGGGAGGGGTGAAAATTAAAAAATGTCTCATCGATAATCTGTGATGTTATACTTCATATGTTCTCCTCTTTTTTCTTTTTTTTTTTAAATTTCCATGAAAAAATTTTAACAATTAAAATGTAACAATTGAATCTGATTTTCAGACTTGTTTGAAAAAAAAACTGCACCCATAAGTACTTTGTACTTTTTAAAAATAAGTTTTATGCAGTCTGATAAAACGTTTAAAAATTATAGAAAAGTCAAAAAAATTCAAGTCAAACTTTACAAAACTTGAGCATAAAAATGACTAAAATTTATTTCCAACTTATGATTTTTCCAAGTTTTTTCACATTTTGACAAAAACCTTTTTTGGCGGTATTTTTTTCTGTATGGCCACCCCTCTCCTCGACCCTGAAAATATATAATTTCAAAGTCTTACTTCCTGGTTTGGTTCATTTTAATGAAGAAATTATACCCTGAAAAAATGTAGCCCCAAAAAATGTTTAGAGGTAGCTATCAGCCTATCAGTTTTGAAAAATAAGTGAGGAATCTATTGTGAAAGATTATCTGGAAAATGCTGAATCGGATTACTTTTCTAAAAATCTTTTCATT
Source organism: Pseudococcus viburni (assembly GCA_033439095.1). NCBI lineage: Eukaryota > Metazoa > Arthropoda > Insecta > Hemiptera > Pseudococcidae > Pseudococcus > Pseudococcus viburni. Next base: position 538,686 of record JAVBJF010000203.1, read on the forward strand.
ACGAACTCGAATGTCCTAAAATTGTTTTACGTATATATGAGCCTGAATATAGAAATCACCCTTAGGGGTGAAAATGTTGAGTTTTCCTCTTGATTCTACTCCTTCTGAAAAGCCCAAAATCAATGTCAACTCAAAAACCAATTTTTTACCTCTGAGGGTGGTTTTTATATCCAGACTCAAATTCATATATGATATTTTAAACACGAATAGGAAATTTATTCCTCCAAAAACTCTTTTTTTGGAAATATGCTTTAATAATTCTCCTAAGCTGGAAATTGGAACATTCTTGGAAGTAATGTGAAAACCTCTAAATTTGTTCAAAATTGATGAAAACCCAAAAAATAACTCCACAGACATTGTTTGATTCCTGCAAATTATTGTACCGTACTTACTTGAAAAATTGACAAAAATTTACGCAAAATTTCCAAAAATGTTGAACATGTTTACCTTTGGGAATTCATTGCGTCCCCAAAAAAAGTTTTTCGAAAGAACCAATCCCTGATTCGTACTCTGAGTATCAAATACAGGGTGTTCCACGAATCGTCTGCCAAACATATTTTTTGGATATAACCGGGTACCACTAAAAAAAGACTTGAGATGAACATTTCGCCTATTTTGAAAATTGAAGGAACAACTGTTGCTTCTAAAAAAAATCACGTCAAATTTTTTTTTCAACCATGGTAGCGGATAGTACTTTGAAAAATAAACAATAAATTTTCAATTTATGACTTTTTGCCTAACTTTAAAATTGAACGGGCTACAAAACGAATTGTTCAAAAAAATTCTAAAAAAATGAACTGATCAAGGGAATGAATAGTACATAAGTTGAAAACTTGAAAATTTTGTTCTATAAACTTTTTGCCTAACATCGAAAATGAAGGGGCTAAGAGTCGTTCAAAATAAATGGAGTTCAAAAAATTTTCAACTTTTTTCAATTTTTAATGACCATTAGCCCCTTCATTTTTAATGTTAGGCAAAAAGTCTACAGAACAAAATTTTTTCAGTTTTCAACGTACTATCCATTCCCTTGATCAATTCATTTAAAGATAGACAAAAAGTCATGAAGAAAAAATTTGTTCAGTTTTCAAAATATCATCAATTCCCATGGTTGAAAAATTTTTTAACGTGATTTTTTTAGAAGTAATATTTGCCCCTTCAATTTTCAAAATAGGCAACACGTTCATCTCAAGTTTTTTTTGAATGGTACCCGGTTATATCCAAAAAAATATGTTTGGTAGACGATTCATGGAACACCCTGTATGCAGGTATAACAATTAAAGGATATTTGAGTTCGTAATGAAGGAATTTTAGATGAGTATTCAAATTTGCAATTTTTAAGCTAATTTTTCTCGCCAGATTCCATGCTTAGAATTTCTTGACTCAAAGTACAATTTTTTTACTTTTTCCCAACTCAACACGAAATTTTTTTTTCAAAATAGGTCTACACTTTCAAAACGTTCATTATTTAAGGGAAGGACAACCTGTCTCTACCATCGTTCAGTCTGACATTGGTATTTGTCAACTTTTTGAATAAAAAACACTTCAAGAGGGTGAAAAATCAAAATTTTGAATCAAACATTTTTTTCTCTATAAATTAATACATAATACACATTCATTTGCAAATTTTATAACTCAAATACTTTTTTTTGGAGGGGACGAACGATGCACCTCTATTCTTTTGTTTAATCTCGCCTTCTATAAAAAATTTATCTCAAAATTAGAATTTTCCTCAAAATTCTTGGAATCTTGTTAAACTTTTTCTTTCAAATTTTCAATTTGAAATATTTTTTGGGGTCACCTGTTATGGATTCAAATCAATATAATTTGACCAATCCAAAAAAATTGTAGGAATCGTCATTTTCCTCAGAAATCTAGTAATTTCCATTTCATACCATACATTTTCAACCAATTCTCTACAGTAATCATCTCTTCGAAGTTCACAAAATCCCTCCATTTCGTCAAAACTCCAACTTCAGAAAACTTTATCCCAATACCTGCTTGGAAATTCGATCTTCGACTTTGGCAATTTTCGATATTCTGAGAACGCCCGAATAATTACAAATTTATGGTTTCCTATAAATCTAAAGTTTTTAGGTGTAAATTCGATGATAGAAAGTTAATTGAGCCGACTTTCGATCAAAAACTCCACCAAGGTCATTTCTTCGAAACCGCTTGAAAAAATTCGGTAAAAAATTTCGGCAACTAAAATAACTAAATTAATTAAATCTGGTTTTCATATCCTACAGGCGTTTGAAAATTTTCTCATTTCTCCAAATAACTTTGTACCACGATAAACTTTCATTAAAATACATCTTCTAAACATATTTTGAACCCTTCAAAATTTCAATTTCAGACTAAAAAAACCTCGAAAATTTCCCCCGCAGAAACTGATTTTGGCACCGTAGACCGTAACTTGACTCGTTTCCTTAACTACCTCGAAAAAACAATTTTTTCCTATCATCTGCAGCTTTACTTATTTTAGAAATGAAAATTTCCCCAAAATTGCCGCAACTTTTAAATCGAATTTTTTTCACAATTTCGTAAAACCGAGACAGGAATATAAAAACGCTGGAATTTCAATCTGTAATTTTTTCTCAGCTGCCGAAAGCACACCCTGCATTTTGAAACCATCGCACACATACGAGTATAAGTAGTATTTGCGTAGACCACATAGAAATAGGAATTGAAACCTCGTATTCTACCTAACGTATCTTTAATGTGTAATTTTATTCTCAGGTATTAGAATTCGTTGACGAGAAAGGTAATGAAATATTAAATTTGGGCTCGTTTGCTCTACTTCCCCTACACGTTGTACGCTTAATATTTTCTAGAAAAAGCTTAGTCGCAGATGAATTTACCAAATTTCAGGTAAGGATTAAACTATGAGCTTCATGCTTGCATAATTTATTATTACAACTTCAGCTTTCAACTTAATACGTAATTTAAATCCGATGTTACGCTAAACATTTAATATCAGTCTGCGAAATAATTGAACAAATAATTAGTCTCGTTGTTACATTGAATTAACGAAATTTAATCTATTTATTAATTATGATTGATGTAAAGTATCATTTTACAAAGTCTCTCGCCAGCGATTCCTCGATAGGTATAAATTGGATATTTTAACGACAACGTTTTTCATTTTCTTTCAACTCCCCAAAAATATTTACTTCCCCAAAGCAACTCTGCCTTCCTCTTTCAAAACCCTAATTGCCAACGATTCTATAATAATCGAGGCAAAAATAAATCCCCAGTTAAAAATACGTTCGAATAAAAAAAAAAAAGGTACCAGGGCTCAAAAAAACATACAAAAATGAAAAAAATAAATCCTTTCGTACCTTTATTTTTCATTAATATACATATACCCTTATCTACAATTCAAATCGCTTTTTAACGTGGAAACCAAGTCGGGCTTATATTGTCAATTCGCGGTCTAAAGGGGTTTTTTCGCTACGAAAATACAACGGTGAAAAACACCGACATCGGCAAAGCTCCTTATTCGAGATTTAACGCGTTTCTTTTTACATCAGTTCACAAGTAAAATAGACATGAGGCTTATTTCGTCGAGCGTAATTCAGGTATGCGTTATGCCTTAATTCATAAATTTATTCAATTCGACTCGCGAAACTTGTGAAAAGAGGCCGAATCAAAAGAGCCATGAAAAATTTCGCGAAAATCAATTTTAACGGCGCAAAAAAATAAATAAAGAACAAAAGTCGAGTTTTTTTCTACTTTTAATGGAACAAAAAAAGTTACCAGAGGAAACTTCGGGCTCGGATTTTAAATCGATCACACGCATTTGTAAACAATTTCTTGGGCGTATAATTCTCTAGCCAGATTTAAAATCTTAACGCGGCTCGCGAAAATAACAACGTTGAAAAATTGAAAAAGCTTAATAATTTTTTGACACGTTGAAATTCTTTATAAATCGACATGTTCGATACTTCGGGCCGAATATCTTATCAGTTATTTCGGTCTCGTATAAAAATTTTCATTTTTACGCTGTCGAAAAATAAAGGAATAATGAGAACGCCGATATACCTTTAACAATTCTCTATATTACTCGTTGAAAAAATAAATAAGAGTGATTTTTAATGTTTTTCAGGCAGCTTTAATGTGGACGATGAAATATAGCGATATGAATAGCGACGTCGATTGGAAAAAAGTTTTTAGAGATAATTTTCTTAGTCTGATTAAATTTCATAAAATTCCTGCGAACGTATTGATGAAAGAAGTCGATCCTTTGAAAGTAGTCCCAAATGATATCATCGTTACCGCGTTAGCATACCAGGTATCAGTTTTTCCAACTGTCATTCTAATATTATTATTATTATTTCATCACGCCGCCATTCGAGCCAAGACGATTCGTTCGATATGCTTTAATACGAATAGTTCACTTTCGAAGCGCTTTTAATTTTTAAAAAGCAGCCATAGGTTTGGGTACATACATACGAATTACTCGTTCGTAGAGGTAGTGAATTTCCAAGAGTGATAATTTCCAGCTCGTGCATCAACCATCTTCATATCTATAGCTATTTATGATCGAATAGCTGCCTAAATAATTCAGAGCCTTTTTTATGGATTTTTTTCGTGTCGAAAAAAGTGGAGTTGGCAACATTTCATGAAAAATTGATCAGTGTTTTTTTTTACACAGACTTTGATAACAAATGTTACTAAGTTCACTTTTTTACAGGAAAATCTTTTATACCAACCATAGGAAAAGGGTCAGAATTTTTTGAGCACTATTCGAGATACATATTTCTTTTAAAAAAAACAGCAACAGTTTATTGCACGCATATTAAAAAATATTGGTTTTTTTAAATTTTTTATTTACAAACGACACCATTTTATTCTTAGTTTATCAAAATTTCTTTATTTAATTGTTTTAAAATATTCTATGATAGAAATTGAAGTAGGTTTCTACCATTTAAAAGTATTTTTTTAAATAAGTATTTATGAGCCTTTGCGACTTTGATCGCATCTAAGGCTACAAAAGCAAATCAAATGGGAATTTTTTTGATTTTCATAATAAGGTCAAAATTATAGATTAAGCCTATTTTTAACCCAAATACAAGATTGTCGTCGCCCAGAGTTATTTGATAATTCTCACACGAAAAAATTGGCTGACATTAATAAGTTGAATAGATAATTTTCTTGACGTTTTGAGCATTAATCTACCACCAGTTGCTTCCCCCTTCAGCACCATAAAATTTTTCGAAACGTTTTCGATTACTCTTTTAGAGATGGCAGCGATTTAATACATTAATTTGGACGAGGAGAAAGCTCTTCGTCCAACTACAATTTCAAAAAAGGAATAAAAATTTTCGATTTGACCCCAAATCTTTATTCGACTCTAAAAAAGTATTCTGCTTGATCTGAATGTTAAAAGCAATCTGATGATTGATTCTTAATAAACGAATTTAGCTTGGGTGGCATTTTTTAAACCCCTTCCCTCCCGAAGATCCACTCTCCTTTTCTAAAAATCGTTTTAACTTCGAATGATTTCACCCGACTTAGATTTTTTTACTCTAATAGCAGCTAAAAGGGTTCTGCACATTTTTTGTCATTGCAAAAATTTCGAAAAACGAGTTGCCCAGTCGTCAGATTTCCAAAAACAGTCGTTATATGTTCAAATTCTCGTTTTTGCGATTTTCATCAAAAATAAACGAGATACGATGAAACTTGTTAAAATGAAAGTTTTTTAGAATGGTAAAATGAGTGAGTACATGCGAGGTGTTTTTTCAAAAACTGTTTTCCTTCGTTCAGGCCCTCCCCCCCTTCAAAAATTCTTGTAACTTATAATTAACTTAAATAATTCAAGTTAAATACAATTGACTGAATTTTTAATTAATGGGAGGGGGTATTAAGAAAATAATTAATTCGACTTGGAATATTTTCTTAAAAATTGATTTGATCTGCGTAAGTTGAGAAAGTTAGAATTAGAAAATTTTTTTGTAGTTTTACAATTTGGCCGAAAAATTATAAAATATGCAATTTGAGTTGAATACAATAAAAAAATTGATTCGACCTAGGTGATTTAAGTTACTTAATAAATAAAATTGAAAAAATAATTGGGATAAAATATTTTCGTAATTTTTTAATTCGATTCACAAATTGCAAAAATAGAAAAATAATGTTAAAATTAAACCATGTAATTCAAATTGAATAAAATAGATCAAGTTTTTTATTAATGAAAGGGGGCACTAAAAAAAGAAAACGAGTCGACCTGGAGTATTTTTTTTTAAATCGAGTTTTCAATTAATGGGAGAAGGTACTTTAAAAAATTGATGGGGGGGGGGTATTTTTAAAAAATGATTGAAAAAATTAACATTCATTTTAAAATAATTTAGCTCAAATTTTTTTTTAAATTGAATACTTACCATAGATCGTATTTTTAATTAATCTGATGGGGTACTCAAAAAAAGAAAATAATTCGACCTGATGGGGTATTGAAAAGGAGAGTGGACCCAGAGCGAAGGAAAGCAGTTTTTGAAAAAAACACCTCGCATGTACTCACTCATTTTATCATTGTAAACAAATTTTATTTTAACAAGTTTTATCAATTTATCAAACATATCTCGTTTATTTTTGATGAAAATCACAAAAAACGAAAATTTTAACATATTTTATGATTTTTTAAAAAAATTTGACGACCCGGTAATTAATTTTTCGACATTTTTGTAAGGACAAAAAAAGTGCAGAACCTTTTTGGCTATTATTAGAGTTGAAAAAAAATTGAAATCGGATGAAATCATTCGGAGTTACAACGATTTTAAAAAAGGGGGTGGATCCGTGTGAGGGGAGGGGATTAAAAAAATTGCACTCAAGCTAAATTTGTTCATTATACCGTCTAGATTAAGGATCAATCATCAAATTATTTTTACGAGTAACATTCCCATTGAGCAGAATTCACTACCTTATTAAAAGTTATTACTTTTTACTCTAAAGGAAAAAATGCGTTAATTTTTATTCCATCTTATTGCACGATTTAATTTTTATCTGCTAAAATAAAAAATTTGTAAAAAAATAATGTTGGAAAAATTGTAAATAAAAAAAATCGAAAAAAAATTTGCCAACGTTACGAGGTTTTCCCAGGCGGTCACCCATCCAAGTACTAACCTCGCCCGACGGTGCTTAACTTCGGTGATCGGACGAGAACCGGTGTATTCAACGTGGTATGAACGTTGGCGAATGCAAATGGTAATTTTTCGATATTTCAATAAACTAAATTCCGAATTTTTATATGAAACATCACAAAATTTTATTTAACATCGATAAAATTAAGTCTAATAAAGATGAACATTTTTATAAAAATAAAATTTTGGTAAAATCGAAATTTGGTAAAGCTGGAAATTTTGACGAATTCAAGTTCTAATAACAGTTTTAGATGAAAATACTTTTTTACGAAACCAAAATAAAATTTTTCCATAAGTATTAAGGGGCAAAAATTTTAAAATGAGCTGAAGTCACGAAAGAAAAAAGCTGGAGAGTTTCAGTACCAATAACATTAAGGCGAGGATAGACTTTATTAGCACCCCTCCCTCTCCTCTCCGTCACCACACACGCACACGCACCTTGATGAAATTGCATTTTTAGTAGAAAAGAGACCGATCGAAGGATAAAATTTGAAAATTTAAATAGGCATGGCTTTAATGGTCGTATCACTGTCTCACAAACCAGTAGGAGCAGAGAATACCATTTGTGAGGAAAACAAACGTTTATGACGCAAAAATTGCCTATCTAATTGTTTAAGGGGCAACTCATTTCAATTCAAGGGATATCAATTACGATTAAGCAAATTGGCAATTTTTCATGAAAAAGTTGCCCGTCTATGCGGTTGTGATTATACAGAAAATTTAAAATTATTTTTTGTTTACATTTTCAATCTTGGGTTATAGTTAAATTTGACGTCATTTTTAGGTATAAACGGGCACCCAATCAAATTTCTCCGTTCCTGACAGATTTTGATCGATTATTTTTCCACCCTACTAAAATAAAACGGCTATTTCTTTCATGATAAGCCAAATGGTAAAAAAACTGTACTAATCAGTAATTTTTGAATTTAAATGAACGATTTTGCACACCTTTTGTTTCTTTACGTTTAATTTGCATAAAAATAAGGTAAAATTTAAATGTACAAAACCCAATCTGAACCCAACCCAGGTAATATGTTGAAACTAGTTGAAAATGTTCAGACAGCATAATAATGACTTGAATTTACAATATTCAAAGCCATATTGCTTACTGGTCTCACAAACAGTGATACGATCACTCATACAACAAAAATTTAAGCAACTTCAAGAGGAATTTTGAATTTTGAAAAAATCAACAAAAATGTCACTGTAACATCTCAATTAATCCTTTGAAGGGAATTATTTTGCATTTTTTAGTTGAATGCAGAAATAGGTTATGTTTGTTCAAACCTTGGAACGATTTAGTAAAAATTTCATCCCTCTCCCTTCCTCAATTCTTATTATCCTTAAAATCTTACGTGATTTTAAATTTTTAAAAATTCAAAAAATTGATTTGGTACAATTTTCTTCTAAATTTTTTCAATATGGATACCAATTTTGCCTCTCCCTTGGGATTTTTGTAAGTGCATATTTAAAAATCGTAGGTAGCACATCAATAACGGAAAGTGAACTATCAGCAGAAATATTTTTCAATTCTTAAAATTGATGGGGAAATTTAAGGGAGTCAGAAATTCCATTTTCTGAACTTATTTGTTCAGCTTTTAAACAAAAAATATAATAAATGAACATTCATTCAACATTCAACTTGAAAATTGAATAGGGTACAAAAATTTTGAAATCTACACTTTATAAAATGCCTTCAATTTTGTATTGAGAAAATCAGAAATTCTACCGAAGTCAACTTCAGCTATAGCAAAAATATTTGACTCTTTTGTGCTTTGAGCTGGGAAAAATGGTTACCTATTTTTACTTGAAATTTTTTATATTGAAAATGAGAACAGATTTATAAAAAAAACTGAAAGGACTTATATTAACACAGGTCAACATTTTAAGCTTTTGAAACGCTGTTTGAAGTTGAATGAGTGATTTTCATAGCATTTTTCATGCTGATCATGAAAAAAGCAGTGAAAAAAATTCCATCGCCCAAGGATTTTTCACAATTTTAATTTTTTGTTGAACTTTTTTTCACATTTTTTGATACCTTTTGACTTGACCCGAAAGCTGGCTCCAGACTATGTGCCAATCACCTGCGAAAACGCGAATAGTCTGGAGCCAACTTTAAAGTTAATATTCTGAGCAAAGGAAAGGTTCAACGAAAAAAAGGAATAGAACCTAAATTGTAGACCGTAACATTTCCTTTCTGTAAAATCGAATTCGTTTTTTGTTAGGAGGCTTAACTTTCGAAATATCTTAGTTGAAAGTTGAAAGTTCAAGTTTTCTTTTTTATTGAAAAAATTTCAAAAATTAAGTCTCACAGGAAAAACTAATTGGACTCTACAGAAAGAAAATTTTACGCTCTACAATTCATGTTCTCTTCATATTTAGTTTGGAGGCTTGATTTTCCTAGAAAATAGATTTTTCGTAATGAACCACATTTTCAACATTTTTCATTGTAACAATGGAAATATCAAAGGCCGACAAATCAATAATATTTTCCTACGTAATTGATTTTGATTGGTGATTTTGATTTACTTTTTAGCGCTGAGTTCATAAGCGCACGCAGAAATTATCTAAGCGAAGGAGTTCAGAATTCGAGAAAAAAGTGGGGGGGGGATTTAATGGAAAAATTCAGTAACTTGTCATTTCAACGGCGCTGGCGTAGTTTTCAGTGGGTTGATAATTATTCATAGTCGGATTTGAGCCAAGTAAAATTAAAAATTACAGAATTTCAGTTATTTTTCACTGATTTTTCATTCAAAATTAACTATTTATTTTTTCTGACAAAATGGGAATTGATTGAGAAATCAGTGATTTTTGACCGAAAGATCAGTGAAAAATGACTAAAATATTGGCCCGAGCGAAGCAAGGGCGAAAATTTTTTGAATAATCATGTTCCGAGTGCAAAAAATTCACTTTTTTCACATTTCTGTAATAAAAAAATCTCCTGCCCGAACTTGGGAGGGGAGGGGGGCTCGAGCCCCCTGAGCCCCCTGGGTGCCCTTATGGTTGAGTTGAACATTATTTCAGTTTCACTCCATCACGTCATGATTTTTTGTAATTGAAATTTTTTGTTGAGAATTTGGTTTACAATTTTTGATATAATTTCTGACAATTTTGAAGTCGATTTTCTTACAAAGAAAACGTTTTTAAAAAAAAATAAATAGAACATAAATTGTAAATCGTAAAATTTTATTTCTGTAAAGTCCAATCAGTATTTTCTTATAAAAGGCGTAAGTTTTTGAGATATTTTCAATCAAAACAAAGTTCGTTGAACTTTCAATTAAAATATCTCGAAATCTAAGCCTCCTAAGAAAACAACTAATTGAACTTTGCAGAAAGTAAATTTTACGCTCTACAATTTATGTTCTATTCATTTTTTTCGTTGAACCTTTCCTTCGCTCAGAAAATTGACTTCAAGTGTCAAAAGTTATCAAAAAACGTAAAAAAAAATATCCAACAAAAAATTCAAATTGTGAAAAATCTTCATGTGATGGAACTTTTCCATCATTTTTCCCGCGATCAGCGCGAAAAATACTACAAAAATCACCCATTAAACTTCAAACAGCATTTTCCATATCGACCTCTGTAATTGGACAAAGACACGTGAAAAAAAAATTTGAAACTCTTTGATTAAGACATCAATGGAAATACTTCAAAGATATTCAAATAACCAAATTGACTCTTTTCCTGATAAAATACTCCTATACGCAGTTAGGTACATATATTTCGGTAGTTGGCAGATATATTAGTGGCACACACGTTGTTGAAGATGAAAAGAAAAAAAGCACTATAGAAAATTAAAAGCTTGATAGTAAACCTCTTCCTTTTCTGGCAAACTATATTAATATCAAAATTACTTTCCATATTTAATCTACATTTCAATTAGGTTCTATTTAATTAAGAAAACTAAAAGGACATTTTACGTAGTTACTCCTAATTCCAACCCAACCATAGCGGACAATAATCGCAAACGAAATTTCTACCAACTTGAAACGCTTCTTCATACGAGATATAATCATCAAAACAGCATTTATGTCAAGAATTGGTATCCTAGCTACCGCATTATTAAGTAGACTTAAAACACCATCAGCTCAAAGCAGACATTTGTTGCGCAGTTTTGTTCATATAAATATAGAGAGAGAGGGCAAAAAACCACACGATAAGTCGACATCAAAAGATGCACATGGTACAGATTAATAATCCAAATGCATAATATTTAATCCACAAAGGTGCAACCTTTTCCCCGTACACAGCGCAGATAAAAATATATTCCAGGTGATTTGCCAAAGGTCGAATAAAACACGCTTTAAAATTCACTAACGAATTTTAAATCTAACGAAAAATTAATCCACAAAACCTACGTTGTTATTTACTGACAAGGGGGGGGGGGAGAGGAATCAACCCTAGCCTCTGAAAAAAATACAAGAGACTTTTTTAAACACACACATACACGAAAAATCGGAATTGATATGCTTTTGAGTGGCTCATAATGCACGCTTTCTTTTTTTATTTGATTATTGATTTTTTTTCATTTGTTTTTCTTTTTTTTTTTTTTAATCACACTATGTTACTATACCACTGGTTTTTAATTTAACGTAAGCTTTCATAATACTTTGGTTTCTGTTGAGTTAAACTTTCTTGTGTTATATTCAGAAAGAACAGGAAGAACAACCTGAACTGGTTTATTGATTACAATGGCCGTCATATAATACGAATCTCCTAATCTTACAATTTGTATAATGAATTTAATCGTAAACACGATAAAAAGGTAAAAATTAAAAAATTGTAAAACGGCTCAAAAGAAGTAGTGTAGGTTGCTTTCTTTTTTAATAATCGGTGTTTTACCCCCTGCAAATCCTGTTTGTATTATTCAATACGCTAATTAAGCTGTGGTAATTTTCCGTTATATTGTAATAGCATGTAGAAGGTGTGATTTTGAGAATCCATTGCATATCAGAAGTTTTAATGTACTTACACTTACCGATTTCATAACTGTGTTTTTTTTACGCTGGAAATTCAAACCTTGACAAAATACGAGCTTGGAAAGCAAAATTCAAGCCTGACGATTGCTTGCAAAAAAAAATTCCTTTGCAACAGTATACGTACTTGAGTAGGTACATAAAACGTTGGCTTTCAAATTGCTCTTCGAACATGTATTTGTGTAGTTATAAGCGTATATTATATAAAACCATTAGTTGTTATTTTGTCGACAAACCAACCGATCCGACTATTGTACTTGGTAAATTGGTAAAAATTAATCAATCCCTGTTTATCGAGCACGGTTTACTTATAGATTTTGTTGTGTATGGTTTTCGTTTGATATTTTTTTTGGTGTTATTGTTTTTTTTCGCTTTCTAATATCATCACGTAGGTAAATTATCAGCTGTATAAGAGGTGTCCGGATGAAACACGAATAATGGAAATGTATTTACATATAAGGGGGTTTCGGTCAAGATTTCCAAATAAAAAGGATGTTTTTACATTCAAACTTGAATATAGAAGGAGCTGAAGTGAAAATTTGGGTCTAGATAACCAAAATAAGAAGAAAAAAGTTTCCACAAAAACTATTTTTAAAAAATATAAAATAAGTACCTATCATTTTGAAAAAATAATTATTGACAAATTTTAACAACACCTGCCAATCAAAAAATTGGAAACCCCAAAAAAATTCAAATTTTCTAAAAATGAAAAAAAATTCAAATTTTCCAAAAATGAAAAAAAATTCTACATAGTGTCTGAATTTTAAAGATATGTATTGTAACGGAACAAAATATTTCGATGAATTAAAATTGTTTGGCAAAATCAAAAATGTTGATAAAATTGAAATATTTCATGAAATTGAAAAGAGTGACGAAATTGAATATTTTTCTGATAAAATATTTCAATTAAATTGAATACATATTAGATACTTACAATACAATAAATAATAAATTTGAAATGCGATGAAAAATTAAACTTCTGATAAAATTAAAAAATGTTGTTCAAGGGTATGCTCTACCTTGTTATCAGTGAAAAATTTTGGATCGAGATATCTCGAGCATTATTGAATAAAATGTTCTGAAAATTTAATATGTGCTTCGGAACAACACATCTTTTGAGGACTTTTGAGATATTTTCAAAATTTCTCGTCCATTTTTGAAAAAAAATTAATTTTTTGATAAAATTGGACAAACAACAACATTTTTTGTCCAACGTATTTTAAAAAAATTCTTTTTTTTTAGAAAATCGAAGAAAAATTTTGAAAATATTTCAAACGTCCTCAAAAGATAATGTTGTTCCGAAGCACAAATTAAATTTTCAGAACATTTTATTCAATAATGCTTAAGATATCTCGATCCTAAATTTTTCATTGATAACAAGGTAGAGCATACCCTTACGGAAATATTGAAACAGAGCACTCTAATTCAACCAAATATCGTTGACCTTGAGGTGGGCTAATAGACTTCGTAGTTCGAACTCATTCAAAGAAAAAGAATTCTGATGAAATATGAAGTTCTGAAAAAATCATAAATTTTGACAAAACCTAGATTTTTCTGATAAAATTTTAAAATAAAATTGTATAATTGAAAATTCTAATGAAAGAAATGTTCTGATAAAATTGAAGATTTTGATAAAATTGCAAATGTCAATAAAACCGAATGTGAAATTTCTGAAAAAATAATATTTTAATAAAGTTAGATAAGTAATAGATTGAATAAAATCGGATATTCTGATAAAACCTAAAAAAAATCAAATAAAAAGGATCTCATAAAAATAAAATTGTTAATAAATCGAAAATGTTTTGATAAAATCAAATATTTCAAAATTTAAATAAAAATGGCCCTTCTGAGTTCTGAGTAAACTTAATTGATTCCGAATTATAAAATTTGATAAAACTGAAAATTCTAATCAACTTGAATTTTTTGATAAAATAGGATAGTAGGTACCTAATTCAGAAAATAAAAATGAACATTTTGATAAAATTGAAACTTTTGTCAAAATCAAAAATATCGTATAAAATTAGATGTTTTGATAAAATTAAACATTCAAACGCAACAAAAAATTCTGAAAAAATTGAATTTTTGGAGAAATCAAATACAAAATGTTCTGCTTGATTTTAATTTTTGGAAAAATAGAAAATTTAAATGAACTAAAACTTTTTTATAAAATTGAAGTTCTGATAAAATCAAAAGCGTTGATGAAATACAATTATATTTTTTCAAAACTAAAAATTTAAAAAAAAATAAAATTTTAATAAAAGCTAAAAATTTTGAAGAAAATTGAATAATTTTGATAAAAAGTTCAATATTTTTGATGAAGAATTTAATATTTTTGATAAAAACTGGAATATTTTTGATAAAAACTGGAATATTTTTGATAAAAAATTAAATATTTTTGATAAAAAGTTAAATATTTTTGATAAAAAGTTGAATAGTTTTTTTGATAAAAAATTGAATACTTAGATAAAAACTTGAATATTTTTGATAAAAAGTAAAATATGTCTTTTGATAAAAAATTGAATATTTTGATGAAAAATTGAATATCTTTGATAAAAAATTGAATATTTTCGATAGAAAATTGAATATTTTGATTAAAAGTTGAAAATTTTGATAGAGTTAAATCTTCTGATCAAACTGAACATTATACCATCAAACATCAAAGAAATCAAATGATCTGATAAGACAATAAGTTTTGATAAGTAAAGTAAGAAAAGTAACAAAATTCAAATATTTTTTTGAAACAGAAAATCAAACATTTCTGATAAAATTCAAGCAAAATAAAACTGATGTTGATAAAAACTAATGTTTGATAAAATCGAATAATCTAACAAAATTGAATAGTCTACATAAAATCTTACAAGTTTTGATAAAGGCGAATATTCTGATGAATTCGAATACTCTGATAAAATTGTAAACGTTTAAGTTCAGATGCAATTGAAATTTCTGATAATACTGAATATTCGGACAAAATCGAACATTTCAATAAAATTCTCAAAAAAATGACTCAAATCCAAAATTTTCCATCGAGAATTTTTCCGCTAAAATTAAAATTTTTTACCAATAAACGTGTAAAAATAGCGCTTTGAAAAAAAACAAACAATTTTTCTCGAGGAGTTCAATCAGATGATAAAACATTGCACCCACTCAAACTAAAATTTTCTATTTTCAACGTCGAAAAATTAGAGCGTATTTTTCAAATCCCCAATTCCGATCGTATTCTTTAAAAAAATGGCCAATTCGAGCGCTATTCTCTTGACAAATAAAAATACGTAAAGGTACATAAAAAACTCGACGTAAGTTATCCATTTCCCCAAAACTTGTCGACTCTCGAGATCGAGCCCTACAATACAGCTCGTAGGTATTCAAATTTCAGCCCATCTGCAATATTCGAGGAGTCACATAACGCAAAAAAAACATCATCTAACTGAATAACCCACGCTTCTTCGAACGAAAGTCGAAAAACATATTTACACTGCTGTAGTTTTATTTGCAGCATCGCCAAATGGAAGGCTGGGAATTGCGACCGAAACACCCGGTAGGCTATTTGCAAAGTTAGTAACGTTGTTTACTATTTTTTATCGCGGTATAAAATGTTACCAACTCGCAAAGAAATATATTTCCAGAATGTTCGGGTTCTCGAGTAAACACCCTGTATGTTGTTTGAGTCGTTCGTTGGATTTGTAGAGCGTTTACGCTATTCCATTATCGTACCTATACCTACACCCTTTAATATTTAGTACCCGTGTTATTGTACGTATAGTTTGATGGTATTGTGACGTGAAATGAGATTGCGCATTGCGCTAAGAAAATAAACGGAAGCGGATGTAAAATTATTATTGCTTCGGGTAACGATAAATGGGGGTTTATTTTATAAAAGGGAAGTTGGGAGAAAAAATAATTGAATTAGATTTTTTTAACTCTTTGGTATCCAGAGACAAACTGACGGTTGAAATACAAATTTTTTAAAGTCGTTGAAATGTAAGCAAGAGACACATTTAAAAGTACATACCCCAACAAATTGGACATGGCAAAAAAAATTATCTCGGAAATTGGAAATTTTTTAAAATTCAGCCTTTTTTAATTTCCTTGGTGGGAAAGTTACTATGGAAGGCGTGGAGGGGGAAAAATCCAACACATGGATCATACGACATCAAACCACAATGACAGAAAATATCTCCCAAAAAATGCTAAATTTGGCTTCCTAAACAAAATTTCAAAAAAATAAAAATTCATTTCAAAGAATTCGATTATACCGGGTGTCCGGTAAGTGGTCTGCCATACTTCATTTTTGGATAACCGGGTACCACTAAAAAAAACGTTAGACGAACAAATTGCATATCTTGAAAATTGAAGGGTAAAATTATGTTTTTTAAAAAATCACGTAATTTTTTTCCAACCATGGGAATAGATTGTGCATTGAAAACTGAATAAATTTTTATGATACGACTTTTTGCATAACTTGAAAATTGAAGGGGCTACAAAAAATTTTGTTCAAAAAAAGTTCAAAAAAAAAAAACTAATCAAGGGAAGGATAGTTTGTTGAAAAATGAACACATTTTGTTCTACAGACTTTATACCTCACATCAAAAATTAAGGGGCCACGGATCTTTCAAAATAAGTGGTCTTCAAAATTTTTTAAAATTTTCTCAATTTTGGATGACCCGTAGCCCCTTTATTTTTCATGTTGGGCAAAAAGTCTGTAGAACAAAATTTGACCTTTTTTTAAACATGGGTCTGTCTATTCTCGCACGGAATGAACAACAAAATGACCGAACTTGCGCGATCTCGTTCATTTTTTTTCGTCATCTTCACCGCTACATTGATCATCTCAGCTGTTAACAGTGTTAACTGTACCTTTTTCTCTAAAATTTTAATTTTTTCAGCTTTCAATTTTTTTCATAATATCAATTTTGTCAACTCCAATTAATTTTTTTCCCCGCTAAACTTTTTTCCTTAAAATTTTTTTCAGCTCCGAGATTTTTTTCAATTTCTTCAATTTTTATTTTTGCTAAAATTTTCTCATCTTACTAATATTTATCTGAATTATCAACGGTAAAATCCTATTCTTTGATCTTAAAATTTTTAAAAACTTGACATTCTCTCGACTTTTTCTCGCATAAAATTTCTTAAAATGTTTTTCAACCCTTTAAAAAAAAATTATTCTAAAAATTTCAGAGCTGGAAAATAATTTGAGAAAAACATTTGAGCTAAAAAATAGAATTTTGAGAAAAAAATTTCAAAAGCTGTAAAAATTGAACTTCGAGAAAAAATTTCGAGAGCAAACAAATTTCAGAAAAGATTTAATTTTGAGAAAAAATTTCTAGATTTGAAAAATTAAAACAATGTATTTTTGGAAAAAATGCCAGAGTTGAGAATTTTTATACCTACCTGAAAAAAAAAAAATGGAAGAAAAAATTTCAGAGTTGGTAAAATTTTTATTCTGGATGAAAAAATTTTAGAGTTGGAAATTATTTTGAGGAAAAATGTTTAGAGTTGAAAAATATCTGGAGAAAAGGAAATTGAGAACTGAAATTATTTTGGGTTGAAGAATTGTTGATTTCGGTTTCAAATTTTCAACTCAAAAGCTAAAAATTTGATCGACTTTTTAGCAAGCTCTTCATTCCTGCTATCTTACGAGAAAGCTTACGAAGTTGCGATTCGAGCGAACGATTTATATTTTGTTGTTCATTCCGTGTGATAATAGACAGACCCTTTCAACATACTATTAATTTCCTTGATTAGTTTATTTCTTTAGAACTTTTTTTGAACAAAATTTTTTGTAGCCCCTTCAATTCTCAAGTTATGCAAAAAGTCATAAAATAAAAATTTATTCAGTTTTCAATGTATAATCCATTCCCATAGTTGAAAAAAAAATTAGGTGATTTTTAAAAAACATAATTTGTCCCTTCAATTTTTAAGATATGCAACTTGTTCATCTAATTTTTTTTACTGGTATTCGGATATATCCAAAAATGAAGTATGGCAGGCCACTTACCGGATAACCTGTATAAAAAAAACACAGCTTTTACAGAATAAATATTCTGCAAGGGAAAGTGGGAGGGGAAATTCTGATAAACATAACACATTTTGGAATTTCAGGTTTGAGATCAAATTAGACTGAAATACATTAAAAAATTGAAAAAAAATTACATTTCAAGAACATCAATTTTTTCACTTTAATAAAAAGCTGTGATTTAAAATATGGTACTTAATATCACAGAAATCAGATATTTTTATCTATTTTCAACTTTGGATACATAGGAACTGATTTTTTTAATGAGTACATTTTCCTAAAAAGTAAATCAATCGTTGAAAAATTTCGAAACAGTAATTTCTACAGTCGAAAATTTTTTGACTTCGAGCAAAAGTTGAGCTTTCAAATAGATAAAATCTTGAAAATTCATCAATTTTTTTATCTTTTATTTCGAAACCAAAAGTCAACTAATGGTAGTCCAGTGGAATGCCTCTTTTTTTTATTTCAAAACGTCTTTATACGTTTCACTTTCATCTTTTAAAAAAATAATATACGATTTTTTGGAAATGAAAAATAGGAAAGATGGAAAATTATTTACTGGGTAGCTTTTTTTCAGAGTTCGATTTTTTTAATTATTGAAAAATTGTTCAATTTTTTATTAAATTACTACAGGGCTTCATTTGACCTTGAAACTTGGAAACTCGAATTCCGAAATGTGTTATACTTTTATCACAATTTTCTTATGTGACACCACCCCCCCAATCAGTTTCCCAGTAAAGTTTCAATGTGTGAACATTTTAATTCTATAATAGCGAAGTACTTTCATGAAATAAAATTCCCCAAAATACATTTTTTGAAATTAGAGTGAACAATTTTTTCTAGAAAGCCAATTGCGGTATTTTGAGATGATATTTTCTGTTATTGTGATTTGATATCGTATTGTCTATATGTTGGATTTCCCCTCCTTTCCAATTTCGGAAATCAAAAAAAGTAAATTTTAGGCAGCGTCGAATTTTTCCAGGTAGTTTCAAATGTAACATTGCATGCAGTTCAATGACCTAAAAATATTTGGATTTCATCCATCAGTTTTTTCTAGAACACCGCAGAGTTAATGCTTTTTCAAATTTCAAAATTCATTCTGAAAAAAAATCACTAAAAAACATCCGGATGATTTGAAAATTTTCTCGAAGGTCCCACGAATTTTCCATATTTATTTGAAGCGATCGATCTAAAAAGAGCATCCTAAATTAACCAAGGGAGAAATAATTCTTTCCACATTCCAAAAATAATCCAAATGAACAAATCACTTCAAACAGCATTCCAAAAAAATTCAGTCAAATACAAAAAGCTTTCAAAAAAAACTTACACAATCAAATACATAAATCGTCTGTAAATTTCACAAAGCTATTTCCATGATTCGAGTATATTCATATTACATAACTTAATCGGCTTTTTATTTTCAGGCTGACCCCTCATGTGTTGACCCAGAAAACCCCAGCGGAAGTATAGCAAATTTAAGTGATATCCAAACCAATAACGCATCACTACCAAGTCTAGAACTACAATATGCCTCCAATTCGACTCTAAGTTCGTTCGAATCCAGCGAACATGCTTCATCTGATGGTAATCCAAAGACTCTAACATGAATCTGAACCTTCCATTGAGAAAATTACCAAGATTTCACTATTTATAATAATTTTTTTTCAATTTCATTCATTGTTCTGTTGGAATAAGTATCATTAATTATTACTTTTTCGATCTAATTCATCTTATTTTTTGAAATTTTGAAAATTTAAAAATAACAACATATCAAAAAAATTCATCAAAATGATGGAATTCGTTTTATTTACTAGAAAATAACGAATTTATTTCTCCTTCGTTTATCAACGTAGGCAATTCTAGTTACATGTAATTTTTTCCTCCAATTATCAATTAAATACTCATTTTTTGTTTGTTTACTTATTACATTCCATTTTAAAATTCTAAAATTGAATTTTACAAAGAAAAGTCTTTCATTTTTATTAAGTTACATAAGGGATAGTGGTCCCATTTTTTTTTTTTTTGAAATCTTCCCTGCCATTTTATCATTGAACACATTAAATAAGAAGAAATATTTCATTAAAAAACAATTTTATCCCATTTCCAAAGGTGACTTTCAACGAAAAATTTATTAAAAATTGTAAAATAATTTTTTTTATATTTAAATCATTTTTTAATTTTTTTTTTTTGTAAATCTTATTCCAAATATCAACGAGTGATCAGTATTATCAATTAAAATTTTACATTGTAAATTAGAATATTTTTGCTAAAATTGTATGTAAATTTACTACATTAGCTTATCATAAATCCCTTTTGTTTGTTTTTTTACGTAATGAGAAACGATAAGCATACCTACAATAATAATTATGCCTAGAAAATTTTGTTTTTTTGTCTATTTTTAACGCGTTTAACGCTTCGTTGTATTAATATTAAAGGTTTTCATTACGATATTAATTTTACACGCGTTTTCAACATTCTTCCATTAAGTTATTACGATCGGTGAATACTTATAAGTAAAATGTCTCATTTTTTGAAACCTGTTTCGCATGTCTACCGAGTTAATCTATACTTGTGTAAAATTCAAAAATACCCACATGATTTTCATCTCAATGAGTTGTTGTAATCTAGAATATATCGTCTCTATTACATAGACTCGGACGTGTAATACACAACCAAGGTACTAGTTTGTAATTAATGATGAGTTGGTGTCGAGCTAGCTCAACTTTTAAGTTTGATTTATGATTTTTTCAACGCTGAATATTTTTTACGAGAATTACACGGAGACGTAGGTAAGACCATAGATTCTACCGGTTCTGTGCGGTAATAAAATCACGTTGATAAGCTACCAGGGAAAAATTAATTTTTTCGAGCTGATGTGCCTTGCTTAAAGAGTTTTTTTATAGAGTGGTGAATTTAAGAAAAAATGTATGAAGTTTCACCCCTGGACTGTTTTTTTCCCATAAATTATGAAATTCCTAAAATTTTAGCATCACACAATTAGAAGCTATACTTAGACCCTCCCTTTTTAAATTAAATTTTACAAGAAAAAAATAGAAAAAATAATGCAAAATTTCCCAAAATTCCTTAAAAATTTAAAAAAATATTACTCAGGACCCAAAAAATCATCTGACAAGGAAGGTATTCCAACTCGAAGTAAAGTTTTGAGCCGAATCAAAAGTACATCATAAAAGAACCCCTTATCCAAAATTTCAGGGGCTGAAGTTCATTTCTTGAGTTTTGACGAATTTTTGAAATTTCAAAATTACCTCATCGCCCTGCAAAATATGACAATTTGATCTTGTTAACGAAAAAATATGAAATTGTGTATACCCTATTTTCTACCTCCTGAATTGATTGAAGGTGGTTTTGAGACGTTTCGGACCCTTCAGAAAATTTCGGAATTTTCCAGCATTAGAGAAAAGTCCATAGAAATGGACCACCTGAATTTTAGCACCCATAGTCGCGAATTACCCATATTGGTGACTTATTGGATCGATCAGAGTCCAATTTTTAAAAATTCATGACTTCGAGTTCAAATCCATATTTTTTGGCAGAAAATTTTTCTGAAAAAAAATGTAAAAATACACTGACAGCGTATGCATCGAGGTAAAAACTGAAAGTTGGTAGGTACTCTATTTTCGACCTCAGTCATCGATTACGGGTGTTAAAGTTCATATGGACCATTTTTACGGGATTTTCTCCAGTGCTGGAAAATTCCAAATTTTTCTGAAGGCTCCGAAATGTCTTGAAAATACTTCCAACCGATTCGAGAGGTCGAAAAAAGGGTATAATACTAATTATCAGCTTTTTTCGTTGATTACACCAAATTTTAATATTTTGCAGGCTGATGAGGTAATTTTGGAATTTCAAAAATTCGCCCAAATTCGAGAAATAAACTGTAGCATATGAAATTTTGGTTATGGAGTCCTTTTATAATGCATTTTTGATTTATTTTTGTTTGGGCTCAATATTTTACTTTGAGTTGGGATAGCTCCGTTGTTAAGAGTTCTGGACAGGCCTCTAATAATACAAAACCTTTTTACATAATTTGTGGCCCCCCTGAACCCCCTACGATGATTCCCCAGGTCCAAAATTCATCCCTATAACTGAATAAGTCATATTTTCAGACTTTTACGAATTTGTAAATTTTGTATCAATTCTCTCAATTTTTTTTCATGTTTAGCATGTTGTCTATGTTAAAATCTTATAAGAAAAGAAGAAATCGTCCCTCTAATGCTGAAAGGTCGTAACTCCAAAATTTAGACATTTTCGTTTTTTTGCTGAAATGGCAACTTTGAGACGGCCTCCATCTGGTGATAACATCATTTCAGCCCAAAAGTGAAACAAATCCTTAAAATTAAAAAAAAAAAAAGATGTTGGCGTAACTCCATATTCTAAAAATTTTGAAACTTTTTATGCAATAACCTCCCTTATAATTAACAGTAGGGGTTGAAATTTTATTTGGAATACCCTACCAGCATATATAGAAAAATTACTCTTCACTGGTATAATTTTGTGTACTTTCAACTTCGTATTTTCATCATTTTCAAAAATACTGTAAATATTGGAAAAATAGGCGTTTTTTACCCTTAATTTTTGGGCAAAGAAGTGAGTATTTTTGAAAAAAAAACGAACCTGTCTGATGGGAAATTACACGTAGAACATGATTGTTCATAACCATTTTTCCATTTTGAGGCTTATTTGAGGAGATATTCACAGAAGTTTCGATGTGTTTTTTACCCTTAATTTTTGGTCAAGGAAGTGAGTGTTTTTGAAAAAAAAAACAACCCCCTTTTGATAGGAAATTACACGCAGAACAAGATTGTTCATAACTATTTTTCAATTTTGAGGCTTATTTGAGGAGATATTCAAGAAAAACCGGTTTTCAGTTTTCAGCAGACATATACCCCTCCCCTGGGGATAGCGGAGGGTTGTGGGGATGCCCATTTTAGTATGTTGAGTAGTGGACCATTACGAACGTAAAACGCGAAAAAAATCAAGATTTAATTTTTTTTGGGGGGGGGGGGGGGGTGGTGGTACATTTTTTCTCTTATTTGCCTGGACTACTCATCCTAAAATGTCGTGACTCAAAACTTCACTTTTTACAGGAGTGATAAAAAACTGTATCATTTATGTTTTTTGAATTTTGTGGAGCAAGTAATGATTTTAATATGCCTTTTTAGCGTTAAGAATGAATTTTCTATTATTTTTTTTTTCAAAATACCGATTTTTAATTTGGCGTAACTCCATAAAATTTCTGTGTTCAAGTATAAAAAGTCGTAACTCCATTTAAAAAATTAAAAATCGGTATTTTGAAAAAAAAAAAATTAAAAATTCATTCTAAACACTAAAAAAACACAGTAAAATCAACATCTTTTCCAAAAAAATTCAAAAATCTCAAGTAAAACAGTTTTTTAGTCCTCCTATGAAAAGTAAAGTTTTGGAGTTACCTTACGTCCTTATAACATTACAGAGACGAAATTCAACCCATGGTCATACTAACTAATGTAAGGGCCTAAAATTTTTGAAATATTCTTAGAGGAGAATAAACCATCCCAGGGGATGAGACCTCCAAAATTCGAAAATTCAAATCATGGCACACCTTGGCCCTGCTGTCTAATAAATTTCATTATTTCGGACAAAAAAAGACATCCAATACAAGAAATATAACAAAAAACTCGAAAATAATTTTCAATTTAAAACGCCATTACTATTGATTTTAAAAACAAAGAAAATACGAGAAACTATCATCCGATGGTCAAAGACGAGATGCGACGTTCGGCACGAAGGAATATCGCAATCAAAACGGATTTCGATTTGTGAATTTTCTTTTGTAGCACACCAACGGGCAATTTTCCACGCTCGACTGCGCATCTTCTTTTATTGAATTGACCACAAATATTGTGAAAATATTTCCAGACGAGGGGGAGTGCATGGTAGCATTTATTGTCTCATACAACGATCGGGAGAAACGGTTGCAGGTCAGTGCTCTCGTTCGTCATTCCAATTGGGTACCTCTCAGGTATTAAGGCATTATTTAGAAAATGAAGCCACTGACAACTTCACGATAACGCATCATCGTATCCAGCTACCTACACACAGAAGCCGAACACCAAGGCTATTGCCTTTATAATACACTGTATTTTCTTTTATATTATTTTTTTCTCAGCATGTTTTACTTTTGAGGTGACCGTAGGCTCGAACAGATTTTTAATGCAGTTTATAATGTATCTGTGTATCCACTACGCGATATAAGTTATAAGAAACCTATATCGATCGAGTAAAATAAGATCAAACGTGATGGAACGATGATCGTCGTTTCGCGTATATCAGGTACGTACATTTTGCCATGTTTGTAAACTCCACACGTACGGGCAAAATCATCACGAAACTGCTATTCACTTGTTGCTCTTTGAAAGATTTTTTTTCAATTGTAAACGTGGTTGGCGAATTGAAATTTCACTCAAAATGATTCGGTTATAAGAGCTGATGCTGATGTATTATGGATGTATTTTGGCTCGTTATAAGGTCTTTGATAGGTACCTATTTGATATTTTTCACACGCTAGAGAATGGAGAAATAAGATTTAATTGAGGATTAAGAGACTGAACTAGCCATTTTGAAGTCTGCGTGTTTTCAACTTTTCACCCCATACAATTAAAATCTTTGATCGGTTTGATCTAAATTTTATTGCAATAAAAAACTTCTAAAAAAAGCCAAAGGGAGGAATTTTAAACACCACAATTCCAGTTCTAGGTAAAATAATGATTCTCCAGTCAATTTTAAATGATTTTTTTTAGTTATTTCAGAGTCTTCAGCAAAATTTCGTCTTCCTTTCAAAACTTTTTAATTATACAGAAAATGAAGCATGAATTTCTTCATAGTGCCAGAATAATGGCAAAAGATGCATTTTGAATAGATTTATTCAAATTGTTTAAAATGTATAAAAAGGCACGAATTTTGAAGGAAAATTTATTCGAGAGGAAGGAGAGTTGCAACAAATGGGAAAATTTCTATATTTTGCTGGAATAAGCATTCAAATTGTATTTTAGGTAAGCATACGAATTTTGATGGATGATTCTGTTTGAGGGAAAAGGAAGAGACAGAACTGTTGACAATTAGTCAATTTTATGGAAGGTTCTAAAAGTAATTAAAAATTAATCGAAATTCATTTTTTGATACTTATGGGTTTTTGAAGTCGATTCTGATTCAAAGAAGTTGAAAATTTGATGGATGATTTTTTTTTAAAAAACTCGAGTTTTTTCCTTTAAAAATCTCACGAGGAATCAGAATGAACTTCCAAAATAGATAATATTTTATCAATAAATTCTTAAACCTACATTGAAATGTTATTTTCTAGGAATTTCAATGCTGAGCACGTAAAATTAATAGGAAATAATTTTCAAATTTCCGGATACATTATTAAAGTAGATTTAAACTATTTTTCTACAAATTTTGAACATCTAACGAAATTTAGAAATTTACCAACAATTGTGCCTCCTTTCTCCATCAAAAATAATAAATAGAAAATTATGGAAGTATAGCAATTCGGTCATCCAAGATGTCTATACTGGATCCCAAAAATGAAAATTCTTGTAATTTTCTGGATTTTCCTTGCCATTTTATATCATTTTTCTTGCTTCAAATTTTCCCAAAAAAGCACCCCCTCTTTTTACCCTTTAATGGAAAAATTCAAGAAAAAGCAAAAAGTTGAAAATTCTTGCTTTTTACAGTAAAATTTCTAAAATGTTTACTATTTTCTGGTTTTCATGCCATGGAAATAAAATTCTTGCGGTTCTTGCTTATCTATGGGGTTTCTTATCTTACTTACTAGTACATAGATATCCTGTCATCACACAAAAAATACGAATATTTTTTTGAAGGAAGTTTTTTTCGGTAGGTATACAAAGAAAATTGATGAAAATGTCCATTCTTCACAAATCGGAAAATCTCTGGAGTAATGATATTCGTTTGTTCTAATTTAAGAATAGTTTCATCAAGAAACGGTAAATTGATCGGTTTACAAAAATAATGAAATTTCACTCACACCCCTCTCCAGAGCAGAATTTTAATAATCTGAATATTTTCTTGTAAATACGTCCAAAGATCAGAATTTTGATAATTTAAAACTTTTCCTGTCCTTCCTCAGAATTAAACTTTATGTTATTTAGGTAATACATATTTTTCTCGTACCTCCTGCAGATGGGAATTTTGATAATTGAAATTTATCTCATACCCCGCCCCCGTACCACAAATTTCACCTATTTCAATTTTCTTCGCACCTTTCTCCAAGACGAATCTTGTTTTCTCAAATTCTCTTCCCCCCCCCTTCCAGTGCAGATTTTGTTTTTTTTAGATTTCTCCACATGCAACATGCTACGTGTCTCTTCCATTTCTTATCAAAACAAGCAACCAATTTCCAAAATTTATAAATCTGAAATGAATTTTAAATTATTCTTAACAATTCTGCAGAATGGAGCGAAATGTGGTAATTTTCTAGCAATTGCCCCTTTCTTCTTCTCCCATAAAAGAATAAAGACCAATTTTTAAAATTAATGTATCTAAAAAATATTGGTTTTTCCCATCATTATTGAACTTACAACTGAATTTAGGAATTTTCCAATAATTCTGACATTCCCCCGAAAAAAACCAGTTGAAATTCATGCTGGGCTATTCCATACTAAAACGGACCAAAAATGAAGTCGGGTCTTCCGATTTCGCTCAAATTTTTTTTACGAGTTCCCCTTGGTGGTCTATTCACAAAACCACGACCATTTTTTTCCAACCCTCAAGGGGGCGGGGGGACAGGCCTCGAAAATTTTATGCAATTGCGATTTTTACCAAAACGGCTCAACTTTGAAGGCTCATATCTCGAGATAGGTGGTACTTGAGAGAACACTGTTTGCAGGGTCGGAAAGAGAATTGATAGGAGATTCAAACGCGATAAAAACATTTTGAAAAGCTCAAAGTTGAACTTTGGCAGTGAAAGCTCAACTTTCATGACGAAAACAAAGTATGAAAGCTACCATTTAAAAATCTGAAAAAATTACTGTGAGTAGTGCTTTTCACCCTCTCTTCAACCAACAAATTTTCAAGATGGAGTCTCTGAACCCCTGGGGGGTAGAGGGGTCCACAATTTTGACCAAAATTCAAAAAAATCGAAAAAGTGGAGTAACCCATCGATTAACACTAATTCGAGGGCGCTGATTTCGAATATGTACCTAGTTTTTTGATTCGACCCCTCTGAACCCCCCTTCAGCCCCCTTGATGGGGTCAAAATTCAAAAAAATGAAAAATAACGTGTGGCATATCGTTTGATAGGTTTTTGAGGGCCCTGAGTTCGAATATTTACTTATTTTTTGGATTTGACCCTCCAGTGTCCCCCTAGCCCCCCAATTTTGGGAAAAAGTATGTTAAGGAATGAAAATATCGTGTGACGTATCGATTCCAACTAATGTGAGGGCGTAGAATTCGAATATCGACTTACTTTTGTGATCTGAGGACTTCCTCCCCCGTGCGGTGACCCACCCCCTCCAGTAATAGCAACAACACTCCTAAAAACTCGATTTTGTATTCCCTAATAGTGTAGCATTTAAGTTCACTTCATCGAATATGTTTATACCACTTCACTTTTGAAATTTTATTAAATAATAGTTCGTTACTAGAATTCCAGGTTTTATTTCTATATTGCATACATATACGAGTCCATATTTAAACAGCAAATGAGTAAAAAAAATAGGGTGGAGGGGGGTGGGTCAGCGCACGGGGGAGGAAGTCCTCAGATTACAAAAGTAAGTCGATATTCGAATTCTACGCCCTCACATTAGTTGGAATCGATACGTCACACGATATTTTCATTCTTTAACATACTTTTTCCCAAAATTGAGGGGCTAGGGGGACACTGGAGGGTCAAATCCAAAAAATAAGTAAATATTCGAACTCAGGGCCCTCAAAAACCTATCAAACGATATGCCACACGTAATTTTTCATTTTTTTGAATTTTGACCCCATCAAGGGGGCTGAAGGGGGGTTCAGAGGGGTCGAATCAAAAAACTAGGTACATATTCGAAATCAGCGCCCTCGAATTAGTGTTAATCGATGGGTTACTCCACTTTTTCGATTTTTTTGAATTTTGGTCAAAATTGTGGACCCCTCTACCCCCCAGGGGTTCAGAGACTCCATCTTGAAAATTTGTTGGTTGAAGAGAAGGTGAAAAGCACTACTTACAGTAATTTTTTCAGATTTTTAAATGGTAGCTTTCATACTTTGTTTTCGTCATGAAAGTTGAGCTTTCACTGCCAAAGTTCAACTTTGAGCTTTTCAAAATGTTATTATCGCGTTTGAATCTCCTATCAATTCTCTTTCCGACCCTGCAAACAGTGTTCTCCCAAGTATCACCTATCTCGAGATATGAGCCTTCAAAGTTGAGCCGTTTTGGTAAAAATCGCAATTGCATAAAATTTTCGAGGCCTGTCCCCCCGCCCCCTTGAGGGTTGGGAAAAAAATGGTCGTGGTTTTGTGAATAGACCACCAAGGGGAACTCGTAAAAAAAATTTGAGCGAAATCGGAAGACCCGACTTCATTTTTGGTCCGTTTTAGTATGGAATAGCCCTGCTTGTAGTTCGTATAAATTATGATCTTTCCGGGCATTTGTAGCTGCGATTAATTCGGCATGAATTTTCATCGCAGAAATCATCTCGCGTTTGTTTTTTAGTTTTTTTTTAATTTTTGAGGCTTGAATGATCACTGGAATGAATTTTCATCCCAAAAAAATCATTCTATGAAATCCCGAACATTTGTGGCTACGATGAGTTTGAGATGAATTTTCATCCAGAAATCATCGTACGTGTTTTACTGGTTTTTGAAGTTGAGATGATTTATTTGAATGAAATTTCATCTCAAAAATTATCCTCCGTTATTTCCAAATTTTTGAATCTGAGATTATAATTTGAATGAATTTTCATCGCAAAAATCATCGCATGTGTTTTACTAGTTTTTGAAGCTGCGAGATGATTATTTGAATGTAAATTCATCTCAAAGATTATTTTGTGTTCTTCCCGAATTTTCAAATCTGATATTATAAATCAAATAAATTTTCATCCCTAAAAAATTACATCTCAACTTTTCCGGGCATTTGTGGTTGCGATGAATTTCTGATCAATTTTCATCGCAGAAATCATCGCATCTATTTTCTAGTTTTTGAAGCTGGAATGATCATTGGAATGAGTTTTCATCCTAAAAAAATCATCATAATATGATATTTCCGGACATTTGTGGCTGCGATGAATTTGGGATGAATGTTCATCGCAGAAATCATCCCGCGTTTTTTCCTAGTTTTTGAAGCTAGGGTGATTATTTGAATAAAATTTTATCCCAAAAATCACCCTGCGTTCCCTCCGAATTTTTGGGATCTGAGATTATTATTTGGATGAATTTTCATCCCACAATTTTTCCGAGCATTCATGGCTGCGATGAATTTTTGGGATGAATCTTCATCCCAGAAATCATCTCGCTTTTTTTCCTTGTTTTTGAATCTTATATTATTATTTGAATAAATTTTCATTCCAAAAAAATCATCCCGCGATTTTTCCCACCATTCTCGGCTGCGATGAATTTGGGGGAACTTTTCATCGCAGAAATCATCCCACTTTTTTTCCTTGTTATTGAAGAAGGGATAATTTTTTGAATGAATTTTCATCCCAAAATATCATCTCACGATTTTCTTTGAGCATTTGTGACTGCGATGAACAGAAATCATCGCGTGTTTTTCCGAATTTTTGAGACTGTGATGATCATTGGAATGAATTTTCATCCCAACGTAATCATCATATTATGCGCATCTTAAATATCATAAGCATTTAAGATATTTTCCAGCCATTCTGGACCTTCCAGCAAAAATTTGTAATTTTTCATACATTTTACGCATAACGTACTATCCTTTCTCCCCCCCCCCCAAAAAAATTGAATTTCGATAGGAATTGAAAAATTAAATTAATTTTCAAACTCTATTTCATTGAATTTCAACAACAGTTTCAAGGTATAACCAATCATTTCCTCTTCATCCTAAAACACTTCAACAATTTTCAATATTGGTCTTAAAAAAAAATGTTTTCTTTCTGCGCAGGTACCACAAAGGCTCATCGATAGGTTTTGTCATAAATTTTCGAATCACAATTAAATCTTACATTTTACTCACATCCCCGCCAATAAAAATTTATCCTTTCACAAAAAATTGTGAATTTTGATTTTTAACGTTTTTAAAAAAGAAAATTGAGCAATATATCTTGCAACGTCAAAAAAGCACGGGATTTTTTAGAGAGCAAGAGTTAGAGGAGGGAGTTTTTCCCTGCTTAATTTTTTTGGATTTTAAAAAAAATTCGTAAAAATTGAATTTTTTGAAGTATACTTTCTCTGGTTGGTGTGATTGTTTTTCAGGAAAAAAGCTAAGAAATGTATTAAAAAATTTAAAATTCTGAAAATTTCATTTCGAGATTAAAATTTTTTTAAATTTTTACCAAGACAATTTTTTGCAAAATTCAATTAGTGCTCATATTCTTATCTGCCAACCAATCTGCTCCATTACCTACATTTTATAGATTTTTCACAATTAGACTATGCAAAAATGAAATCAAAATTTGCAACATAAATAGAACGAGACAAACGAATAAATTCATACATAAATCTGGCAACGAAATTGTCAATCACTCATTCATCAACTTCATTCATACCTTATCAGCTGATCAAACCAATGCACAAGCACTAATATCAATCAACTTTGATTATACGTAATTCAACTACACACACAAAAAAAACTGTCATTTAAACATAGGAAATAAAAAATTTAGATTTTGTTTTAATATCCAACGAATCTCAGCACCAAAGCATAATTCATTAGTATGGCACAACAGTAAGAAAAAATTATCAGCTTTGTACGTTCACATTTAACGACTGAAACAAAGATAGCACGATATTTGTTTCTTCGAGAAGTTAAAGGTCATCTTAGAATGTAAAAAAAAAAAAAAACTAAAAGGCTACAACAGGTTTCTAGAGGTTATAAGGTTCAGATTAAAATATGCCGTCACATTTTGACCTCACGAAAGGGCAGGGTCACATAGATGGTATAATGATTCACTCCTATTCACGTTTCAGACCTTCAATCTTTCTTAACTGCTGTCTGTGTTATGGAGTATAAAATTTTAATGCTCGTTATATTACGTCTTTCGTAACATTCACACATGTTCCACCTGTAGTTGAAATTTTTTCCTGATTTGTCTAATTGATGAACTCGAGACCGATATAGAAATCATCAAAATTCTATCATTTTTAAAAATTACTCGATTTTATTATCCCCAGTGAATTTTACGTTAACGAAAATAGAAAATTTGTCACGAGAGACGACAGTAAGATAACAAATTCACAATGAGTTTTCAATTCACGTAAAGAAACTTTTCAATGCAAGCAAAAAAATTGCATAAAGATGATCACATCGTGATAGTCCACAGACATCGCAGCGAGTCCTTTAATGGTTTGATAATAAATCGTATTTTTGATGCCTCTTACCGTAATAAGCACTTTCATAAATAAATTCTTTCGCTTAAAAAACTAGAGCAAAACGATTTGTGGGAAAAGCGTTATGTAGAATTAAAGCGTCGCTTCAAAAATCGCTAAATCATCGTCAAATGAAAGCAGAGGTTTCAATTCAAAAGTAACGTAGACCGAGTAACACTCGTGGTTTATTCTACTCCTATCACAAGAGGCGAATCGTGAAAAAACACGATGAAATGATGAAAAGGTTATTGGCGATGAAAAAAATTCACATGTACCGGTAGTTCGTTTCAAATAGCGGAACTTGTATTATTTCTATCAAGATATAGGTACCTACCTGAAGACTTCGTATCGCATCTTCCTTATATTTTTAACTGGACGGCGGCGTCGTTCGTTTAACTGCAATGAAAACAGATAAATTACAGATGAGTAATTTATAACGTAAATAGATTAAAAACACATGTATTTAAGAAATCAAAACCTTGGGCATACTTTTAATAAGAATAAGATTCAATTCTTTTGAGAATCAGAAATTGACATTGTTTCAACTTTTACAGACGAAACTTTGTAAACAGATAATTTTTTTTTAAAGTTGTGATGATCTTTTTCAAAAAATTCTAGCTTCTTTTTTTGTAACACGTTTCTTTCTAATTTTTGAGGCCAGGATGATCATTGGAATGAATTTTCATCCCAAAAAATCATTTCGTGATTTTCCCGAGCATTTTTGGGCTGCGATTAATTTGGGATGAATTTCCATCGCAGAATTAATCGCACGTTTTTTCTCGTTTTTGAGGCGGGGATGATCATTGGAACGGATTTTCATCCCAAAAACATCACCTTACGATTTTTCTGAGCATTTTCGAGCTGCAATTCATTTTTAGGATGAATTTTAATCGCACGTTTTTTTCTCGGTTTTGAGTTCGAGATGATCATTAGAATGGATTTTCATCCCTAAAAAATCATCCCACGATTTTCCCGAGCATTTTAGGGTGGGCCGATTAATTTGGGATGAATTTTCATCGCAAAATTAATCGCACCTTTTTTTCTAGTTTTTGAGGCCAGGATGATCATTGGAATGGATTTTTGTCCCAAAAATCATCTTACGATTTTTCCGAGTATTTTAGGGCTGCGATTAATTTGGGATGAATTTTAATCGCAGAATCAATCGCTCGTTTTTTTCTCGTTTTTGAGTTCGAGATGATCATTGGAATGGATTTTTGTCCCAAAAAAATCATCCCACGATTTTCCCGAGCATTTTAGGGTTGCGATTAATTTGGGATGAATTTTAATCGCAGAATGAGATGATCATTGGAATGGATTTTTGTCCCAAAAAAAATCATCTCACGAGTTTTCCGAGTATTTTAGGGCTGCGATTAATTTGGGATGAATTTTCATCGCAGAATATTCGCACTTTTTTCTAGTTTTTGAGGCCAGGATGATCATTGGAATGAATTTTCATCCCTAAAAAATCATCTCACGATTTTCTTGGACATTTTTAAGCTGCGATTATATTTGGGATTAATTTTAATCGCAGAATCAATCGCACGTTTTTTTTTTACGTTTTTGAATTCGAGATGATCATAAAATCATCCCACAAGTTTTCCGAGCATTTTAGGGCTGCGATTAAATTGGGATGAATTTTAATCGCAGAAGTAATAATAAGACGAATTTTTGAAAATTTATGAAGTTTGTTAGCTCGGTTTATCGCTCAATAATACAGGCAATAATTTTTTTTTTGAAAAAAGTTATCAAAATTCAAATTTAAGCAGAAAAGTATGTTCAAAAAATTCTTTAAAAAATTCAGTTTCCTTCCCTTCTGCCTCTTCCCTTCTCTTACCTACAGAGAAAAAAATAAATTTCGAACTAGATAATTTACTTACAAATCAAAAGTAATATGTACAACAACATTTCCAAATCGAAGTGCAAGATTTTTGCATTTTGCAGAACTTCGAAACTTTTGCAAAACCAGTGGAATGTTAATATGGATAATTGGATACGTTTAAATTCTGGGGTCAATCAGTAAAATGGGCGACCAAATTTTCACGATAAAATTTTGGCAATCGCTTACATGATGATATTTTCTTAGACTTGAAAAAAATTTCAAAAATTTTAATGAATTGATAATGAAATCTGAAAATTTTAAACCAAAAAGTCATCAAATTGAACACATAAAATGATTCATTGATTCATGCGAATCCTAGTCAACGTCCCTAGCCCTAGCAGATTCAAGCCAACCTCAGAGAGAGAAAAAAAGTATCAAAGCAATGATTGCTAAAAAGAACAAAAAAATGGTCAAACTTCTGTTACAAAATTTTAACATGGATATTTATACTGCTTTAGATTAATTTATTAAAAAAAAAAGGAAAAATTTTGACGACCAGTGGTATATTGTCATTTTATCTCACTTCAAAAAAACTGGAAAAATTTTGGTGAATTGATAGATAGACATTTGAAAAAAATTAACAAATTGATGATCACATCGAGTAAAATATTGAGAAGTTATATGCATAGAAATGTAAAATTTGATAGTGGCATTTCGTCAATCTAATAAAATAAATGTTACTTATTTTTCTACCTTTTTTTTGATTTCTCAAGTGATAGAGAAGGAAAAACAATTTTTCAACATTTTTGAAAAAAAAATGTAAGTTTTCAAGTCAAATACCATTTTTAATACTTTTTTCATTTTCAACACTACTTCGCTGAATTAAGAACCTTTTCATTACTTCCAGCGGTTCCAACATTCCAGAACCTAGATTAGACATCTCGTAAAGAAGGTAATAACTCATAAAATTTAAAAATCTAGAAAAATAGCAATTATTGACCCAAAAACACACCAGGAAAAATTTTCAATTAGAAAATTGTAGTTTCATTCTTCTAGATTCAGAACAAATGAATGAATGAATAGTAATAATTAATCACAGTTACGAAAAATTTTTAATGTTTGATCAAGAACGAACCGAAGTTGGGGCAGAGGAGGGGAAGGGTAAAAACGGAAATTTTCAACTACAAAAGAATTTTTTCTGATTTATTCGAGGCATTATTTCTCTTGTTTTTCAATTCAAAAAATAAAAATTTTCCCTCAAAAAAGTTCATTTTTCTCGAAAATTTTCCAACTCTAATAAAATATTTTTTCGAACTAAAAATACAATTTTGCTTTTATTTGAGAAGGGAAAGTCGCGTCTTTTCTGCTCCCTCCTTCAATTCACTCCAGTTTTCAAATTTCAACTCAGATAAGACGTTTTTCAAATTTTTTGAATACGATTTTTTACCTTTATTTATCCAAAATGGAAACTTTTCAAAAGAGGTCCTCATTTTTACTGATTTTTTCACACGAATCTAATGTTTTCGATCAAAAATGTAATTTTTTCACGAAGGAAAGATATCCGGATTGTCCACTCTCCATAACCCCAGTTCCCAATTCAGTCTGACTCTGAGGTATTAATGAATCGTCAACATTACTGAACCACAATTTCGTTCCTTTTTTTTCTCCCGAAGGATGGAAGAGGGAAGAAGAAAAAAGGATGAGCACCTTAGTTTTCAGCACTGCAGAATACGTAATGAAAATGAAATTTCAATTGAGAAACAATTTTCTACGTCCTGATTCTTCGATCACTTTAGGCTGAATTTGATTTTATTCGTGCAGTCAACAATCAATTTCGCTATTTTTTAAATAAAAATAAAAATATACTTCCATCCTTCTCTTTTAATTTGAATCAGTCAAAAACTGAAGATGGACTGATTGAAATCGACAAAATTGAGTCACTGGATTTGGAGTGAAATTCCACTGATTCCACTGTTGATCTGTGAAATTTGACTGCCAATCAGTGAAAAATTACTGATCCAAAAATGAAAATTCACTAATTGAATCAGTAAATTTTTTACTGATTTCATCATAGCAATGACTCAATTCTGCCTTTTTTAATCAGTCAATTTGACTAATTCAGATTAAGAGAGTTTGATGTACAATTTTTCTTAAAAAATTAAAAATCATCACATATTCTGCCATTTTACAAATTTTCATTTAATTTCAGAGTACAAATTCTTGAAAAAAATTAAACTCTCACTTATCTCATTCCTTCCTCCCTCCCACCCACATAAAAACATTCGAACAATATCACGCAATAGATTATCCAAATTAAACTTATCACTACAAAAAAAATTTCCACTCGCTGGTTGCAATCTTTACAAATTGTATACTAAACCATTGGAAATTATAATTCGATACAACGAATTCGTTCATTTAAAGCGAATAATCAGCTCATTCTGCTAATATTACCATCTCATCTCATTGTCAAACCCTGACATTTGAACCTGCTAACACTTTACCTACGATCTTTACGTTGGCCTGGTGGCTGCTTTAAAAAAAACAAGTTCAATCGAGAGAAGAGAACGATTATGCTAAAAGATCACGACCTTGGACCAGCATAAAACTACCATTTAGATAGTATCGATATCATTGGAAAAATTGTAAATTTTGTTCTCAATCGATTGAAAATCTTCATCTTGGTAAATTATTTGACAGAAAATACACACGCCTTGTCGAATTTCATTCGGCCAATACAATGTATAATCTGGTTTGATTTTCGACAGCTGGTGACGCGGAATTCTCCGAGTAAAATTTTCAGTTCCAGGTTCTAAATTACCTTTTGAATATGTAAACTCGTGTGGGTAATTCAATAAAAACACCACAACCACGATCCAGTTTCATTACCCCTACCACCAAACAAGGTAGCTGCTCAGGTAGCTCTTCGTGTGCACACGTCTGGTTCAAAGTCGTCCCAAAATACGTATCCTCGGTGAAAAAAAAAATGAAAAATGAAAAAATACACAGCGGATTTGAATCGACGCTGCGTGTCTGATTTGCCAAAGATTAATTGCTTCCGATACGTTGAAAACAAAGACAACTTTTTTAAATAGATGTGGATGTGGAAGATACATAACGCGGCGCATTTGGTCATGGGTCATACAGCTTGCAGCTCTAGTGTTGATTATCACTGTCGAGTTTCTCACCTAGACAAGTGCGCATGCGTGTATATGCCTACAAGTAGAGCAACAATCCACAGGTGTAATATAACCTCACTTTTTAAACAAACGTCCTTGCGTCATTATACGTACATTATGTTTCGCTGAGATTTCCAATATCAAAGTCACATGTCATTTGAGCTGAAATTTTTCAAAGATCACTCTGGTCGGTTCCGAGTAAAGTTTCCGAAATAGTGCGCCTTGTTATCGGTTACGCGGCTGGTGCGGTTACGTAATCGGCGTCGTCCCGGCTAATTTCAATTTTCGCGCGTGAAGTGTTCAACTGACGGTGAGGTGGTGATTGTGCGCGGTTTTTTGGTTTTTATCGTAATTCGCGCCGATGAATAAAACTGTTATTATGAAAGCTGGTGCTTTGCCGAGAAATGCGTGAAGTGGAGACAGACAGCTCTGTCATTTGGCCATCTTGGTGTTACAATACAGGTACATGTAATTTTTGGATTTTTTCGAGAAATTGGAGATTTTGAGATTTGAAACTATGGTAGAAAATTAATCGAGCTTGATGTTGGGGGAAATCTTTTTGTAGAATGAAATTTCGAAATGTGTTTCAAGATGATCGAATGAGTGGTCATCGGTGTCGAAATACATTTCAGATTCACGATCAGCGACCTCGAATGAGTAGGAAATGTCCTTATCTTATCTGAATCGTAATGAGCTTCGAACAAGTTTCGAGTGAGAAATCAAAACTGATTCCTTCCTGAAGTGGGATGAATTTTTTCAATCTTTGAATTACACGAGAGATTATCGTAAAAAATTCAGGAATACAATTTTTTTAGAGTTGGTTCCTAATTTAGAGTTCCATAATTGGACATCATTAAAATTGAGAATGATTTTGATAAAAGTGACCAAGGTAGCTTTGGTTAATTAGTAATTGACCAGCTCATTTTTCAACACTGGGGAAAGACAAAATTCATGTTTTGGCCATTTTTTTAACGATTTTGAGATTTTTTGGCAATTTTTATCAAATGAATGAGGTGATTTGATTTGACTGAATTCGTTATTTTAATATAAAATATAATTTTTTGTTGGTTTTAAAATCAGAATAAGAATTTGAGAGGAGGGAAAGAGGATGAAAGAGTAACCAATTTTTTGAACATTTCTTATCACTCGAATAAAAAATGAGACAAAGTTTTTCCATTAAAAAAATAGAAATAAAAGTTCTTTCTGTAATGCTACAAAAGTTGAATTTTGACAGAATAAGATAACAATAAAATTAATTTTCAAGATTACAGATTACACTAATTTCAATTAACAAATTCCAATTATGTACCTACCTAAAAATTGAATGCAGGTTGAATTTTTGATTTTGAAGGACTAAATTTCTGTAGATCTACTATTTGAAGTGAACGTTGCGGAAGAGGCCAAAAATTTTGATCTGCAAAAAAGTTAAACTTTAATCACATAATCACAGTTTTTCAATTATTATTTCAATTTTTTTCATGCAGGTATTTTTGCTTGAAATTTTAGTTTTTAAATTGTTTTAGTGGAAGAAAATGGATAAAAATTATTTATTTTTGGCAGAGCTGGTCGTATGGGGGGGGATACTCGGCGGTAAAATTGTAGATATTTTTAGTCTGGAAAATATGTAGGTTTGAATTTGAAAAATTTTAATTGTGATGATGACTTTTTTGAAAATTTTTTGCTAAGAGTGGAGAAAAATGAGGAAGTTGTACTTTTGAGTTGGAAAATTAAAAATTCTACTTCGATCGTAAATTTTGAAGCTCCTCTCCCTCCTCCGAATAAGCCAACTCAGGTTTATTTCGATTTTTGGCCAAAAGTATAATTATGCTTTTCGTAATCAAAAATACAACTTGATAATGTTTATTCAGGTGCGAGATGAAAATCGAGTCAAATTTCAAATGAATACATTCGACAGAAGTAAAAAATATCATCTACGAGTTGAAGAATATCACAAAAATTTGAAATTTTAGTAAAAAAAAATCATCAAATAAATAAGAAAACTTTTTACTCTCACGTTTCATTAAAAAAACCAATAATTTTTATTTGGTCAGATTTTTCCGCGAAATTGTAAATGAATTTTCCTTCAACTTCCCGAAAAATTTCATATGTTATATTTAGGGAGGGGGGAGGGGGGTAATCAAAGAAGATTTACACTCTATGTAGGTATATAATCAAAGTTTACACTAAAACTTTTGGAACCCGAATAAATTGTTAATCCTATTATACTAAAATCCACTTTCCGAACTTTTTGAATTTTATTTTCCATGGGGGCGATCATCGTTAGCGGGCGTAAAATTTTGCCAGCGTCGAAATAAACATTACTGGTTGCCAAATTCCATGAAAAAATTTACAAATTTCAACTGGGTAGGTAATTTAATAGGTAAAAAATTTATCTCAGAGCCAATCAGAAGTCAGAAAAAATTAACAACTGTTGGTTAACAATGCAATTAATTTTTTTTTTCAAATTAAAATTGTTTCCTTTTCGAATTACTTACTTTGCCATCAATATTCGGCTATTTATTTTTAGAAAATTTAGTCAGTTTTATGAAATAGGTAGGATTTTTAGTAGGAAGTAGGATTTGTTGTAAGTACCGTTTTTTGTTTTTTTTTCTTAGTACCACGTACCAATTCAAAATTTAGTTTTATTGTCATGAAAAATCAATGAAAAAAAGCGAATTTCGACATTTAAAGTAAAATGATCGCGAAAAGGGCGTTTATCGGGGTATTTTGACCT
This sequence comes from Pseudococcus viburni, assembly GCA_033439095.1. NCBI lineage: Eukaryota > Metazoa > Arthropoda > Insecta > Hemiptera > Pseudococcidae > Pseudococcus > Pseudococcus viburni. The sequence goes on from JAVBJF010000203.1 coordinate 578,091, forward strand.
GTTTAACACAAATCCGATGTTAGTTTTTTCATTTGTTCATTTTTTTTTTTCGTATAAAATGCTCAAAATTTGAAAAATCTGCCAAAATAACAACATTTCTGTAACTTTTTCCAGAATTTTTTATATCAAGGGACACGTTTTGAGGGGTTAGAATAAAAATTGGAGCTGGAGGTAATTTCATCTTACTTTCAACGGAAGTGAAGGAAATTTTCTGTTCTTTGGTACAAGTTGTTACATCTTGTAGAGGGGTTTTGGCTGTCTCTTTGAACAAAAGAAACCCTTCCAGAAATGTTATTTTGGATGATTTTTCAAATTTTGAGCGTTTTGTACAGAAAGAAATGGCCAAACTGAATTTCGAGGATTTAATCCTGAATTATCCCTAATACTGTACAAAAAAAAAAAGTTTATGAGGTAGCGACTGCTACCTCTGCTACCTTCTGCAGGCGCGCCTTATAGGAAACCAAATTATAAATTGGTAGTTTCGGGATATTTAAAATGGAAAAGGACAAACCAGTTTTTCGAACTTTTCACAGCTGCGATACTTTTGGAAGAAAATTCGACTTTTCCTACAGATGATTCACCCCTTTGAGATCTTAGTCTCGAGAAGTTTCAGAGTTTCCAGATTAGTACGCTATCACTGTATTCCTAAATTTTTTCCAGGAAAATTTTTTACCAAAAAATATGAATTTTGATTCGAAGTTACAAATTTTGGAAAATGATGTAGAAGCTGAATAATTTGGGGAAAGAGTTTCCTCGAAAGAAGTAGGATATTTAGTAGGTAGGAAAAAATAGATAACAATTTCGAAGAGTTGAATATTTCTGGGGGTTTCATAAGTTTCTACTGTTACCTTTTTTTTTTAGTTCACGTCTGGCATGCCAAATGAACATTTTTTACAGGCTTGTACAGAATCGCAATAAACTTCCACAACCAAAATTTCAGCTCCAAATTGTCATGGGAGGGACCGGGAGTTATAGGGTTTGAATTTCAAAAAATCATCTAATATTCAACGAAAAATTCCTCCATATGGCATTTAGGAGATGAATTTTATACCACGAACTACCCTCGGTATAGGTCATCTGGAGATGGGGTACCTGCCTGGATCAGCGGGTACTGCCAAAAAACATTAAAAATCAAATCTTGGAACTTTGAATCAAAAATCAAAATTCGTGCTAAAAATTTGATCTGATGAGGAAATGATTTCTACAAAATATTACACCAAGACTGTCACAAAAAAACTTCAGATGGCCTATGGCAAAATTAATTAGTGGTAAAAAAATTACATCTTAAACGCCATAAATTGCAGAGTGATTTCAATTTTTCTATTTCTCACAAAAACTCAAAATCACTATACCCCCATCCCATCCGAAGGATGGGCTAATCCCCTAGTTTTTTATAAGATAAACATTTTCCTCAATTAAAAACATTATTTTACATTTCCAATTAAAAATTTATCAAAAAATTGAATTTTTTTCAAAGACATGAACTATTTTTTTTAAACATGGACGATTTTACAGAAATTCGACATCATCTGACAGAACAAAATTTTGTCGAACATAAAAACTTTCCAACAAGTTTTCACCAAAAAAAAACTTCGGTATTTTATTAGAGTCATCACAGTTTTTTTTTGCATAGATTTATGTATTTCATGATTTCCAATATTTTATTCAATGTCAAAAAATTGAAGCTTGTAGGTACAGTCAAAATGTCAGAGAAATGTCAGGAAAAACCCCAGATTTAAATACCCTCCCATATTATATTGGCTAATAAACTATAAAATATCTCTCTCTAATTTTAAAACATTTTCTGTAAAAAATTACAATTTCCACCCAGGTAATTTTGAAAACCAGATTGAAACAAAGAATAAACGACGGTTTTCCATTTCAAACAAAAATGGCTCATTTTGAAAACATACGCGATTCAATAAATAAAATCATGCAATACCTCAGCGTTTGTATCGTCTTACGTTAGTCAAAAGTGAATAATCGAAGATTCCAAAGAAATGGAACAGGTTTACATCAACTGGTCTTGTTAGATGTATCAAAAAAAAAACATAGTCACCAGTACGAATAAACTGATAAAAAAAGATAATAAAATTGGTAAAAAATATCTAAAATAAAAAAAAAGTAAATACCAAGATGAGAGAAAAAAACTACATATCCCAAGATGAGAATAGCCGATATAATTCGTTTTTTTTCAGAGAGAGGTTTTTATAGACAATATTTGTTGTTTTACGTGTAAGTATTTAAAGACGTGGTCACGAAGATATACACGAGCAGGAAAACGAATAAAAAATGAAGATTCAACTTGAACATGTTTGATTTTTAGTAAAAACTGATACAGAATTCGGCGATGTTGATGGAATTAACATTTCATCACAAGTCACCGCGATGATGCAAGTTTTAAAATGATTTGGCTCTTTTTTCTTTGAAACACTTAGGTATTGAGGAATATTACAGGAGGGGAAGGGGAGTCAGAAAAGTTGAAATATTTTGTCAAAGACTTGATATTACATACCAAAAATCTGAGATATCGATCAGAATAAAAAAATAATCATTCAAATTACATTTGTACGTATAGTCAGTAAAAAAAAAATAGATAATAGATTATGCAACTTGCGAAAATTGGGGATTTTTGTCATCAAAAAATCGACTCGTATTTGTAAAAATTGAAAAAAAAAAATCTTGAACAATATACCTCATTTTTGGGTTGGACACTTTTTTAAAGTCATTCTATAAATTTCAGTTTGGTGAGAGATTTTTATAACTAAAGCAGCTTCAATCGCTCTCTCCCCCCAACCCATTGAAAATGCTAGTTGAATATAAATCATATTCAATTTTAAAATCGAAGAGATAAAGGAATTCAAAAATATCGAGTATTGGCCCCAACCTAGTTCTTTGAGATGAGCAAAAATTTCTGAGAAAAATGAAAGAATCGTAAATTCCAATTTTCAAAATCGAGAGTTTATTTTTTATTTACGTCCATTTTTTCCCAACTTTGATAAATGGTGAGAGTTTGGGACAACGAGGTCATTCTCTGTTGAACTACTGAAGTTCTCCGATTTTAAAATTATCAACATTATTTCTTCTGTTTGTTTTACTAAAAAATTATGAAAATGTGGTGAAACACCAACTCCAAATGAGATTCAGAAGGTAGATCGAGGACTGTAACGTGATCGTCCAGGAGGAAGGGGCCATTCGTCAGAAATAAAATTTTTGAGAAAAACCGATCAAAGTTTTAACATAACGAAAATTTAGTGTATCAAGATCAACTGATTATGAGGAAACCCCATTTTACTGAAATTTTCAAATATTTTTTGTTAAATTATTTAGTCCATTCAAGCTAGAAAAATACTTACTTATCTTTTCCCCAGAAAATCGATTTTTATTTGAAAATTCAAACATTGAACCACTATCTGAAACAAATACTCGATTTTCTGGGCAATGAAAGTGTCACTCAAAAAAGTATCGAAGAAGGAAATTGTAAAGAATTCAATTTCCTTTCTGCTAAAGTGGTTTTACACGAGAAGACTTAGTTTTCAAGGTATATGGAACACGTTCAAAGTTTGGATATAAAATTTTAAAAACTTGTTGATAAATTTTGAGCAAATCTGGAGCTCACATAGCTCTACCGATTTAGGTGAAATTTTCACCACAGAACCTACAAACTTTACCCCAACTCTTCTGAAAATTTCAACCTAAAATTTTTTTCATCTCATAAAAATCAATTTTTTTCTGTTTTTTTTTTTTTAAATAAATTTTAAGAGTTTAGACTTTAGAGTACCCGAATCTGCAAAAAAAAATTCATTTTTCTGATGGATGGTCCCTTTTCTCCTGGAAGGTCACATCATGATTAATATTTGAAAAAATTTCAACTCGAGAATAATCCAATGACTAAGGAGTTTCCCTTGAACAGTTGGATTATGGACAATTGTCCATCTGGAAAAGAATAGTTCAACTTACAAAGGTGCCTTTGGAGGGAGTTTGCCTCCAATTTAAACGAAAAGGCGATTTTTGGAAAGAACATTGTCTACCCCATTCCTGTTCCAAAATTCAGTTGCTCAAATAGATTTTTCAATTTTTGATGAATTTTTGAAAACTTAAAAATTGTGGTTTTTCGGCAAAAATGATGTTTTATTTATTGAACTACTTTTTTCAATATAAATAATGGAAATTGAGTCTTCTGGCCATTTTAGAGCCCCACCCGATTTTTATTTTCTTCACTATCTTTGAAATTTTCCATTGCTCACAATTGTCACAATTTCGAGACAGACCAAAGACAGACCTTCCTTGTGTTTTTTACCAGGTTTTTTTTCAAGAGAGAAAACAAATTAAATAATGGAAATGGTCAAATTGGACTATGGTTTATCGAACTGGCGAAAATTATCGTTTCTCACCAAATATACCCCTCCTCAGACCTAAATTTCGTCATCCCCCACCATTCTCGCTTTTCTCTTAAATATCTCATTTTCATCATTTTCACTCCAAAAATACATCGTTTTTTAACGTAATTTTTGCTGAGAAAAATCATTTCTGGAATTTCAAAAATTCATCTAAAATCGCTAAAAATCAGCTCGAGCACCTAAAATTTGGCTCAAACCAGTTTTAGACCATATTTTTTCTAAAAATCGCACTCTCGTTCAAATTACAAGGATATCAAATGGTTTCCTAGTTACCAAGATGTTGAAATCACCAAAAATCACTCGAATTTTTAAAAATTAAAAGTAAAATAAATACTCGAAGAAAAAAAAACAACAAAATCAGCCAATTTTCAATTAAATTTCAATCCCAATGTCCCTCCCATTCAAAAAAATTTCACGTTCAGTTACAAATACGTGATCAATTTTGAGATCGTTTTCAAACATCTTTACGATACGAGATACACCTATATGCAGCCAAGAAACAAAAACTTTCTAGTTTCTAGCCACACCAATCAATTGGATATGTATCGATATATTTCAGATCAACGTATAAATAACATTAGAAAAAAGATTAATATATTTTTACATCTACAGTAAAAAGTTCTACATCGTAGTTATCTGGAAACTTCATTGTAGATAAATAAATATATAAGTTGTTGCTTGTAGGTACATTTTAGGTCATGCTCTATATCAGTGGTTTTCAATAGCTCGTTTCTTACTCTATTTATACACATGTACTTTACTTACGCACGTTGCATACCACCGTAAAAAAAATCAGCTTTGAATTACCCTCTTTCCTTTAATGCTTTATACAATAAGAAAAAAATTCAGACACTTAAATTGATTCAAATGTCGACGAAAAATTACCTATAATAATTCAATATCGCACGTACGTAGCTGTGAAAATACCTATACTTTTATAGATGTACCTAACCTACGTTTACGTCTGGTGGTCGTTGTTTCAACGTAGGTATACTTAGTATACCAACGCAGCTTAAAAATAATGAGGTGGCTACGGGTTCTTATGTCAAAAAAATCAACACGTAAGGTCATACGTGTACTGCGGGTCAACATTTTAACCATGTTTCTAGCAAAGAAAAAAAACTAGGTACTTATTAGTGAACTTGACAGTAATGTATTGAATAAGTACATCTACATACATAGTACCTATGGTTTCAATGTCGATTTCGATACGTTTTATGTTTTATTCTGACATCGATACTTGGTAAAACTTAGTTTCTATATCGTATAAAAATTCTAAAGACGTATTCATACCATCGTACGAAACATGAAACTTTTGAAATTATTATGTATCTACAGTTCGATGAATCAAGATAAAAGCCTACATGTGTATTATATACCGACGATTGTGTTTCTATACAAATAAGTGTTTTATTTTTTCAAACAGAAAAAAACTTTTGATTTCACTTTGCAAATTTATAGTGTTTGGAAGTTTGATGTGTGGACATGTATTATTTATGAATAGTAATTTGGGCATATTTTTTTGACGAGTCATTTTTTCTTTTCGAAACTCGATCAAGATTATGATGAAGCGATTCAGGGAAGGGAATCGAGAAAGGAGGAGGGCTAGGGTCTTTGAATTTTATTATCAAAAAATTCATCAAATTCTAAATAAATCCCTTAGTTGATTCGATTTAAATATTATTGTCAATAAAATTGTAGATTTTTTATCAGGAAAAAAATTACAGAAGTGATATTCGAAAAGAACCCATCTATTTGATATTTCACGAGCATAAAAAAGTACACATGTACTTCAAAGTATCTATCAATACATCTATCGACGATAACTAATTAAAATGCGATTCAAATGTATCGTGAAATGTTCCACGTACAAAAGATAAGATACACCTACTGTTTGAACAGAACAGAAGTTACCTACGTTTGAAGTGATGACCTGTTAGTTAGTGTGTAGATTAATTGTTTAGATTGTAGTAGACCTTCGTCGAGTACACGGTAGAAATAGAAGAAGCCCAAAACGTGAGAGGCCTTCGAATAACGCTACATATGTTAGACAATGCATTGAGCGATATTTTCTTGCACGTTGGTTAAATTTTCCTATATTTTATTGAATTTATAGCAGTTGAATTGATTCTGGCAATATATTTTGCCTGGTTTTATTCGTTGAGGTGATTTTACTGCTATAAGTGGCTCACCTACTCTGTTACTTGAAGGCTTCGGACGAGAGAAATTTGCATTTCGAAGCCAGAAGAAGGCATAAATTGATAAAAAAAAAAAAGAGTATAATTTAAAGTCATTGAAAATTTTTAAAAGTAAAATACATAAATAACGCCGCAGTTATTTCAAATTTTAAAAAGTTCATATTTTGATTTTTAAAAAGCTGGGCATCAATGAAAGAAATTTGTCGTACCCTCCTCCTCATCCTCCTCTTAACAAAAAAATTAGAAATTTGTGTCTAGAAATCCTAAAGTTTTTGAAAAAATTAATTCACGAATAAAATGAAATCGACCCTCTAATTCTAAAACGGTCTAAGTGCCATTTTCATTTTTTTACAGGAGAGCCAAAAAACGTAACAAAATTTGCATTGCGCTTATGGACTTTGTAAATTTCAATCTCATTTTTTTCAGTTCTGAATTATTTAATTTACGTTTTTTAGATTTTAATCGATGCAGCTTGATTTAGAGAACTCGAAATTGTAAAAAACTCAATTTTGACAAAAGTGGCACTTACGTTAGACCGTTTTAGGATTAGGGGGTCGAAATGATAGGAAGAATGAAGGAGAGGAGATAATTTGAAAAGTTCCTTTTGAAAATTCAACCTTTTTTACATCACTTGCTTTGAAAATTCTGAAGCACTTCGACAAAAAATCCAATCATTTCAGATTTTCTATTTTAATATTTTTTAATGAAAAATTGTATCATAATTTGTAATTCGTAATTTTTCACACTTTTTTATTTTAGGTATAAACTCCCCACTAAAAATCTTGACGTCTATTTCTCAAACTTTCAGAAAGCAGATAATTATTTATTGTTTTTCCTACTTTTATTTTTTTTTTAATTTAAAAAGTAGACAGCTTAGGAGCCAATAAAATTTCAAACAAGTGGGAAAATGTTTTTCCAAGGACTTTCAGTTATTGTTTTTTTTTTAATTTAGGTAATAAATTACGTAAGTAATAAATTTTGGATCGACTGAAAGCCACATTTTCTCTTAAACGAAATTTTTTGAATTGTAAAACATTTATGAACTTTTGTTACGTCAATCAATTTTTATTTTACTACCGACATTTTTTTTTATTATTGAGCTAATAATGTTATTAAGTCACTAAAAATTAGTGTTGAAAAAATCTTTCAAAGAATTGCATGGTTGTAGGGCCAACTGTAGGTACCCATTAGAGTGGATAAAAATTTAACGTATTTTTTGTATTAGAGTGGATAGAAAAAAACACTTGATTCTGGATTTTGACGAAAATTAGTGAGGTAGTTGAGTAGTTTACTTTAAGTGGAAAATCTCCCAAAAAATGATTTGATTTTTAAAAACTGTACTATTTTTCAAAGGTTGAAAAAATAATTTCATATTTAAAAAAAATTATCCAATCTTCAGTGTTCAGAAAAATTATCATTTTTTTGAAAAAAAATAAACTTTTATAAATAATTATTCAAGTTTTGAAAAATTGCTCAAGATTGCTCAAAGTTTTGGAGACCCTTTTTTTTTGGAAAAATCATCCAATTTTTGGTGAAAAAATTTGAAATTACTACGGTTGAATAATTCAAGTTTCAGCTTCTTTTGGTTGACTAATTTTTTAGCTTTTGGATTTTTTATTTTGGCTTTTCAGCCCGACAAGTCAAACGAGTTGAAATTTTGTAAATGGAGTCCTTGTAATGGGGACGAAATTCTACCATAAAAATTTAGAACACTCTACTTTAAAAATTGTCATTTCAATTTGTCCTTTTTTTCAGGGGCTCCGAAATTGATCCAAAAGTAAAAATTTTAGAGAAAAAAGAATATCTACATTACATGCAGATACCAAAATGTAACAGAACTATCAACGATTATCATTTGATATCATTATTGTAATTACACAACTTTTCGCGGACAAATTTTTAAAATGATTTTCAACCCAAAAACATATTCATACCAATTTGAAATCCTTAGCTCGAAGGATGACGGAGATAGGAAACCTTAAAGTAAAATCATTTTCGAAAAAAACACATAATTTTTTGTCACTTTTCGGTAGGGCCACGAGCTGGGAACCTCCCCTAAAAAGGTATGATTTGAGGATATAGATCTCTTTGAATCACTCACCTCGAAATTTGAAATCACTTTTTGCCCTCTACAAGAAGGTTAAAAAGTTGCAGATCGCGAATTGGAGTATTTTTCAATTTTTATCTCATTCAAATTATTGTTCACTTAAACGCCTCAAAATCGAGATGAAAATATCATCATCAATGTTTATATATTAATTTTATTTACAGAGTGCTTCTACAGCAATTTATGCTAATTTTCATAATTTGTTTGTCATGGCTTGAAAAAATGATAAATTTTTTAGTGCTCTTATTGAATTGACTATGCCATGGTTACTCTGCTCCTAGTTATATAAATTTAAATAAATTTTTCTGGAATTTTTTTACACGTTATAGTAATGTCAACTAAAATTTTTTGAAAAATTTCTTTCAAAAATACTCTCTTATTGCTCGAATTTGAGATTCTTGAGTGAAAAATTCAAATTTACTAAAAAAAAAAAAAAACTTTCAAACTCGTGATCTGCAATTTTTCAACCTTCTTGTAGAGGGTAATAAAAGTTGCTCGATTTTATGGTCAATGGGTTGGAAAAAAATTAAAATATTCAAACTTTTTTTTTGCAAAAGATGGTCAAAATACTAGGCAGATGGACGTGGCACTACCCAAAAAAATCAAAAAACCACATTAAAAAAAAGTGGTAGGTACCACTTCCAAAATCCCCAGCTCCAGATCTCTTATGGCCAGGTTCTCGATTTTTTTTTAGAAATCCTCTACTCAAAATAAAGAATCTCACCAATTTTCGCCATCATCCAAAATATGTATTCTTTCGATTCATATAATCTATAAACCCCAAGAAATACGCTTCTAAAAATTATAAAATAACCTTTCGTGTTTTTTTTCGAAATAGCCACATCACGAATACTTAATTTAAAAATTCAAACTCGAGTCGAGTGGTTTTTTGATTTTTAAACATCGCATAGGCTAGACGTACGGCTTTCAATATGCAAAATATAGTCAGTGGGTAAAGTTCAAAGGTACGTAACCTATGAAAAAAATTTGCTCTTTGAGTTTCAACATTGTAACGGAATTTTCCACTTTCATAAATTACACATAAGAACGAATATGAAAATACCAGTGTCAACAAAACCGAAAAAATACATGCATTGATCTCACATCCTTTCCAAAACTTCCTTTTACATATAATTACCTTCAAAAATTAGGACAACTGTTATGTCTGCGTTGAAAAATCCAAACAGCAGGATTAATAACCTCGTAAGTGATGCATAGAACTTTGTCTCGCCAAATATAAATTTCACGAAAATCCCCTCCTCCTCCATTCAAATCAATAAAATCCTAAATAATATAAAAATTTGATCCAATCACGACACTAACAATTTGCTATGATTCGACAGGTGAAAATAAACTAGAAACGGATTCGTTATTGAAATCGCGAACTTTGACCAAATCGCCAGTCATCAGAGTGAAGAAACCGCGTCGGTCAACGACCTCTATATCGAGTGAAAAACGCACGAATGGTATTAATGCAGTATCGATCGCAAGTGAAAACAGATGTCCTACACCTTCTGCATTCACAAGTACCACTAGCACAGTGACTTCGGTTACCACTGCTTCAAATTCAACGGTTTCTACGATAAAGATGGAAGTTAAAACGGAGAGATTGAGTCCATCTTCGGCCATCACCGACAACAATTCCTCAGGATCGGGTAGCAATACGCCATCGTCGTCTTACCCCGGTACTCCTAATAATAATAACCATAATGATCGAGTACCTAGTCCTTCTCTGTCACCGGCTGCTCAAATGACACATTCGAAAATGATGGATCAACCGATGGCGCGAAATTATAGCGATATTATGAGAAGTTTGGCAGCCAAATATAACAATTCTAATCCTAACGAGTAAGTTTTTCAAAAAATTTCAACTTAAATTGCAAATGGATCAAATTTACACAATATTTTCGTATTTTTCAGCTATTATAGCACATCGAAGAATGGCTTCGCAGGCACATTCGGCGACCCCAGATTCTCATCGTTCAAAACAAACTCCACTTCGCCTTTTGTCAACTTAGTCCCTCAGTTAAACTCGGACAGTAACTCTCCACCGAACGTATTAAACTCATCTTGTCATTTACCACCGTCCAATACCAAAGATAACGATATCGACCTGAAGCAAATTCTCAACGCTACGGACGCTCAAAACTCATTATTTTCTAGTTTCGGTTTGAATTCATTTTCGTCTTCTGTTCCTTCGGTAGCCAATCTACCATTATTTTCACCTTTAGTAGATATGTCGTCGACTCAGGCGTTATTAAACATGGTACGTACCGCCGGCGCAGGCAGCGTTAGCCAATTAGAAACGTATATGAAAACCAGCGGTATAAAGAGACCGCCGGATATCGCCCTTAATCCTTTGGATTTATCGTCCAATTCTCAACCGTGTTCGAAAAAATTAAAAAGACCGCCGAGTTCGACTGATAATAGCTTTAATACGACCGATAACTCGATGTCGACGACGAGTCCAAATCAAAAGCCAAAAGAACGAACGCAAGCCAAACGCACTGGTAGCGTATCTCCTAAGCCTCGCTTAAAATCATCCTTTTTATTTTCGACGCCGCAGACCGCCGCTCAAATTCCGATCACCGGTCATCGAACAGCCTCGTGTCTTTCATTATGTACGTCATCGTTTGATAAAACGTGCCCTAGTCGAGATGGCCAAGAGAGTATTTCACGATGGACGGTCGACGATGTTCATAATTTCGTTTCCTCAATTGATATATGCGCCGAATACGCTGATGTAAGTAAATGCAATTTTCAATACCTACTTATTTGCTAACGATTTAGAGGTAGTTTTAAACAGGTGCATATGAAAAGGGGATATGAGAATGGGGTTCATTCTCTTTCATACCAAAAAAAAACCATTTACAGTAAAAATCATAAAATCGAGCTATTTTCAGAATAAAACAAAAAAAACAATCCTTCGAGTAAGACCCACTTTTCCTCCCCCGCGCCAATTTTAAAACACATCGCGTCAATTTTAAAACACATCGATACTATCAATAGTAAAAAAAAACAAAGAACAGACAAATTTTCAGAATTCAATTTAGAAAAAAAAACAATTTCAAGACCCCCCACCAGAAAACCAATTCTTTTCATAGAAAAAACTAAAAAAAATATATATATATAAATTTTATTGAAAAAAAAACCGTTTTAGAATAAAATCAAAACAACCTAATATTTTGATGAAAAAAAATGTTGAAAAAGAAAACAGAAAGCCTAAACCTTTTAATGAGACCCTACTTCCCACCCCAAACCAATCAATTCACAGAAAAAACAAAAAAAACAATCTCAAAGCAGAATCAAGAAAATTTCAGGAAAACCACACAAAAACCAAGACATTTACGAAAAAAAGAACTTTTATTCAGAAAATTCTTAATAAAAAAACAAACAATTTTTATTTTTGTTGGAATAAAACCAAAAAAAAAATCATTCAATGAAAAAATTCCCTCCCCCCCCCCAAACTCGTGAGAACCCCAGAAAGGTTTAGAAAAAATCATAATTCATACATGATACCCCCTCCCCCCACAACTTATAGACGGAGAACTCGAAAAAACTTAGTAACCATTTTAAAAATAAAACCAAAAAAACTTTTGAGGAAGAAAATGAAAAAAAAAACCACTTACCAACAAAAAATCAAATCATTTTTAGAAAAAAAACAAAACAGCACACAAAAAATCCAAACGCCAAACCATTTGCCGAAATTAAAACTTGAAAACATTCAACGACCCCCCCCCCCCCAACCGCACATACATAGTACATACATACCAAACCATTAATAGAAATGTTTAAAAAATCTAAAAATGAACTTAAAAATAAATCTTTTAAGAAGAACCTCCAAAAAAGATTAACAAAAGATTCAAATCAATCATTTGAAAAAACCCTTTGAATAAAAGCACCCACATTTTTATGTACTTACCTGAAAAACTGTTTTTAAGGGCATCCTGCAGTGATAAAAAATCCAGAAAATGTAACAAAGGATGATTTTTCACCAAAAAAATAATAATTTCCTGGATTTTGGTACTTAGGTACTTAAAAAAACTCGTAATTTCTGCGCAATGGTAGAAAATTCTAAATGTCTCATCTAAATATTGATAGTAGACCCCTCTCCCCTCCCCTACATAACTTATTAAAAAAAATATTTCATTGAAAAAAATATATTTCATTTTTTTTTCAGAATAAAACCGAAAATCGTTTAATGAGAAAAACAAAGAAAAAATTTCAATGACCCCCCTCCCCTCTCCCTCCCTCAAAAAACAAAAAAACCAAACCATTCGCAGAAGAAAATCAACCCTTTCCAAAAAATTCTAGTTTTTATTGAGAAACTCTGAGAAACCAAACAATTTCCATAAAAAGCCAAAAATATTATCACCAAAATAAAACAAAAAAAATGAGAACACCTTCTCATTACAAAAAACGCCCATTTTTAAGTGAGAACCCTCTTCCAACCAAATCACTGACAGGAAGATGAGTAATAAAAAAAAATCGGAAAAAATCTACAAAAACCAAACCATCTCCAAAAAACAGGGCTTTCCAGCCAATCTTCATTGGCTTTTGGCTATCGGCTATTTGCTGAATTTTGTCATTAGCTGAAATAAAGCTGGCTATTGGCTACCTAAATTCATTGGCTGTTGTTTGACTGGCTATTGGCTGAAAAGCATGCGACCCCTCAAAATACTCGTCATAGTGTGTACATGACCATAGTAAAATCAAAACTTCGTGATAAATGAAAAATTCGATGAAAATGATATAAATGTATCAAAATTTGAAATTAAACTCAAAAATTTAGTAAAAAAAAATTTTTTAAATTTAATTTCAGCCTTCTTCAGAAGGCTGAAAATTAGAAAATCATTGGCTGGTCATCGACTGGCTACCAGCTAAATCTTTTTTATTGACTGGCTATTGGCTATTGGCTAAACCCCTTTGGCTACCATAATCTATCGGCTATTGTCTTTAAACTATTGACTGGCTGGAAAGCCCTGCCAAAAAACCAAACTTCTCATTGAAAAACACCATAAAAATCAAAAAACAAACACTGAATTTCCAGAAACCCCCCAAAAATTAAAACAATCTATTTCGAGATTAAACTAAACCTTTTACAGGAAGAAACCGAATCACTTCCATAGGAAAACACCACAAAAACCAACCAATTTACACACAAGAAAACATCGAACCAAATCTTTATGGGAAAATTTAAAAACACTTTATCAAATCGAAATCATGCTAATGGCTTCAAACAGACAAGAAAATAGTATCAGTGGCTTTGGAACAAATCCTCATTTTACAAATTTCAGCTTTTCTTTGCAAAATATCAATTTTGAAATTTTTGAAAATCTCCCAAAAACGGAAAAATCAACTGGAGTGTCTGAAATTTCGATTGTAACGATTTTAGATTGTGCTCATTTCCAAATCCCACTCTCATCACATCGGAAGGAGACACCTATAAACAGTCAGAATTGCAGCACAGGAAAAATCAGCGAAATTCACTGATTTTCAGCGATTGTTCACTGATTATTCAAAGAATTTCACAGATTTTTCAGTGAATTTTCACCGATTTTCAGTGAATTTTCACCAATTTCCAGTGAATTTTCACTAATTTCCAGTGAATTTTTACTAATTTCCAGTGAATTTTCACTAATTTCCAGTGAATTTTTACTAATTTTCAGTGAATTTTCACTGAATTTTCACTGATTTATTACTATGCTGCAATTCTGACTATTTTTCAGTGATTTTTTGATGAATTTCACTGATTCAGAAATGAGAGAGAAACAATTCTCATGTAAGAGTGCATTTTCTTCAAAATATTCAAAATTTCAACACATCTTCGACCCCGTTTTTTTCCTTCTCCAATAAATCCTTTCTATATGCCTTTATTTTTTTCTATCGATCCAACTCATTTTAAAATCATTCCAAGATTAACTTTCATCGCCAATAAATTAAAGGTGGAAAAAAAGATTTACAAGTTATCTCACGTGTACGAACATAATAGCGAATGACAATTCATAAAGAAACAACGTTCAGAATTTCCTTTAAAATAATTTTTCAACGTACATCCGGTTTTCAACTCTGTCCACTTGACCACATAAACGTGTAGAAATGCATGTGCGGCGCACGATGCGTGGCGTACGTTTCCTGTCTATGGGCAATGTAATGTAACCGGCGGAGCGATGCCGATGCGATGCGTTTTGCACGATAATTTCTTACACGATCTGTTGATTAATTTAACGTGTTGCTCGGTAGAAGCTTTAGAGACGAACAATACGTGAAAATAAAGTTATTATTTCGCCAGTTTCACGAATCCGGCTGTTTACAACAATACGAATTGAAAATTGGTCGGAGGGCTCGATTTTCGATGATTGATTTCATTCGACTTGGAATTCTTCTCGTGCTTCTTTGAAGTAAACCGCAATTAAAATATGATCAGGTAGCTATCTCGAGAGTCGAGAAGCTGGTTAGGTAATCTTTGTATAACTCGCGTTGCGTTGATTGACATTTATGGACATTTGTAGTGTATCGTACCGACTACCGAAGGTGGTATACCATCGAGGTGGTCGTGTAAGTTCTTTTCAACTTACCATTAAAATCGACTTAAAACGTGATTCCCATTATTCGTCGTGTTTTCGTAAAAGAATTTACAACGTGGTAAATTGAATTGGAAGTATTAAAATTGTCATCTCTTTGGAACTTATGACACGGTAATCGGATTACCATCATTGAAAAAATAATGCCAATAGAAAATTACCCCGCGGAGTCGAGGAAATAATAATTTTATGATTCGTGTTCAGCGAACGAAAATTTTCCATTATAATTAGGTACTTTGTTTAACTTTTATTTGCCTTCAAAAAGATTCTTCGAATCAACGTCCCCTTATTTCATGTACCTCGTACTTGAAAATTATATCCGAAACTTATTCGAGCATAAATCCAGAATTTCCTGTGTATGCCATGTCACATGCCACCCACGAAAATCGAGCTATCAAAAAACACTAGTTTTAAGAATACACAGGGCCTTATTCGATAGTTGCAAAAAATAATTCGCAGCATGTCTCATGTATCATTGAACTGGTTTTGAAGTATAAAATGTCTCGTTGAAAAAATCTCATCTAACAGATGTTATATGTGTAAAACAAATGAAATATGTAAAACTGGTATTTTTGAAAAAACTGAAATTCACTGGCATCGAGATTTCTTGTAAGGTTTCGTATTCTTGTAAATGATTAAATCAGCCTCAGATTTTTTAATAAGGTATCCATAGGAACTAGGAAGGGGATATCATTGACATTGAGTAAAGTAGTAATATGTTCGGGTAAAAAAATATCAACGAAGTGAAAAATAAAATTCTATAAAAAAGTTCCTACAAAATTTTAAGAACCAATTTTTCGTAAAATTTAAACTCAAATCGAACCATATTCAAATTAAATGTTTTCTGCAACTCAGATGCTAAAAAGGTTCATTGCAATAATCAGAGAAAACCTACGTAAGTCGCAAAGGAGAACAAAGAGGAACAAAAATTGAAAATTTCTGACTGAGATGGATTTTTCCGACTCAAATTGATTCTTTTCCTCCTTTCCTAATTTTTTCATACTTAAAAAAATCATTTTTTTCGCTTTTAACATGTTTCATGTTTTTAGACTGAGGTAGATACTTTTTTTTTTTGCAGGAAGTTGTAGACATATTGACATTTTGTTTAACTTTTAAAGATTTGGAAAAATTTTGAAGGAAATTGAAGACCACTGACATAATAATATTTTGTCAGACTTGAAAAATCGTGGAGTGATATAAAAAATAATGGATTTATTATCATTGATTTTATGAAAAATAATGGATTTATTATCATTGATATTTTTAAAAAAGTATTAAAAAGTGTGGAAAAATTTTGATGAATTTATTTTTATTAGACTTGTAAATTTGAAAAATATTTAAAATTTCTAGTGTGTTGAATTGTCGATGCCTTGAAAAATGAAACATGTTTCTTTTTTCCAAAAAATAGTTCAATTCAAACCTCATTTTTGATATTTTGAGCTAAAACGCCAATTTCTCCTTCAGGGGGGGGGGCTGGACGTGATGACAAACATTTTTCGGAGCAAGTTCATATGACTTTTTCATGACTTTTGTGACCTTTTCAATAAAATTTTTATGGATATATTTGGAAAATACATTAATTAAACCCCTCTCCTCCTCCCCCCACATCCCAAAAAATAATTTTTCATTTTGTGAGAGACTTTCTAAAATTCGCAGGTACCTATCCTATAATTTAGTAGCGAAAGGAATGTATCTGACAGAGCAATTTTTTTTTAATTTTTTTAAAAATACACCTGCTTTTAAATTCCGCAAGATACAATTTTTTGTGAATTGAAAAAAATTATGATGATTTTTTTTTGGCGAATTTCGGTCTGATTCTATGATTTTTGATGATTTTTAAGATCATACTCTTGAAATCACGTATCATTCAAGACTTTTCAATTTCTGGATATCCACTTTTCTTCAGAAATGATTTTTTCCGACTTATTCAGGTTTTCAAAACAGCAGGATTTTTGCAGGATTTTCTCGTTAATTTAGTAGCACATTTTCCCCAAATTTCTACAGTATTACACTGGTGAGGAAAATTTACAAAAAAATCAATTTTAGTTTCGAGTGAAAAATGCTTAACCTTATTCTTTTTGGTTTACATCGCTGATGGGTGAGAAGATTTTGTGTCAGGAAAAATATACCTATAAAAAGTCTATTTTAATTTCAGGTACTTCAGATTATTCTGGTGGAAAAAATTGGAAATTTGAGTCCAGGGCGTATCGGAAACACCTGAATCCATTTTTAGAGTCATTCCAACTCGACTCCCAAACTAAAATTTAAGACGAAGGGAAGGAGAAGGGAGCAGAAATAAAAAAAAATCCCGACTGTATCAACCATGGTATCAATAACCAAGTTTTTGTTATTTTTGAGTCCACTTAGAAAGAAAGAAAAAGAAAATGAAAAGAGACCAAAGGGGATGAGAGAAAGGGATCAAATTTGAAAATTCTCAAATTAACGAGTGGGGTATTAAAATTCATGTTTTTTGATCCTCTGAATTCATTTCCGTAGTTCTTTTTACCCCTGGCCCGAATCGCAAGCCCCTAGAGAGCGAAGAAGAGGCCAAAATCAAAAATGCCATACACATGGAATGAGATGTCGAAGTACTCTCTCAATTATAAATCAGTGAAAATTATGGAAAATCGCTGAGAAACAGTCAGAATTGTAGTACAGGAGAAAATCTATGAAATTTTTTTTACTGAAAAGAAATCAGTGAGAAAAATCACTGGAAAATCAGTGAATATTCACTGAAAGGTCAGTGAAATTTATAAAATTTTCTGAAAAATTAGTGAAAATTCGCTGAAAATCAGTGAATTTAACTAATTTTTCCTGTGCTGCAATTCTGACTATTTATCGTTGACTTTTCACTGATTCAGAATGAGAGAGTACGCTTGTTTTTCGATTCCAGAAATGAATTCCAACGGTCGAAAAACATTCATTTTGATAGCTCGCTTAATAATTTAGAAGAATCTTCAATGTTCAATTTTAGCTCATTTTTCCATGCCCCGAGACTCCTTTTGTTTTTTTTTATAAAATGACCCTGGAAACGGACTCGGGATGTTGATATTTTTTGATAAAACTATTTTTTACTGAGCAAAGACATGCTTTTCTTGATCTTGATTACATAAGATTTTCATTTTTTGTAGAAATTTAAGCCATGAAAGGAAAAATGTAATAAATTTTGAGCTGATTTTATGACCTTTTCTTGGTTCATTGAATACTTTATGTC
Organism: Pseudococcus viburni; assembly: GCA_033439095.1. Taxonomy (NCBI): domain Eukaryota; kingdom Metazoa; phylum Arthropoda; class Insecta; order Hemiptera; family Pseudococcidae; genus Pseudococcus; species Pseudococcus viburni. The sequence continues at coordinate 596,594 of JAVBJF010000203.1, forward strand.
CCTACTCCTCTACCCCCCCCCCTAATTTAGCTACGTCTTGGACAAAACAACCAAAACTAATTGAGAATATATTTTGAAAATTTTTGGTATTTCATTTGAAATTTGAGCGACTGCTTACAATCTCTCATTTAATACGAAAATGATTATCAGAATAGAATGCTAAAGAGAAACTTTTTAATCAATCTCAAATTAACATTTTTTGAAATGAAAATTTTGAAGTTTTGAAAAAAAACACTAATGAGGAAAGTGGTTATTCTCATGTCCGGAATTAGGAAAAATCAATTTTAGAATTTATAACACAAAGTTACAATAGATTTTGTTTGTTTCTTAAGAATGTATTTAAACTTTGAAGAAATGAGAGAATCTGTTTTTCTAATTTTTATCAATTAAACAAACAATAGGCAAAAAATTGTAAAAAAATTTCAAAGTATTTTTTTTTCAACGGAAACTTTCATACTCTTGAATCAGAGGAAAATATTTCAGAAAAAACAGAAAAATTATAAATTTTTTGGATGAATGATTTTGTCAAAGAAGCAATGCATTTTGATTCAAAATTCGAAAAAAAATCGCCAAGATCCATGTACGTTGAACATTTGATCACCCGAATGAATTTTTAGAAACAATTCGATAATTAAATTAAAGAAATTTATTCCATTCCAGCTTATGGAAATTTTTTAAACTAGTTCAAATTAGCTCGCGAGTAAAAAAATTGCTACAAATCACCAACAAAATATACGATAATGACTTTGATGCACCTATTCGTTGACAAATTGATGATTTGTTGATTTTATTTTTTTACGAGCGTGAACCTCGCACCGTCTGTCTTTTCTTTTTTAAAAAAATAGGTAGGTGTTTATCGAATCTGACATTTTAGAATAAAGACGAAGTGGTATGTTTTGAAAAGTTATATAAAAGAGTAAATCGAATTCCGAATTCGTGTTTGCACGCCCACCAGTATTGTTGGTCAGTCGCTGAATGTCGAGGTGAAGCTAACCTTTAGCCACTAACGACCTCACCTTTTATTGAAGCAGAAGTTAAGATCTGGTTCTCAACACTGGAGGCTGCTTTTACTACGATCGATCCAGCTATTGTTTTTTCCAACGCATTCTCTTTGTATATGTATGTTCTTTCTACTTAATAATTATAGCGTTTTTGCCGATTTTTTTTTTCGTCGTGGCTCTCTGATCTAATTTCCTATACGTTGAGTTCACGATTAAAAATATATTATCATTGTTCGCTACGTGTGTGTTATGGGGTTGAACTCTCATTGCCCTTTCGGAGGTACCGCCACGCCACACCGCGGTGTACGAAATAGAAAAACTAATTAATTAACTAGTAGACTCGGCGATGGTCTTGAAATTGTATTTTGATGATCGAGTTGCACGCTAAGCTTATTTATGTGAAGTTAATTACGCTTCGAAACTTGACACAGATTAGTGTCTTAATTAATTTAACGTTATAGGTAACTTCACTGGGACTAGTACGTTTTAATTTATTTATTCCCTCGTTGAATTTTTTCAAATTCAAACCTTTGAATTTTCGATTTTATCAATTTGTAGTTGATTTTGAAATATTTTAAAAATTTATGTTTCGATAGAGGATGAACGAATTTAATGCATAAGTCTGATTAAGATCTGCAAATAAATCATTAAATTCGGAGCTCAAAATCACCTGCATCCTGATCTTGTTTTCGTTGCTATTTTTTGGCGTGGAGAAAGTATGATTGGTTTTGCGACGAGATATTCGGAATATTCGACGTATACGTGCGAATCGGTAGCATATTCTTTGATATCATCTCCGAGCTAATTTCAAATCGACCAAAGGAATTCGTCCAAGCGGAACGAATCTCTGTCTTAAACACCATCTTTTATATATAGATCGATTTCCAAAATGGAAATGTATACGCGTTATTTATATCGTAACCAATTTGTTAATACCAGTATATCATACGGTGCATTTGTCAAGGTTCAATCGTGTTCAAGGTTTTTCATCGTCTTTGTGTATGTTACTACACATTAACGGAGATGGTATAGGAAAATAATATCGGATGAAGAAAAAAGAACTCGAGGTTCGCGTCATTTTTTTTCAATATTGATCAATGATGAATAGAATAGGTGAGATTGGGTTGTTGTCTATTGAGATTAATGCGAGTGGGGTATAAACAAAAGAAGTTCGAAGATCAAAAAAGTATAGAAAACATGCAAAGTTCGTCATTTTTAGGATGTATTGTAGGTATACCAGTCTTAGTCAAAATCGATTTCGCGATTAAATAATAAAGCAGTCAAAAAGGGAGAAAAATCTAAATTAGGAATTAGTTGAGAATTTGAAAAAAATTTGGAGAAAGATTCCTTGACAATGACTTTTGTAATTTTCTCTGAAAGAAACTTGAACAAAAGTCATTCAAAATCCGTAAAATTTATTCAAAATTAGTGAGATTCACTCAAAATCAATGAAGGTACTGAAAATCAAAAAAATCTACTCAAATGAGGAGAAAATACCAAAAATTAGAAAGATTAGTGAAAATTGCTTTTAAAAAAAATGAAAATGCCCTTTTTCCTCTGTTCAAGAGCAATAGATATCATTTTCTTACCAGTCGAATTTCTTCATTTTTCTTTTCTCCAGTTATTATCAGTATCGAGGGCGTCAAGGGTAAAAGTGAAAAGGGGAAAAAATGAGTACACAGTACACACAGCATATGCAGGTATATTAATTCATGGAAGACCAGAAAATTAGAAAAAACTTAAACAAAAGAAGAGTAATCTCATTTCAAATTTTTGTTTGTAAACTGACAAAATGTTGAAATGTTTCAAAAATGTTAAAGATTATCATTCAACAACATTCGAAGGAATTTTCCAGAAGGAGGAGGTGAGCAAAAATCCCCAATGATGACCGATTTTTCAGTATGGGATATGTACGAAGATTTGTTGGAGGAGGAGGGGGGGCGAAGACATGAAATTATTTACAAACAATTTTTCTCGATTTCCTTTAGAAGAGTCTCGAATATGTCAAAAAATGACGTTTGTGCGATATTCATGGAAGACCAGAAAATTAGAAAAAACTTAAACAAAAGAAGAGTAATCTCATTTCAAATTTTTGTTTGTAAACTGACAAAATGTTGAAATGTTTCAAAAATGTTAAAGATTATCATTCAACAACATTCGAAGGAATTTTCCAGAAGGAGGAGGTGAGCAAAAATCCCCAATGATGACCGATTTTTCAGTATGGGATATGTACGAAGATTTGTTGGAGGAGGAGGGGGGGCGAAGACATGAAATTATTTACAAACAATTTTTCTCGATTTCCTTTAGAAGAGTCTCAAATATGTCAAAAAATGACGTTTGTGCGATAAAAAATCAGAAAATGATATGGTTTTTGAAAGAATTTTTCAAAAATACAGACATAATTTATGAAAAAGGATACAAAAATACCGCTCGAGCAAAGTGAAAATCTTTTAGAAAAAATGTCTTAAACATTTTACAAGCCCATTTTTCACCATTTAGGAAGTGACAAATCCCCTTGAATCCCCCCCCCCCACCGATCCAAAACCAAACGATATTATTTCTTTCAAATACGCAGCTCTTGTTTCAGATTTCAATCATCAGAAATAAAAAATTAAAAATTTTTCTTTGAAAATTTTGTACGTCAGTGCAGCCAGTTACTAATTGCGATATTCTGATATTATGAACTCGAATCCATTATTTTTTCGTCAAGTGATTGGACCAATTTTTTCTCCCAATCAATTGAAGTTCGTTTCGAATTTGAAGACATCGGAACATCACAATTAGCAACTGGCTGCACTGTCGTACAAAATTTTCAAAGAAAAATTTTCAATTTTTCATTTCTGATGATTGAAACCAAAATTATTGTGTATTTTTCAAACGATAAAAAAATTAATTCGAGATCAACGTTTACTCCATAGTGTAGCATGTCACGATTTGTAACTGGCTGCACTGACATACAAAATTTTTGAAAAAAATTTTCGAAATATACTTTCAGTGATTGAAAAAAAATACATAATATTTTCCGGCAAAAAAATAATCAATTCAAAGTCGATTTAAATTCCGTATTTTGGAATTTTATGATTTGCTGTTGGCTGCACTGGTGTACATAATTTTCTATTTTTTTTTTTCAAAATTCACTTTCAGTGATTGAAAAAAATTTTTGTTCACTTACTCGATGAAAAAAAAAAATCATTCCAGCTAAGCGATAATTTCATATTATTGAAATATTGCAATCTGCAACTTTTCAACCCCCTGGTAGCAGTCGGAGTTTCGATCGGAGAAGGATGGCGATAGTTTAGGGAGATGTAGAAACTCAAATCGCATCTTTTAAGTCTTACGAAGGCTTCTCACACAATTTTGATTTGCTAAAAAACGCAGAAAACAGCGTTTTTTTCAAAAGGAGGTGCACTTTGAGCACTTCCTGCTCCCCCCCTCTTGCCCCTCGGGGGGCTCAAATTTTTTTTGTGAAGTCTCCCACTAGTGTAGGCGAATAAGCACAATTTTTAAGAAAAAAAAAAACATTTTTAGCTAGCCAAGATTTTATCGCCAAAAATTGTCGAGGGTGGTCCTCTGACTAACCTCTAAAAAGTCCGCACCCCCTAGACCCCGTGCTAAATTTTTTATGGAGGCTCCACCCCCTCAAAAATGGGTTTTCCCGAATAACTTCTCAGGATTTGGTTTTACGGCAAAAGTAGCTCAGTACTTTTATGTTCTACACTCAATTTCCAACATTTTTTGTATGAAAATTTTTTTTGTACGATCAACAGCAGAGCAGATAGAGAGTCCGGAAGGAAGGGGGTTTTGGAAAATATGATATCATTTGAAAATGCGATAATAGGTATAAAATCGTACTAAACTGTATATTTTGGGTATGAAAATAATAGTGTTATGTAAATTGATGGTATTAATACAACTTGACCCACCTTCCCCTCCCTATGTGCCTACCCCACCTTACCCACTTGTTTTTATTTAGCCTTAGTAATATGACTGAAGGGTGGGGAGGAGTAGACATATGGGAGGGGGAGAGGGTAAAAATGCTTCTTGATCATCTTTCCCCCTCCTATATGCCCACCCCTCCCCACCCTTCGGTCATATTACTAAGGCTAAATAAAAACAAGTGGGTAAGGTGGGGTAGGCACATAGGGAGGGGAAGGTGGGTCAAGTTGTATTAATACCATCAATTTACATAACACTATTATTTTCATACCCAAAATATACAGTTTAGTACGATTTTATACCTATTATCGCGTTTTCAAATGATATCATATTTTCCAAAACCCCCTTCCTTCCGGACTCTCTATCTGCTCTGCTGTTGATCGTACAAAAAAAAATTTCATACAAAAAATGTTGGAAATTGAGTGTAGGACAAAAAAGTACTGAGCTACTTTTTCCGTAAAACCAAATCTTGAGAAGTTATTCGGGAAAACCCATTTTTGAGGGGGTGGAGCTTCCATAAAAAATTTAGCCCGGGGTCTAGGGGGTGCGGACTTTTTAGAGGTTAGTCAGAGGACCACCCTCGACAATTTTTGGCGATAAAATCTTGGCTAGCTAAAAATGTTTTTTTTTCTTAAAAATTGTGCTTATTCGCCTACACTACACTCAAAGTAAACCACCTCACCAAATTTGGTCAAAATCCAAGATATGTTTTTTTTTTCGATCCACCCTAATGTATAATCCTACATTTCGTCTCATTAATGCTAAAACCTTCTATGTAAATGCCAAATTTATTATTTTACAGGAGAGCTAAAAAACGTAACAAATTTTGCATTGCGGTTGACTTGGCAGATTTTAAAATCTACTGAATTGAGGTTTAAATCAATTTTTTGACTTTCCTGAATCCGAAACACTAAAAATCTCAATTTTGAAAAAAAATGGCACTTGGAAGGTTTTAGTATTAATGGGACGATTTATCAGCGTTTTTTCACAGATTTAGAACGAGTAAGCAGGGAGAACCGAAGTTAAGGACTAAAAACCGAAAACTTTTCGATCAATTTTTCTGATTCAAAATACGAAATTCCAAACTTGAAAAAAAGGGTGTCGTCAATTTCATAAGTTTTCAAATTACCATCTGTCTACAAATCTTTCCATTTTTCCAGCTCGGTCCAACCAGCTGCCTTCCCTGAAAAAACTTCAAAACCCAATGAATTACATAATAATTTAAGAAAAATCTCATCACCAATCTTTCACCAACAAACTCCCTCCAAAAAACATTATTTTATCTCGCAATTCAATAAATATTTCCGAATATAAAAACTGTCCTCCAACAGTTTACCCACTCCATAGATTCTCTTTTCCATTATTTATTCCACAACAGATCATCTTCTCATTCCATTACACATCGAATTTGATAAACCTAATTTTAACCCACACGTGAATAAAACCAGAGTTATTTTTCAAAATCACAATCATTCGAATTGCGCGAGCGTGTCCGAGAGAAAAAATTCAAACCCATTTAAATAAACAACCGACAAGTCACCAGTCATGCAGCCAAACCAGCGTTAAATTTTTAATCACAGTATTAAACCAGCTACTTTACCTTAGCTGGAGTATTACTTGTGGTATTGTACCCTGCCAAAATGCCGATTCACGCGTGTGCCTCTCTCATTCCTTATATTAGTTGAACCTGTTTGGTTAAGTTTGGTAAATGGTAATGCTACAGAGCAATGCAATAAGTAGCCGAGAAACACTGAACTAAATTTCACTGCACGGATGGGTATTTGGTACCTATATCTGTAATAACGGACATAAATTCTTCTACAAACAACTAATATACTTTTGCTGCGGCCATATCGGTGAAATATTGTTTTATTTGTCTTCATTAACCTGTTGCCTTATAGTATTCGTTTTGAACAAGTTCGATACTTCGGCGGCGTTTATTTTCTGGTTTAGCAAAGCACGCGGAAATTGTCCATTTTTTATAGCTTAGGTATTCCAAGTACGAGTATTTTTCGAATATTTGGGTTAAAAAGCGTCTACTCTCGGTTTACGATCTGATTTGCATTTTTATAATTCATTTTCTATCTAACGGAAATACGAGTATAGGTAAAAACGTCAAGCGAGCGCCGATGGAAATTGTAACGCTTTCGAGTTATAATTTTATTACTTTGTTTTGATGATCGACTTGAAGTAGCATGAGACGATAAAAACTGTCATTTCAAGTGCTCGTGTTTGGCTCCAGATGTAATTTGAAATTGAGTTATTTTAGATAATCCCCTGGTAGCATTTCAAGTTGGTCGACATGAATCACAGCACGTTCTTTTTACCCAAGAATCGGACTGCAGTTTGAAATCACGTTTTTTTCTACTCGATGATAATTTTCCCAAATTTATACGCGATAATTATATTCGTTGTAAAGTTTCGGATTGCGCGATGACGACGTCGAGTTTGTTCAAAATGCGGTCTATTTTTATATTATTAAATTAATCGAATATTTATTCGTTGGAAATGGTTGCGGCGGTTTGTAGTAGGAGGGAGGATAGGAGTGTAGCCTAAAGCGAAACGGACCTTATTATATCTTAGATCTAGATACAGTATGCGGCTATGTTATTATTTGCACTGAACCGTGGTTTTGATATGTGAAGTTCAGTGGGTAACAGGTCGAGCTGACCAGAGGCAGTAACCCTTCCTACCTTACCTGCCAATCCCATCATGCTTCTTGAAGCGAGGTCACATTCTGGATCGAACCGTGAGTAGCGAACCAGATCAACGTAAGACTCACGTTTGTTATAGCCGCTACCTTTAAGTCAACGAGGATCCATATTCCAAGTGGAGGTAAAATGAAATAAGAAAAAAACCAAACTTGATAAAATCGTTGCATCGAATTGCATCCTACGTTGATTTGAAGTTTTATATACCATTTTCCGCTTCTACGGTGTTTATCACGTTTAGAAAGTATTTTAAAATGTATCGCCTTTTAGGGATCGCTCCGGTATAATCTGGCCGATTAAGTATCAAATACTGTGCAAAACTTTCGATGTATTTGTCGATGAAAAAAATGTACGAATGTATAATTCTAGATGAAAGTAAAAGATCGATTTTTACGTAGAGTTGTTTCTCTCGAGTGGAGATTTTTTTGGATTGAAAAACGAGATCGTTCGTGTGGTTGATGCAGATTTATCCGAAGATTTCATTTTATGAGAAAAAATAGCGAATGGGATTTTGAAAAATTTTTAAAATTGGTTTTTGGCTCAAAAATTACGATTTTCTATAGCTATTTTGTTCCCTGTTTGGTTTTTAATGGAAACTGTAGACTTTTTTGTGAAACTACGTCTTTTTTATTTGTGCAAAAAAATTTCACATTATCATAGAAAAGAAAATTATTTGGAATAGAAATTTGTAGATATACAATCTCATTTATGATTCAATGAAAAATTTGTAAAAATTTATTAAAAATGAGTAAATTCGACTAATATTTCAATCAACCTCACTGATTTTCTGAAGTAATGACTTTCAACTGCATATCAGTGATTTTCACTGATTCAGAATGGAAAAATAAATTTAAGGAAAATTGGATAAAATATGGAATGATTCTGACACTTGTTTCATACAGAATCAATTTAAAAATCATTGATATGCAGTGCGAAGAGAATCAGTGAAATTGACTGAAAAAAAATTGCCAAATATCTAATGAAATGTGTTGAACAAAAAGCTCGACTTAGCTTGACCTTTTGGAATGATTTTTTTGATCCCCCCCCCCCCCGTTACGCCAGTACCTATCCTCAAAAAAATCTATACATTTATGTGTTTGTAGCTAATTTATAGAAAATTAAAATTTTAACAAACACATTACTTAAATTCAAAAAACATAATTTTCAATAGGTAGCTATTTTATTTTTTTGAAAAAAGTTTGAACTTTTGAGTAAATCAGGGTAAATTGGTCAAAAAGCTTGACCTGTTAGACACCCTGTGATGAATAGTCAGAATAAAAACACAAGGAAAATCAGCAAAATTCTTTGATTTCCAGCAGATTTTCGCTCATTTGTCAAAGGAATTTTACTGATTTTTCAAAGAATTTCAGAGATTTTATTGTCTTCCTGACGAATTTTCACTGATTTTGCAGCAATTTTTTTCACTGGTTGCTTTCAGTGAAATTTTTTCACTGATTTATTACTGTGCTGCAATTCTGATTGTTTTCCAGTGATTTTCGATAATTTTCACTAATTTACAAATGAGAGAGAGAGGTGAATCAATTTTCACTGGCAGGAAATCGGTGAAAAAATCAGCGATTTTCATTGAAAAATCAGTGAATTATTTTAGGATGGAAAACTGATCAAAATTCTCTGAAAATCAGTAAGTGAATGCTTCAATTTCTTTCAATGAATTTTTCTCATTTCATACTCATAAATTTTTCCAAGTCTTCTCCTCTTCCCACCGGTCTTTATCTTTAAATCCTCGTACCATGAGCTGTGTAAAACTACATAAAACTAGAAGTTTACAAGTTTCAAATCATATTTTTTTTGCAAATATGTATATAGTTCAACTTTCAGAAGTTCGCCAAATTTCGTGATTAATCGTTGGGAATTTGCAAAAAAATTCAGTGAACTTATCTTTCAATTTTGGGTACTTATACCTAACTAATTTCAGTTTTGGATCTTGGAACCACAAAACAGAGAACTTTCATCTCCCCCATTTTAGACAATTTAAAAAAAAACCAATATTGTGGACTTACTCTCTCATTCTGAATCAGTGAAAACTGAAAAGTCACTGATGAAAAGTCAGAATTGCAGCACAGGAAAATGATTTTCAGCAAATTTTCGCTGATTTTTCAACGATTTTCACTGATTTTTCAGTAAATTTCATAAATTTCACTAACTTTTCAGTAAATTTTCACTGATTTTCTCATATGCTGCAATTCTGGCTGTTTCTTAGTGATTTTCGATAATTTTCACTAATTTATAATTGAGAGAGTATCGTTCGGAAAGATTTCGATGCTCCTCTGATCTCTCCCTGCTATTCTGGAATGGTGGTCCAAACCGAACCCTGATTCCTGACCCCGAAAGCAATCGATTATTTTGACTGAACTCGAACCTTTAAACCCTGAATCCGAGTTTCGACTCTTAAACCTGAACTTTAAAAACTCTGGTCCCGAACCGGAACCGCTGATCCCAAATATTGGTAGGGTTTTTTCGGTTTCAGGTTGATCTGCTAGCAGAATAATGATTTTAAGTACCTAGTAAATTTAAATCTTCATTTGAGGAAAAAAGTGCTGAAAAACTGGAAAAATACTCCATTTGATTCAAGTTCTACATTTTTGATCGGAAATTCATTTAAAGAAAAGTAATAAAAATTTGAAATTTTAATTTTGCTTATTTTTAATGTGTTGGACGAATTTTTCTTTGAGAATTTGAGAAGGTCTATGAAACGTCAAGATTATAATTATACTATTTCAACCTTTGCGAGGGTAACTCGTAGGGAGGGGGGAGATAGAGACGAAACCATGAGAGAAGAGTCTATCACTCAATTTTTTTCAAACGGCAAATTTTGTTACAAATCAGCACTTTGGAAAATTTTCTCAAAAATCAAACAAATCTCTCTGTAAATTGACAATTTTTTTCAAAAATTTAGCAAATTTCTCACTTTTACTTCCCTTCCGCTAATTTTTGACCAAATTTCGTAATTTTTCGAAGTCATCACAAAAAAGAAAAAACTGAAACTGAACCCTAAAGAATCCATTCGTTGTGCGAACCCGAACCTTTACACCCTGAATTCCAGCTCCAACCCTTGAACCTGAACCTTTCAATTCCGAACCCACCACCCGTACCCATGATTTAAAGGTGTCGATCTCAAAAATGAAGTAAATCTCTAATACTGCCTTCCTCAAGTCTCAGTGATCACCGAATTTTGGAAAAAAAAATTAAAAAAAACAATATTTAACATTATGAAGATAATTTTTCACCAGTTTATCCTCTTCCTTCCAAAATCTTGAACGACTTCGTAAAAAATATAGTCTACAGTCCAAGAGGCAAAAAGTGTTCATTGACCGTGCATTTTCGCTGGACAAAAAAATCAGTTGGTTTGTTGTAAGTATGGATCCCGTAGTCCCAAAAAACCGAATTTTGGATTTTTGCCCCGACACAATAGGGAGCTGAGGCCTGAAAACCATCCTTTTTTTCTCAATTTTTAAATTTGACTTGAGCAAAAAAAATGTTTACATTCTGGTAGCAGACACTCCCCTGACTCCAAATTTATGTCACATCCCTTGGGTCATGGGCAAAATGGGGTGCTGGGCCCCCCATGTGCGATTTTTGGCCAAATTCGATCATTTTTGGCACAATAATGCCTCTGTAGACGTTATGCAGTATGCTGGATAAAAAAAATCAAACGCAATGTATTCTTGGGTTCATTCCGCGTCCAGTGAGCCAAAGTTTGAAGAAAACTGTTGGCACAATAGGCCGTGGTGGAATTCCAAAGTTTTGAAAACACGCGATTTTCTCCTTCTTTGATTAAAAATAAGTTATGAAAAAAATCTAAAACTTGGTTTGCGACCTATCAAAATGGGTTAAAATTTCACGAGCAGAACGAAATTATTGATGAAAATTAAATTTGACCAATTTTAACCCATTTTGAGCCCCAAATTGAGTCAATTTTTGAGTATTTTCAAAGAATTGACATGTGACGTATGAAAGTGGGGTATAAAACCCAGTTAAATTTTTTTTGAGCAAATTTTGAGAATTTTGAGCCTCAAATTGAGTCAATTTTTGGGTATTTTCAAAAAATTGGCATGTGCATGACTTATGAAAGTGGGGTAAAATTTTACCAGAAATTCAAAAATACCATCTAAAATTTTTTTGAGCAACTTTTGAGAATTTTGAGCCTCAAATTGAGTCAATTTTCCCCATTGTACCGGGACAAAAATCCAAAATTCGGATTTTTGGGACTACAAGACCCATACCTACAACAAACCAACTGATTTTTTTGTCCCAAAAAAAGTCAAAAAATTGAATTTCAACTTTTTGACCTTTTTTTTGTACTTTGGTCAACATAAATTACAGTACGTAAATTTTTTTAGATTTGATCCTGATTTATATGTAGATATCTACTATCTGTACCTATTTTTGAAACCAAAAAAAGGTTCTTAATTTGACAAAAGAACCCTCCCTCCCCAAAAGAAATGTAATCAAGATTGGTGATAAAAAATGATTAAAATTTCAATCAAATATTCAATCAAATCTAATGATAATTCAGAAAATTTTTGCAATTAATTTTCTCGATTCGAATCCATCGTCTAAATTCCATCTACACGAAACCCTCTTCAATCAATTTTGCTCCAGCGAATTGATTAAAAACAGTAGTATTATTCGTAATACAGCAATATGCATAGTTTCCCTGCGGGAAACTCGCTAATTAGAAGCAAACAAGATCATTATTGTTGGTTTACCGGCGGTAAGGCGAGAATATACATAAGATAAGATGAAATAATAAACTCGATACTTGATACTGGAATAAAATTCAAATTTACCGTTCATATAGAGCGTACGAACGCTTTCAACGCAATCATAATAACGAATAGCCTTTTTATTAGCGATGAAAATAACATTCTAATCAAATTTTCTCACAGCCTACGTACCTGTGTACCTATGCATAGGTAAATCGAGATAGGCTACATCGGCATTCATTCGTAATGCAATTTCTTAATACAAATACACGTATAGGTAGGTTACAGATACCTACATAATGCATGAGGATAAAATCTAATTACGATGCAATAAAAGCAACACACTTTAAGCGTGAAATTTCATATACCTTATGAATCAATAACGCAAACGCAGCTTCTTTACTGATGAAATAATTTCGTTATGTTTCAGAATTTTCGTGAGCAGAGTATAGATGGCATATCGCTTCCTTTATTAACCGAAGACCATTTAAGAACGACGATAAATATGAAATTAGGACCCGCTTTGAAATTCCGAGCAATATTAGCACAAAAAATAGGTCATTGCAATGTTTGCATGCATTGTTTACATTGTCACGGAGCGACTGGACATTCTTTGACACCTCCTTCCAACGCCAGTCCGACTTTTCATTCTAATACTCGTCCGAACAGCGCGGGAAATTAATTTCGTCAATTTTATACTTGTTATTTTTTTTCGATTGTTTTTTTGTCACATTTGTAAACTCGTATTGTATAATAAAATTTAATTTTGTACCGTACGATGGGTTTAATTTAAAATTACACGATAAAAAGTCGATCTTTCCTTCAAATCGAACGAACGAGCGAAAAAAACACGAGGTATTTAAAAATTGATAATATCGACGACTGATGTAATAAAACTGAACCTAGAAACGCGGTTTTCATTTATTCCTCGCAGGTTGTTATTGTTATTGTCAAAACGAAAGTCCGAGGTATCGTGTAGGTATTTAAATCAATTATCCAGCAGAACAAATATTATTACAATTTTTTCGCACCAATTAAAAAAATATCACGCGATAAGCTCCGCAGGTACACAAAAAGGCCGAGCTATCTACATAAAAAATATTACGTGTTTATCGAGTACACGCGTTGCAATTATAATTGAATAATTTATGTATCGTAAAAACGATGTAAAAAAATCATGATCTAGACTCGTCCGTCGTAAAGTGTAGGTCAGGTACTCCCTCGGCTCGTCAAACCTTTCAAATGGTAAAATAAAACGTAAAGATACTTCCTCGCTGATAAATTTTCCGACTATTTGTTTCTATTGGCTAAATCGTACCTGGCAATGTCAAGTTTATGCCATTAGGTTATTCGACGCGTAATACACCGCATTATCTTTCGAGAAACCAGCGATTAAGATCGATATACCGATATTCTTGACGAATTATTATTCGTACATTTCCAACGAATCAATTACTTGTCAACGTATTATGGTCGGACAAAGCCCTGCATGTTTTTATGTTCTTTTTAAAATAAAGACGGAGCTCGTATAGATTATCTGAAGAGACATCTGAACATGAATTTCTAAATCAGTCAATGGAAAAGCAATGTCAACCTATTTCTACTCAATTAAAAAATAACAGAAATGGAGCAAACTGAAGTGCTCGATTTTTACGTGTTTGATTAATTTTGTATTTTTCTAGATGGATTTTCAAATCAGTTTGAGATTAAAATTTTTTTAGATGATGAAACATTGATGAAATTATTGAATCTAGCTCTCAGGTAAAGTAATTAAGTTGCCCATTTAGGATTTGTAGGGGCATTTGGAAAAAAATCCAAATGTAATGTAAACACAAGGGATTCACTCAAGAAATCTCTCTCCAATTTGAATAAGAGTGAAATTTTTGAAAAAAAAAAACATGAACTAAACCCGTAGGTCAAAATTTCAGATGTTCGAATTAGTTTTTTGATGATTTTTTTTGGACATTCAAAAAAAAATCGATTTCAAGGGTATGCCCTAACTTGTTATCAGTGGAAAAATTTAAGATCGGGATATCTTGAGCATTATTGAATAAAATGGTCTGAAAATTTATTATATGCTTCGGAATAACATTATCTTTGGAGGACTTTTGAAATATTTTCATTCTCTTCCATTTGAAAAAAAGAAATGTTTGGAAAAAATTGAACAAACAACAACAACATTTTTTGTCCAAAGTATTCTTGGTGATTTTCGAAAAATCTTTTTTTTTAAATTGAAGAAAAATTTTGAAAATATATCAAAAGTCCTCCAATGATAATGTTGTTCCGAAGCACATATTAAATTTTCAGACCATTTTATCAATAATGCTCAAGATATCCTGATCCTAAAATTTTCAATTTTTACTGATAACAAAGTAGAGCATACTTACTTACTCTTAAGAAAAAATAGTTTTTTTTTTGATAAAATAAGCACATAATACGCATTTTTAGTAAAAATTATGAAAATTTGATTTCGATCGAATCCCCCAATTTACCATTAATAGCCATTTAGAGTCTTCAATGCAATTTTCATTTTCTTTGAATTTTCCCTGAACGCGAGCAAATCTATTTGGGCACCTGAAAATCGAGTTCTAGTCTATCGTGGACTTATTCAATGAGGATATCCGTAACTGTCGTGATTTCAAGTTAAATTCTTATGGGATGAATTTTTTACAATTTTTTTGAGCCGGGGGGGGGGACAAAATACTTATCGAAAATTATCAAAAGCAAATTCGTTCAAAAATCGATAGAAATTGTCATTTTCTATCTCATACCATCTCTTCCATTCAAATTTTGCCGTCTCCAACCATTCTGGACCTTCCAGCTCCAGCGTGATTTTTAAATTACTGGAGACTCGGAGAAAATAAAAATGGTACTGAAAGTCCCAAAATGACCGAAATAAAAAGTATTTAATTTTAAAAAACATAATTTTTTTGAAAATCATCATTTTAAATTTTCAAAAATTCGAAATGAATCGAAAAATCAACTTGGACCATTCAAATTTGGTTCAGAGGAGGGGGAAGGATCACGTTCTTTCCAAAAATCGAATTCTCATTTAAATTGCGATTTAAATTAGAGTAAATGAGAGTGCGATTTTTAATTTTTAGAAAGAACGTAATATCCCCCCCCCCCCACCGAACCCAATTTCAACTGTCCAAGTTGATTTTTCGATTTTTTACAAATTTTTGAACATTAGATAAAAATGGCGGTTTTCAGAAACCAAATGGTTCCCAGTCAATAAATGTATACAAAATTAACAAAAAACTTTAATTATAAAATTATTGTTTAAGTATAAGTATTTGAATGTTTGACAAGTTTCAAAAAATTTTTCCTAAAAATTTCAAACAAAATGGAAAATTTAAGAGAAAAATGAAAAGATCATAAAATGATTTTATAAAAAAATGTGTGTAATTTTTTTTGAAAATTTTGGATTCAGATTTAATTTTTCTGAATAAAAATGCAAAATAACACAAATTTTCCCAAAAAATTCAAACTTGAACGTAATTTTTTCGACCAAATAAGATTTTACTACGAGTAAAGTTGCCCCCTCACCCGTCTCCCCCGTCAAAAAACTTATAAGATGAAATACTCAATCTGTAATATAGAAGACCAAATTTTGAAGATCAATTTTTGGACATTAAATTTTGGAAGTTACATTTTAGTCTTTGCACCTTGAACGTTTTTCTTTAAAAAATCCACAACGAGAATCCACACTACGAACAGATTGCAGATAAATTAAATATGGATTGAATAGATCATTATTAATGACATCATCATAGCAACGTGCAGAGGACCAATTTATAAAATTCTACACTAAATTTTGAAGATTATATTTGGGACACCAATGAATAATGACTTCTCGTTGACCTTAAAAAAGCTTGAAAAATTTTTGATGACTCGATACAATGACTTTTTGTTAGATGTGTGCAGCGGATAAATTTTCAGAATAACTCCCTGATCGAAGACATTCAAGTCAAATTTGTAGCAATAAATACCGATTAAAATATCCATTTTTTATTTTTTGAAAATCTTTGATTAAGTGGCGTTAATGTTATTAATTCAAAATAACCTTACGATTTTTTTCAAAACTTTTTTACAGTAGGTAAGTAGTTTATTTTTAAAATTTCTAATACCTACACTTATGGGGAAAAAAAGAAAATTTTAACTAAAATAAAGTAACAAAGTTGGATTTATTTGGAAAAATTGTCTCAAGGAATTTTTTTCTCAACACCCCCCCTTTCCCCTATCCCAGGCAGAAACACACTAAGAAATTACGAAATGAATCAAGACCTCATGGTTATTTTTTTCAACTAAATTACAATTTTGGGAAGCCCTGAAAAGTGAAGATTTTTTTTTAATCTCATTGATATCCCTACATATATTTCTAAAAAAAAAAATTAAAATCATTTTTAGGTACAAAAAAAAATTATACCTAAATCGATCTTCTTAGACAATTTAAATAACAAAGGTGCGGAAAATCTCTTTCGAAAAATTGTTTTGAATAAACCTCGATATAGCATTTGAGATGCATAGATGCCCATTTCAAGGAAAATTTTCTGAAATTTATCTTTAAATTTTTTTGCGAATTTGTTTTTTTTTTAAAGAGACAAAGAAAATAATGTAATTTTTGCCAAATTCGTCTCAGTTTATTTTTGATTCTAATTGTGTGCCAATGTACTTCGATAATCGAAGTAATCTTTGCTTTACAAGAGACAACCACATAAATATCCTTTTCGTTTGAATTTTTCAAAATATGCTCCAATTCCCATTTAATTAAATACAGGGTGTTTCGTAGCCAAAATACCTTTTTCAATTCCATATTATGCAACCCATTTCAAGTTCAACCATGTATCTTTGCCTACTCTTCAAATTGTAGGGACACAATTAAAATTTTGTTCCATACGAAAAGTACGCTAAATTCAAGTGCACAACTGCGCAACTGTGTAACAAAATCTATTGAAAATGATACATTCGTATATAAAGAAGGAAAAATAAAGTACGTATGGTAAAAGCTTTCATTTCAAAGAATGTAATTTTTGATAGATTATTAAATAATTGAAAAAAAATTGAATTCCAATCCTATTTTATTTAATTAAAAAAAATCACGAATATAGTAAAATATATTTCACCTATGTATTATAAAACACCGACTTTCCTTTTAAAACAGTTTGACAGCAATCCCTGTCCTCTCATTCAAACAGAACCACATCTCATTATCATCCACCCAGCAAGATGAAAATGAGAGAACGAACCCCGGTAATTGTATCGATATACTTAGTAACAGAAACGCACCCTGGAAAACCCTTCGACAATTCATAATCTCCTAATATAACAAGTAATTTCGTTATCAAAAATGACCACACGGAAGCCTTAAGTTCATTAAAAATTGTGATTATGCCTGGAAACTTAAAGAAAAGCAACTTTAATAACATTAATATATTGACATTTTTTCTTCGTTTCAGTTGCCAAAATTTCAATTTCCACCAGGAGAATATAAGCGACGCAAAGGTCCTGCGCCTCATTCAAAAGTTCGAATTGGCGGAACGCCTTTGCCGCAGCCATTGGTTGATAATTTCGTCTGATATTTCGGTCTAGACGTTCCGCGCCGCACGTATCCGCCTTTTCCCTTAACGTTAAATAGTTTTCACGTATTGTTGTTTATCTTTCGTGTCAAAGTATACTTTGGTAGGTATTTATTTTTGATGGGGGAAAATGTTAACCACAGTAAACTTTTTTATATTCTTTTAAACGAAACATCACTTTTTAAAAATTCACGTTTTAGTTTATCAAGACCGAATAATAAATATTTTGCTATATCGCATGAGAACATTATTAGGTGTAAAAGTTGTAACCCCCTTTGCACACGGAGCTTGCATTTATATTAAAAATTACCGCAAGTTTAACCTTTTGCGTGATTAGGACGAAATAAGGAATATTTTTTTCTAGGTCGCATGCAACAAATTCCACCAAAGGCTTTGTTTTGAAATAGGTACTTACATTCCTGGGTCGAATATCTGAGTGGATTTTATTACCTATATTCATTGTCAAGTGGGCAATAAGTTCAAATGTTACGTTTTTTTCTTTATTTTTTTATATTAGATTAAAATTACCCATAAAATCATAGCAGTGAAGTTGAAATGTTAAAATATCTAACTGAAGAGTGGAAAAATCACAGAAGTACAGTACGAGGGTCCTGTAAAATGAGCAAATGAGTAGGTAAGTTGAATATTCATTTCTATTATGATGTGGAGCAGGAATCTTGTGTAAAAGTACCAGGGATCGTTTCGAATGCATTTTGACAATTTTAGTATTGAAAATAATGCTCCTTTTCGAAAAAATTAAAAAAATTAGAAAGAAAATAATGACGAATTTATCAACAAAAAATTCGAAAAATTTTCATTGATTTTTTTGGAAGTTTCAACAATTTAACATTTTAAGTCATATTTAAAAAATGATGGCTCAATCTCTGTCTTATGAATATAATTTTACTATTTTTTAAAAATCCTTTCAATTAGGCTTTTTAAGTTTTGAAAGAAATAACCAATAACCTAAAAAGTTTCTTACTTCGAGGAAAGCAAAATGTTCATTTGTTTGTCTTTCCCATCCAGGCATCTTCTCTGTTACATCATAATATTCAGAAAAAAGTCGAAAAAATTCGATACAACAGTTTCAAAACACTCTCTTTTATTTATGTAAAATATGAATGAACATTATTGCTACTATTTTTCAAAAATGTTTCATTTCCTGAATTTTCAATTTTTTCAAGTTTTCCACCCTTGATAAAACACTTATGCAAAGACGAAAGTGCACTTCAATGCGACAAAATAGCTAGGGGGAATGCTATCTTTTTTTGTTCTTCGAAGTACCTACTTAAATTTTTTGAAGAGGAGGGAGACGATTTTGTTGAATTGTTTGAGAATTCGAATGTTTTGTTACACATTTTTATATTTATTATTTAGCTGAAGCAGACCAAGGATGAATTTTTTTTTACAAAAATACGTTCAAAGTAGAAATTTATCATTTCCTCCAAAAATTCACATCTGAAGGGGAGAGAAAATCTTCACTTCCTGTCTCCTACTCTTCTGCATACGTTTTGGGCTTCATATTTCCGGAAGAAGCAAGAGCCAAGATTTGAAATTTGTGATTTCCAGAAACAAAATAATCCAGTTTTCAATTTAGTTTGTTATTTCGAAAAGAATTCCTCGAATTTGAAGCAAAAATTTCAAAATTTTCCGACTTCTCCAAGTTTTTTTTTTTAGAAAGTTGCAATTATGATAGATTCAGAAGAATGTTCGAAGATTGAAATCCCCCTCCCCCACCAGACAAAATATCAACTTTGACTTCACTAAAGATACAAAACGATTCCTTCTAAATGTAAAATAACACATATTCTTTGCCAGGTGTAATTAATATAAAAAGTACAAAAATTGCATCAAAAATTTTTTCAACTTATTGCAGTTTTTGATTTTTTAAATACATATTTATAATTATATGGAAAGTTACCGGAGCTTTTTAGGTCTGAAATTAACGTAAGAAAGAGGAGGAGGCAAGATGCATTAAATTTCCTTCGTTTGAATCGAAAGAATTAAAAAAATTGGGTCACAGTTGACTTTTGCGAATGCCATGACCTATTTTTTTATACATAAAAAAATTACATATTGATTGCGTTCAGAAAATGGTCAACAGAACAACAGATTAACAGAGAGAAATTTAATTTTCAAAAATTGAAACAGTTATGCATCTTTAATTGAAAAATTTGCTTTAATTCAAATGAAGGTTACGTTTCCAAACTGCTCCAAGTCCAAAATCTGTGTATGAGAAAAGAGACCCAGGGGTAACCCTTTTTTTAGTACACCTATGTCCCTTTTCTCATGTACAGATTTTGGATTTCGGGCAGTTTGGAAACGCAACCTTAAAATGAAAAACGATTTTTTGATTGATATAGGTATTCAATTTGATTTTTGAAAATGAAATTTGTCTCTGTTTATTTGTTGTTCTGTTGACCATTTTCTGAACGCAGCCATTGACTCTAAAAAATTGATTATCTCTGTCGAAAAAATCGAATTTTTAGTCCCCCCCCCCTCACTAAGCCGCCAAAATCCAAAATGTAAATTTAATTTTCTTCCTTCTTCTTTTAGAAAAATTTACTTAATATGGAAAAATATTACAAGCAGAAAAATAAACTGAAATTTTTTTCACACATAAGTAGTTAGGTACCTAATAGTTCAAAAAAATATAAATTAGAAAGTTCAAAATTTTCAAGAAATGTAATAATTTTGCCTAGGTGGAAAGCATCAAAAATGTTTTTGGAAAATTTATGATAAAATTTTTTAAATGAATTTTAAAATCATAACGATTATTTATGTGTGAAGCTCTTCTGAAAATGACCCAGGCAAATTGTTCCCTTTCATGGTGTCTACTGCATCTGAAAAATGAATTTTTTTTCCCCATTTTCGTGCAATATTTCCTGCTTTGAATTTGTCCAAAAAAGAACCTTTTTTTATCCTCCCATTGAAAAATTCAGGAAAAGTAGAAAATGTTGAAAAATTTTGCTTTTATTGAAGTAAAACCATTAAAATTCCTGATATTTTTTGGCTTTCTTGTTTTTCTTTCCAATAGACACCATACCTTTGTCCCTCCTCATCGTGCTTGCCCCATATTCAAGTCCTTGAGCTAATATGGGCCCCGGACAAATATGTTTTTACCCCCGTCCCCTCGTCTAGCCCCAAATCATTCTTACTTCATTCTTCTCTGAGCTCCTCCACATGTTTCAAAATCTCTTGAGCCCTTCAGAAAATCCAAAACCCAAGAACCCTATTTAACCCCTACTCGCCTTCACCGATCCTATCCTCCCGATGATTTTAAAACCCTTATTCCCAGAACATTTAGAAATTTTTCAAACTCTCTCAAATCCTCCAGAAAATTTGAAATTCAAGAAAATTATCCTTTCTGCCCCGTCTCATCCGGCTTTTCACCCAAACGATTTTAGCATTATTCTTCCCTGCTGATGAGCCCTAAAATTTTTCGAGATCTTAAAATTTTCCAATTCGAATTTTTTCCAACTTGTCCTTTTTGCTTTTTCAGCTGTCTATCTGTCTGAACACATTTTCAATTTTTTTGAAGGTTGAAGGAAAAATTAATAAAGAAAATTTAATCATTTCAACTTTTTTTTTTGTATTTTTCAGTTTCGAGTTCTTGCTTTGATATTCAGCATTACAAATTACCACTTAGTAAGTATTTTTTTGATTTTTGCAAATTTGATTGTTTTAGAAAAAAGACCAGAGAAAATGGCCACTTTCTTCGAACAATAAAATTATGACATTCGAACACTTTCATCGCAAAAATTTATCAATTCAAGTGTAAGCTGAAATTAGATTACAGATTTGATGACATATTCCGTCATTTGCCATCTTCAATATTTCCTTCATAAAACGATCTGTCACTTTCGTACCACTTAATTCTCTCGTCTAATTACTCAATCACTTTTCCATCTATTTGACTACTTCACCATCGAGAATTTCCCATTTTTCCCATTTTCATATTATCTTTCTCCCCTCCCCTGTCCATCTTCCATAAAAATCATACCACAATCAGACATTCTGCTCGTAAAAAGGAAATAATATGTATTATTATTTCGTCAACTCAAATTTCTTTCAAAGCAAAAGGTTAATATCCTATTGAAAAGCTAAACAACTCGAGGGGCATAACCTATCATACATATTTAATGCGGATAATTACCTAAATTCGTGGCGACAATATTGGTAGAAAAATAACAATATTTACGCTAAGTGAATATTTTCATTACCTATACGATTTAATAATTACCTCGGCGTTCGTATAAGCATTAAGAAGCCAAACGGTAATAAATTTCGGCCCATAATTATCAAAATTATCACCATCGGGTCGCCGTACCGGTGGCATATGCTTTACCTAAATTTTACACACCATTTATAGAAAATTTTGTTGTTAGCAACGAAAATACAAAGTAACCAATAGCCATTTGACCATAAACCCCGTTACACGTATAATATTATCATTTCATTAGACTCATTTAATCTCGTACACGCCGCCGACCGAGTCGGTAAATATGTTTATGTTCGGATTTAATACGAAGCATTTTCGCGAATACAGGTGATCGGAGGTATTTTTTCGCTGGCCGGATTACCAACGATGCTGCAGGTTTTACTCAATTTGACGAATCATGACAACGGATAAGGCGGCGGAGAAAAAATTAATGCATGGTATTTCGTATACTTACGTGACACGTCCGAAAGGTAAGCGAGTCATTATCACGTTATACAAACAATGTGGAAAAATCTGTCCATCATGATCGCCTGAAATAATAAGGAAAATATCAATTTAATAGTTGACTTACTAGTTAAAAAATTCGTAGATGAGCGAAATGGCGTTGTTTTGCTGCACGTTTAATAGATGTTAATAAAATTGCCTATATTGGAGTTTGAAGGCGTAGAGGAATAATTTTCAATATTTTTTCAGTATTATGCTACAGCAGCACTAAAATTAGGAATATTCTACGAAGTGGGAACGCAGAAAAAGTGGAAAAATTAATCAGAGAAGGTCACGGATATAAATTAATCGGAGAAACTTCGCCTTTTCCAAAAATCAAAGTTTTACTAAAAGCAGTGCCTTTTTACATGGTAATAATTTTCAAACATTAAGCAGTTAGTACGGTCATTTTAGGTTTTGACCCAAAAAAAATTCCCGGAAACGGGAAAGTTCGTATATAAGCTTTGTAGAGGGTGTATTTCAACATACCCGACTTTCCCTAAAATCGGGGAATATTTTGTCCCCCTTTTGGGGGAGAGAGGGTTCAAATTTTGGTTTTTCGGCTATAGCTTTCGAAATTACGCCCTTACGAAAAAAAAGTTCAAACAAAAATTGTAGAGAATTCAAAAACAAACAACTTTTTTATTTGCAATTTTTTTCTAGAACGTCATGGGAGGAAGCTAGGGGCTTCAGAAAAAAATCAATTTTGAAAATTTCCCATTATCAGAAAAAAATTACTAAAAATCGGATTAATCAACTTTTAGGAGCGGCTCTTTTGCATAGTAAATCCTATTACTATGTAGATTAAGAAAAATGAAACCGACCCCTCATCTCAAAGTAGGGGGTGGACCCCCAGTAGAAAAAGTTGCATTTTCTCCTTGGAATATCTCAGCTATAGTGAAAAATTCGAAAAATTGGTTCAAACAAACGTTGTAGAGCGTTAAAAGACGAACATTCTCCTTTTTTTACATTTCTTCTACGTGGTCTTGGGGCCGAGCGATTGCAAAAAGAAAAAAGATCGACGCGGGGTTCGAAAATTTTTCATCAACTCAATAAATTACACGTCTGTAGCCCTGGTATAAAATCTAGCGAACCAATAGCCTAACAAGTGGATTTCTGGAGTTTTCGTGGTCACTACAGTCGATTTTTATAATCATCTAACCCCTGAACCCAAATTGGACCCCAAAAGAGGGGGTTTAAAATTTTGTGAGAAATTTTTGAGCACTGCGTCGATCTTTTTTCTTTTTGCAATCGCTCGGCTCCAAGACCACGTAGAAAAAATGTAAAAAAAGGAGAATGTTCGTCAAATAAAAAAATTGTTTGTTTTTGAATTCTCTACAATTTTTGTTTCAACTTTTTTTTCGTGAGGGCGTAATTTCGAAAGCTATAGCCGAAAAACCAAAATTTGAACCCTCTCACCCCCCCCAAAAGGGAGACAAAATATTCCCCGATTTTAGGGAAAGTCGAGTATGTTGAAATACACCCTCTACAAAGCTTATATACGAACTTTCCCGTTTCCGGGAATTTTTTTTGGCTTTTGGCTTCTTTTAAGCTAAATCGTCCGTACTATAGGTGGCCATAGCCAGATTAATTTTCAGAAATTAATTTTTTCCAAATTTTCAAGGCTCGAATTGATATGCTACACGAGGCAGTGGTAAAAGGGCAACTAAGAGATGTTCAAATGCTACTCAACTCGCAATCCCCGGCATGCTCGGTTTTGAAACCGAAACCAGAAAATTTAGTAATCAGTAGAGATTCGACTGGAACTGGTCTTCTTCACAAAGCTGTTTTTTACAATTACTTCGATATCGTCGAATGGTTGGCTAAAAGCTATCCTGCCACGATTCACTGTCGAGATAAGGTAAACAATGAATTTTGATGAGACCATCATTTCTCGGTTCAAGGACAATTGAATTGTCAGCACGAATATGTACCTATTTCGTATCGTGAGGTTAGACGTGGCTAAGAGTAATAAAAAAGTAGCCAGAATTGTATGTTTTCAGTTAGGAAGGATTCCGCTTCATTATGTGAATTCGACTTCGGATCCGGATAAAATGTGGGATTTGTTGATCGCGTTGGGATCGGATGTGAACGTCGAAGATCATTTTGGCAAAACACCGCTGTACTTTTTGACCAACGAGAGCGAAGTTCAGTTACCGGATAAAATGCGGAATGTTCATAAACCTTATAAATCCGAAGGTAGGTAGTGAAGGGAAAAGGTTTGGGTTTTAGGCTGAATTTTCCGAACGCCATGGGAAAGTGACTGGTTGGATGAAAGGTATCTTATAAGTGGATGAATAAATGTAAAGTTTAGAGTCATTAAAAAAGTGAAATTAACACATTACCTATCCATTTTTGGAATATAAAAAAAAATTACTTAAAATAATTCATAGTCATTGGCAGCAGCGATTTTGGAAGGGAAAATGCGAGGAAGTTGGAAAGTTCAAAGAAGCTGAACATTTTCCAATAATACGAATTTATCAAAAAACTACACAAAATAAGAATAGGTTCACGTCTCTTGTATTACTTTTTAAAAGTTTTTTCAATTACTCATTGAGTTTTGAAGAAATTTTGAAAAATATGAAGTTGATAACTTTTTTATAAAATTCAGTCGTTTTTGAGTTGAAAGTTTAAAAATATGGATTTGAAAGAAAATTGAAGAAATCCAAGTTGGAAAAATTTTTAATAGATCCTAAAATATTTTCCAACTGTAAAATTTTTTTAAATTCAAATTTTCTCAAAATTTTTCATCGAAAACTTGCCAAATTATGTACGATTATTTTTTCCTTAATATCAGAATTAAAGTGGCTAAGAATAATTCAAAGTAAGGAAACTTTCAAATTTTTTAGAAATGTATACGATTTATTTTCATTAATCGATTTTTTGATGAAATGTTTGTTGCTCCCTTTATTCAAAAATCAATTAAAAAATCATTAAAAGGAATTTTTTCAATTTTTAAGGTTTGCTGGCTCTTAGAATTGAAGAGGCAAATTAGAATCTCAGAAATGTCCATTTTGTAAGAACCCAAATTTTTTGAAATAAACTGGATAGGTAAATAAGATTTGTTCAAACTATTTCGTAGAAT
This sequence comes from Pseudococcus viburni, assembly GCA_033439095.1. Taxonomy (NCBI): domain Eukaryota; kingdom Metazoa; phylum Arthropoda; class Insecta; order Hemiptera; family Pseudococcidae; genus Pseudococcus; species Pseudococcus viburni. The sequence goes on from JAVBJF010000203.1 coordinate 622,338, forward strand.
CCAAAAAATTCGATCTTGCGAGAATTCTCTAGCTTTGAAGCAAAGGGACTATGAAGCTTGTAAAATTTTCAAGTTTTGTGGCTCCAATAATTTTGAAGCTGGGATGAAATTCTTATACAAACGAATTTGTGGAGTTTTTTTCTCAACAAAACTGATTAAATGAATCAACCTATTTTTAAATTTTGCGAATGTTGAGGAACGTTGAAGCCTATGGTGCAAGGTCATTGACCTACGACTAAATCTATACGGATGTGCTTCAGGCACGGAAGTACAGATATACTCCGAACGACAGAATCGTTCTTTTTTCCAACTCTGAGGGTGCTGAGTTTTTTTTTTCAAAGTCCTTTTGATTTAATACTCTAAATTTCCAAACTCTGAATCTTTTTCCTCAAAATTTTTCAAACTCCAAATTTTTAATTTTACAAACGTAAATTTTTCAAATCGTAAAATTTTTTTCAACATTTTTCAAACTGTAAACTCAACCTAAATTCAACAAGTCTGAAATTTTTTCCTCCAATTTTTTCAAACACTGAAATTTTTCCGCGTAAATTTTTAGAAAATAGAAAAAATTACAATTGTTATGAAAAAAATTCAAAAACATGATTTTTAAAAAAGTATTTAAAAAATTCAATAGTTTTTATGCCGAATTTTAAATTTCTTAAATGGGTATACTTTAAAAAAAAAATATTACGTTTTGAATTTCTAATTTTTTCTCATACCAATTGGAATTATTTCTGTTTTATAAAAATTTAAACGGAAAAAATTTGGAGTTTAACTATCTTGTAATTTGAAGGCGCAGTGGGTTCAAAAATTGTTCAACATATCTTTCTGGGACAACCATACTTCCAAGGCATCCAAAATTTCGTCAGCAGAAAATATGGCTCGTAAAGAATTTGAAAAATTGATTAATTCTCACGTCTTAAATATTTTTACCTCAATTTTTTCAGCCAACACGATAAAATCTTCCAACATACGAATTTGGATTCACGACCAGGATTTGCATAAACTACAACAAGTCATCTGGGACGGTTACGGTGACAAATTAAAAAACGAAACGAGTAATAAACGTTTGATGAAAAAATTTCTCAATGGCGTTCCTCATATAATGGTATCAATACCAAACAATTTTTAATTTTTCCAATTCGAAAAACGATAAAACACCAATATTTTTCATTATTATTTTTTAGAGCGTGATTCAAGAAATCCATAAAGCGACGATAACGAACGAAATTAATAAACTGAAATTAAACTCTAGAAATCCAATTCCAGCGGTGATACTGAGCAGTAAAGATACCAAGGGGGTTACACCACTTCATAAAGTAACGATAACTGATTTTTATGACAATATCGATTAACAATGAAAACGAGTAATCGTTGATTTTTTCAATAAGGCAGCAGGATTAGGACATGGTGAAATAGTCAACTATATCGTGAGCAGATACCCGGAATCGATTCAAATTCTCGATAACGATGGTCGCACAGCGTTACATTATGCGGCAGCTTTCAAGAAAAATGATATTTATGATCAACTTATGAAATTTGGGGCGAATGAAAATATCATCGATAAAGTAAATTGAACTCGAGAGAAAAAAATCATTAAAAAATTCGAATTCATTTTATAGCTCCTAATTTCCTTTTCAGTTTGGCAAAACAGCAAAATGTTACCAATCAAGACCCAACGATATCGACCAAAATTTACTTTATGAAATTCCATCAGCTCCCAGAACCGGAATGGCTGCAGAATATCCTTCATCATGGGATTGGAGTATTCTCAAAGTACCTGATTCGTTGAATAATCTTAATGTGAAGATACCTAGTGCTAAATTCTACAATATGACCAAGAGCAAAGTAAGCATAACAAGCAAAAAAAGAAAATGCCAATTCAGCAAACATTTCAAATAATTTGTTTCCACAGAATGAATCCACAAATGTCACGGAAATCAGCCACGAAGAATCGAGAAAATTTGAGACCAATTCGTACCACAGTTCGAATATAGAAAATGAAAGCGTACCAGTAATCGAAGAACCATTCATCACTGCCTCAATTCCTGAAACGAATACTGAACCGGTAGAAATTAAAGACGTGAATGATAATCCAAAATACGAAACCGAAGCGATCACAGAACCAGTTGATGAACTTATTGAAGAATTTGCTCAGGATAACGAAAGCCAACCAGAAACGCCGGAGATCGATTCGCAATCCCAAATTATTGAAAATTCTGAACAAAACGAAGCAACAGAAGACGAGCTTGTGATACATCATAGCGAATTGGACGACGGCGTTGATAATTACGAAAGTGTAATCGAAGATGAAGAATTTATCGATGAAACTGTGCTGAAAACAAAGCTGGACGTGGATCGTAAAATAAAAGAAATTATAGAGCAGAAGAATTTCGATGAAATGGGTAATTTCATATTGCAAGGTTGCGGAGAATATTTAATAAATGAAAAAAGTTCGCATCCGGAGATTCAAGAATTCATCAATAATTTACCTATTTATTTGGTGAGTGGATTTTTTCTTCCAATACGTTATCATTTTACACTCGTGGTTAAAAATTAAAATTTTTGTTCAGAAAAAAATTGAGTTGATTCATCACTGCTGCGAAATTGGTAATTTGGATGAATTGCAAAAATACCTCGATCGTCGAAAATTAGCTGTAGTACGAGAAAATAAAACAGGGTTATATTTAACTCCCTTGCATGTGGCTGTGATAAATAATCATCGAGATGTTGCTCGATATTTAGGAGGACGATTTCCTGAAACTTTCAAGGTGGTGGATATATTTGGCAGAACACCTCTGCATTTTTCCAGTATCCACCCAAACGGTTCATACATTTATAACGTGCTGTTGACTCTAGGAGCTGATAAAAATGTCAAAGATTGTGTAAGTAACACTAACTTTTCTTTCATTAGTCTGTCAATTTATCAAGGAAACCACTTACTCTCTCATTTTTGAATCAGTGAAGTTTATCAAAAAACACTGAAAAACAGTTAGAATTGCAGCACAGTAATAAATCAGTGAAATTTTTTTCACTAAAAACAAATCAGTGAAAGAAAATCACTGGAAATTAGTGAAAATTCACTGAAAACTCGCTGATATTTATGATATTCAGTGAAAAATCTGTGAAATTCTTTGAATAATCAGTGAAAAATCACTGAAAATCAGTGAATTTCACTGATTTTTCCTGTGCTGCAATTCTGATTGTTTATCAGTGATTTTTCACTGATCCGGAATGAGAGAGTACGGTGTTCGCCTCCGATTGGAATGGAACTTGACTTTTTTGGGGGGGGGGAGACATGACGCAAAACCCCGTAAATAAAATTTGAACTGTTCGAATTAATAGCTCAATTTTTGGTGAATTTTTGAAAATTTTAAAATAGTTTTTTTTTGCAAAAATGAGTTTTTTTTAGTAAAAAAAGGATTTTTTTATCACCTTGATGAAATTGAGATCTCTACCAAATATTAACCTCCCGGATCCAAATTTGACCATTTTCAGTCATTTTGAAGTCCCCAGGGCAATTTCAATTTTCTCTAGGATTTCTGAATTTCTCCATAACTCCAGGATACATCTATAATTCTTGCTTCCTCTAGACTAATCAAACAAAAAAAAAAACCACTAGCCTGGATTTTCAGATTTTCAGGCGAACAAGTCAAGAGTGCATTTTTGATCAGCAATTTAGAAAAAATTAAAACAGTCTAATCACAAAATCAGTGAACCAGGTTCGAGCAATGAACCTGATCTGCTTAAATTGACTCCTCGAAACCAAATTTGACCATTTTTAGTTGTTCTGGAGCCTCCGGCGCAATTTTGATTTTTTCTAGTATTTTGAATTTCTCCAGGAAGCACTCAAGTCGGATTAACTTGGGTAGCTAAAAATCGAGTTCTCATTCTTCTCGATCAATTTAATGAGTATTTTTAACTAGGTAAGTATAAGTACTTATTAAATTGAAAAAAAATCGAAATGATCGAAAACGAAAGGTCAAATCGACGAGCTTTCGTACCGATTGGCGGCACAGAGTACACCTTCCACTTTGATACTATCTCTTCGAAACAAAATTTAATCATTTTTAGGTATCTGGAGTCTCCGGTTAATTATTCCGAATTTTTTAATTTAATGCATACCTGGTCAAAAATACACACTTGGTCTCAGTGAATTGATCGAAAAAAATCAAAAAATCGATTTTAAGCAGCCCAAGTTAACATAAGCTCCATGTGGATAAATTATTCGAAAACACTGAAAAAAAATTTAAATTGCACTGCAGGGTGATGAAAAGTTCCTTTTTTCAAAAATATCACATCATACCTACCAAAATAAATAATTTCGATTTTTCAAATTTTCAAAAATTCGCTCAATACCAATCAAGATATCAATTTGGGGATATTAAAACATGCTCTTCCAAAAACCAAAATTTCGTTTCAATTAGAGGTAGACAGCGGACACTAGAATACCTGATGTGATTTTTTTGTGCGAAAAATAATTTTTATTAATTTTGTTGCTAGAATGGCAGAACTCCAGAGTATTATTACCAACATAAAAATGAAGACAGATATAAAAAACTGGTTCGAGTTATCAAACAATCAAAGCAAAATCGAAAAGAAATAAATCAAAAAGAAATCGGTAAGAAAATTGGACATTTTGGCGTCTAAAAAAATGTTCAACTCGATAAATTAGTAGTCCGATGTCAGCAAGTTTTTATTTTAATTAACCAGAAAAAACTGAAGAAGAAATGGTTAGAAAATCAGATACACCGAAGAAGGAACACGACGAAGAAGTAGATAAACCCGACAATGAATTATTATCTGGAAGTAATGGATTTCTTCAATGCCATTTTTAACCCCCTTCAGAAATGTTTGAATCATCACTACGAATAATTTTCAGGACTTGGAACAGCAATTCGAACCGGATTATCAGCAATTGCAAGCGAAAGGCCACCAAAACCAATACAATTTTTAGCCAATTATTTGCATAATTACGAAGAAACGCCGGCTTCGAATGAGGAGGTAGGCACAAAATTTTTCTGCAAAAATCTAGACCAAATATCACGTATTTGAACAAAAACTCATTTTCAGCCCGCACCAACTATTGAAATCAGCTCACCTGGTCCCGATCAACTCGAATACGATCAAGAAGAACTTCAACTCGAAGAAACTATTCAACCTGAGCAAAAAGCTTCATCTCCAGAAGAACCACAACCACCGACTCCTCCAGAAAACTACGAACAAACCCCAACACCTCCGAACGAAGACCAAGAATCAACCCCATTAGAAAATGAAGAAAAGAAACCAGAAGATGAAACCGAATCATCCGAAGATGAAAAGAAAGCACCTCAGACGAGGAAAAAATCCATAATCGATTACAAAGAAGAAATCAGCAACCAGTTTCAACCAATAAGTAGAGTAATTTCGTAGCAAACAATTGGATAACAAAATCAGACGAATAGTTCCTAAATACATTATAACTTATTACAAAAGGATGACATTTTTTCAGGATAAACACGGCCAAAGTATGTTACATTTTGCAGCAGCGAGCAGACATAGTAGAAATGCATTGTTACAAACGTTACAAGAACTAGATGCGAATATTGCTGAACGAGATGAATTATACAGAACAGCTCGAGATATTGCTGTATTTTCTCAACTTTACGACAATGTGAAAGCTATCGATACTTATGTTTTCCATCTAGCAGCAAACGGTAATTTATCATAATCTTACAATAAATTCAACAAGTAGTGTTTGCTTACTTCAATATTCATATTACAGGACAAACAGATAAAATCTTACAACTTTTATTAGACGGGTACGATCATATTTTGGAGCTCGAAACAGAGGAGAATATAATGGATGTGGTGAAGAATAGAAATCATGACGATACGTTGAACATTTTACGGACTATAAACATTCTTGAGGTTTTCTTTCAAAGATTTAACACTATCATGAGCGAAGGTGATTTCCTATCACACATTGAAAAACGTAACATTATGGTATTTTGAATGATCATTAGGAAATAAGAGAAGATCTTCATGCTGCGATTAGAATCGGAAATAATGTTAGAGTACGAGAGATATTCAAGAAATGTGGAAGAGATGCTAAACTAATGGCCATTTGTAAGAACGATGCGTCTAGATGCAGTCTCCACATAGCTGTTCTAACTCAACATAAGGACATCGTAAAACATATTGTGAAGAAGTATCCAAAAACTATTCATATAGGAGATAATGTAATTCAATTCAATATTACCTGTATTTTGCTTCATTTTTGGCAATGATGAAATCATAATGTGAGCTTAGCACTCGCGTAATGGATGTACCAATTTATAATCACACAAACAAACTCACCATCTTTTACAATGTAATTCAACAATCATTAACTCAAATCAAGAAATATTTCGTAGAAAACTTGCTATCAATTCTTATACACCCGCCAGTTTAATTTTTGAGCGTTATCACTTCAGATCACGCGGTGCTCTCAAAGCAAAATAATAATCTCAAAATGAATAATGGCGGTTGCATAATTTCACCCCTACCCCTATACACAACTTACACAAAAGACTGCAGTTGAAATTTTTAATTTAAAAAAAAATCAAAAACGTAGTATAATCTTCTTTTTCTTTGAACAAAAAACAATGTTTCTTCACTATAAATTAAAATCAAAAAAATCCCGCTGATTTCGAATCGATTTTTCGAAACACATCTCCATAAATTTCGAAATACGACAGACTTTAGAAAATTTTCAGTGAAAATGGCAATACTCTGAAAATGCTTGAGAACTATTTTCTGGTTTAAAAAAAAAAAATGTATTTCTCACCAATCATGGGGTTTCTTTAATTTTTTTTGAGAAGTCCATTTTAATGTTCACTTTAGGAGCTCTGTTTTCACACATGAATTGGTAAAAATTTTCAGCGTTTTTTCTAAATAAATTATTCGTTTTCTTTCAGCTCGAACGAACTCCTCTACATTACGCAATGGGATTAAAAACAGTAGAGGAATTAAGTCGTATATTGATCGAAGCAGGTGCTACTCGTGTGATCAAAGATTTGGTTAGGAAATATTTTTCATTGATATAATTTTCGGTACAATTTACATTTACTTGCTTGAATTACTAATCAAAAATTATTTTAATTAGAAAGGACGTCAACCCAGTTATTACTACATGAATAATGCTGAGATATTACAAATACAGCAAGAAGAAATATTTCTCAGTGATCAACAGAATCGTAAAAATGTCATGAAAAATGGCCGTTAAACATTCGTCGCTTATTATTTATTATCGATTGTTACTTTTTTTTAAATAAATTTTTTTACGATACACATTTTCCTCATTTAAAAATATGCATCAGCGATGACATTTTACAAAGCTAGATTTCAACGTTCGATTACTCTTAATGCATCACAAGTCCTAGTAAATTTGAAATACTGCTTTTTAGAAAACCGAAAACATTGAAAGTGTTAGACAGATGTCCCAAATAGATAATTTTCACACCTTTCATTAACACGAAAACACGACAGATGGTTGAAAAGTAAAACAAAGCAGAACGAGCGCCATTCTATTACTTAAAAATTTTTTACTCATAATGCAGTACCAATAATGTTTCTATAGCAAACAAAACACATGGAAATAGAGTCAAAATCTCGAAAAATCTATTGTGTAAAACCAATTTTTAAAAATATGTATTCTAAAAGATATTTACAAGACGAATCAAACTCTATCAGGTATATGAAATATTTAGGGGATTTATATGAAATAAGTACAAAAATAATTCAATTCTATTCGGTAGCGTTATAAAAATGATGTTTTAATAAAGCGATTCAGCGTTCGAATTACGCGGTTTCTTCAATTTTTCTAGATTTTTAGTCACTAAATCGTGTAAGGTGGAATAATGATTACGAATTTCATGCAATACCAACCACAGCCCTAAATACTGTTTCTCGTCCAATTCTTCAACAGCTCTGCGATAATCTTCAATGTGAGGGTATTTTGCAACCTGTGTAATCCATTCGTAATTAAAATACGTTTCAATTATTAACAACAGGGTGATAATTTACGTACTTTGGAAACTAATTTAGCTCGAGTAACGTAGTAACGTGAAATTTGGTCGAAAAACGCGGCTGCTTCGGTTTCTACGGTTTGAATTTCAGCCAGAGTATCTTCTTGAATTGACACACCGAAGTTGTTACCGTCTTCGATTTTCGGAATCATGAATGAAATCCACATTTTAAGCTGAAAAAATAAACCGATCAATGTAATTATAGTTCAGGGCCAGTTTAAAAAGGACCTAAGAATACTCACAATGTTGCTATCTTCTACAAGCTGTTTGATGGTTGGTTTCAAGACGTTGATTAATTTCGATAATTTTTTGTTTGATAACGCCATTCCAGAAGAGAAACCGAAAACCTTGGTGCCATCGTTGGGTACTTCTGTCTCCACACCCAATTTTCGTTTCTTATTTAAAGGTGAGCTACAGCTATAAAACAGATTGAAGTTACCGTATGCAAGACACCATTTGTAATCATTACGTTCGCTGGCCAACTTACTTATTTACAATCACAGGTTCTGGTACTGGAATATTAATATCTTCGTGAAGATTGATTAAGTTGTCTTCGTTCCATTCTGGTAATTTAATCAATTCGTTTAACTGAACAATTTTCTTGGGAAATCCGGTTAGAATTAGAGCTTCACCCTGAAATTAGAGAGAAATCGTGAGGTCGTTCTAAACCCAGGATATTAAAAAAAACGCTCTAGCACACGGAGTTATCAAAAATGAATTCAAGGGTTAAGGCTACCACGACCAGAAACCCACATCCATTTTATTTTGGATTTCAAAAACGTCAACTAACCTTCATTTTCAAGTTGTCTTTAAATTGCTGAACCTGTGGAAATGAAAAAAAAGGGAACAGCTGTTATTTTCATGAAAAATAGATACGTGACGTGCAGTCGTTGCTGCAAAATTACATTCCTTTGACTTTTTTAAAAACAAGCTAGTAATCAAAACCTCGTTCTAAAAATCGAATTATGTCGTAACTTCTATTACTTCCACTTCAACAATCATTCAAGACAAAGTGAAGCAATATGTTTCGAGCATGATTTTTCCGCCGGAATTCCGCACCTTTAAATGACCAAAATTCAGTACCATGAATTTAGATGGACGAGCCGTATGATTAGTGAAAAAAAAAGACGTAGAAAAATCCTGTTTTCGGTGCCGTGTTACTTCTTTCTAACATTACCACGTATTGAAACATGTGTACCGCAAATTATTTCACCTTGTTAATTTTAAAATCACGAGAATTCATGAATATAAGAAGAGGCTCGAATAGTTCGAGTAAGATTAACGGTTGGTTCAAGTTTTGAACAAAGGATACCATAACACATTTGCAACGCAACGAATTATTTCATTATTTTGATAATCGTATGAAATTAAAAAGGACCGAATAATAAGTATTAATACCTCAATTATTGCTCCATCTGCCATATCACTACACAGAAATTTTCACAACTATAACTAAATAATACACACGAAATTATAACGTATTTTGTCGCCAATTATACGAAAAATATTGGTGGTAATACCACTAATTTGCAATTCACGTTGTTCGCTAGTGATGGTAATAAACACGCGCGATTATTCGGTTTCAATAAAAAGCTGCTCGGATACGAATGCCAATTAGACAGGATTATCGAAAATAATTTAAATTACACTGAAATTTTGACGATTTTTCCCAAGAAAATACTCGTGTTCATCATTCAGACCCGAGTAGACAAAAAATTACATTTATCGACATAAATTTTGAATTTCGTAACCAAAAACTGACTGCGAGAGGAACAAAAATCTATCAAAAATTTTGGAATTTTTTCTGAAAAATGAACCTTCGACAATAAAATCGAAAGTTTAACCTTGTGGAAAATAAAATTTAAAGTTTGCTGAGATACGATAGAGTCGCTATCGTACTTGGATTATTTTGATGAAGTTTTTAATTTTTTTTTTTTTTAAATCGTTCTTTTTTGGGAATTGAATTATTTTCTCCTTTTACCCAGCACTATAGCTAAAAGAAGAGAAAAGAGATGATTGTTGGTTGTTATCATTTACTTATCAGATGAATTTTCTTGAAATTTCGAATTATTTCCTATCTGAACACTAAAAATTGATTCAATAGGTTGAATGAATGATATTATCTGAAAAAATTGCACACTCCAACGTTCTTGGACGACTGTCCCGGACTACTCAAAATGAAACATAGATTAAAAATTTTTATTTGACATTTGAACTAAATACCTACTGGAAGAAGTGAAGTATCAAATATTATAGTATACGAGTCTGAAAGTGACCATTATTTAACAATATTGGTAGTATTTTTGCATGGTCAATTTTACTACTTGCCAGTTTTTATTTAATCGAAAAGCAAAATTGTAGTCATTCAAGTAAAAAGCAAAAACTACTTACTTACAGGTTTTTTTTTCAAAAAGAGTAGTCGCTTTTTTCAAAAAACTAGTTTTAGTTTTAAAACTAGTTTTAGTTTTAGTTTTTTTTTTCAAAAACTAGTTCTAGTTTATTCAAAAAAAAACTAGTTTCGCTCAGTTGTACTTAGTTTTAAAAAAAACTATTTATACTAAAACACTACAGCATAGTTGCTCTGAGTAAAAGCCTGAAAATAAATAATCTCATTATAAATTTTGAAAAAAGATATGAAAGTTCAATAAATAGATTTCAGCTTTAGAAGTAAAAAATTGTACTTTCTAATAACATGAGGGAAAATAATGCACAATATTAAAATTTTTAAAGAAAAGAGCACATCAGAAAAACCTGATAATAAACTACCACAACGACTATCGAGCTAACAAAACCTGCTAAAGATTAGAATTGATTTCAAAAACGTCGTATAAACATAAAAATTTGTAAAAAAATTAATATAAAAAAATATCAATCGATGCATTTTACGAACTTCTGTAGTCACTCGTCACCGTGTTAACAGTTCTAGATTATTTTCATTGCTACGAATACTTTTTTATAATACGAATCAATAATTAATAAAATGTCTAAAAAAAAGGAGTACAAAAGTAAAGTTACATGAATTGAGTTACATACAAACAATGTTGCATTTCATGAAAAAATTACACAAATTTAGAAATTTTTATAAACCATTGTAGAAAAATATTATTAATACATTACACTGCATAATGAATTCAACTTTGAGCAGGTTTCTAATCTACTTGCATTTCTAAAGATTGATTATGTTAGTGAAAGATCACATTGCAACACTAGATTATTAGGTCTCGATTAAAAAGTGTTAATCGATTTCCATTTAGAATTTTTTTTTTTTCAATTAATCATCTTTCTTGAAAAATACACTTGTGTATCTATCAAGATAAGCTCGATTAATTTTTTCCTTTTAGAGCAAATTTTGAGGAAAACTGTGACACAAGTCACAATAAAATAGACAATTGAACATTAAGGAAATTTTAAAAAATATATTAATAACAAAAAAATCAAAACCAAAGTTTTATCGATCAGCCATCGAGGTGAATTTTTCAAGCATTTCTCAGTTCTCGAGCATTTGTTGAAAATTTATTCCGTATCGTTATAGAAGCAAGCATCATTAAAAAAAATCAGATCAAAACAATACGTCTATGAATGACACACTTCAAGTGTACTATATCTCGCGGAGATTGAATAATTTTATACACAATTTACAGAGTTATTTACAATTACACATAGAATGCATCTATCTAACAAGAGTAAGATAAAATAAACAAAAAAATTTTACTAATATTGTACATATTATCTAAATTTGTATTATTAAAAATCATTAGTTGACCGAAAAATATATGATAGTGATACATACTTCATATTGCACGATAAAAAAAACTACTCTGGCACATTGGATTAAAAAGAAAAAAACCACACGAGGTGTAAAGCATACATTCGTATCGCCGAATACAACAATAATAGCAATAACTTACAACATACGAGTTTAAAATTTTTCAACAAAAAACATCCATTGAAAGAACTGACTTCGCAAACGCATAAATAGGTATAGCTGATTCGTCTTCAAACATTTAGAACGTTACAATATTAAATATTGTTGGCATTTGATGCAAATAAATTAATGGCGAGTGCGTAGGGTACAATTATGAGACTTATTCTTTCAATAAAATTAAGTACATGTTAGGAACAATGAAAAAAAAAAGAATAAATAAATCAAAAAAAATTATATATTCACAAGAATGTGATTAGTAAGTAAGTTATTCAGAGAGGACAAAAATTGCTAATATAGGATTTTTAAAAACAGTGATGTTACAAAATAAATACTAACAGTTATTTTTTTTCGAGCTTCGAAAAACAATTATCAAATTTCTTTCAACAACGCCGATTTTGCATTTTTCAATTTATCTAATCGCCGTTGCAGGTGTGTGTTTTCTGTCTCCAATTCATCGACTCTTGATTGTGTTTCGCGTAACTGTGAAAAAATTTCATTAATTTTAAATATGATCTCAAAAGAAAATCGAATCGAATATGGTTTTAATTCTTTTTATGAACAGGAAATCACCAATTGAAAAAAATTCTAAATATGAACTAACCTCTCTTTGTAATTTTCTTTTCTCAACTTTTAATTCATCTTCAACTTTTTCTGAAGTTTCTGCAGCTGATTTATATCTAATAACTTGACTTTCTAATCGAGCAACCTGGAAATTTCGATTGAAAATTAATTTAGTATCAGTTTCAATATTTTACAAGGAGTAAAAATAGAATGAAAAGTTAATACATTGGCTTGTAACGTTGATATATCTTGTTCAGCTTTCTGCCATTTGAATTTATAATCGCCGACTAATTTTGACGCTTCTCCTAAAAAAAAACAACAGGAAAACAAGGTGAGACCAAATCGAAAGAAAAAAGGAAAGGCTCAGCTCGCTGATTCGTTCCTGGGCCCAAAATTTCAAATTTTTGGAGGCGATGCCGGCCGTTCGTAAGATACTAATAAAATATGATTTTTGAGGATACTCACAAATATCATTTTTGCATTAAATTCTCTATCTCTCTACTATTGAAATTGACAAAAATTTGACCACCCTACAGAATCTCAATTTTTCTTTGATCATTCACTCATGTTTTCTGCAGTTAAGAGGTCCATTTTTCGAACATAAGAAAATTTTTTGGGGGTTCATACGGAAAAGTGATCTCTATTTCATGTTCAGTGAGTTCAATTCATACAAAAACGACAAAAACTAACACCAGAGAAGTACTCCGGGTTCAAAAAAATGTAAACCAACCGCCGGAATGAAAAATTATGCCTAACGTGTGGGAAAATGGTTTTCAAGGGGTTGAGAGGGGGGCCCAAACCAAAAAATTCTAGAAAATTGTCATTTTTCCGACATGTCTATCAAGTCTAAAAAGTAATTATCAAATTCATTACTCTGATCGAAAAAATTTTTAAAAAATCCACAGCCCCTCCCCTAAGTACCTTCATCTACATACCATGTTTGTAAAAAATGAATTGGAAACTTAAGACACCCCCCCCCCGCCTGGATCGAGATGAAAAATCGAAAATATGTTCAAAAATCATATTTTTTCAGTACTTATGTACTACCTAACCAGCACTACTGAAAATGGAAATTTTGGGTCAAAGGACAAATCAGCATGCCTATCCTGCTACAGCTTTCAAAAAATTAAAAATTTTAAATACTTGATTCATCGAAATCATCATTATCAGCGCCATTCATCATACTAGAGCAGTTTCCAGAAGACTTTATTCGTTCTGCATCTAATTCTAATTTAAGTTTACTGATCTCACTGAGAAGTTCTTTACGTTCTTGGGCGTATTTCTTTAATCTACTATCTGCAATTGAGAAACAATACAAGAAATTAGAATTGACCCATGAAATGATAAAATTAGCACATACACGTGAATAATAAATTACCTAATGAACCTTCTCCTAAATTCTGTAACAACTCAGCAGATTGTGACGATATCAATACTCGATTAGACAATTTACGTTTATATTCAATATGATTGCTATCGTTTTGTTCATCTTCGAGTGAACTATGAATACCATTTTCGTCGCCGTTCGTTATCACAACTAAGCCTTGCTCCTAAACACGTCGATTACATGATTATTTATCATAAAATCATCGTCATTCGAAAATAAAAACACAATGGAATTCACATCTCACCTCGATCAACCTATCTCTTTCTTCTAATTGTGATTTAAAGAAATCCAAATCTTCTTTTTGCTTGATGAATAATCTTTTCAGCTGTTCGTGTTCTCTGCATTTGTCTTTATGTTCTTTCTGTAATATTTCATCGATAAAATTAAAAATTGGGATCAAAACGCAAGAGGAAGAACTAAATTTGTAATCTTACTTGTAATACTGAGAATGCTGCTTCTAAATCTTGATATTTATCTTTGAATAATTCAACTTGGTATAATATAGCTGACTTTTCATTATCCAACTGAGCATTTTGAATCATGGCTTTACGAAATTTCTCTTCGAGTTCTTTCAGTTCGAGCTACAAAAAGCAAAACAGTTGAAAACACTTGTTTGAAAATCCGAACGTAACTACAGTTATCAAAGCTATTTTTACAATCGCCAAATCCTCAATATCGAGAAACACCACACGAAAAATTTTCAATATCGATAAAAACCCGAATTAAATACCATTCGCAAATCGATAATGCAAGAGGTGAAACATTTCACATACTTGAAATAAAACACGATAGATTAACGTTTGAGAAAATTACCAGCTGAGTTTGACATCTCAAAACAACATTTCGAAACGTTTTCCACTTTTGTAAATAAAATATTGCAGAAAAATATTTATAATTTCAAAACCACAAACAATGAAACCGAATTCTTTTTCGTTAAAAACATTCGGATCTGATAACAGACTCACTTTGATATCGCGATAATTGAACCCATCTTCCAACGAGTCCTCGGAGCTTCTTCTGCTCGTATTGCTCACTGGTGATGATATAACCGAGGTATTCCTATTATTAACGCAAGACGTACTTCGTATTCCACGATTCGCCGAATCCACTGCAACAAAATTACCAAAAGGTGAGCCAGGATGGAAAATCACACCGAAGAGGAATAATTCACACAAGATACATTGTAATCAAAATAATTCTTACAAAATGGTATATATCGAGTCCAGTTCTTGAACATTGTAAAATTTCTAATTCTAATGCAACGAAACGAAGAATTATTATCAATCGTATCAACGATCAACTAAAAGTGTAAATAGTTCGGTTACCGATTTTCGTAGGTACCATTTTATCGCGCAATATTTATCTTGAAAACATCTCAATACAACGAATCGCATTTATGAGGTAATGTTTGCACATATGGTGACTGAATAATTCAAAAATCATTTCAAAGTTGGTTCGTATTCGCCGACAATACGTTGCTATTATCGCACGTGCGTTGATTTCGCATAATCTCGAACGTGATTTTGGACAAGTACGTAGTTTATCGAAAAATTGTTCCATTTTTTTTTCTCTTATCAGTGATATCGAAAGTGTTCCCAATAAAGGAACTAGGAAATTCTTTGCAAGTTTGATTTTTAATTCATTTTTACCAATTTGGATATAGATAGGTAAGTATTTTCAGTTTTAATTCATTTTTACCAAGTTTAGGTTTTTTTTTCATCTTTAATTAATTATTACCAAGTTTGTTTTTTTTTTCATCTTTAATTCATTTTTACCAATTTTGGATGAATTTTGTATCAATTGAATTCACCAACATACATCAATTTTGAAATATTTACTCGATTATTGAAACACCCTCAGAAAAAAACCTGAGTTGAATTGCTTCTAAAAGTAATTCAATTCATTGATCTAACTCTGAACCATTTTTAATCAACAAAAATAAATAAAATTTACCCGAATTAAATCCAGCATTCGTAGTAATATCGTACATCCGATCCAGGTTTTCTTCGGCTTCTTTTTGTTGTCTTTCAATTTCACGCATTCGTATTTCTTTAGCTTCGGCGCGAGCTTGTCTACGAGCAGCCAAACGACATTCAGCCTGGAAAAGGGAATACCGATAAATGAATACGGTAAAAGATTGAAACACCTACTTACTACATTTGTAAGTTTTCTTTTTAAATCAAAACAGCAGTTAAAACATCATAAAAATATTTCAAGGTTATCCATTAAAAAAAAAGAACAATAAATAAACAAAAGGCACGTTTCATTTTCAGATATTAAATTCTAGAGAAATACATGCATATGAGCTTCTAAAACCTGAGTCGACCTTCACTTCCATGCTAAAGAGTAAACGTTCAACAGGTAAGTTTACAACTTCGGATATAATTTTTAAAACGATTTTCAGCATATCGATCGACTAATTATACAGATGAGATTAGAAAATTAAATTTTTTCTAATATTTTCAAATTTTTATTTAAAAAAAAACACACAGTTGGTTCATTTTTTCGAATTCTCGTAACGAATTCATATAAAAACGTAGATTGTGCATTAAAGTAGAGTAAACACTTACCCAGAATTAAATTTCCAAGTAAAATATTAAGGTAAATAAGACAAAAATTCCGCACTAAAATGACATTTGGCATACAATCGGCGAATTTTTCAGCACCAGCGTCGTCGTTAATTTAATAACGACAATAGGAACACAAAAGGAACGTATCCTTGTACCAAACCAGATAAATAACAGTAATAACAATTCCAATACGACAGTCAGCGTTAATTTTCAACAATACAATACCACCGACACGTACTCGTTAATAAATTTCAATTTACATAATTTCGAGTTGAAAGGTGCAAAGTAATTTATCCATCAGAGTGCCTACGATTACGGTTAAGAACGCAAATATGTACGATCGAAGTTATAAAAATGTAATCATATGGCACACCTAAGAACGTCGAAATTCAGATAACCCTTTCCTCCACTCAACGATAACAAAACGATAACAGAGAGCTTTCAATGCGCCAGAATCGTCGATGTTTAACAAACAATTTCAAAAAAAATTCAAGATAGTGATAAATTCGATCAATAGTGAAAATTTTAATAACAAATTGTGCCTTATATTTGGGTAATTCGTGAATAATGCATTTCGAGTGGTGTACCTGTTTAGCAATTTGATCCAAAGCTTGATCTTCGATTGTATGATTACTTGGTGCCCTTTTACGACCGCCGATGGCGTAACTGTCCATGGTGTATTACTTCTCGATCCAGTATCACTGTATCGGTCATACCAGTGATAATAATTTACGTGTAGAGTATCTAAAACACACAAAAATGAAAGGTAAAGTGGTTTTGCTCCAAGTAAATAAAATAATTTCAGTAATGGAAGTATGAAATTACCAAAAACTACACATACTTATGATAATATTACGTTTAATAAAGTGAAATTATTTCCTAGAATGGCAAACAACGCGATTATAATGAAAGCATCCATCCAAAATTACATAATGATGCAGTTACTGATATAGATCATTTTCTGGAAACACCAGACCGAAAAAACGCTCACACTTGAGTGCCTTTTACGCTAACCAAGCTTTTCCCTATTATTAAATCAACAAAGTTTTATCGATTTGCATATAGCATATAAAAAAGTTTACAAATTATAAAAATCATTTGGGTGAAGAAATTTAACATCTGCATAAACAAAGGGTATAAAATGAAATTTATTTGAGAGAAAAATTGTTTGAAATCGTTTATAGAGATTAACGAAACGTGAAAGAAAATTACTCTCAATTTTATTAGGATTTAAGAACGAAATTACACCACTGACGTTTTTATTTTGGGAATGTATTCGTAATAGGGAAATAATACTTCTTATCCGAATTACTAGAATTATGACTCAATGATTTGACGGATCAAATTGCAGAAAAGAACGAAGTCCTGTGATTTCCTTCATTTACTCGGAATTGACTTTTCGAGAATTGAAACATCAACTCATAGAATTATCGAAGCATTGAAACAATAAAACAAACAAAAAGAACAATTGAAAAATAATGAAACAGTTATTCTTCATTGCAGTTTGAAATGAGCACAGGAGGGTTCTAAAATGATCATTTTTCAAATAAAGAAGCCATAGAAGCCCATCTGTGTTATGAAATTAGATCAAAATTAACGAAAATTAGCGATTGATGAGATTTTCACGAGATACTCACTGGTACTTATTATCGAAGAATGAACGAATGAGTTACTCTCAAATTCAAATAACAGTAAAATTTAGATCGACGGTGACTAATGTAGAATAAAATGTTATACAAAGTGATGGATATCCCTTATCATAACGACATCTGTCAAATAACACAACACAATTAAATAATAAAAAGATACTGAAAATATGTGGAAATTTACCTTAGGAGGCGATAATACATTGACTCCTACACCAATTGATTAGACATCGATAACAAGAAAAAATACCCACAGATATTTGTCACTTCCTCTCCGGACCATCGATTATCCAAAATTCGCCGAAAACGCGACACAATCAATGAAATATATCACACGAAGGTACTTGAAAATTACGAATTTACGAACATTTTTCTCCGCGGATAAATTTTTCCAGGTTAATTTTCGAGAAAAAATTACATTTGACAACGATCAATGCTCTGATCATTCATTCATTGTCGTAATCACAGTTCAATTTTTTTTGTTTTTCACTGAAAAACAAACCTATTTTGTTTTGTTTGCCTATCTTTAATACGACGTTCTGATTGGCTAATTTGGGAGATAAACAAATAACAGAAACGATATCGGTAACGTATTAAGGTGTCACGCGTGAATGCGTGAGTTGTTTTTTGTTGTAGTTTGTTATCTTTGCTGAAGTTGATTGCTAAAAAATTGGGCAATTTGCAAAATAATGAGGAATAATTTAAGTTTATGACTGTAATTAGCAATTAGATGTAATATGTGTGTTATAAAAACTCAACTGAATGAAAATATCGTAAAGGACAAGGTGAAATTGAAGTCAAAATGTCTTAGAAACACATCGTCCTACACTTTTTTCAGTTATCAATTTTAAACTTTTTTTTTCGGTTCATTGATATTTTCTTCGTTTTGACTGTTAAATGGACTGTAGAAAAGAATCTCGATGACAAATGAATAATCCCAATGGTGTTGGTTATGCTGGCAATAGATCGTTTACTCTGAAGTATTTTACCAAGACTCGTAATCTGAGATGCTCTTGGCCCCATAATAATTTATTTTGTACTGCCAAAGACGAAAATGCTCTGCTGCAAAATATCCTGCAACAGAATGTTGGTAGAAATCAGAATGGGAATTTTGACCACGAGAATTTACAAGATTTGAAGCAGATTTTAAAATGCTTTTTGCTTCGTCATCAAAAAGCCCATTATGGGTCAATTCTGAAAAAATGTATCCCTCGAGTGAGTATCCAAATAGGTACCATCATTTTTACAAATTTTTCAAATATCATCATTTTTGGAAAATATTTTTAAAATTTGGATAGTAATAATGCGTACTATATTTATTAAAAATGAAAAAATTTCGTTCACAGGACAAGAAAGGGAGATGTTCAACGTCAGCAGATTTACAACCGCTGAGTCGACCGGTTTTGAAAGAATTCCTCCATAGAATAATTTTCAATATAATTCCGTTGACTTTATTCGGTTCGAAAAAAAATCAAATACAATTCGAACGAAATCTCAGACTGGTGTTAAAATTTGGAAAATCTCAAGTATACACGTTGAAAATACTCATGAATAAAATTACCGCCAAGAACGTATCCTATTTGAAACCATTTACGGAGAATTTCAATCGAACGAATTTAATAGCCAAAGTTTACCTATGGCTGCTCCGAGTTTATATTTTCGCCGCCATTAAATGTGTTTTTTACGTTACCGAAAATAATTACAGTAATGAATTTTTATTCTATAATAAACGAACATGGCAGATAATTCAGCAAAGATGTATGAATAGTATAAAAAAAGAAGTAGTCAGGAAATATGGCAATTTCCCCGTCAACAGTCGGACTATCGCGTCCAGAAATATTTTTATACTGAAAATTCTTCCAAAAATCAAAGGCAGTCGACCTATTTTCGTTAGATGGAAAAATGAGTGAGTAGGTTGGATGAAAGTTTTATTACGGTAGGATAAGTTGTAAAATATTTTAAATTTTTTTCAGCGAGTATTCGAAACTGAAAGCGGCTCACGAAGTGCAAATTATGAAACAAACGTTGTCCCAGGTGGCTTCTTTATGCTTCAAGATGTCTCAAACTTCATCCGAAGAGTTTCACAATCGTTGGCTAAATTTATACTACACGTGGCTATCGTTAGGAAAACCGCAGCTTTATTTCGTTCGTGTCGACTTCGTGGACGCTTTTGGGAGCATCGATCAAGTAATTTTTTTTAATTCGAGGTCATTAATCTCGTGAACTACTGGTCTCATTTAGTTTTTTTCATTTTATTCATAGGGTAAATTGACTGAAATTATTGAAAGATTGAAGAATCAGAATCAGTCGTCGGAAATACAATATCGTCATCAGAATAAAATTAAAAAAGTACGTGTCTCTTTTTCCCATTTCATTTTATTTTATTCTTTCGTATGGTTAATTAATTGAAAACAATTTTCGTAATTTTTTTAGATTACCAAAAACGAAGCTTTTGCAGTTCTGCAGAATTACATTTCAAATTTCGTGTTCAAAAATAACAAATACACCTATAAATTGACCCGTGGAATTTATCAAGGTTAATTTCTCGTTAATTTCTCCTTTAATTGCTAAAAATTAATTTATTATCCCTGAAAATTTTAATTTACAGGTGGTGCATTATCTAGTCCTCTTTGTAACATTTATTTTTCCGAAATAAATGCCAATTATCTTATCGAATATTTAAACGACCCCGAAGGATTTTTCGTTCAGAATTGCGACGATTACCTATACATCACTATGAACCGCGCAAATGCTATCGCGTAACCTTCTTTTCAATTTTTTCCCAAATATATTCGAACGCTGCCTCATATTCGTGCAATATCCCTCCTTACAGATACCTCAATCGAATGCAACAAGGATTTCCAGATTTCAACATGGTAATAAATACTTCGAAAACGAAAACCAACGTTTACGACACCTCGGAGCATACTACTGATTTTGGACGATGCCAAATAGACGTAAATACATTTCAAATAAGTAGTTGCTATAAATCATACCAAGGAATTAAAACAGTCCACCGTTCGTCCTTTCGTTCTCTTGCATCACCTGGAAAGTAATTCTCTTTTAATATTTCCATTTCCATTGTAATTGGAATTACTTGCATATTATTTCCGCGATTTATTTTCAGGATTTTAATGCGGAGATTGTTATTATTCTGTACGATGAAACTGGATAAGATTTACTTCGATTGCACCTATAACACAATTCACACAATTGCTCACAACGTTTTTCTCATAGCTTATTTAGCAGCTATTCGTTGTGTATCATTGATGAAGACCATATTTACGAACTATAACCTGAATTATATTTTCAATTGCGTAGAAAATTGCACTTTTCGATTATCTAGATCGGTATCGAATAAGATCAATCAGTATGAAGGTGATTTTATAGTGATAGTTCATCTCAAAACAATAATTTATTTAGGTATAAGAAATTCTTTTTTTAATATAAATATGTTTTAAATCTGGGAGTCGGTTCGAAAATTTTCATTTAAAAAAACTTCAAAAAAGACAAAAAATCAGACAAAAAATTGAAGAATTTTTCATTAAGAAAAATAGACCATAAAATTTCGCCAAAATTGGAAAAATGATGAATTTTTTCCATCAAATTCAACTTTAGACTACATCTCAGATTTGAAATAACTTGTGAACATTTTTGTTGCAAAATTACTTTTCAGCTTATTGAATTCTCTTGCAATTTTTAAAATTTGAAAAAAATCATTATGGATTCTTTTCAATTTATTAAATTACTAAAAAAATGTCTGGAGTTTTCGAGTTATTTGATATGATATTATTTTTTAATTTTTCAAAATGGCTTATCAGGCAAAATTCTTAAACATAATCATTATTTAAAATTGAAAGCTTTTGGTCCATACTCCATAGTAAAAAACTTGTGTAATTTTTTTTCATCTTTTTTTAGATATATTCGAGAAATCAGTCTTGCAATGGATCACTTTACAAGCATTTTCGATGAAATTCAAAAAAAGTGGCAGAATTTTCAACTCTTTGGGTTGTAAAATCCAACGTCACTCCTCGACATTATGTGAATCTTTCAACGACCAACAGAAGACACTCATCGTTAATCAATTTGAAAACGAACCACCTCCGATCATAATGAGAAATATATTTTAATTTTAAAAATAAGTAATTTTAATGAATAATGATAAGACTGACGTTGCATTACATAAAAACTTTATTTTTGAATTTTTATATTTTTATATTGAAAACATGATTAAATATAGAAGAAATACAGTACGTGTATATTTAAATCCAGGTTCCTCTATGGGGTAAATTATTTCATTAAAATCAGCGACTGTGATCTATTTTCAAATAAAATTCTACGTTTATCAAACCTGTCAAAAATCATACACACACGTATTGGTCCAGAAAAATAAGAAAAAAAGAGATCCAAAATAAGTAAAAGTATTTCCAGAATAAATAACAGTGAAGAAAAAAAGGAAAAAACTTCGATAAAACTAAAATATTCGTTCTGAGCTACATGGAAAAATCTCCAATTCCACGGTTCGTTTGCGCTTCAACGGGCAAATCAGAGCCCACCATGGAAATCAATACGTAAAAAAAGAATAAAATAAATAAAAACTGCACGAAACACAAATTCGCTTCTCTCACACTTACAATACGATACAACAATCATACGACGTAATTAAATTAAACAACTGACATTAATTAATATTAAATATTAAGTAGACTTAGACATTTTTAAAAACATGTAATATACTATAGCACCGTTTACGAATCGTTTAAAAGGATACCATCTCAAATGGGTAAATTCACATCGAATCACTCGTACAAGTGCTTCTCGTAAACGGCACAAGAGATTAATTAGAATACAAAATAAATTACCATAGTATATATTTTTTTGGAATTATTTTTTTCAATCAGTACACATAAACGTTCAACAAATAGGTAACAACGAGTATACTCAACAATTAAAACTTCATCTACTTGTTCTCTTTGAATGTAATGTCCAAAACAGAAAAAAATGAACAGTATTAAACTACGAACACCCGGAAGAAAGAAAAAACGAATTCTGTATAGATATGTGTTATTAAAAGCAACTGAACGGGTACTTCTACTGAATTAAACAACAGCAGGCACTTCGAAAGTGATTGCAAAGTTTCTCCTAAGACGAGTACAATCTCAAAAATACTTCATCACTTGAATTTTGTACTATAAGTCAGAAATGCTATTAAAGTATTACTCTGAGTAGTAAAATCTTGAAGAAAAAATATGCTTAGATTTGTAGAACGATTGCGTACGTATTTAAATACTTAAAATGGCATGATAAGGCCGCCAAAACTGAGGGCTTGGCGGTCAACCTTTGTCATACGTCTGCTATATCGGAAACATTTTTATAAAATGTTACTGAAGCGATATGCTGGTTTTGCATCACCTAAAAAATTATATTTGTGGATTGGAAAATCGTTCAAATAAAAAAAAAATTGCAGAAGGCTTCGACTTACTTCGAAAATCATATCTTGGTAACCATAACAAAACGTTGAGCCAAACGGATTAATATTCGTACAACCCGATCTATTCAGGACCACTGGACGGTCGCTGTGTTTCAGTTGATCAGATATGTCATCCCATTTAGTAAATGCATTTATCTAAATAAAAAAATTACGTATAAATAATAATCTACCTTAAGTGTAGACAAACATCCAAGAATCATACCTCTAAAATTTTATCCTTAGTTGAATTTTGTTTCTTATCATCAGGAACTTCCTTTTCTGGTTTCAAACGAATACGAAAATCGCAACGATTGTACCTGTTAAACGACACATTATTATAAACTAATTCGACCTTCGTATCGATTAGAAAATACATATCAGTGAACTTACATGTTGAAATTATAATGGCCAGGATAATTCGTATGAAGAATGAACTTTTTCATACGTTGAGTTTTGGCATCGAAGAGTATGTCCTATGAAAAAATATAAAAAATTACACCACCTATTTGTAACGAAAATAAAAAAATAAATCATTAAGAAATACCAATCCGAGAGAAAAATAGTTGAAAAAATAATCCGAACGACGAGGCGTTTTAACATGCAGATGAGCGTTCGGGGAATGTATCTTCATCTTATCTTCTGATTTATAAAATACTTGAGATGGAGATCCCAATAACGACATTACATCTTGACATGTAATCCCGAAATATAAATCTTTCAAAAGTGTAATCCTTTGTCGTCTCAAAGATCCTACGAAATCATTTAAAAATCACTAAAAAAATTCATTTGTGGTAAATTACCTACAATAAAATCTGATAAGTTACCTGTTCCTTGCAGATGAAGCGTCAATTGTATTCCTTTAGTGTTTGATCTATCGCGTAAAACTAATGCCTTTTCCACATACGACAATCCATGGTAACAAGAAATAGGTAATGGGACGACTGGAACTGGAATAATACCCTGATAATCGTTGCTAGTGCAATTCTTCAAATTATTTCCAGCGTAGATTATCATTTTCGAAACAACCGGAGAGACGCCAGTTGTAAATTGTAACGATCCTAAGCCACATTGAGCTATTCCAGGCTGAAATGAACACCTCAATCAATGCCAATTTCTGTTACGAAGCATTATCTAAATCTCCAACAAACCTGGAATTTAGAATCAACATCGAATGAAAATGAAAGCCCTCGAAAGTTCAACGTGAATAACTGCTTGTCGCAGTCAAAAATTCCTGGATGAGTAGCCCCGAAACACTGCTCGATTTCTTGAATCGTTGGTAATATTTCCGACGAATTGAATATTGAGTTACTACAATACGATAAATATAGATTTAAAAAACCTATCTGTACATTTCATATCGCAGCGAAGACATGAAAAGCAGCCAAACTTACCAATACTTCAGTTTAACTAATTTCATATCGAAAACTTCGATAAGCTGAACAGAAAAACACACAATAACATTATTATCTATAATGATGGATAATTCACTTATATAAAAAACCACTCACTTTTAATCGTTGGAGAACAGCATCGAACACGAATCTAATACCATCTTGGGGTAAATGTAAAATGAGATCGTAGTCTAATGGATTCTACAAACGTAAAACACATATTTTAGTGAATAATCTATACAACCCAGAGACCCCCAATGAAAACAATTTACTCACTGTATCGCTGTAATAGACTTGTACTCCTTTAATAATGCCCACTTGGGACTGGATTATGGCCACAGCTTGAGAAAAATGCATACCTAGAGGATGAAAACGATTATTATTTGTACAATTAGTAAAGAATAAAAATCGATAAAAATACAAACCTAATATAAATTCCCATTGTTCGCATCCTAAAGATCGTTCAGGTACAACATCTAATTCTAACATTATATACAAATTTATAACAAAATTTCGAACAGAAAAACTGCTTATCAGTGGAATACGAGCGTTATTATTTTAGACATATATGAAACCAATTGGATAAAAAAGTTGAAACTTGTTTATACAGTAGAATTAGAAATTTACGTAGTTGCAATTGCGTCGTTATAAACAATAATAACCGAGTTGATAACAATTTCGAACAACTGATCACAAAAATTCTCTTTGTTTCTAGGTTTTCTTTCACCTTTATAAACTATTTTGTTTTGAAGAACTCTCTGCGGAGAAGAAATTTTTTCAAAACCAAAACAAAGAACAAAATAAACGCAGACAAAAATTAAATATACATAGCTTGGTTATCATAAAAACACTCCTCACGAAATCACCTGATAGTGTGAGTCACGTATCGTGTTTCGTGTTTCACTTTCACCTGCGGTTTAGTTGGGTATGCAATTGATATAGTGGAATTGATGGTGTGTTTGCGTAGTTGAAATATTTCAGGGGTAAAGTTTGATTGCAGAAAAAAATGGTAAATTTTTTCATTTTAATTGATTTTCTTGATTTTTTTTGATCTTATTAGTTATTTGGATTTTTTGTAATGGAAAAAAGAAGTAAGTAGATGAAAAGAAACGGTTTTGGGTCATTCTATCTCAATTTAGCTATTTTTTTGAGTTGTACCTTTCAATTATGTCCAGATTTATTTCCTGACTCATGTCATGGTATGGTACGATTCGAAAAATCGCCATAATTTTCTCCCATCCTCTGGGTGAGGGGGGGGAGTATTTTTTCCTATTGCGATTTCTGATGAAAAGGTCAAACTTCGGATTTCTATATCTTACCTACGGCATGGCACATGACTTTGACAAGTACCTACGTAAATTCAAAAGTATCCATGAAAGTTTCCAAATTTTACCTTTTCATAAAAAGTTTCACTCTTGAATGGACGTAAAAGCCTTTGAGATCTCATTAAAAAAAAACTGTTCGTGACCTAATTTCGTTTTAGGGTTCACGGTGTACCAGGAACCCTACTAAAATCACCTGTTCTGTTCTCTTTTTCTGTTTTCAGTTTTTCACTGTTTTTCATCAAAACAACACGAGCGTCATCTACTGTGGTATAAAATGAACTTATCACAACACCTCCTATAATAAAAGGCCTGGGCGCTGACGGAAATGTTCAAGTTGGCAACGTGACATAGAGGTAGAAAATTACATTGGTTTAAATGGAGGAATTTGAATATTTTTTTTTTTTATTCGATAAGAAGGGCAGTTTTCATTATTTTTGGATCATATTTTATGTAAAATTTACCGAGCTTTCTGATGGTGTAATTAGTTTTTGAATTTGTGCGATAGTTTTCCTATAAATTGAGATAAATGAGCAAAAATTGACACAAAATCTGAAGGCGTCCTCGAATTATTGAAAAATAATTAAGAAGAATTAATCATAGAACAAAAACGAATATACCAATAGAAAGAGCGTAAAAAATGCTACATTTCGTCCATTTGATGTTTTTTTCCAGGTGTTATATTTGTGGAGGTACAGCTTTCCAAACATTACGGCTGGAATATTTCGAAAAGTATAACACTTGAAAAAAAACATCAAATGGACGAAATGTAGCATTTTTTATGCTCTTTCTAATGGTATATTAGTTTTTGTCATACGATCAATTCATCTTGATTATTTTTCAATAATTCGACGACACCTTTAGATTTTGTGTCAATTTTCGCTCGTTTATCTCAATTTATAGGAAAACTATCGCACAAAATCAAAAACTAATTACACCATCGGAAAGCTCGGCAAATTTTACATAAAATATGATCCAAAAATTGTGAAAACTGCTCTTCTTCTCGAATAAAAAATGAAAAAATACACATTCCTCCATTCAAACCAATGTAATTTTCTACCTCCACCAGTGACGTCACAAAATCAGCGCTCAGGCCTTTTATTATAGGAGGTGTTGACTTATCACCACGTTAATAAACCAATCGGAATTCAGAAGAAAGAAAGAGAGAAATAATTACGAAAGTTTATTCATACTCTCGAAAAGGGTGATTTTGTTTCGTGTGGAGAATTTGCTTTTTTTTAAGTTCAATAATTCAGTTAAATTTCAACATTTTTTCCAGTTTCAAATTTTTCCAACATTTATCCAATTTTGCATTTTCTCAGAATTTTTTCCAATTTCGAATTTTATCAAAATTTCCAACCTAATTTTACACAATTCTTTCCAACTTAAAGACTAATTAATGATTATCAACTAATTCAACTAATTGTAAGCATATAGGTAAATCTGAAACATCTAATCTAATTATACAAAAAGTAAGAGTCCAAAAACGCATATAAAATAATGTACTAAGTGTATAAAAAAAGACCCTAGGTGTAAATTCTTTTCATTTTTTTTCATGCTAAAAAGCTTCATCGTCATACTCCAACGAGGAAAAAAATAAGAAAAATTACAGGTATTTTTTCTTAAAATAATTTTTCCGGGCATTCCGGGCACTGGTTAAACCCGTTGACTGATGCAAGTCTCTCCTTTGATTATAAATATAGTTATACGTAGTATATTTATAATCAAAGAGTCTCTCCAATAATTTTTATTCTCTTTCCTCAGAATTTTTTTAACTCTAGTACATATTTTTCAACTCTAAAAATTTCTTAACTCCCGTGAAATTTTTTCTGAACTCTAAACAATTTCTTCTTCAAAATTTTTTCTCGGGTCTAAAATTTTTTCAAATCTAGTATTTTTTCTAAATATAGGTACATATTTTCAACTCTGACATTTTTTCTCGATATATTTTTCAACACTAAAATTTTTTCTCGACTTTTTTTTTCAACTCTTGTGTAGTTTTCTCAAATTTTGAATTTTTCAACTCCAATAAACTTTTTTCTAAAATTTCTTCATCAAAATATTTTTCAGCTCTAAAATTTTTACATTTAGCTGTTGAGATTTTTTCTCAGCAGTCAATTCTAAAATTCCATTCTTTGATCTTGAAATTTTCAAAACTTTAAATTCTCTTAAATTTTTTTCCATCCAAATTTAAAAAAAATTATCCTGTAAATTTCAGTTGGTAAATACTTTCAGAAAAAAATTTTAAGTTGAAAGAAACAAAATACCAAAACTGAAAAAATGTGAAAAACTTTAGAGGTGAGAAATTTTTATAGAAAAAACGTCAAGAGTTGAAAACAATTTTGAGACAAAATTTTAGAGCCTTTTTTCATTCACAGGAGAGGAGAGGAGAAGGGGGTTCATAGAAGTATTTTGGTTAAACTTCAAAAAATTTGAAAATCATGTCAGGCGTATTGTTTTGTTTTTGAGATGCTGAGTTCGAATGCATATCAACTTAGTTTTTGGATTTAACCCCTCTCCCTGCATATCCTACACCAAACGCCTGATTTGAGCTCAGAAAATGAAGAAATGAAAAATCTTGAGTTTTGAAAGTGCAACAAAAATCCATTGTATGACTGGTCAACATTTTTCCAAATTTTTAAAAAAGTCCAACAGAATATGTTTGACCTAAAATTTGCAGAATATTTTTCTGATTAAAAATTATTAGGTACCTATATTGAATCACCGATTTTTTTCCAAGTTTTCAAAAGTCTCATAAAAAGTCAGAACATCGATTGGTTAAAGGTTTTTCATTTTTTCATTTATAAAGGAGTTTCCAGAAAATTGCTCGCAACATAATTTTTTTTTGAAAAGTTGATATATTACGAAATAATTATCCTCCCCTGCCCTCAGTTAATTTATAAGTACCTATTCCAATATATTTAGATAAGTATTATTTCTGCAAAATGCTCTTTGTATTAGGAATTTATGGAATTATTCATGCCTGCCTTCCCTATTCATTAAGATCTCTTTGAAATTGAAATTAGTTCATTGAAACTAATTGTTCCATTCTTTACATTAAATTTAATTCGAATATTTTCATAGTCAAGAACCAAATTATTTTCGTCCCAGTATACATATTTATCATTATTTTAATTTAAACGTATGGATTTAATGTGCCTCGCTACGAAAGATTTTACACTATAAAAAAATGAAAAGAAAATAATACCCAGGTAGTAGTATAAATAAAACCATAAGAAAGTATGATCATTGAAGAACAAAAAGAATGTGAACGTTGTGGTTATTATTTTTCACACTCGATTACCCATTTTCGTTTGTCGCTATAACAGTTTCACATATTTTATCTATAAATACAAGGAAGATGTGATTACTGTATCTATTCTAAAGGTGCAGTTCTTTCATCAGTCAATCGTTGTTCACTTTCAAGTCTTCATTAATGTGTTACCTATTTATTTCCTAAACAATATGGAATACCATCGGGTAAGTAAATTTTAATTTTAATCAATCTCTAATCCTATTTTTATGCATTTTTTTTCTCGTGTAATATATCATCAGCATATGCAAAAATTTCTCGTTTAGTTAATTTTTATGGGATTAATCGTCGCCGCGATGGCTCAACTATATCCATCTCGAGCTGTACCTAGTTCCTGGTACGACGAAACCGACGAACTAAAATCAGATAGTGATATAGACATAAATCGACGCCAAGATCAAGAAGAAGCTCCTACAAATGACCGTACGTAAATCCCAATAACTATACTTACCTAAAATTAAAAATACAAAAATCCATCATTCTCGAATTATTTCAACAGATCACAGTGGGCGAGTACAAATCAAAGTTTACAGAGGCCCTGATAGCCACGACGAACACGAGCACTTCGCCCCATATGGATTTTGGGTAAAGCAACCAGCTGACAATGATCATCATAAATAACACGGTTAAGTAACTTTTACTTTTCATCCTGTAATCGTTCCATGTTCGGTTGTGATGGCAGTTCATTGCGTATACCTAATCATGGCACGTGATTGCAACCGTACAAAAGGAATTCACGTAAGAGTATTTTTCTACAAATTTTCACAAAATCAACCATAACGAGAATACCTCCGTTTTTTTCATCGTTGTTTATGATGTAAGATTTTTTTTTCGTTGTTTCAATAAATCATTCTGTTACGTATTTTCCACGAGCATTTATTTAAAAAAAATATATTATACCTACGAAACGCTATTTAAAAACTTTATTTAAGCTGTACCTACAATTGGTTTTTTCTAAGCAAGAATAATTCGTTTGGGGGAAAAAATAGAAAATGTGCAATTTAATAATCGCTATTTCTGGTCATCTGATTGAAAATGTACTTAGATCAGAAGATCACATTTTTAACAAACTTACCCGATTAATTTCAAAGAGAGGAATAAAATCGAAAAGGTCGGTGATCGCACCGTAAAATTAACGTTCATCGAATTAATGAGACAATATCGATACTTTTTTGAAAATTTCCAAGTAAGTACATAGAATATTCGACTGAATTTGCTAAAAAGCGATCAATGATCAAATCCATGATAGAACACAAGATATTTTGATTTTTTGATCTTTTAAAAATTCTCCGATTCTTACGAGACAATAGAACAATGATCAAGCAAATTTCACTAAACCCTCAAAAAAATCGTAGTCATTAGGAAAAAATACGTATTAAGTACTTACATAAAAAAAATAAGATAGGTATTCGAAATAGAAAAAAATGAATGAAACTTGATTCACTGAAAACATAAATAGCAATTCGAAGAAATTTATACCTCGAATTATCTAGGTTCATTAAATTCTTTCAATTGCTATAATGGAATCGTTACTTCACCGTTCTGGATCTAAAATTTCAAAATTAAAAATTACATTCATGAAAAAAGTTAAAAATATCAATGACAAGCATCAAGTGTCCAATAATTTATATAGGTGATACCTACGTTGAATGAGATTATGGTAAAAGATTATAACGAAACTTTCAAGAATTTTTAAATTTTCTGGAAAATGAGTCGACTTGATGATGTCTGAGTGCTCATGGGGGGGGGGGGCTATTCTGAAATTCTGTAAAATTTTAGATTTAAAACGATTTTTCAATTCTTAAATTGATCTCTTTAGGCACACTGATGTTATTTCCTTGGATGGGAGGGGAGAAGGGAGTGAAATTTTATAGAAATAATTTTCTAACAAACACCATTTTTTAAGTAGGACGGTTGTAAAATATTGAAAAATTTTTTATCGTGTATGCGAATAATTATTTTTACCTTATTTTAGGAGACACATTCTCCCCTGCGCTTCGAAGGCTTAATTTTTGCCATCTTGGTAACATTGGGTACTCGATGAGTTTAAGTTCTGTAAAAACTTAATAGATATATTTTTAAAAAGAAAATTTTTCAAAAATTAGCAAATTTTGAAAGAGGAAAAAAATTAAAAATTGAAAATTATCAAAAAACTGAAAAATTTATTGTCCAGATAAGTGGTTTGTGTTTGTCATACTTCATTTTTGGATATAACCGGGTACCACTAAAAAAAATTAGATGAACAAGTTGTATATCTTAAAAATTGAAGGGGCAAATGATGTTTTTTTAAAAAATCACGTAAATTTTTTTTTTCAACCATGGGAATGGATAGTACATTGAAAACTAAGTAAATTTTCATTATACGACTTTTTGCATAGCTTGAAAATTGAAGAGCTACAAAAAATTTTGTTCGAAAAAAGTTCTAAAAAAGTAAACTAATCAAGGGAATGGATAGTATGTTGAAAAAGGAATAAATTTTGGTCTACAGACTTTTTGCCTAACATCAAAAATGAAGGGGCTACGGGTCATTTAAAAAAAGTAGGCTTCAATTTTTTTTTAATTTTCTCAATTTTGAATGACCCTTGGCCCCTTCATTTTTCATGTTAGGCAAAAAGTCTGTAGAACAAAATTTGTTCCTTTTTCAACATAGGTACTATCGAGTCCCTTGATTAGTTTACTTTTTTAGAACTTTTTTCGAACAAAATTTCTTGTAGCCCCTTCAATTTTCAAGTTATGCAAAAAGTCATACAATGAAAATTTACTCGGTTTTCAAAGTACTATCCATTCCCATTGTTGAAAAAAAATTACGTGATTTTTTAAAAAACATCATTTGCCCCTTCAATTTTCAAGATATGCAACTTGTTCATCTAACCTTTTTTTTTTTAGTGGTACCCGGTTATAATATCCAAAAATGAAGTATGGCAGACCACTTACCCGACACCCTGTATAGATGTTTTTGCTTAGACCATATAGTATTAACATAGACCGCGCTACCGATACGCGGCAAGTTCTAACATTATTTTGCATGAATTAGGCCCATTTCTGCGGGAGAAATCAAGAGAAATTATACCACATCAGCAGTCAAACAATTTGCACCAATCATAAAAAAAAATTGGAGCGAAATCAGAGGATACGACTTCATTTTTGGTTCGAGTTCGGTGCTTCGATCGCATTTTCCGCGGTGGACCCAATATTTATTCGCGTGAATTGGGACCATTGCTGCAAACAAAATTCGGAAAATTGGTAGTCAAACAATTTCCACCATCAATGGAGACTCATAGAAACAATTAGAGCGAAATCAAATAACGCGAGTTCGTTTTTAGATCATTTTCCGCGTTTTCCGCGGAGGACCCAATTTAATATGTTGGAACACGGTAATAACATACGTCTTATGGACCGTAGAGCGGTCTATGTTAATACTATATGGTCTAAGTGTTTTTGCTAAAAAAAAAATATCCCACTTTCACTTTAATTTTTTTCAGGGGTTCATAAAAATTACTTTTTTATGTTTTTTAAATTCACTAAAAAAATTTTAAAATTATGTTTGTAATTTTTGTATTAGAATTTAGAAATGGTCTTAAAAAACCATCGACTATGATTTTTCCCTCTCACATGTTTACCCCAATTTTGAAAAAACTCAAATATCATTCATCTTCTCTAATTTTTGAAAATCGTCAAGGTGAGGGAAGGGCTCTCGGTAAAAAATTTCAGTCGATGAGTTTTTCGAGTAAAAACATCGACTTTATGGCTAAAGATATAGATTTTTGGGCCATTTCCAGAAAAAATTTTAAACCCAACTTTTTAAGATTTTTTTAATAGGAAATTGAAAAAAAAAGGAAAAGCACAAGAAAATTTTTCCAAGTGACCAAAGTAAGTATCCCATGAAAATTGAGGTAAAAAAAATAAAAATTGTAACAATATCGATTCTTGGACCATTTCTATAAGAAATTTCAACCATAACTTTTTTAGAGTTTTTTTTACCGGAAATTAATGGTAAAGATATCAAATTGAAATTCAATCTGCAACTCAGAAAAATCACCAACTGAGAACCTACATCAACTCACAAAAAAATCAAATTTCAATCACACATCCCACCATTTTAATTTCAAATATCCCTCTAAACCTATCAAAATTTTACATTCGACAATTCTTTCGCTCGTCACCGAACACGAAATAAATTAATTTCGAATTTCCGAACCCTTCTACTTAAATTGGCCAATATAACTTCAGAGATAAAATCATTCAGGATGCTAAACCGTAAACATAATTAATTTTTAAATGGAAATCTGCGTTAATAAACAGCATGCCTTACGCTGCTGCTTCAGAATGGTTAAAAAGGAAACGACTTTCGCCGAAATATTCCGAACAGCGGGAAATTCAAAAAGAAAAGCGGGAACTGCATTTCAGCAATTGAAAACTTCACGTATTTTGTTGTGAAATGTGGTGCTAGCGTTTTCGAATTTTTTCAAGGGATAGGAATTCCTTTGGAACAACAGGTAATTCGTGTTCGTTTACTTCTCTTTTTGTATTTTTTTTGGCGAATTAAAATTTTTTTATCGTTATATTTTTTATTAATTTAAAAATCTAATTTATTATGAGACGAGAATAAAAAAAATTATGGCAGGGTTTAATATAAAATTTGAAAAATTCAGTACCTATAATTTTTGAAAATTGCTTCGTGGTCCTGCTTACATTTTTTTACCCTTAAATTAGGATGTTTAAATTTCAAAAATTGAAAAATGTCAAATGTTCACAAAAATTAAGTTAATTTTCGTTCAATTGATCTCACGTTTAAAAAATATTTTTCAATTTTTTCAACAACGTGCCTACCTATTTCAACTGAAGGAATATGAATTTCAATTTCAAAGTTTTAATTAACTGCTTGGAAAATATATATTTACTTTCATCCTTATGCGCCTACTTTTCAATACTTTCACACAAAATGATAAAATTTCAATATTTTATACCAACTACAATATTCTCTTCTTCGTGAAAAAAATCTTAAATTTTTTTCAAATCTTGTTTACTGAAAAACAAAACAATTTTCAAGGAGAAAACTGGCCATAGATAAAATTACCTAAACTTGACAACAAAACGAACCCCATTTGCTTTCTTCTAATTGAGCATATCTTCGAAATATTTTAATCGATTATCGCTAAAGCTTTTTGAAAAGATTTGGCGAATGAAAAAAATGACATTGAATTCATTAAGTATTATAAACGCGACCGCATTAAAGACGAAAATTTATGAAAAAGAGCATCGATGTTGAATACAAACGACGCTATTAAAACGATGGGCGCTCGTTTTTCTTTTTTACACAATTTTGCCCAAGTTAATTTTTATAATGTTTTCAAATACCATGTATAGCGATAATGATGATAAATTGTTTCCCAGGAGTGAGCGGAGGCTGAATTCGCGAAAAAAGGATTCCGCATTAAAAGTGCACGCGATAATGAATTTCAATCCGGAGTCCAAAATGATGCTGGTGTATTGACCTCAAGGTCGATATATTCGAATCGAAGGAATCATCAATAGCAGGGTGAAACAAGAAGAATGTAATCAAGGTGATTTATCTTCATCTGGTTTGAGATTACCGCTGAAAAGCGAAAGGTCGACGAAAGAGATGGAAATTATAGCGGCCAATGAAATGGCGGATAATATACGAGAAAAATCGTCGACCACTCGCGAACCTAACGTAATTGTAGAGATACCAATACGAAAAGAAACTCGAGTACGTTACAAAAGAAACTCAGTCAAGGGATCTAAAGGTTCGATACAAGAAGAAATACGAATTTATGATAACCCGTTTACATCTTACTATCCGTCAGATGGACAAGAAGGTGAAAACTTGAGATGTTTTAGAGAAAATCGAGGCGTTACGTTTTACGTTAAAGATGCTTTCTGTCCGATTAGACGAACGTGCACGACTGCCATCTGTTGCATTTCTGCTATGATTCTAATCCTTTTCATATCGTTAATTTTCAATACGTCGCAGATGCATTCGTCGAAAAGTAAGTTGGGTTTTTATTAACCTTTTTTTTAGCGTCATTTTTTACCCTTCTACTGGGTGTTTCGAAACTTCCGTCAAATAGCTTTTCGAACTACTGACACCGGATTACGAAAATTCAATCTTTTCCCTTCATAAAATGAATTTTTTTCGGGGTTGATTGACTCAGACGAGAGGCAGGTTGACGTACTCAGCTTTGTGATTTGATCACTCTCCTATTCAGCTTCAAAACAGATATTTATTGGGTATGGGAGGGGGGGGGGGGGTCAAATCACAAAACTGAGCAGAAATTCGCACTCGACGCCCTTTTTCAGATAATTCGGAGTTTTAACTAAGGTTAAAGGGAGAGGAGGGAAATTAAGGTCAAATCCTGATTCTGAATAAAAAATTGAAATCAGCCTCCTCAAAAACATTAAAGGACACGTCGGACAGTTTAATTAAAATTTTTGAAAATTTCGACTCAAATTCGAAGGTACGAGATGCTGAGAAAAATCAAATCTTAAAACTGAGTTGAAATTCGAGCTCAGCATCCTCTAAAAAATTTTAAATGACGCTTACTCGCATAATATTGTTGAAATTTTTACCCAAAGGGTATAGCCGGATAAGGGGTGGTTTTGGCCACAGCCCCGATTTTTGATCTAATGCTCCCAGATTGTGTACCTTGATGAAAAAAAATTCTGGAAAAAATTTTGGCCCCCCAACCCCCTCCCTTTCGGAGCTATGGCCATTTTATTGCATCATTTTCAAGAATTTTTAATTCCAACGGAAGTGAACGAAATTTTCTGTTCTTTGGCACAAAGTTACATCTCGTAGAGGTCTATTTACGATAATTTTTTCATCAATTTTGGTGCACTCCTTCATGAGGTTTTGGCCATTTGGAATTTTCAACTGTAAAAAAAACCTTAACAGCAAAGTTCGACTAATTTTTTAAAATATCGTAAATATGTGTTTTTTGACGTAGATTCACGTCACGTATTCAGTTTTGGCGATTAAGGTGGCGCAAGGGCCGAAAATTGCGAAAAACCGTAAAAAATGTTGTTATTTCGGCAGATTTTTTCAAATTTTGAGCATTTCATACGGAAAGAAATGATCAAATGAAAAAACCAATGCCGTATTCGTGTTCACCAGGTCAAAATACCCCGATAAACACCCTTTTCGCGATCATTTTACTTTAAATCCAAATCTCGAAATTTAATTTTATTGTCATGAAAAATCAATGAAAAAAGTGAATTTTGACATTTAAAGTAAAATGATCGCGAAAAGGGTGTTTGTCGGGGTATTTTGACCTGCTTAACACGAATCCGACGTTAGTTTCCTCATTTAGCCATTTCTTTCCATATAAAATGCTCAAGATTTGAAAAATTAGCCAAAATAACAACGTTTCTGTAAGGGTTTTTTGTAATTTTCGGTCTTTCTTCCAATGAAACGGCCAAAACCCCTTATACAAAACGTAACATTGTGCCAAAGAACTGAAAATTTCCTTCACTTCCGTTAAAATTAAAAATTCTTGAAAATAAAATAGATTTTATGCATTTTCAGTCATTAATAAGGTTTATTTCTGGTAAAAAAATAGGTACCTAGGTATAATGTATCAACATGTACAAATCATCCCTAAAGCAATTCATAAATACATTTCTGCAGTTTTATCTTTGCTTAAGAAAGTGAAATTTCGAATGAAAATGGAAATATGATTCAACTAACACCTACATGTAGTTCACCAAGGTATATGAAATCGACTCTAGCTCCGATTTTTATTCCACCCCACTC
Organism: Pseudococcus viburni; assembly: GCA_033439095.1. NCBI lineage: Eukaryota > Metazoa > Arthropoda > Insecta > Hemiptera > Pseudococcidae > Pseudococcus > Pseudococcus viburni. Next base: position 659,745 of record JAVBJF010000203.1, read on the forward strand.
CCCGCTCCCCTAAAAGGTGTTCTTTGATATACAAAAATTCTGGGGGGAAAATAGACCTCCACTCTCTCAGTTGAAATTATGGCCATTTTACTGCATTATTTTCAAACAAATATTATTTCAACAGAAACATGTAATTTTTTCATCAATTTTGGTTAACTCTTTCAAGTTTTTACGACTAACTGAAGTTTTTAAATGTGAAACAACGCCATATAAGCGATAAACCACTACTTACCCTAGAAAATTTTCTGAAAAATTATTTTTTGGTACCTAGATTCATTTTTAGTTTTACCTTTGTTTTTTATTTGGAAGAGAGACCGAAATTTACAAAAAACCCTTACAGAAATGTTGTTATTTTGGCTAATTTTTCAAATCTTGAGCATTTTATATGGAAAGAAATGGCTAAATGAGGAAACTAACGTCGGATTCGTGTTAAGCAGGTCAAAATACCCCGACAAACACCCTTTTCGCGATCATTTTACTTTAAATGTCAAAATTCACTTTTTTCATTGATTTTTCATGACAATAAAATTAAATTTCGAGATTTGGATTTAAAGTAAAATGATCGCGAAAAGGGTGTTTATCGGGGTATTTTGACCTGGTGAACACGAATACGGCATTGGTTTTTTCATTTGATCATTTCTTTCCGTATGAAATGCTCAAAATTTGAAAAAATCTGCCGAAATAACAACATTTTTTACGGTTTTTCGCAATTTTCGGCCCTTGCGCCACCTTAATCGCCAAAACTGAATACGTGACGTGAATCTACGTCAAAAAACACATATTTACGATATTTTAAAAAATTAGTCGAACTTTGCTGTTAAGGTTTTTTTTACAGTTGAAAATTCCAAATGGCCAAAACCTCATGAAGGAGTGCACCAAAATTGATGAAAAAATTATCGTAAATAGACCTCTACGAGATGTAACTTTGTGCCAAAGAACAGAAAATTTCGTTCACTTCCGTTGGAATTAAAAATTCTTGAAAATGATGCAATAAAATGGCCATAGCTCCGAAAGGGAGGGGGTTGGGGGGCCAAAATTTTTTCCAGAATTTTTTTTCATCAAGGTACACAATCTGGGAGCATCAGATCAAAAATCGGGGCTGGGGCCAAAACCACCCCTTATCCGGCTGTACCCTTTGAGGGTACGGGAGACTGAAGAGGGCTGAATCACAAAACCAGCCAGGGAAATTCTTATGTCCCAACAAGGGAGGTATCCCAACGAGGTAAAATTTTTGAACCGAAACAAGAATAAATCTAAAGTGCTGATAAAAGAATCTCATATCCAAAATTTTAGGTGCTGAAGTTGGGAAAATTTGATTTTATCAACGAAAAATGCTGAAATTTGGTATAAGTATGCTCTAATTTTGATCTTTCGGATCGATAGAAAATTGTTTTAAGACGTTTCGGAACCTTCAGGAAATTTTGGAATTTTCCAGCACTGGAGAAAAGACCATAAAAATGGTCTATATGAACTTCAGCCCCTATATTCGTAGATTACTCAAATTGGTGACCTAGGTATTTGATCGACAATTTTCCAAAATTCGTTAGGTATCGTCAATTCAAATCCATATTTTTTGACAAAAAATTCTCCATAAAAAATATGTCAATAGCGTACGCATTGTGGTGAAAAGCTCAAAGATCGTAGATTCTCTATTTTCGATCAAATAGGTCACCAATATGAGTAATACGCGATTATAAATACTGAAGTTCATATGGACCATTTTTATGGGCTTTTCTTCAGTGCTGGAAAATTCTAAAATTTTCTTGAGGCTCCGAGAGTCTCAAAACCGTTTCCAATCGATTCTGAAGATTGAAAATAGGGTATACACCATATTTGAGTTTTTTTCGTTGATTAGATCAAATTTTCAAAATTGAAATTTCAATATTTTTGACGAATTTAAAAAAATTTTAAATAAATGTGAAAAAATGTGGTATTTTTGGAAAAAGTACTTTTTTGTTTCTTAGCAATTTTACAAAAATGGAACATTCTCAAAACTCCAGTCAATTATTTTGAATTTTTTTCAGTCTCGTAAGAAATAGGTACTCATTTCAGGCGTCTGCCTAGAAATCGTGCTAAAATTGAATTTCAATCATTAAATTAGTCAAAAGGAAGCGAGAACTCGATTTTTAACTGTCCAAGTTAATTTGAGTGCCTTCTGGAAAAATTAGAAAATGCACTGGAGCTTTCAGAATGGATGTAAATGCTGATGGGGGGGGGGGGGGGGTGATTGGTAGAGACCCAAATTTCATCAAGTACGGCAGAGATTTTTTTTTTAAATACTACATTTTTGCTGGAAAAAACTAATTATTAAAATTTTCAATAATTCGCCAAAAATCGAGATATTAACAAAGGCAACTGAAATTTTGGCTACAGGAGTTTTAGGACATACTATTCTCAAAAATAAAAATCCCATTCCAAGCGGAAGCAAATTCTTTTGTGAGTTGAAACTCAAACTCAGCATCCTAGAAAACATAACAACTGATACATCACACGTTATTGTTGAAATTTTTTTGAAATTCTGATTTAAAGTTATGGGTACAAAGATTGAAGTGGTCAAATCGAAAAATTGAGTCGAAATTCGGGTTTAGTTCCTTCAAAAGCCGCACAATCAATTTTTTTGAAATTCTAGCCCTCTCAGCGAACCTTTGAAAAGAAAGAAATTATAGATAAGGTACCTAGTAGTTTTTTTTACCAATAGGACGAGAATGGCTCATGTGAAATTCTAAACCAACGTAAAAAAACTTTTGAAGGGAAATGCTGAGTCGAATTTTGCACGCTTATCAAATTTGAAAAACTGCACTTACAGAATAATCTAAAAAAAGGGGGAAGACTTTTCTGGATCGACGTGACATTTTCAGAATCTATTAAACAAGTTCCGTTAATAATGTCTTCGGCGAAAAAAATTTCAAATACTTACTTGAAATTTTTTAAAATTAATTTTAAAGAATACTCTTATAAGAAAAGTAATCAAAAAGTAGTATAATTTTGGACTGAAACAAAAATACATCAATAGTGCATTCAAAAAGAACCTCCTATCTAAAATTTCAGATGTCAAAGTTTATAATTCCAATTTTGGTGAATTTTTGAATAAAATTACTCCAAGATGCTGCAAAAGTGTAAAACATGTAAAGTTGATCGAAGCAAGTTTGGTTTCTATGTACTCTATTTTCAACTTCTCGAATTGAGTAAAGACGATTTTAAAGTAGTTCTGATTCTGAAGCCTCCAAAAAATGTTAGAATTTTTCAGTTTTGAAAAAAATTCTATAAAAATGGTCCATATGTACTTTAGCACCAACAAAAGTAAGTTACCCATACCGGTGACCTATTTGATCGATTAAAGTACAATTTTCCAAAATTCGTACCTGCCACATCAAATCCTTATTTTCTCCAGAAAAAAAAACGGCAATAATTGAAGTCGAAAAGGAGGCTTCGAAATCGATTGAAAGCGATTTCCAACTTACCTGAGGCTTCCAAAAAATATCAACATTTTTCAGTTTTAGTAAAAAGACATTTTCGCTGGAGAAAAATATGGAATGGACTCAGCACTTCAGCAGTGATGAATTTTTAAAAGTTGTGCTTTGATCGATCAAACAGGTCACCAATATGATGAATCCACGTTTGTAGGTGCTAAAGTTCATCCATTTAAAAAAAAATTTTCGATGTTGAAAAATTCTTAAATTTTCTTGAGGCTTTAGAATAACTTGAAATCGCTTCTAATCAATTCGAAAGGTTAAAAATTAGCTGTACCTACACCAAAGATTTAATTTTTTCATAATGAAATCAAATTCTCATCTTTTGTTGGTTCTTGGCATGTTCTTGGAGGTAATTTTTAATTTTAAAAAATACGCCGAAATTCGAAAAATCTGACATTTTACCAACTACAAATTATCTCAGTTCAAAAAATGGTCGTATCGCTGTGAAGACAGCAGCGGAGCGAGGGCTATTGATTGAGGGCAGGTTGCATGTTGCATGTTGCATTTTGCAGGTTGCAGATTACAGGGTGCAGGTTACAGGTTACATGAAAGAAATCTGAATAACAAAAATTCGCCCTGGAGGGGTATGAGAAAAATGTTGAAATTATCGAAATTTGACTCAGCGAGAGGGTCAGAAAAAATTTAAATCACCAAAATTCTGCACCTGAGAAAGATGGAGAAAATTTTTCTACGTAATTTCAATTATATTTAAATTTTAGTCCAAAAATTTCCAGTTGGAATATCTCCTTTGTTAGGATAAAAATCGTATGATTTTTGGCCCTTCTTTACCATCCTTTTTTGGGGCCGATCGATCTCAAAAAAATGTCATCGAAGATTAAAAAAAGTCGAATTTTCAGAACCCGACGTCATTTGGTCTCTACGAGATTAAAAAAGAAGCATACGAGAGACCAACTGCCAGCAGTTTTCGAAAATCTTTTTATAGTGGTATCAAATTTCTGTTAAAATAGGTAACACATATCTATCTAAAGAAAATAAGAATAAAATTACCCATACAATTATGTTCGAAAAAATGCTGGCAAATTAAATTAAAAATATTCCACTACTACCCAATCTACGCCCCATTTAATTTAGCTGATTCAAAACAGGAACAAAAAGATGCTACTCTACTGATCAAGTTCACCACAACAAATAATTAAAGCTTTATAGGGTACCAATGTATGCTACGTATACGAACTTTTGAAAGGACGACGAGATTTATCTTTTACCACTTCAAAGACACTAAACCAACGAAACGACCACGTGGTTTTTTGTGGAAAAAATTCAGCATTATCACTCATTTAGCATCGGGCTTTTAGCATTAGGGTTCTTGTATCTACACATCTGCACAACACAATAGCGGTTTATTCGTACAGATTATCTGGAATTAAACGAAATAGTTTCCTAATTTAAAAACATAATGCAGCTTTTAAAATATTCACGTGTACATTGTGGTATTAGGTGGAGACTGTAGGGACATACTTACAGCAAATTCGGGATACCTATAATCTAACCTAACTTTGTTCAAAGTTGGAGAAACGTGTAAACCGGGCCTGTATTTTAAACTTCGTAAAGCGATTACTGATTTCAATTTAGCTACGTTCTCTACCAAGATAAAGGCTGAAATAAAAGAAACTGTGAAAAAACTACAACTAAAATAATAGAAAATACCTATCTAACGAGGAAACAAACGATGATAATTAAGATAAATTGATAGGAATTAACGTACCTGTGGTGTAGGTACAAACAGACAGTGGAAAGATATGGTTTTTAGTTATCTCAAAAAGTATTTTTGGAAGTAAACAATACATCTTTTTGATCAGATAGGCAGGTTAGACGCTGTTGTCCTAAAAGAAACGTTTTTCTAAAAATAACACACACAAAGTACAGCCAGCGCAGATTTTCAACGATAAAGAAAGCTTACGATAGTTTGTTTCAATTTGTCTTCGGTTGATCTTTTTATAGCCTATTTAACAAGCAAGGTACCTATATCCAAACTGACAAAATGTTTTTGGGTTGAGATCGAATTAGTTGAAAAGGCTATTCAAAAATCTCCTCCAAAAAATTCGAATTTTTTTTAAAAATTATCCTGAAATCATGTAAGCATAAAGATTTGAAGTTGACCCCTTAAAAATTAGTGGCGATTTTCCATTTTCATTCTCTCAGTCCTTTCCGTTCGGAACTTTTTTTCAAAATGAAGAAAATGCATCGTATAAGTACGTTTTTTCAAAAATTAGCAACTGTGTGTAAAATCGTCGAAAATAATTTTCATGGGTTAAAATATTCATACGAACAATATTTCAGGATTTTTAAAATCCAATTTTTTCAATTTTTCGTTAATTTTTTTTTGGATTAAAACATTCTTGCTAAAATTTTTTTTTTGAAAAAATTGAAAAATTTTCAACTACAGCTTTAAGGTCAGAAAAAAAACCAAAACGATTATTACCCTGTTGTGTTATATTTTCACGTTGATGACCTTATTCGATAAATTTAGCACTATTTCCCAAATTCGTTCACTGTTCATTCAAATCAGTATTTTTGTAGGTAGTAGGTACCTAACACAAAAAATTTTAAATAAAAATTAAAAAATTTACCGAAGAATCCAGATTGCCTCGAAATTGCTTCCTGTGGATTGGAAAGGTCAAAATTGGGGCAATTGGAATTCCAAATTTCAGCTCTCTACCTTGAAGATCAAGATAATTTTGAGTTTTCCAGGAAATTAATTTAAAATTTTAAAATTTTAGATGAAGGAGAAAGGGGTAGTTTTTGATGGTTTTTTAATCCATATTTGTTTTTAACTGATATTTTTCTGTCAGTTCCAATATCTCTCTCGTGGGAGTGAAATTGAGAAGAAAAAACTAAACTACCTAGTCTTATGACAGATCAATTTTTTTTGAATTTGTAGTAACTTGATAAATTGTACTAGTAAAATTTTCAAAACATACTTTTCAGTTTTTTAAGTTTAATTTGTTTATGGAAATTTTTTCATTTTCTTAAAAATTACGTTTCAGTTTTTTAAAGAAATACATTTGGAATATCGTTCAATTTTTGAGAAATTTTTCAAGTTTCAAATAAAAATTGTTCGCGTTTTAAAAAATATCGTCCGTGTAAAAGCGCACAAAACGTAAAAAATTGTCCAAATTTTGAAAAATCGTACAATTTGAAAAAAATTATCTTGGTTTTGAAAAATGTACCTATTGATTGTTGGAAAAGTAAATAGTTTAAATTTCGGAGAAAAAATCGTTTAATTTTTGGGGGAAAATTTTTTTATTTTTGAAAAAATTGTTTGGTTTTTGAGAAATTGTTCAATTTTTGAAAGATGGTGCAAATTTAAAAAATCATGTAATTTTATTCCAGTTTTAATTTTTTTTCAAATTTTAGAAAATTGCAGAAATTATAAAAACACTATTCAATTTCTGGGCACAGCTCAATTTTTGAAAAATGTTCGAGGTTACGAAAGAGAAAATAGCCAAGTTTTATAAAATATCGTCGAGGGTTCAAAAAATCTTGCAAATTCTGGAAAATTGTCCAAGTTTTGAAAAATTACACAATTTTTGGTAAAATGTCTATTTTTTTCAAACTGTCTATATTCTTATGAAATTTTACAAATTCTACAAAACTACGGTATTTACCTACCTATTTTAGATTTTTTTTTTTTTTGTAAAACTGATACGGTTTTTAAAAATTTTCCAATTTTTAAAGAATTGTCCTAATTGTGGAAAGATTTTCAATTTTAAAAAAATCGTCCAAATTATGGAAAAATTTTCAATTTTTATAAAACTGACTAGTTTTTTTCAAAATCAGCGTATCCAAACGCCCTGCCCCAAAAGAAATTGGTATAGCTGTTCATGACGTCTAGGTGCGCCAATGGAAGCATCTAGTTGAAACTTGAAAGCAAAAATTGAAATTAAAAAAAGTATAGAGCAGTAGACTAGAAAACATTGCCATTTCGAACTCTAAAATGGGACGGAATCATTATTTTTAGCATCGTGTTATTCAAGTTGCCAGTTGAATCCATCATAATAAAAATACACAAGTGTCGCGTATTTACGGCGAATCGGTTAGGCAATTCTATTAACCTGATTTTTTCATCGACTTGAAACCATCAGAGTTTGTTTGACGTCTTTCGGAGAAAATTAAAAATACTAGAGAGAATCGTAATTTCTCTGAAGACTCTAAAATGACTGGAAATGGTGATATTCGATTTCGAGAGGTCGATATAAGTGGTCAGGAACCTAAACCTGACTTCAATTATTTTTTTTATGATGCACATTTTTTTCAAAAATATCATAATTTTGAAAAAAATTGTCAAAAATTGAAAAATAAACTTTGGCAGCTAAAAATTTAAATCACAATAAAAATTTAAATCACAATAAAAATAATATAAATTTTTTGCCTTATCAATTTTCGTTAAGTAAGTATAATTTTAAAAAAAAAGAAAAAATATTAGTCAAGTAAATAAATAAATTCAGATTTATTAAAAATTTTAGTCACTCTAATCAATTTCTGTAATCCTACTTTCTCCAAAAATAGTTTTTACTCCAAGCCATAACATTCGACCGAGCAAACAATGATAAAAAATTATTTTTCTCCGAAGAAACCCCTTTCAAATTTCAAACGCTAATTTTATCAACACTTGAAAATTAAAAGACGACTACGTCAGTACCTACGAACACAACCGACGAATAAAAATTTAATCTCGAAAAAAATAACCCTCGAAGAAAAGGTTTCAACTGCAATTCATTCTTTCTTTGATTGAAGTGCACCATACTATTATGAAATCTCAAAGATAAAAAAAAATTAAATGCTATTTTTTCGTTAAGCTTTTTCCTCTCCAACGTTCGTTGATAAGACGTGAAAAAACGCCAGAGATGTTTGAAAAAAATAAAAAATAAAAAAAGAACGAAATAAAGTATCCTTCAAGTTTCACTTTTAGCATGAAAATTTTCGCATTAGCCTTCCGTTTGGAGATGTTCATTAATGTTTCTACTCCAATTCAAAGGCTTATTAAGTTAACGAAGTAAAGACATTATTTTTTAAAAACCGTATCTCATGTGGAAGGTAAATAAAAAGAAGTAATTATCTCGCAGCGAAAATTTTTCAACTGATAATTTATTTCGTTCGAGTTACCCTGTTGAATTAATTTTTCTACATTGGCCATTAAATAAAAATTTTGCAAAATGACTCGGAATTCCAGCAACATTTATATTGCTTTTTAATTCGCGCAGAATTACGCGCCGTAACAAAACTTGTACGCGCGTATAAATGAAGATAATTTTTTTTCTTCGCTAATTAACTTTTTTTAAATCAGTTCATTTGCTACGAAAAATGTCACTTTTCATAGATTAACTAATTATTATGTATATTTTCCCCCGAGATTATACTGCACTGCATTACTCTCCCAGTGTAAGTAAATAAATATTTTTACAAAAAATTATTTTTATGAAAGCTATTAACGCGTTTGTTCGTCTTCGTAAGCTTTATTTTTCCCTAGGGATCGAAATAATTTTGTAAAAAGGTTTCTTTCTTTTCTTTTTTTTAATAACCGAGATATGCCTTTAGTTTATCTTATTCTGAAATTTAATGTTTATAATAGGTACCTAATTTAGCTTACAGTTGCTTGTATATTTTGGTTACAGATAATGGACCAAGGATATGTCTTACTCAAGAATGCGTAAAAACAGGTAATAAATTAAAAAAAATAATGATATTGGTTTTAATAGAAACCTAAAATAATAATTTTAATTTAAAAACAAAAATTGTGTCGCAAAAAATTGAAAAAATTTAATTAAAGATATAAATTTAAATTAATTAAAAAAAATTATGTCCCTGAATCTATTCTCTTGTGAGTTTCGAAAGAAATTCGCCTAATATGTAAATTTGATATTGAAAAATTGTCTTTTTTGAAATTTATCCATGCCTTTAGATTTAAAACCTACTCGATTTCAAATTCACAGCTCGTCGAATGAATAAAAAAAATTATTGATATGAAATGTAATATTGAGATTTTAAATGAAATGAAAAACGACTACTGTTAGCATCTGCATTTACAACTTGTTTTATTCTGGTGAAAAATTATTCGCAGTAAAACTATTTTCAAGAGTAATATAAACATTAAAGTTAGTTATATGAAGATTTTATACAAGTACATTTCATACTGTAATAATGTCTACCTAAATAACTGTAGAGCTATAGTATACCATGCCATAAAAAAATAACGTGATATGTGCTACAATTACCAAATATGTCATGTAAGTTTACCCTTTATAATCCATACTAAATTTTATTATGTTATATTTCAAGTATCTCCATTTTTTATGCTGAGAAATTATAATAACGAGCAATTTTTGTTTGCGAAAAATTCAAAATGCATCATATCGCACATTCGAAGGCAATGTCACCATTCCTATAAAAAAAAACAAATAGGAAAATAAAGAATAATGCACATGATAAGAGTAGTGAAATAGTTTTCAAAAATTTTCTACTTTCTTTCTCCTTACTCTCGTTCACGATTTAAAACCCTTCCTGCGGAAAATTAAGGATAATTAATTGTATGCAGTTTAAAATTTGATTTTTTTTCGATGTTGAATGCATACATTTCTACGGCTAGATTTTTCCAAATTTTATTTTCTAGGACAATGCTTGAAAACTCGATTAAATTCGTCGAAGTCGCTCAATGTTTCAATATAGGTACCCATATGTATGGATTTTCAAATCCAGCTGAAAAAGTTTCAGTGGGTTAGAGGAAACAAACACGATTGAATATTGGTTGTCGTTTTTCGTGAATCTTTGTGGTTTTGAAAAATGGTCATTTGCTTATAGAAATCAAAAAAAATTGATCCATGTACCTATGGTACTTAATTTTTATCAAAAATGACAATTTAAAAAAAATGCTTTTTTTGGTAAGAATCACCATTTAACATCGAAAAAACTAAAATTTCAAACGATTTCAAAATTCTGCATAGGTACTGCAATTTCTTGTAAAAATTGTAAATTTTTGAATAAAACTGTTTATTTTTGTATAATAAATTGTCATTTTTGTGAAAAACTTGTCATTTTTGTGAAAAATTGTTATTTTTGCGAAAAATTGTTATTTTTGCGAAAAATTGTTATTTTTTAATAAAAGTTGTTATTTTCTATAAAAATTGGGATTTTTTGAAAAAACAGACATTTTTGGTGAAAATCGACATTTTTCATGGATACCTATAGAATTGACATTTTTTATTGGTAAAAATCGACATTTTTCTGGCAGTGCTTTTTATTTCCAATTGTTGGTAGAAATTCAAATTTTAATTAAGAATCATTTATTTTAGGTGAAAATTATCATACAAACAACCACAGCCGAATCAAGTCGAGCCCAGCTGAGCTCAGCTTACCAAGAAACGCAATTTTAACAAAAAGTGGTGTTTTTGGTATAAATTATGTCAATTTGGGCTCTGGTTAGCTGGGTTTGGCTTGGCTCAGCTAGGGTAAGATATTTGACGAATTTTTACCAAGAATCTACCGCAACCAAAATTGACATAATTTTCACCAAAAATGCCAAATTTTTAACATAAATAGGAATTTTCACTGAAAGTTGGAAATTGTTACTAAAAATTGGAATCTTTACCCAAAAAATTGGCAATTTCTTTTAAAAATGGAGATTCTTACCAAAAATAGTAATTTTTTACCTAAAAATACCTTCTATTTTTTAAGGGTCCTTGAAAAACGACTCTTTTTTTGTGTTTTTCAAGGTATTATATTCAGTAAAAAAAATCGAAAAAAATGATTTTGAAATGATGTTCGCAGCGATGATTTTTCATCACTTCTTTCTAAATTATTTTTCCTAAAAGAAGCATAGTAAATCATCGTTGATGAAAACATCATTTCAGGAAAAGATTTCTCCGGGTTTTTTTGCTGAATATCGAAAAAAACACATTGAAACAGTGATATTTTTGAAGGAATTCTGAAAACTAGGGTGGAATGGTTGCCAATGTTATTTTCAAGTAAAATTTTTTCCAAAGTGAAATTATTGCTGAATTTTTTTTTTTTTATCTTTCACCGTTTTTTGAAAAAGTCAGATTTTAAGGTCTGTCGAGGAGAAGTAAATGTAGAGTTGGAGAGAATGAAATTTCAACTAACTCGCGTAAGTCGTTTTAAGGTTCAGACACAATTTCCTAGCTACCCCCTGCATTTTTCGAGGCGTTCCATCATCTGAAAAATTCTGAAAAAATCATGTTATACACGATATAAAAAAAATAATTATATATATTTTCAGAATTCCACCTTTAAAACATGTTGAAAAATCGATTTGAAAATTCCAAACAGGTGTTTCGGCAAAAAAATGTTATCAAAACTTTATTTCATACTTAACTCTAACAAATACCCCTCAAACAAACCAAAAAATTTCTTTGAACACCAAGAAAAAATTTTGATTACAATTTTCGAGAAAATTTAACGGCAATGCCGCCAACTGCATTATGGTTTACACATTTTTTTATGCTTGAAATTCATTTTTTTTTAAAATTATCTACGAGTATGTGATTTATAAAGCGGTTGACAGCACTGATAAAAATCAAAAATGTTTTTTTTGGGCCAAAAACTTTTTTGACTCGATTTTGAGCTGTTTGAGAGAGCAAATTGAATTTGGTGAAAATCGAAAAATCTTCAAATTACCGATTTGCACCTTTTCAATTCCTTGTTAAGGGCAAAAATTGGTATCGCTTCAATAAGTTAGAAAAGTTTAGATAAATATTTGAATAGATAGTTTTTTTTTTGGGGGGGGGGGGGGGTAGTAGAGCACGAAGATGGCACTACCTAAAAGTGATGAAAATGTTTTTTTTTTTTTTTTCAAAAGTAGCATCATTTTGACAGCAAAAATTGAACAAAACCAGTCAGGTTTTCAAAAACCAGTTCGACTAACAATTTAAAATGTACTTTTATCGTGTTAATTATATAAAATTAAGCCATCTCTGTCGACGTCAGCGCTGTGAAAACCACCCTCATCAATAAAACCAATTTTTGACCTCTAAATTCAGACTTCTTATTTACTCCTCAAAGTGAATAATTTTTGAATAAATGAAAAATATTTTGACGAATCATCTCGAAAGGCTCTGATGTGGTAAGGGGGTCATTTGGCTTTTGATGGAACTATGTCAAAATCTTTATGCCATTTGATGAATTATTTTTATCTCACCCCTGGGGGCTGGAGCCCCAAAATACGTGATTCCCAAGCTAAAAATTCTATCTCCGTGAGTTTTCAACCATTTTTTTTCAAACTTGGTACCTAGGTAGAGGTATTAGAGGGGAGTTCCCTGAAATTTTTTCGAGTGTACTTCTACATCTAAATAACCCTTCATGTGAATTTGAGCGAAATCGATGCAAAACAATTTCTCTTCCATATGGAAGAGAAAAAATTGCACAACGGGATGAAGGGTCACCCCCTCCCCTCACAATCAGCGAAAAACAATAAGGGCTGAGGCAGTACGACTTTATTACAGATTCTGGACAGCATAGAAGCTTTTCAAGCGATAAAATTGTGACTAACATACGCCTTCTTAGGCACTTTTCTCATGCTATTCTTCTGGGCCAAATAATACCGGTTTTTTGAATATTTGACCAACTTCCACTAGTTGAAAAAACCTGAAAAAATTCTCAAAGGTATGAAATACAATGAAAATTTTTTTAAAAATCCGTCAGCATCAAAATTGTGTACCGTACAGTGATTTAAAATTTTCAAAGTCAAATTCAAGGTCATTACAGCAGTAGGAATTTTTTTTTTAAATTTCAGGGTACTCTCCTCTAATACCTCTACCTACATGCCTAATTTGAAAAAAATGGGTTGAAAACTCGCAGAGATAGCATTTTTAGCTCGGAAATCACGTATTTTGAGGCCCCAACTCCCCAGGGGTGAGATAAAAATTCCTTCATGCGCTCTAAAATAATCTTCTACCAAGACAAATCGAATGGCATAAAAATAGTTCCACCAGAGGCCAAATTACCCCCTTATCACACCACAGCCTTTAAAATCTTCTCGTTTTTTTGGCATTGTCCACGCTTTTCGATGTTCTTTAATTCCACATACGATAAAAAAATTAAATTTTTAATTATTAAACCAGTTTTTTTTGGAATTTGATTTTCCATTTTAGTATACAATTCGTTAAATTTCTAGCCGCGTTTTTACTCACTGGAATGGATCAAAGTGTCGATCCCTGCGAAGATTTTTTCGAATACGCTTGTGGCATGTGGAATAAGATACACGTGATACCAGAAGACAGAAGTAGTATTACCACATTCGAAGTACTGGCAGATCAACTCCAACACGTATTAAGGAGTAAGCGATAAAGTTTTATAAATAATTGAGCAGGAGTTGTATTTTTTACGATGGAAGAAATAAGATCACGCCGAAGAGTCATTTTTTAAAAATGTTTTATCAAATTAGATACGTCATTTTATAGCCTAACGCAGATATACGTGTTTTTTTTTCACATATGTCTAAAAAAAAATTCGTCTTTTAAAACACTAAACAATTTATAAACATTATTCGCGGTTACACACGTAAAGTAGAAAAAATATCGAGTAGGAGAATTCAAATAGGCAGACGGTACGTTTTCTAGGGTCTATGGGTAGGTAAATGTATTTTGAAAGTTGCAAAATGGGCAACGTGCAATGTTAAAAATTCCAGAATGGACGTTGATATATGAAGGCTTTTTTATTGAAATGTTTCGTTGAGAGTTGAATTTTAATAAGTGCGTTGGTCATTTGGGAAATTATGAGAGGATAACAAAATACGTATAGCGAATTTCAGCACCGACTTTTATAAATATAAAATCTACTATAAGTTGGACTTAATTTCATATGGAAATGAAATTTATCCGGCGCGATGTAAAATATAAATACATTAATGTGATTTTTCGCCAGTCTATGTTTTTAAAATGAGGAAATTTGTATTGATCGAATTCGCGTTGTTTTTGAATTATTGAAAGAATAAACGCGGTGTATTTCGTATTCCCATCTTCGCACGATGTCAACACTACAAGGTGTTTAAAATATTCATATTTTTTAAGTAAACTCTGTATTGTGATTTAGGAAGCGAGCAGACGATGTATTTTTTTAAATTGCTTTACTTACGATTCGGTATTAACACAAATCTCTGATGTCAAGTCTTGAATTACGAGTATTTTCCTCTGCGTGACTTTTTCCTCATTCTAAAGTACCTAATTTTTATCCTTTAACAAGTATCCATTAGTTTTTTCTTCTTTTGGTCACGTCAGCCGCGCCGGTAAGTTATATCATTCATTAAAATTGAGTAGAAAAAAGATTTGGATATCCATCCACGATGTTTGTTTCGCTGTTCGCCGTTATATTATAATAATTTATCAGCGAAGTGCTCGTATACTTAACTACATTATAATTTATGCGTATTTTTCATTTAAGAAGCTTTCATCAGCGAACCATGTATTGATTTTAGGATTACTGGAGGAACCGACCAATGATAGAGATAATTCGGCAACCAGAAAAGCCAAAATGGTCTACAGGTCTTGCATCAATACGTGTAAATACTTTAATTACCTATTTATTCGATTTATCTATCTAGGTAATTGAGTTTTTATAAACGCATAATCGAGGTGAAATTTTAACGATGACGGAGAGAAAATTATTTCTAGAGGGGGAAAAAATATGATTTTGAGTAAAAAAAAATTTTAGAAAAATTTCAGACCTGAAATAAAAATTTTGAAAAAAATTCAAGGTTGAAAAAAGTTTTACAAAAATTGAGATGACCTTTGAGATGAAATCATTTTCACAAATCAATCTACACTTTTTTCGAGCTTTTCAGAGTGAGATGATTTTTGGCAGGGCTGGTAAGCCAATCAATAAAACTTAAACTTAAGCTGAAAACTTAAAGCCAATTTTTTTAAATCTTAAACTTAAAGCTGAACGGCCAAAAATCATTGAATTACGGCTTGAAGATTAAATCCATTTTTATATTTTTTTTGGGGGGGGGGGGTGTGAGGGAAGTTGGAAACGAAGCCGATTTTTCACTTTTTCTGTGATCAGAAAATCGATTGTATTTGAATTAAAAGCGAAGAAAAAAAAAGAAATTCAAGTTTTTTTCTCTAAATTTTTTTAAGCTCCTAAAGCTTCTTCTCGAAATGTTTTCAAATCAAATTTTTCCCCTAAAATATTTTAAAACCTAAAATTGCTTCTTAATACTGAAACTTTTTTAAACTCGATTTCTTATCTTAAAATTTTTTCAACTCCGATTTTTTCTCAAAATTTTTTCAAACCAAAACTTTAAAGTTTTAAACTTTTTTTCAACATTTTTTCAACTCAATTTTTGTATCCAATCCTAATAGGTATTTTTTCATACTCTGAATTCTGGAATTCAAAAGTATTATGTAAAAAAATAATGTCTCCTGTGCTCACTCCATGTCAATTCGAGCAGGTTTTGAGCTTGGGTCTTCCGATTGCGCGCAAAAATTTTTTACGGATTCCCCTCGATGGTCTAATGAAGGGATCACCGTCATTTTGATCCTAATCCTTCAAGGGGGTGGGGGTGCCCCCCGTAATTTTCGCACAATTGGGATTTTCTGCAAAACGGCTCAAATTTGAAGGCTCATATCTCCAGATTGGTTCAGTCAAAATTGAATCTGTTGGTGCAGTTTCGTAGAGAATTGAAAGGAGATTAGGAGATTCAAAATTGGTAATCACATTTTGAAAAGTTGAAAACTGAGCTTTTGTGATGAAAGCTCAACTTTCATAATAATTACAAAAGCTAAGGGCTACTATTTAAAAATCTGAAAAAATTACTGTAAGGAAAACTTTTAATGTATTTCTCAACTAATTACTTTTCAAGATGGGATCTCAACACCCCTAGGGGGCACAGAGGTCCTCAATTTTGGTCAAAATTCAAAAAAAATTGCAAAAATGAAGTTGCACATCGATTTCTACTAATTCAAAAGCGCTGAGTTCGAATATGTGCTCAGTTTTTTCATTCCACCCCACTGAACGGGCTATCAACCCCCTTGATAAGGTCGAAATTCAAAAAAATTAAAAATAACGTGTGACATGTCGTTTGTTAGGTTTTTGGGAGCACTGAGTTCGAATATGTACTTATTTTTTGTATTCGACCCCTTAGTGCCCCCTAACCCTCCCAATTTTGAGAAACCCTTGCAAAAAAATGAAAATATCGTGCGGCATATTGATTTCTACTAATTTGAGGGTGCTGAGCTCGATTATCAACTTACTTTTTCGATCTGCCTCCCCCATGCTTTACAATGACCACCAATTCATCCAACTTTTTGTGATTTAGGGGTCATATAAGGAAATTTCAGATTGAAAAAATTTCAAAAATGTAGTCAAATGTTTCAAGAAAAAATTCAGGGCTGAAAATAATTGGAGTTTGAAAAAAATGTTTTATCTTAAGGTGAGAAAAAATGGGGAAAATTGTAAAATTTGAAATAATTTTATCTTGGAAAGAAATTGAGATTTTTTTCAATGTCAATTGATGAGTAATTTCAATTTGAAAAAATTTCAAAGTTAGGAAGAGACGAAAAAAGTTTATAGTTCAAAAAAAAAATTAAAAATTGAATGAAAGTGGAAAGATGGAGCAAAAATTTCAAGTTCTAAAAAAAAAATAAAACCTAAACTTAAACTTGAAACTTTAAAAATAAAGCTTAGGCTTAAAGCTTATTCTGGAAAGAGCATCGACTTGACCGGTCAAAGTTTAAAGCTTAAGCCTGACTTATCAGCCCTGATTTTTGGGATGAAAATCACGTTCATCAATCATCCCATGATTTTTTTGCGGGTAAGACGACCATTGAGATGAAAATCATTCTAATAAATCATCTTACGTTGAAAAAAGTTTTAGAAAATTGAGATAACCTTTGAGATGAAAACTATTCTCATAAATCTTCCAGTTACCGCCCTTCACTTAAAATTTTGAAAAAAATTTTAAAAAATTCGGCGTTGAAAATTTTTTTGAAAAAATCAATTTTCGACGTAGTTTCTTAAAAAACGACCAAAAACGACAATTTTTTGATCCTGAAAAATCGTCATTTCTGGTCGTTTCTTGAAAAATGATGAAAAATGACGGTTTCATAAAGTAGCAATTTGATAGTTTCTGGTCGTTAATTCAAAAACGACGAAAAACGATCTTTTTGAATAAATACCAAAACATTTTTCAACTTTGTCAATTTTTTTGTTCTTTTTCCATATATTTATGGTAAAAATGGACCAAAATGCAAAAGTGCATAGATGATTGGACTTGATTCGAGAAGACGAATCCAATTCCAATCGAATATTCATATTCAATTTCTGACCCATTACTACAAAATTGAAAAAAAAAATGGAAAAACAGTACAAAAATAATCCAAAAAAGAAAATTTCATATCATAGGCGGAGATAAAGGAGGCATGAGGGAGGGCTCAAGCGCCTACTTCCAATCATTTTTGTGCACCTATAATGTTTCACTCAAAAAAAATTGTAAAAACTTAATTTTCAAGGGATACACTATCAATATGTGACGAATTTACTGTCTTTTTTCAAGCTACTAAAACAGTCTCTTTAATAGCAAAAAATTAAATTTTCTCAAAAAGTCGACAAATTTCGTTGAAAATTGCCCCCCCCCCCCAAATCAAAAGTTTTGGTCTATCTTCGCCTACTACGGTTCACATATGGTTTGATTCATTTTGGTTAGTGCTTCACAATGAGCAGATTTTTGGATTAATATTGGACGTGTTAGGTTCAAGAGGGCGCTGAGACAAAAGTACCTATGTACCTACTTATTTACACACACCCACAAAACTATACCTACACTGAGAAAAAAACTTGGTGCCGCTAGATAAAATTTTTTGTAACTTTGATAAAAACAGTCCAACAATGAGTATAATGTGTACATTAGGGTGGATCGCTAAAAAAAAACATATCTCAGATTTCAACCAAATTCGCTGGAGTTGTTGGGTCATCATCGGAGACTACCCAAAAAAATTTTGAGCCCCCTAGGTGAAGAGGGAGGGGAGCTAGGGGCTCTTAAAGGGCACCTCCTTTTGAAAAAAACGCGGTTTTTTGTGTTTTTTAGCTCGAAAATATGGCGTACGATTCACGAAAGAGCACTAAAAAGGTGCGATTTGAGTTTCTACACCCCCCTGAGCAATTGCCGCCCCTCGAAAATGAAAACCCATTCTGCTACCCGGGGGTCCAAAAGTTGCAGATCGCGAAATTTCAATGTTGTGAAATTGTATTTGGCCTCGAATTGATTACTTTGACACCGGACAATTTTATAATTTTTTTTTCTAATTTTTGAAGAAAATTTTGAAAATTTTTTTCGATCAGTGTGACCAACCGCAAATTGTAATATTCAAATATATGGGATTCGCGTTGATCTGATCATGTATATCTAATAGGGTGGATCGAAAAAAAAAAACATATCTTGGATTTTGACCAAATTTGGTGGGGTGGTTTACTTTGAGTGGGAGACTTCACAAAAAATTTTTGAACCTCCGAGGGGCAGGGGGAGGGGAGCAGGAGGTGCTCAAAGTGCACCTCTTTTTGAAAAAAACGCCGTTTTTTGCGTTTTTTAGCCAATCAAAATTGTGTGAGAAGCCTTAGTAAGACTTAAAAGATGCGATTCGAGTTTCTACATCTCCCTGAACCATCGCCGTCCTCCTCCGATCAAAATTCTGACTACTACCAGGGAGTTGAAAAGTTGCAGATTGCAATATTTCAATAATATGAAATTATCACTAAGCTGGAATGATTTTTTTTTGTCATCGAGTAAGTGAACAAAAAATTTTTTCAACCACTAAAAGTGAATTTTGAAAAAAAAAATTGAAAATTTTGTACCCCAGTGCAGCCAACAGCAAATCATAAAATTCCAAAATACGGAATTTATATCGACTTGGAATTGATTATTTTTTCGCCTGAAAATATTATGTATTTTTTTTCAATCACTGAAAGTATATTTCGAAAATTTTTTTCAAAAATTTTGTATGTCAGTGCAGCCAGTTGCAAATCGTGGCATACTACACTACTACACACCTATGGGGTTTACGTTGACCTCAAATTAATTTTTTTGTCGTTTGAAAAATACACAATAATTTTGTTTTCAATCATCAGAAATTAAAAATTAAAAATTTTTCTTTGAACATTTTGTACGTCAGTGCAACCAGTTGCTAATTGTGATATTCTGATATTATGAACTCGAATCCATTATTTTTTCGTCAAGTGATTGGACAAATTTTTTCTCCCAATCAATAGAAATACGTTTCGAATTTGAGGACTTACTCGATGACAAAAAAAATCATTCCAGCTTAGTGATAATTTCATATTATTGAAATATTTCAATCTGCAACTTTTCAACTCCCTGGTAGCAGTCAGAATTTTGATCGGAGGAGGACGGCGATGGTTCAGGGAGATGTAGAAACTCGAATCGCATCTTTTAAGTCTTACTAAGGCTTCTCACACAAAATTTTGATTGGCTAAAAAACGCAAAAAACGGCGTTTTTTTCAAAAAGAGGTGCACTTTGAGCACCTCCTGCTCCCCTCCCCCTGCCCCTCGGAGGTTCAAAAATTTTTTGTGAAGTCTCCCACTCAAAGTAAACCACCCCACCAAATTTGGTCAAAATCCAAGATATGTTTTTTTTTTTCGATCCACCCTATTAGATATACATGATCAGATCAACGCGAATCCCATATATTTGAATATTACAATTTGCGGTTGGTCACACTGATCGAAAAAAATTTTCAAAATTTTCTTCAAAAATTAGAAAAAAAAATTATAAAATTGTCCGGTGTCAAAGTAATCAATTCGAGGCCAAATACAATTTCACAACATTGAAATTTCGCGATCTGCAACTTTTGGACCCCCGGGTAGCAGAATGGGTTTTCATTTTCGAGGGGCGGCAATTGCTCAGGGGGGTGTAGAAACTCAAATCGCACCTTTTTAGTGCTCTTTCGTGAATCGTACGCCATATTTTCGAGCTAAAAAACACAAAAAACCGCGTTTTTTTCAAAAGGAGGTGCCCTTTAAGAGCCCCTAGCTCCCCTCCCTCTTCACCTAGGGGGCTCAAAATTTTTTTGGGTAGTCTCCGATGATGACCCAACAACTCCAGCGAATTTGGTTGAAATCTGAGATATGTTTTTTTTTAGCGATCCACCCTAGTGTACATACTTTGGGTCCCAGCACCATTTCGAACCTAGCAACGATCTCGATTCATTTTTACAGACCATAATTCAACCCTCTGTAACTTATTTACAGTCGATTGACGGATTATAAAAGTTGCTGTAGCTTTTGGCCCTATCGCTTTATTTTTCCATTGTCTGTTCATTAAATAGTTGAAACTCGTACGATATGAGAAAACTTGACGAATTATTCCATAGACAGCAATTCGTAAAAAAAAAAGTACGTCGTTGCGAAAGATTCGACGTGAGTTTTAAAAAAAATACACCACCGAATTAGGTATTAGTTTTTATTATTAAATAATTCTAGATCGGTACATGAGCTTAGACGAGGGAGAATAAAGGGTTTCAGTTGGGGAAATGCATTTCTATTTCCCTACCTTTATTTAAAAAAATTGAATTAAACACAAAAGCTCGGCTTTACCTTCACTTATGATGGGAAAATCCGAAACGAATAAAGAACGAGGGTGACTTTTCAATTAATTTCCATTATTTTTTTCTATTTTAGCTGAAATTAAATTAAATGGCGAAAAACAAATGAAAGAATTAGTGAATTCGTTTGGCGGTTGGCCGGTCGCTGATAAGAGATGGTCTAGCAAGGCGAACTTTTCTATGGAAGTATTATTAGGACAACTGAAGCACGAATTGAATGAGGGTATTTTATTCGAAGTCTGGGTTGGTCCCGATGATAAAAATTCTTCGCTTCATGTGATACAAGTACGTATACGGAATATTTTCTTTCTTTGCGTGGGGGGGGGCTACATTATTAATGGAGTATTCTATTTTTTCTGATTCGTGCAGATGGATCAACTTCAACTTGGACTTCCTGGAAGAGATTATTTTTTGAAAAATACAAGCGATGGTACCTTGACAGCGTATTATAATTATATGGTCGCTGCAGCAACGTTATACGGTGCTGATCCAGAGAATGCTAAGAATGAAATGAAAGATGTTTTAGATTTTGAAATACGTCTAGCCAGCGTATGCGTAATATTTATTTTTAAAATTATACCTACGCGTTGTTTTGATTTTTTTTTTGCGAAATTGCTACTTTTGATCGTCTATTTTTTCAGATCACTGTTCCTGAAACTGATCGTCAAGATACTAGCGAAATATATTCCAAGCTAACCTTATCTGAATTGAAAACTAAAGTACCTGAAATTAAATGGAGTTTGTATTTTTATCAAATCCTTTCGACCATGTTGAGTGATGACGAACCAATTGTTTTCTATTCTTTACCATATTACATAAAGCTGAACAAAATTTTAGCCACTACGAATCACAGGTTTGTTTTTTTTGTATTTCTAAAAAGTTGGGTAACCACTCGAAGTGTTCGTGGAATTTTTACGTAGAGCATCCCGTATAACCAAAATTTCATCTACCCAACGCTCAATTTATTTTTTTGATTTTTGATAATATTGAAAATAATATTAATAAAAACGAAAATGAATGCAGTGAACTTTGTAACAGAGACATGAAAAAATTATCTGTTTTTTATATGAAAAAGTGTCAAAAATATTAAAATAATTTTCATTAAAAAATTTACACTTATTTCTGATGAAAAAGTTCCAAAAATTTTCATAGAAAAAATTTTTGACAAACTTTTATGAAAAAATTTTATGATCGATTTTTAAAAAAATTTGGTACAATAAAATTTCAAAAAATAATTTTTTAGAAAAAAATTCACAACTTGAGTGGGAAGGATTATCAATTTTTGAGAAAAATTCACAACTTTTGGAGAAAAAATCATAGGTAATGGAGATGAGGAAGTTTACAATTTTAGGGAACAATTTTTCCATAAAAATAATTCGTAGTTTTTTTTTAGGGGAAAATTTACAAGTTTTTGGGAGAAGTCACCATTTAGGAGTAATATTCAGAAATTTTTGAAGCATAAAATTTACAATGGAAGAGGGGGGTCTTCATGGTTTTTGAGGGGAAAAATGACAATTTATTTGGAAAATGATTCACCACTAGAAGGATTTACGATTTTTGGGAAAATATCACAATTTTTGGACGAAAGTCACAAATTTGGGGGAAAATCACAATTTTTGGAAGAAAGTCACAATTTTAGGGATTATAATTTTTGAGGAAATCGCATGGGGGGATTACAATATTCAGAGGAAAAGTTATAATTCTTTGTGGGAAACACAATTTTTCTGTGGGAAAAGTTCATAAATTGAGAACAATATACCATTTTTGCGAGCTTCTTTACATTACCACCAGGTGTCACCTGCTATAAGTGAACTTCCCAATTTCTGGAAAGACTCTACCGTGGATTTGTATTGTCAAATTTTAATTGCTTCTAATTCCAAAAAATCACGTTAAAAGAGTTGCCTAATCAATTTGCCGTAAATACGCGACTTCTGTGTATTTACGGCAAATTCGGTAGGCAACTTTATTAGCACGATGTAGAAAATTGCAATTATTCGCTATTTCTGGCATTCGTGGAGCTCTTAGCGATATCGTGAGTTTCCATCCCATATTTTAAAATTTTTTTCGAGTCCAGAAATCATGGGGAAATTAACGAGGTTTGCTAAATACCGCATGCTTTTTCCTTTTTTTTCCAAGCGAACACCTAAAGTGTGTTATTTCGACTATTTTCAATATTTTCAATCTTTTTAATAATTTGAAAGAGTGGTCAAATTAAAATTCATTTTCGAATGATATTTACGTGTTGATACGCAGAGTAGTTCAAAATTATGCCATATGGAGATTACTAATGAATAATTTCCTTCCACATATGGCAAATGGTTATCAACAGGCGTGTTTAGCTTTTAAAAAAGTATTATTGGGAATATCAAGTGAAAGGAATCGATGGAGTCAGTGTGTGGAATGGACGAATAAAAAATTAGGCATGGCCGTTGGCGCACTTTTCATACAAGAGAATTTCAATCCCGATAGCAAAGTAATATGATCATCATTTTCGCAGAAAAATTTCTGTGTTTTTCGACGTTGAAAATGATATAGGTATTTAAAAATGTCGGTTTTTTAAAAAAAGGAATCAGCTGTGGAGATGATTCGCAACATTCGTGAAGCGTTTAACGAATTATTGGATGAAAACGAATGGATGGACGGAGAAACGAAAAAATTAGCTCGAGAGAAAGCAGAAGCGATGAACGAGAGAATAGGCTATCCAGAAATTCTCACTCGACTCAAAGAATTAGATGTTGAGTATCATAAAGTAAGAGTCCATTGATATTTGTAATTTTTATCAACCGATTATGCATGCGCAAATTCTATTTTAAAATTATTATTTTCCAGTTGAACGTGAGTCATCAGAATTTTTTTCAAAATATGTTCAACGTTTTACAATTTGAATGTTTTCGTAATATGGATAAGCTTCGTAAACCTGTGGACAGAGATAAATGGACCACTGAGCCAGCTGTAGTTAATGCATTCTATAGCCCAAATAAAAATGACATTGGTGGGTGAAATTTATATTTAGACACAGGGTCGGGCAACAATTGAGTCAAATATGTCTTGATTTAAAATCTGGTTCGATATTCAGTAATCAAGGACGAGACATGAATTCAAGATTTCGTCAGTATTTTTTATTGATACGTGATTCGGCGTACAAGGGTGATTAATTTAACCTAATTTTTTATTGAAATTTGAAAGTGGAAAGAGGCACAAAAGTTGTGTAGCCCTCAATACAATCTGGTGCAAATACGTATTTTTTTTACTATTTTCTTAAACATCTTTTACAAGTTCAATTTTTCAATTTTTTTCATAAAATTTTTCTTTGAATGTACTTTTTTTTAAATTTTATCTTGAGTGGTTCAATTTTTAATAAATTTATTTAAATTTTAAACTTTTTCCAACCAGACGAACTCTAGTTACGTCAAAGAAACTTGATACTGCCCATTTTTCTTTGACTTTTTTTCATTTCGAGTTGGAACGAGAATAATCCTCAAGTTGGAAAAAATTTTCAATTTTGGAGTTGATAAATGAAATAACATTTTAAGAAAAATTGAATTTGTAAGAAATGCTTAAGGAACCAAACTTACAAAAAAATTGATGGGAAAATTTTTAAAAACTTATGAACAACCATAAAAATTATTGGAGTTGGAAAATTTTTCAGAGAAAATTAGACTTGAGAAAAATTTGAGAAAATCTAAACGAAGATGAAATCTAGGAGTTGAATAAATTGTGAAAATTTGCACCTGAAAAAATTTAAGAAAGCTCGCAACTGAAAAAAATAGAAAAATTTGTATTTACCTAAAAAATTGGGATAATACATTATGAATGGATGGCATTTCCAATTTTTTGTGCTCATTTTGAGACATCATCTATCAAATAAAATAAAACCAGATTCAAGATTCATTAATATTGAAAATCTTAGCCATAGCAATATCCGAATTCTGCCCAATCCTGCTTTAGAAAAAATCAAATCCACACTTCAAAATTCTACACCTCGTTTTAAAAGTAATTTTTTTTTCATGTTGTAGTTTTTCCTGCTGGTATCTTACAACCTTTCTTTTACAGCAAATATTTCCCAAAATCTGTAAATTATGGCGGTATTGGCGTTGTAATTGGACACGAAATGACCCACGGTTTTGACGACCGAGGTAATACCTTCGAAGCGAAAAATCTTCATTTTGTACGTAGTACGTATATGTTTCGTTCATAACCGAAACCAATTCTTTATTTCAGGCCGGTTATTTGATAAAAACGGCAATATGAAAGAATGGTGGAATAATGCGACGATACAGGCGTTCAAGAAACAAATTCAGTGCATCATAAATCAATATTCGGATTACAAGATCGAAGAAATCGATTTGTATTTAAATGGGCATTTAACTGTGGGCGAAAATATAGCAGATAATGGAGGCTTGAAACAATCATTTAGAGTGAGAAATCTATCACGTGTTTACTCGAATTCTAAACGGGTACATTTATCTAATTCGCAAAATATTTCCAGGCTTACCAAAAATACGTCGAACGATTCGGAGACGAGCCTTTACTGCCTGGTCTAAATCTCACCCACGAACAGCTGTTCTTTTTGAACTACGGACAAATTTGGTGTGGATCAATGAGACCCGAAGAGGCATTGGCTAAACTCAGGTCTTCGTCACATTCCCCCGGAAAATTCAGAGTAATCGGTCCTTTATCAAATTCTCATGATTTTGCTAAAGCATTCAGCTGCCCCGCAGATACTCGAATGAATCCTACAAAAAAATGTGTAGTGTGGTGAAGAAAAATTTCATCAATGTATATTTTCATTTCATATAATCACGTTGTATATTTATTTCATCAAAGACATGTTTGATTTTTCTTAGAATGAGATTAGTCATTTTCATAAATCATCAAGGTAATTACATATTTATTTTACCTCGTGAAAGATAATTTTCGTTTTAAATTATTTATTGTATTAATTTAATTCTTAATAATTTCTGTACCTACGAAAGGGTATTTTATAGATATTTTTGTGCATACCTACTTCATTAATTCTTGAGAAAACCCATAGAAAAACGCCTACTTACATTTATTTACTATTTTATGTAGGTAGGTACCTAATTTATCATTAGCTTACCCTTCTAACAAGACATTGGATCCAATGTTTTACTTGACATCTTATTTTTAAGAAATGTATGAAAAAAATAGAAAAATATAAAAATAATTTTCATGATAGTTCATGAAATACTTTCCACGATTTTTTAACCACTTTCCAGGGATTTTGAGCAAAACGAGAATTTCAAAGGGTTCCCTTGGTTCACTGTGTGTCGCACATACTGTTACGTTATTTTGTAATTTTACTTTTCAAATAAAATTCATGTGCTACTGTACTTATTATTTTTTTAAAAAAAAGTAAGGGTTGATTTTGTGAAGGATGTGAAAATTCGTTTATTTTAATCGAATTCATTCGGCGCAATTGCGACCAAATCGAGGAATTGTCACAAACTTTCTAAAATATGTAATCATAATTTAGAAATTCACTCACTACCCTTATCAAATCCCCATAATTAATGGAAATCGCCTGTAACTCATATCGAAACAAGACAAATTGAAAACCGAATGCTACACTCGCAAAATCCTTACAATTTGGAAATTCACCCACTACCTGGTTTTCAAAACCATACCAGTGGTTTTCAAAACCATACCAGTGGTTTTCAAAACCATACCAGTGGTTTTCAAAACCATACCAATAGTTTAAGAAACCATACCAGTGCTTTTCGAAACCATACCAGTGGTTTTCAAAACCATACCAGTGGTTTTCAAAACTATACCAGCGGTTATCAAAACCATACCAGTGGTTTTGAAAATTATACCAGTGATTTTGGAAATTATACCAGTGAAGCCTAAAACCATACCAGTGGTTTTGAAAATGATACCAGTGGTTTTCAAAACCATACCAGTGGTTTTCAAAACCATACCAGTGGTTTTCCAAATGATACTAGTGGTTTTCCAAATGATACTAGCGGATTTGAAAATGATACCAGTGGTTTTGAAAATGTACCAGTGATTTTGGAAATTATACCAGCGAAGCCTAAAACCATACCAGTGGTTTTGAAAACCATACCAGTGGTTTTCAAAACCATACCAGTGGTTTTCAAAACCATACCAGTGGTTTTCAAAACCATACCAGTGGTTTTCAAAACCATACCAGTGGTTTTGAAAATTATACCAGTGATTTTGGAAATTATACCAGTGAAGCCTAAAACCATACCAGTGGTTTTCAAAACCATACCAGTGGTTTTCAAAACCATACCAGTGGTTTTCAAAACCATACCAGTGAATTTCAAAACCATACCAGTGGTTTTCCAAATGATACTAGTGGTTTTCCAAATGATACTAGCGGATTTGAAAATGATACCAGTGGTTTTGAAAATGTACCAGTGATTTTGGAAATTATACCAGTGAAACTTAAAACCATACCAGTGGTTATCAAAATCATACCAGTGGTTTTCAAAACCATACCAGTGGTTTCCTAAACCATACCAGTGGTTTTCAAAACCGTACCAGTGAATTTCCAAATGATACTAGTGGTTTTCCAAATAATACTAGCAGATTTGAAAATGATACCAGTGGTTTTGAAAATGATACCAGTGATTTTGGAAATTATACCAGTGAAGCTTAAAACCATACCAGTGGTTATCAAAA